>JBAMJR010000009.1:1680000-2280000 GCA_038501785.1 Myoxocephalus aenaeus
TTATTATCAGTCCTTGCTGCCTAATTGAGACTGATGAGGAAGCCAGAGATAAGTTCCCTAAAAGGATCTTTCACCACGTGATACAGTAAATTCGTTAGCACACAAGAAGCTGTTGGAATTATGTGAATAGAAAGATTGATTTGCTAAGAAGGTAAGTGGTAGGTAAGATTTGTACAACTGCTGCTTCCTTTTATTGAATACTCAGTTTGGAACATACATGATTTGTACCATTTTAAGTGGTTTTCTCAGGAACTTTGAAAAGGGCAATGTATAAGATATGGCCAGAACTTCTGTTTAAAACGTTTAAAAAAATGAACTAACATTATCAACAGAATGTGAAAAGGTTACAAAGACATCAGAGATGTTTTCTGAAATGAGAATGCTGAATAACTTGCCACAAACAACCGTCTCCTGGATAAAAGTCCTGTGTTTGTTGGACCTGTCCATCAACTTCTGCCACCCAGCATGAGCAGGGTTTCTCTCTCTGTATCTACACCAGTTGCCCTGACCATTTTATATTGATGCGGATGGGTTTATATTGGAGTTAGTTGAAAGCCCAGTGCCTGCCATACAGTCACTAGGTGGCACCTCGGTGTGCTGTTATTAGACCCTGAGGGGCACTGACCAGGCTGCGGTATTTGGCAAGTTGGGAGTGAGACACGGGTTGGTCCAACATGAGAAGACGAAAGGTAGCGCTGCCCCAAGGGCTGTGTGTATTTTGATAGTTTGCTTATGAGATTAAAACCTGAATGACAGAAACAAAATGCAGAATCAGCGAAAAAGGCACAAGCACTTCTCTTGGGAGGTTGCGGCCAGGAGAACAGAATTAATCCAATAAAACTGAAATCAAAACATTAGGATGGCTAACGTAAACTGTAGGCTGACGCCACACAAGATAAGATAAGATTTGACTGGCTCTCTGCGTTTCATCAGCTTGGTTGAATTTAGCGTGTTCTTGCCCTGCTGTTAGTTTGTAGTAAAATGACACAGAATGGAGTCAAGGTGAAATATTGCCCACTACTTTTTGGGAACAGACATCCTGAACTTACATAGTTCTCCTTAAAAATCTGCTTGAGTCACACAGGTAGCCTCAGTGGACTGTAGTGCCTCGGCCCTATATGATGAAAGCATGAATCATGGAGCCAACTTCCCTCCTTGGCTGCCTGGGGACAATCTTTCACACACAGCCCACAAATATGAGAAAAAAATCATTACATAACGCTGAAGCTGGAGCTAGAGATCTAACAGGGAGGAGGGGAGACGGGGTTCCTCAATATTTAACACCTCTCATCCTACATTCACTTTGACTGAGACCGAGGACTAACCTTCTGATCTTGCCCATCAAAGCCCACTCCGACAGTCACCTCACATCTCCTTCTATCTCCCGGTCTAATCGGCACTGATTGGCTTATGAAAACCCTAATCATTGAAAATTGTATTTAATGCGATACCGGTATGTGTGGGTTCTGAGTTACTTTAAACTGACGAGCAAGTGCAGAAGGGTTTTTCTGTGCCTACTTGATTTGAAGTAGCTGTGCGTAGTCACTCTATACAGATGTGGTTTTGAAAGCTAATGAGAAAGAGCAGACTCCTCTCCTCCAGGAGGAGGGGGCTGCCAAATAATACTAAAATATACTTATTATAACCCTGCAGAGCTAGTTAACCCATAGACTACATAATGGTACTTCAACCAGGGCTCTACAGTGTACTTGAGTGGGGTATTTTCACCTTCTATGGCATCATATGTAGTACTCCTATACATATTTATACTGTGTCTATGTCAAGTGACCTTTTAATTTTTAATTGTCATCCCCTATTCCCTTAAATATTGCTAAAAGATAGCCACTTATAATGCGTCCTTGCACTCCACCGTGAACTTATGTCCTTATCTTACGTGATAGTATTTAATGTCTTATGGTATAATGTAATATAGATAATATATGTCAGCTGTTCAACAGTGGGTTTCCTTAACCATGCATATGTTAGGCACCCCAGAGGCAGCATGGCTCTATGGACAGTTGGCCTCCGGCATTTGTCCAGACTGAAATATCTCTACAACTATTGGATGGATTACCGTGACCTTTTTTACAGACATGCATGGTCCCCAGAGGAACTTTGATGATCCCCTGATTTTTCATCAAGCGCCAGCATCAAGTCAATTTGTTTTGTTGTACGCAGATATAGGGCATTATTAATTGTTCATTGATATACAGTATTTGTCAACAGTTATTAGTTATCCTATCTGTTTATACACCAAGCTCTACTTATGCATGTCCAAAGTGGTAATAGTTATTAAGAGATAGCATACAATATATATATATATATATATATATATATATATATATATATATATATATATATATATATATATATATATATATACATATATATACTGCTTGTAAATGCTGAATCCTGTTAACATGCTAACATACTAAACATGACAAACATTATACCTGCTAAACATCAGCTTGTTAAAATTGTCATTGTGAGCATGCTAACGCAAACACAGCCTCAAAGAGCTGCTTCCGTGGATGGTGACGCTTTGTCATATTTCCACTTTCATCTCCTAATGTGCACATGATATTCAATTTTTGCATATTATTATTGACTTGTGGTATTATGTAATATAGATAATTATTTGTGTCTTATGCTTCGACTCCAATCCTAACTCTGGATTTTGTGACTTTATCACTTATCTATCTGCATTTATTAGCACATTTTATACTGAACTCATTTTGATATCATACAGAACACTCCAGCACTGCTGCCCCCAAACACTGTGTGAGTTTATCCTGACCCTATTTTATCCTATAACATCACTAATTCCTCTAATATTGCTCAGTGGGCTATCCGGCTGAGATACATTTAACATAGTTCATTTCTTTTGTGAGTAATCCCTGTTGTTGACAATAATTTACCATTTAATATTATGTGGAAAACTATTGCTCTGTTTAAAACAAAAGACAAAATGACGGGGGCAGGAGGTGGCCAAAACAGATGGCTCTTCCTTCTACATAAGCAAATTGCCCATAAATTCAATTCACTTCGCCAGTGTGTGTGTGTGTGTGTGTGTGTGTGTGTGTGTGTGTGTGTGTGTGTGTGTGTGTGTGTGTGTGTGTGTGTGTGTGTGTGTGTGTGTGTAAACAACATATTTTATAATGTATATGCAGCAGGGACATCATTTTTTGGCACAGAGCAATTGAATTAATTTAGATTGAATGTTTCTTCATCACATCAATGTCAATAAAGCTAATTCCAAATGATTTCTGTTTAACTATTGGCAGTCATTTACTTGTGTCTATTGTATTCTACAGGATACTGGAGGCTATTGGTTTCGCTCTTGTCATTCCAGTATATTTGAATTGAATAGTGATTGATAGAGCTAGGATAATATGGGGGAGAGAGAGAGAGAGAGAGAGAGAGAGAGAGAGAGAGAGAGAGAGAGAGAGAGAGAGAGAGAGAGAGAGATGGTTGAGGCTATCCGGATGAAGGATCAACTAGCGAAGAAGCCTCAGCAGTAACACTTTGCCAAAGCGGCTCAGCCAGCAAGCTACCGTTTTGAATATCCACCGTTTACCTCTGAATTCATAATGTCGAGCCGCAGTCGCTCTCTATCTCGCGCGGTCTGCGTCGCGTTGGACACTCGGCTCGGTATGGGATTTTCTTTCACGTAACTTAACGGCGGAAGCAGCAGTTTTTGGACCGGCATTATCGACGCCTCTTCGCAGCGGATTTTACAAAGCCTCCCCGGAGCCAGCAATGAGCATCAGCACCCTGGACAGAGACTAAGCGTTTCAGCACCCTGGACAGCGACTAGCCGTCCACGGGAGGTAAGCCAGCTGAGTTTATTAACTACAGCTTTTTTCTTCTTCTTTTTTTTGTGTGCCCGTCTTCGTGTTGAATATTGAAAACTGCAGGCGACAAGGGGAGAAGAAGAAGAAGAAGAAAAAAAAAAGCACTCTTCCACAATTTGTTGAACGTGCTGCGACTTGTCTCGACGCTGCTTTGGAGCGAGACAGGATAGATCTACAAGGCAGACCTTACAAATAGGAATAAGTGGAGGTTCGGGTGAATTCCTCCAAAAACAAACCAATTCAGCCTAGTTTCCTAGCCTGCAAGTTTAAAGGAAACATGTTATCGATGCTGCCACTTTCTAACGCTCTAGTTTGTGCCGCTCCTCTCCGTGTTTAACCAGCTACATATTGGCGTTTTGCAACCTACTAAATCAGTTAGATGTGGCAAAGGAGCTAAAGTAGCCGCTTGCCATTATTATTAATGTTACCACCATCATCATCATCATCATCATTAGTTGTAGCCTATAACGCCAGCTTCCGTTCACTCTCGTCAGCTTTATTTAAAGCAGCTGTTTATTTCTGAGGAGTCAGCGCGTGCCCAGGCAGCAGCGGCTCGTGCCTCCACTCTGCGCGGAAAAGCAGCCCATCCATGTCCTGAGGCCCACGCGCGCGCGCGCACACACACACAAACACACGCGCGCGTGTCACTATTCCTTAGAAAATGAATAGGCAACTGTTTTGCAAATGCAATCATTGTTTAGGTCATTTTTTAAGCATGATGCTTTTGCTCCATGTTATAAACTTTGAATATGTGCTGCCTTTCTCTGTATAATGTGATAGTTGTTGGACTAGACTAGGCATGTTTCACTATTTTCTGATATTTCAAACACAGATAATCGATAAATCAAGAAAATAATCTGCATATTAGTCGATAATAAGGCATCGTCAAAACCCTGCGTTGGCAAAATACTGTCACATTCAAGAATGTATCTATTCTACACCCTTTTAATCTAAGATGCACTTGAGCTGTTGCTGGGATTGAACATGTGACCTTTCGGTTACCGGTCGGGTGATTGATGTGGCCACCTCGCTTCCGTTTTCTTGCTGGCTCCATGCCTCACTTGAACTGTCTGCTGCAGCTCTTTTGCACGAAGAAATTCATTCTCAGAATGTAAAAGCAGAAAAAAAATGCCAGAGTCAGGCCTGCTTTGAATAAGAGGTGACCCCCATGCTTTTTGCCTGCGGCGCATTAACAGGCTCTGATAGCCCTTAACACACACTCACACACACACACACACACACATAAGCACACACACACGCTGACTGTGTAAACCCACAGAGATGTAAGCCTCGGTTTTTAAAGCCTTGATTTTAATGATGTTCATTAGGATTTTGATTACGCTGAATGTGTGATAACTCTCAGCACGGCGTTAACTGTGTCTGATATGTCGGCTCAGGCTGTGAGTGACAAGAATTTAGTGGGAGGAAGCAAAACGTGTGAATCAGCGGAGATGTTGCCACAGGGCTTGACTCCAGTGTCCCCAGAAGAAATAAAGCACTTTTTAATATGCCAGTTTTGCCTCTGGGCTATTAAGCTCTGGACGCGATAGAAATTGCTACTCTATATCATGGGGATGATGAAGTAAATACAAATTAATCTTTCATGCTCAATTTATTATAAAATAAACAGACCATGAATTTGAATTTGAAAAATGACCCTACAGAGGGCAGGCCACACAATTGCCTGTTGCCTCTCTCTTTGTTACAAATTAAACTCCCACGGTAAGACACTAAATCCAGGGCATTTATCTGGACTTCTCAAACCATTAAATCAAGCCCACTTTAAGAGTCATCTCTTAACCTGTGCACTGTCAAACTGTGTCTCATTGAAAAGCATGGCACAGCATACAACCTCAGGGTCAGCAGTTACAAGCCCTCATTGGCATCCAGGACACAGCCGGTTGGATTCTGCTTTAGATTTTAACATTACTCAGATTGCAGACCTGTTTTCATGAGGGGGTGTGCTATACATGTCCATTGCACACTGTTTCATGTTCTTCCATTTATGGGTCTTCCAAAATGCAGGCCCCTTCTAGAAACGCAATTAAATTCAATATTGCTATAAATACACGATGGGCTGTTCTGAAAAGCCAGTGATGGGGCAGAGGCAGTGAACGCCCACTCACACTCCTCACTCTACAACCCCCTTCCCAATCAGCCCAGGCCTCTAAAAACCCTTCCCCCTCATCCCACTGCATAGTGAATTGTGGTCAATTTGAATGATCAACCAAAGACAATCTGGGAGGCAACGGCTGTCATAGAAAATATTAGGCGCACTAATCAAAAATAACTGTGTGTCCAGAATAGTCAATGAGATTTGTTCACTCTCCTGTGTGTTCCTATAGCTCCCTTTGGCACAGATATAAATGAGAGAAACGAGAGTGCTCTGTCGTTGCTGTATAGGCTCTACTCTCTGGGCAAGGTTGTGCCATGCTACGCTAAGCTGTATGATTCTGTGCTGGGCTTCACTCTATGTCATTAGCTGAAACACAGCTGCTGCTGCTGTATCCGATGCAGTGAGCACTCAACTCAGCTCATCTCATCGGTTCTCAGTCACTGGGTTTCCACTTCAGAATCACTGTGCTTCGGAGGGCTATAATCTCACTGACATAATGGCGTCCACTCCAATCAATAGCCAAATGGCACTGCAAATCAATAGCTGCCATACTGTACAATGACGTGGCCTGGGAGTGGCAGAGGGGACAGCAGCCTGCAGCAATCATATGTTTAACTCTGGAAACTCTTTGAAAATATACTCCTTGATTATGGATAAAAAATACCAACCTTGTTAACGAGCCATGTATTATGGATTGCTGCATGATCTATGCTAATGTAGGCACAGCAGTTGGAAGGGAAAAAAAACTGGCACCACTTTGCTTGCCTCTCTCTAATCACCACACATGCAAATACACACACAAACAGTGTGTGTGCACCCAGAAGCAACCCAGCAAGGCCAAACTTGAGATATACAACTTACATACAGAACAGTATCAACACAGGACATACCAATGATTGGTCAAATAACAGTTTAACTCTTTGTAGATGAGAATAGCATGTATTCATTTGAAATAGTTGTTGAAATACCCTTCATTGACTTCTCCTTGACATACTTCTGCACAAAGCAGAGGTTTTCAAAATCAGGCATGAAAAGAGTGTTACAAAATCTACCTTTTTTAATTATCAGTTTGCGTCCCTGAGGAGCCAGAAAACACATTGCATTTTAAAGTGTTAATCAAGCCTTTATCCAAGTCGACCTCTAAGAAAAAAAAAAACATTATATGTCACAAGGCAACAGTGAAAACATTTCTACAGTTTTATCTGAGCGATAACAACTAGAGTTTTCACATAAAAAAAAAAGGCCATTAAATTATCGAGCTGTTTTAAATGTCTGCAGCATCCTAAAATAACCGTATGCACAGCGAAGTTATAATGGCTTTGGCAAGAAATACAAATTGGAAAGGTAACTAGGCAAGGGTCACAGCTCGAGCTCAGTCACTGCTGTTATTCCAACAGAGAAACAAATTGCTCTGAGTGGAAGATAAGACGCTTATCTTTTCTGTCAGTACCACACTTTAACACAGTGCAAACCAATGCATGATTAGATCCAGCATAAAAAAATAAAAAAATCACTACCACCTTAAATCGCAGTTTCTCTGTTTCAGGGCAATTTGGCAATCTGCTCAGCAAAAAGCAGAGTTACAATAGTTACACTGGACATTTAGAAATCCAAAAAGTATTGTAAGAGGAGAAAACTAATTGACCAATCTCTGCTAGAGTTAGACGAGTAGGAGTTACAGTATTATAACATTCTGCACCATCTGCTAGGTGGATTTTTCCTCATCACTGTTTTGGCTGTGGGCATTTTCTTGCTACTAGCTCAGTTTATTTGCTTCTGTGGAGGATTGTTGGAGACTTCTTGTCCTTTATACATGCAGAAATGTTTGGCATATCACTGCTGTTACACACACACACACACACACACACACACACACACACACACACACACACACACACACACACACACACACACACACACACCTATCCCCACGTACACCTACATAGTTCAACCATTCATTCAACCATAAACCCACGTACCTACTTCCACACATTGGAAATGCTGCTTTAAACAGAGCGTGACTGTGCAGGTATATAGCGGTGAAATATTGGAACCTTCACAGCCCTCTGGGCATGCAGTTATCAGGGATACAGAACTGATGGGAAATCAATCAGCTCAAGTGGAGTGGCCTGGCCTGTGGTGAAGAGAGGAGTCTTGTCTTTTCCAGATGCATGCCTTAATGTCTGCAGCGGGTCTGTTCTAACCACTGAAGCAAACATGTATTAATACATGCATGCATGAAGATATGCATATATGCACTCTGTCTATTCTCACTCTTTACAATATCCGCACATGGCAATGATATAGCTCACATGACTATACCCCGCCCCGACAAGCCCGCCCACACTTGCTTTCCACTTTGCCACATTAAGGGCACATGACTGCCTGCATTAGCCGTAACTGTTGCACAATTGTGCCGTGTTGAATTGGAAGACGGTCTGTGACTGTCCTCGCCTGAAGAAAGATTGAATTGGATATTTGTTCAAATGCTTGAGAAACAATAATTGGTTAAAGTTAGAGTAAGATTGTGATCACGGTTAAAACAAACCAAATACAACTGTTGGTAGCAGATGGGATGCAAATAGCATGTTCTAGTTTTGCATTGCATGCCCCTGTATCACAAGAGAGCACAGACATTCTTAGCATGACCTCAAGAAGTTGCTTCTCAGGAAAACTTACACATGTGTCCTTTTAACTATGGCCATTGGGATGCAGGGCTTTACAAATACTGGAGCGCAAACTAGGTTGCTCAACCAAAGACATCAATGTTCTCATTGGTGGCTACTGGCCAGTTTTAGCTGCATAATATTAACCAAATCTTGATTTTAAGAGTTGAAGATCATAAAACATTCAAATGAATGTAATATTAATCATCTATCTATCTATATTTTGTGTTTGCTCAGCTCAGTGTGAAGTGGGCAATGCAGTGTGAAAGCAAACAGAAAACAGATGTGTTACATCTCTATGTAGATCTCATATCTTATTCATGCATTTTATTGTGGCTCTGCAGCTTTGTGTTCTATGAGATTCAATGGTAGCGGATTTGGCCAAAATCACATTGAAAATTGAACAGGGCAAGGTTGTGTACTGTAGCTGGAGGCTCTAGAGGATTTAAGTGTCCATAAACATTAGATTGCCATATTATCCCACAGAGACGGTTTCCTTTATAATGATTTTAAGTAGGAATGTAAACCAATTTTCATGCAAAGCTCTCAACGGCTTCATCTTGACGGGAGGCAGGGACAGGAAGTGTATGCTCCATTTACATTTTCACATTTCAAGGAAGCTCTTTACAGGAAACGGCTTACAACAAGCGTAACCTTACCGGCTTTAACGCCTGCTGTCAGCATAACAAGCATCCACATTAATCTATCAGCATGTATGTTAGGCTTTGAACTCATATATGCACATCCATGCTTCAATGCATAAGGAGTCACATCAGTGCCCTTGTGTCTGGTCATTTCAAATACTATTACAGAGGAAATACATCATATGTTTTGCTCTTGTTTGCATGTGTTCGTTTCTCATTTACATCCTCTGGGATCATTAGTGCAAGTATGTGCACCTGTACCAGATGGCAAGTGTGTGTCTCGTCTCTGTACGAGTGTGTTTCTTCTTGTTTGTGAGATTGCAGTATATATATATATATATATATATATATATATATATATATATATATACATACATATATATATATATATATATATATATATGTATATATATATATATATACACAGCATATGTGTGCGTATCAAGGTGCTGTGCTTGGGTTTAACAGTGCGTGTTTGCAAGTGAGTAAGAAGCAACGTAGCGGTGACAACGAGGTGTCAACTAGGCATTTAACAGGCTCAGATTCTGAGAACCCTAAATCCCTTAATACATCAATTTTATTCTAATTTAACATTGTTATGGTGAGGAAAGTTAACTGAGCATTCCAGAGTGAAACGTTTTATGATGTTATCCACTTATTTGGCCCTGGAGTTCTGTTTGTCCACTTGTGAAAGATGCAGATGGGTGAAGTAAAAAGAAAAAAGACGGAATAAGTGAGTGGAGAAATCTAACGAATTAAAAATGCTTCTGTACTGGGCTCGGGGGGTCACTGAATGGGTAAGAAAACAAGCCTCGTCTTCAGCTCCAACCCCTTAATCATTCAATTCATCTGAAAATTAAAAAAAGCACTAAAACTGGAGATGCATAAAGCAAAATCTGAGAGCCATTTTAAGGCAGCCAACTCGAGCCTGCACTCACAGGGCACACTCCTGTCACCGCCACATATATCCAATGCACCCTTTCAACCACTGCGTTGTACTTCAGCTGACAGCGCTCTGTTCACTCTTTGCTGCCACCCTGAAAGCTAGGCTTTCACTTGCCGCTATTGTTGCTGCCACTATTTCTGTTCAAATTACGCTTCAAAAGCCCCACCATAAAGAGCGAGCAACGACCTGAAGGTGTCTAAGACTACCTTCACGTCGGGGGGAAGGCACCCTATTGTGCTGGGGTAGACCCTAATGTGCTGAGCTTGGCAGGGAGCGACAAGTTTAGATCATGAGCTGTACATATTCCACAATAATTGATCATCTATTCCGCATGACTTGCAAACTGAAATGTGTTGCATTGGACAGGGATGATAAGCGTACGCAGTCGTAAGATGTCAACCCAATTGAACATTTACGGGAGATTTTAGAAAAAACGGCTAGACGGTACTCTCTTTTACTGTCATTAAAAAACTAAATGAGGGAATATATTTCGAAGTATGGTGTTCATCTCTCCATAAAGCTCCAATGACTTTGAGCGAACTATGACAAAGAGCGTTAAAGATGTACAGTTTACTACGATTTTTCGGTACATTCTCACCCATCTGTAGTTTCAAACCCTTTGGGACTCACAGGTCACAATTCCAGGGATAAATTGTAAAATGTACACATAAATTGTGTAAAGATCGAAGACATCATATCTCACAGTACGAGTCGTGACACATTTCACATTTTCTTTTTCCCTGGTGTTCTATGCAAAAGTGTAGGCACTGCATGTGTTTAGACCTTTTGTGTGTTGTGTGTGTGTGTGTGTAGATGTCCCTTATCTCTGCAGTGTGTGTGTGTGTGTGTGTGTGTGTGTGTGTGTGTGTGTGTGTGTGTGTGTGCGCGCGCGTGTGTGTGTGTGTGCCTACAAAGATGTGTCACTGCCTGCATGTCTACATCTTCATGCTGCTTAAACTGATTACGGTCCAGTAAGTTGAAGAACAGGCTACATATGTGCACATATGTGGCACATTTCACCCAGCTGGAGGACATAAAAATATTACCATAATGGCCACAACACATTGTGCTGACAGTATCCTGCTGTCCTGTTTATCTATTTACTAATGGGCCAAAACAGCCAGAGCGAAGGTTATATCAGCTTGAGCACTGTCCGAGCTTAATGCATGCAGTAGATAATAAGGCAGCGTCATTGGGTCGTCCTCTACGCATGCTTATTAGAGCAAGTTGAAACTATTCCTGTGGAAAATAATGTTTGAACAACCTTTGTCCGAGCTGACTGTGCGACGCAGGTGTGCCTGTGTGTAATTACAGTGTGTGTGTGTGTGTGTGTGTGTGTGTGTGTGTGTGTGTGTGTGTGTGTGTGTGTGTGTGTGTGTGTGTGTGCTTGTAATTAAGTCAGGCCCACAGAGTCAGCAACCAAGCTCGTCTATAAGCTCCTTGTGCGGTTTTCCAAAACAGAAGTTCTCTTGATTTAATTACCACGAAAAAACATACAGGGGCATGCACACACAGTGAACAGTGATCCAACAGACCGTGTCTCGTTCTCTATTGCACAGCTCTCTATATTCCCCTCTCGTTTGTCACTCGCCGACCTTTGACAACCCTCTACAATTCCACTGGTTCTTTGAAGGGCGGGAGGATGGCCACCATGGTAGGGAATTAACCCTCCTCTGTGGGGCCGCCTAACCCTCCTGTAGGACAGGATCGCCTGTGTGCAGCGACTGCAGTTACTATTGTGTGTATCAGCGACGATACAGATCAAACCTGATGAGGGGAAAAAGGTCAGACTTCCTCAGCCGAACAGGCCAGGACTGGTGGACTGATTGGTCCGCGGTGGCTACTGGTAGTTTTTAGCTGGCGGATTGCTTCGTATGACTGTGTCTCTAAAAGGCAGAAGCAGCTGCTGCTGTGTCACTGCCGCTGGGCTGTGGGCAGTGGGAGGGTGCTGGAGATACAGGGCTCCTCTCTCTTCCTTCTATTACTCCTTTTCTCTATCTCTCCTCACCTCCCTATCTACCGTGCCTCTCTCCCTTCTTTCTTTCTTTCTTTCTCAGCAGCACTTAAACACCAGCACCAACAGGCAGAAGATAATGCAGGGACACACACAGACACACACCTGGGAGGGATGTACTCTCACGTGTACTGCTTCGTTGTTTGTGTGTGTGTGTGGGCTCGAATACAAAAGACTAGTCCTTCTTATCTTTGTCTGTTTTCCTTGCGCCTGTGTGTGTGTGTGTGTGTGTGTGTGTGTGTGCGCGTGTGCGTGTGTGTGTGTGTGTGTGTGTGCGTGTGTGTGTGTCTGTGTGCAGTGAGAAGAACGTACAAGAGAATTCTACATACAAATGTGTACGTGCCTGAGTCTCTTTCTTGTTTTCCGGCGATGAACTTCTTTTATTTTTTTCCACTGGCCTGTCTCTCAACGCAGCACGGCACTAATAGGCATTCTGCAAGCCACTCTGCTCTGCAATTAGCCGAAAAACCACGGGAAAAACATTGATAAACAAAGATAAAACAATTCACGCCTTACCCATCGCAAAGCCCTCAATCGAAGTCAAATGCTATTATCATCCCGCCAATGCATTTGGGCAGGTGGACGCCCGCTCTGCCAAACAGACACTACTTATGCCCTTGAAACGCATCAAACAAAAGCAGATGCAAGCGCCTGTTTGTTCAAACACTTATTAAAAGCCTATATAGGCTATTTATGTGGGTGTTGTTACTGGAACCGGAGCTAAAGCGGTGGTGGGTGCTTCATCCTTGTCCACACAGGGCTCTGGCAGTGTGGGCCGGGGGCCGCTGCCCATAGCTTCATGTCAGAGCCAAAGACAGGGGCTGGAGCCACCACCAAGGCTGAAAAGCTCCATCATCCAGCAAACACGCTTGTCTTTCCTGAGCTGGCAGCACAGCAAAAGAGATGGTTCGAGGAATAAAAACAATAATGAAGACATGAATTGTTCTCCCTTTCTTTTCTCATTGGCTTTCGTATCTCTCCCTCATCTCGTATTCCCCAGATTTCACTCATTTCAAGGTATTTCTGTCTTGAAAATGTTTACACTTAATGAAACCCGACTAGCCTACTCCCTGATGCCTTTGAACATTACTCTTAGCCTCAACAGATCAATATCAACCACAGTCCCTGTCTGTCTGTTCGGAACTGCCTAAACTTTGTAGTAATGAATGATTTTTTTCTTCTCAACCTCAAATCCTCTCTGGAGGTTTCTGATGAAACCAGCAGCATCTGGGTTCTCCGGTTTGTTTTTCCTGTGAATGCTGTCAGGCCAAATAACATAGTTTTTAATCTCCCACCAATAATGGAAGTGTAACAAAAATCAAAAATGGTCACATTCCCATCACAGCAGTCACTCACAGTGATGCAAGCTGACGGAAATCCAAAGTGCAGGCTGGATATCGGACGAGGGGCCGAGTTGCATCACAGCACAAGATGGACAGCATATTGTATTGATCAAACTAGTGCTGGGTCCGGCACTCTGTTTACATCAGAGCCGGTCCACGGGAGTAAAGGAGGTGAATCGGAGGTTGACTGGTGCCTTGCTTCACTGGACTCACTGACTTTTACAAGGCCTCTGTCAATAGCCATGACAAGCTACTAGCAACATGTCTGCCCTCTTGAGAGCACTGGGGAACCTGTGAGTCTGTATGGGTAGAGCATAACACTAACAATTCCTAGGCCTCCGAGAGACTTCAGTTTACAGTATGTTTAATGCACAGCGATAAAATACAGAAGTGAAAAGGGTAATAAAGTGCAGGTAGAAGAGATAATGCATTAATACGTATTAATAAGAATAAGAAACACCTTCAAATATGCAACTTCATGGCATAACAAAAATGAAAATAGGATCAAATAGGATTTTACTAATGTTACTAAAGTGAATCACGATGCACTTAGGAGCTGAAATGATTCGTCAATTTTGCAGTTGGTCAGTCAACAGAATACCATTTGTTTTACTATTTGTTTATGAATCGATCGTTATGTCCTTTTATGAGCAAACATCTCAAACATCCCCTTGTTAAGGTGGAGATACATTGGATTTGTTGATGTATGTAAGGATGGATTCTATTCATTTTCTATGGCGAGCAGGAGATCCGCCATGTTTGTTTTCCAGATTTAGTGCATCTCGATCATTACAGCTTCTCGGGTTGTGAGGATTTGCTGCTTTACTTTGCTTTACTTGATAGTAATCAGACACATTTTTGCTTTTAGACTATTGGTTGGACAAATCAAGATTCAGTTTAGGTTTTAAGAAATTGTGAAGGCCGTCTTTCACAATGTCCAGGCAGCTGGACAATACAGTACTGGGTATCTTCCACCCATTTTAATGTTTTTAAATGTTTAATGACTTAATGAGGCACTACTTTGTTTTTGGGTCTTTTTTTTTTTAAAGGTGAAAGAAATTGAGGAAAAAGGGCAAAACATTAGAAACACCTCTCAATATAAAGCAGTTCAGTTCAACACCACGTTATTGTCTCTGTAAAATACCTGTTGTATTGGATTGCATAACCTTTACAAGGTGCACTAAGTGTATATTTTGTGTGAAGGTTTGTGCTTGAAGTTTAAACTGAATATAATGAATTAAATCAATTGGAATTCTATAATTATGTTGAGAGTGAGTTTTCTCATCCAGAGGCCTTGGAGGCTTCTGCGTCTGTATTGAAAACTCCTTTGCACAGACAACCACCCGATTCTTCATTCCAGAGCAGACTAAACATGACTCATGGTTATTGTCCGACAACAACCCTGCATCATCTCCTCTCCCTCCTGACAACCCCGTCTCCACAGCTGTGGTTTCTGCCTGATCAATGTGTGTTCTTAGCAACTCCATCTCTTTCTAATTAAGATATTTCAATGTGTTCCCATCAAGGATTTCACAACAAAGGTCAAGCTGACAATTATACAACTGTGTTCAAATTGTGTTCAAACGGGTCTTGTTCGCAAAAGACAATCCATTCCCTGTATTTCCACAGGGCAAACATTTTAGCAAATGATGACATTAGGGGTTTTGGGAAGTGTGAGATGCTGACCTGTGTCTCGCTCCCCCGCTCCAACTACATCTGCACTCCACTTGCTGTGTAATCACCTCATGTTCCCTCAGAGCTTTCCGATGGGACAAATGATCGCTATAAAACACAAGGAAACAAATTAACCACTGGTGTCAAGATTTTAATGGTTCCAATTAGTCAACACTTTGGGGAATGTGCATTATTAAGAACGATAGCGTGCCACTTCCAATCTGTGAATTCCCCCTAGCTTGCAGCAGTCAAAACAAATGTGTCCAGCAGTTTTTCCTACAGCCCTAACTTGACTGTAACTAGTGTTGATTAACTCCTCCGTACGTGATATGAGAGCAGGGCATCCAGTCAGACTGACATCGTCACCCGAAACCCACACACTTATCTCCACATGCCACATGGTAGCTAAATGTCCAGACAAAGCTATATTTTAGGCAAACACATTTTAAATGTCTGCAACTTGGTTCTTTCCTCCTAAATGTTGCCCATTGCAACTCACAGAAATAATGCCAACTGGATAGCAAATATTTCAGACTTCAACTTTATATTAGTTTTGGTTTCCTCCAACTTGCTCAGAACTGAGAGTTGTGATTTGAATACGCATCTGCCAGCAGCTCCTGACTGATTTGTTCCCAGATTGCATCCTTTGGAGCATTATTAGTTTGGCTTGTCTCCCTCTTCTGCAATGTTCTGACTCCAGACAGAGACAGTAACCAATCCGTTAGTAGCTTTTCCAGAGGTTGTGAAGCCAGCTTGAACTGCTTCTGTTTATGTATCATTGTATAGATAAAAAGTATGTCTTGTTACCTTTAAACACATGGAGTACTCAACTGCAAGTGTAACAACACTTTGCATTTTAATAAGCCATGCTAGCAGATATGTGAGACTGGGATGATCACTGTAAGGACATCAGATATACATTATAACCCAAAGTATTGGAAACATTCAAATGTTGCCCTTTTGATGAGCCGAGGTGAGATGTTGAGGGATCACCTTGTAAATGCGCAAGAAGAAAAGTAAGGGCAACACCAACGATATTAGGATCCATCCTTTGGGGACCATGAATGGCTGTACCACCATTTGTGTCAATCCATCTGGCAGATGTTAAGATATTGTGAAAAATGTAAATGTTGCCTTGATGGAATTCAAGGAAAATATAGTGGATCACCAAAGTCAATGGGATTTATCATTTGGGGAACATGAATGGCTGTTCAACATTGAATGGAAATCCAAGTCCATCAATAATTGTTCAGCAGTAACAACATAACAAAAACAAAACAATAAATAGACTAATGGCAGCAGGAACAAATTCGTGTTTGAGTCTATTGGTCCTGCACCTTATCTGCTCGTATCTGCAGCCCGATGGACGCAACTTGAACGCCACAGACAGGAGGTGACCCGGATCAGCCAGGATTGACTGGGCCTTCTATTAAAGTCCTCACCTGGTGGTGGTAACCCAACAACCAACATTACCATCCCTAGAGCCGCAAGCTGCAAGGAGGGATGTCACGATACCAGACACTTTGTAGTCAATACCAATTCCACGATGCTCGACACCAAAATCGATACCATGAAAAAAAAAAAAAGAAATTACAAAAACACATTGAGCCAGTGTTAGGAAGTTAAAGGGGCCAGAATCCCTCTCTTTTATATTGATGTGAAACAATCTCCATCAAACAACATTAGCAAACATTGCTGGCTGGACCTGTGTTAGCAGAACATAATGTAATATATTTGCTGCAGAATATTACACAATACAGGCCTATTAACCAAATGGCACCGGAATAAATACCTTTGCTGAAAAAAGACTCAGTTGGCCTCTGAGATCTGGAAATAGCTGGAGTACAAAGGATGCGAATGAGCTTTTCTATCGATTGTCATGAAATATATTTGCACATATCTGGTGTTAAAGGCCACGGTTAAGACCCACCCCTGGTGTACCTCTAACTAGTACCCGCCTCCAACAGCTCCCCCACCCCTTTCACTCACATACTGGCTTATTGAGCTTCACACTGCAGACAGGAGAGGTCAGATGAGGGCTCTGCCTCACCCGCCTCTCAGCATGTCTCCTTCAACTTGTATTCACGGAGAGGCTCACCAACTTTCTGTGTCACGTAGGGATATTAGAGGTCAGGGTGAAGCTCTTACACCCTCACCTCACCCACACCCCCATCCCAAAACCCTGCTGCCCCACCTATCTCTGCCTCCTGAACAAAAATGTCTCTAGGGAATAGAGGAAGGGCAGACGAGACAGACAGTAAGCAAGTGTGTGTGAGTGTGCTGATGATAAGGTGAATGTGAGCGCATGTCTGAGCCTGTGTGTAAGAACTTGTGTTTGTGTCTCAGAGTGCTGGCATGTTAGCGTGCGAGCGAGAGACACGGTATGTCAGATTTAAGTAAAAACCGTGGAGCGATTTCAAAGCATGTTGCCGGCGAAGAAGGTGCGCAGCTGTGTGTGAATGATAGAACGCTTGTGTCGCTCATCGTCTTTCTGCTCACGGCCGCGGTTAATTATTCACCGGGGTTGTGCTGCAGAGATGAACTGAGGGGCTCTGGGATAAAGGCACTGGAGGAGGAAGATGAAATTATAAAATCCTAATGACGGAACACTGGCTGAATGGTAATTTCTTAAATTGATTTTGAAAGGGTGCCCAGACAGAACTTGCATGGAGAGGCATTGAGGTGGGGATAGGGAGAGGATTCCTCTGTCTCTCTCTTCCGACATGTTCTAGCCCTTTTCACCTCTGGCCCAATCTTCCTTCTTAAGCTTCACACATCTGTCCTTTTGTTTCAATCTCTTCTACTTAACCTCAACCTTCCCCTGCTCATGTTTTCTGTTCACATACCTCTGCGGTGTGATTATCTGATTAACAGTTATCTCATTTTACTCAGTCCTAAGTATACCAGATACAACTTCAAGTCTCAATCTTCATTGAGGTGAACAGCAATGTGTTTTTTAATAATTGAGAATGTAATCAATGGAAACAACTGCAGAAAATAAGCATGAACACACTTGGCATCTGATCATCAGCCGATGGATGAAATCCAAGGACCAATCTGTGGTGATACTTATATTCTGATCATATTATTCAGGTCGTGGACTTCATGCTCAATGTCTTGGTTTGTAAGTGTGACTTTCTTTGACGCTTCATCACCATTTACATGTACACAACCAATGTGTTTATGATTAAGATATTTAAAAATACTTTTAAGTAAAACTTCTTTCAAAATGTTATCTGAGTAAAGTATTCGCATCAAAAAGTACTCATTATGCAGAATGGCAAATTGAATATAATATATTTAAGTCTATATCACTGGATTATAATTATCAATGCGGTGCAGCTTGTAAAGGTAATGCTGATTGAAACTACTTTATACAACTAATAAATAGGCTATATACTACATAATAACACATACTAGTTTGTTCGTTAATTACAACTTTGTAATAAGAATCTGAACACGCAATATAGCCTAACTATTAATATTGTCAAATACATGTAGTGAAGTTTAAAAAGGGCAATATTTCCCTCTGAGATGTAGTTGAGTATAAGTACACTGCTCAAAAAATGATTGGAACACATAATAATCACAGTAGCACACCAAGTCAGTGCATACAGGCACGTTGGAGCTCTACACACTACTGGGCCAAATTATAAATTGTCATGATGACAAGTCATAACAGCCGTGATTTAGATTTTTCGCTTTGATTTTCGATTTGACTTTCAATCCAGCCCTCCATGAGTTAACGATTTCGGTTTCCATCGACCGTTCTTCAACATTTAGTTCTCGACGATTTACACAAAGAAGATATCAATATATCAATACAAATGATTAACTTGAATATTTGTGTTCATCAACATCTAATGTACGGTTTAAGTGTTCCCTTACTCTTTTTGAGCCGAATATAAAGTGGCATATTATGGAAATACTCAAGTAAAAAAAATACCTCAAATATGTAATGAAGTACAGTGCTTGAGTATCCTAAATGTACTTAGTTGCAGTCCACCAATGCAGGTGTCCGAGGTGCTCTCTCCCAAAATCCTGAGGGAAACACAACCGGTATGAATGGCATGTTGTTGTTTTTTAGATTGATGAATACATGTATTGGCTGTAGCTCACTGGATAGAGCAGAGGAGCGGAAGATTCTCTGCACCTCCAGTCTGCATGTTGAAGTGTCCTGGGGCAAGATACTGAACCTCAAATTGCTTCCAAAAACTGTCATTGGATGTGAGTGTGTGTGAATGAATATTTAGATTAAAGCCTGATGGGCATGTGGGCTCGTTGGCACCTTGTACGGCAGCCTCTGCCATCAGTGTATGAATGTGTGTGTGTGAGTGGGTGAATGCTGACATGCAGTGTAAAGTACTTTGAGTGGTCGGAAGCCTAGAGAGGCGCTATGTGAATGCAACTCTATGTTCCCACACCTTTCCTATTGGGGGGAGATACTGTACCTGACATCACGTACTATTGGTAAATAGCTGCTTTATTGTAAAGATTCATCCATCCATTGAAAAAAAAACACCACCTACGGTTAGGTGGAGTAGCTGAGTGAATCTTTATGGATGGATCACAAGAAGGCATGTTCTCCTAGTCTCACTTTCACACAACCTGTAACTGCACAGTGCATTCAAGCAGAGGCATACAAACACACACCTCTTTGATCTCCCCTCTCCAAATCTCCCTCTCCCTTGAGCGCGTCTTCCCTCTCCTCCCCGTCTATCTCAGTTTGTCGCCCTCCGTGACCACCACGCCATCCTGGCCGGTCCCCGTTCCCCTGTTATCCGCGCGGCGGGCCGCAGAGGAGAGCGAAAGGCACAGTGATTGACAGAGATAAGGCCTCTAATTAGAAGCAGTGATTGGGGGCTCCGGAGGGGGCTTGGCTTCCTGGCAGGCAGCGAGAGAGGAGACAGAGACGTATCCAGAGCGCCCAACCCCTCCGCAATTAGACACACATCTGCTATCAGCGATCAGCTCAGTGTCCCTGGAATGGGGAGACGTTCTACAGCACGTTGCCTGTCAATGTCATTCATTGTCTATTTTCCTTCCCTTGAACAACCCGGTTCCACCCCAGCCGATGGATTGGGGAGATACTGACACAAACACACACACACACATGCTCATGGAGTGAGCATGATGAGAAATCATATCCAGGATTTGGCACGCAAGTTGGACAGGAAGGCAAATAAATACACAGTCATGCAAATATTATAGTCGATGCACACACATGTTCAGTCATGGCTGAAAGCACTCGTGTGGAGAGTTAAGATGCCCAAATGCATCTTGTTAGCTGTTGTAAATGGTGCATACATAAATGAATACACACATGCATACATCATCACAGGATGTGTTTAAATGAATGGGATGAATGCACATAGGGACGAGAATAGACACACCCTCTCCTACTGTATTTACACACCTTGAACATATCATTAGCATGCACAAGCCTGACTCAGTACTTTTATGACTATACAGTGTGAAAGTACAATCAGGCTGTTGAGATTTTACAGCCCGGGCAAAATGTCACATCATCTCGGCACCAAGTTTTATGACTCTAATCTGGGTGGCTGACACAGGCGCAGCACCCACTAGCATGTTCACAATGGAATAATTGTACATTATGACACACAAGGGCATGCATCACAAGAGCTCTTTGCAGCAGGAGTGTGTTGTCGGATCGAGACAATTTATGAGCAGATATGTCTACAGTCTAATTTAAAATATGAGGGAGCCGTCATTTGAATAATCTACACAGAGGGAGAGGAAGGCTAAGGGATATTTAACGTGATGAATAAGCCAGGGCCATACATCTTGTGCTATCTGCTAAGGTATTAAATCTAGAGTCCTCGCCAGAGGTAGCGGGGTGAGAAAGTGTATGTAAAAAGTCCATGTTGGTCCAAAGCTTTTAGAAAGAGAGAAAAGACCGAATGTTCAGTCGTGAGACACAGGGGGCCAGTTACACATAGTCTACAACTGAGGAGATTTCTCAACAGAGACATCCGCTGAAAAGGAAAATTAGTCTTGGACCAAGCTTAATCCATGTCTGTGAAACTGGCCACGGGTGTTTTCTCTCCAGGGAGCCTGGTCTTCATTATAGCCCTGTGTTTTAATATCACATCCCAGTCTCCGCCAGGAAATAGATCACCTCAGCAAGGACTTTGGTCTTAACACGCTCTGATAAACGTACCATGCTGGTCAGCTCCTCAGTGTCCTCTGTGCATTACTGTTTTGAGTCATTAAAACAAATGTTTGTGGAGGTTCAATTTTGAATCCAAACATTTGCTCTTCCTCTCTTGTTTTTTTTTTTTTTTTACACATGAACATCCTGACATTGGCCTTGAATGAATGACCTTGAGCGAGGTGAGCGCCGCGAATGCTCAGCATTTTAGGGAGCGGGAGAATGTTGTCGTATCCCTTTAGCGCCGGTCAAACAGACTCTGTGACAGAAGGGACAAATCAGGACAACAGAGATACGGAGGCAGAAAGAGGGACAGGAGCAGGGATGGAAGGACGGGGGGAGATCTGGGAGCTCACTGAAGGAGAGAAATTAGAGAATTGGAGCATCCCCCCCTCGTGGATACAGCACATTTATCACCAGACATAGAGATAGGAAAAAAGAGAGACGGAAAAATAGGGAGTGTGCGTTTTCTTTGTGCAGCTTTTTAGGCAAAATGTTTCCCCTCGTGCTTACTCTCCGATTCTGTCCTGACGAGTCATCTTAGTCCAAGCGAGGGATAGCTAGAACAACCCGGATCCAAACCAACCATCTGGGAGCATACGACTAGCTTGCCATTAATGAGACTTTTTTTATAGAGCCCAAACCGTACACAATAACGTTAATTATGTATTTTCAAAAAAGTACACTATAATACGAAGGATATTTGTCCACAAGGTAAATGCTTCCAACCCTATTGCAAAACAAGGGAAGTCGATACTGAGTACGATCGATGAGATTATTTTGTGTCCAACGTTAACATTTTCTCTAAAATATGGTTACAATAAGTGAAGTTTCGACAAGTAAATGTATTGTTGGGGCTGGGTAAAGGTTTTAAGGACATTTTATTGTGATATCCCATCATTCAGCACCTTCAAGACATAATGAATATATCTTATACATGTTCTTAACATAACTGTGTCTTTTCAGCCAGTTGTAAATGATAAAGTATGCAGCCTTCTGCTGGACACTCAGCCTTAGAATTCAAAAGCCTTCCTGCTGCATGCAAACTGAATATAGCAGCTGTGTGAATGTCTCATTATTATAATTGGAAAACGAGCATGTTCTGCTCTGTACTTTTGTGCAGCCTCCTACTTTCCCTCTCTTGTCAAGATGCATTTCATGTTTCCATCTTCTGCTGTTGTGATAAATCTAAGTGTTGCTTGTGTTACGCCCAGACACGGAGGCTCATGAAGTCTGTGACTCTGCGAGGCCGAGTGAAGGCTCAAGTATTTATCAATGGCTTTTAACAGCAGGGGAGAGATGAACTGCCGGATTTTCCTTGCTCTCGTTTCTAGCGACGGCTCTCCCCTTCTCGCTTTCTCTCAGCTGTTCAGCCCCCATGCCAGGTTCATGTTCGGCATCCCATTGTGTGCGACATTCAGCCTCAGTGTGAAAATCAGCAGATGGGTCACTTTGTTTGTGGCTGGTGTGTGTTTCTGCCTGTGCATGATGGAAGAGAGGGGGTGAGGTAGAGCCAAAGAGCAGGGAATAATGTATGACCAATGTACCCTATAATTAGCAAAAACTAAATTGTGTGTCATGTAGGAGGCAGTTAGATAGGGCTCCTTCTCTGTCAAAGGACATTATAAACCTCAAAACGAGCTACAGTGGCAGGCGGCAGTGTATTTCCACTGACTCCCTCTGAGCTGAAAAAATAGGATTGCTGAAATAGGAACCCATAGCCTGCATGATTTAAGACCCAGTTTGGTGAGACCAAAGCGCCAATAACCTTTTGATGAATTACTAATTCTCAATTAATTTTTGGCTTTAATTAATCTGTTAATAAAGGCCACAGCAGAGCCCAAAGGCAGAATCACATTTGAAAACACAGAACACATTCTGAAGAAATGACCGCAAAGTGCAGTTTTAATTCTTCCTTTATACACTCTGTTGCCTATGAAGGTGCAGGCTAGCCTGAGGTACGTGTGTGTGTGTGTGTGTGTGTGTGTGTGTGTGTGTGTGTGTGTGTGTGTGTGTGTGTGTGTGTGTGTGTGTGTGTGTGTGTTCTAAACATCAGCAAAGCACTTCCACAGTTGGAGGCTGTTCTCATTTAAACAAGCGTTTGGCTGATTGATCAAATTGACTTTTTAAGCTCACAAGCCCTCAAGCTTCATCTGAGGAGAGAGGGCAAGCTCAAATCGCGGCACCGGCACCTGCCGCTTACCTGCTGTGGCATCTCTGGACATGCCGCGGCGGTACCGGCACATGCCGCGGCGGCACCGGCACGTGCCGCGCACCGCGGCGCACCGGCACATGCCACGCACCGCGGCGGCATCTCTGGACATGCCGCGGCAGTTCGGGACCTGCCGGGAGCCGCCAGCTGCCGTGCCAGAGCAGTTGCCACTAGTTTTTAAATCGTGGCGCACCTCGTAGAGCACTTGTGTCAGACCCGTTTTCAGTGAGTCACGGGTCTTTTATTTTGAAGGGAATTTTTAATGGAGCATAGTGCCGTGCTCACCCTCCTCAATACTGTGTTCACAACACACTTTACTTGCGTGAGTTTACACGCCGGACTATTTGTGATAGTTCGCTTCATTCCCGACTTTTTAATTTATTTAATATTAGCTTAAGCAGTTCAGAACCACTGCCCCATAATAACGTGCGTATAATCGTTGTCTTTGTTATTTTCTTCTGTTTTAAGTTTGATCTTTCATAGAGTAATGTGGGTTTCTTAACCCTAAATTAAATGGATTAATGTCATAGCAACAGAACAATTTGCTTACATATATTTTTACATTTATATAAATCCATGTACACTATTTTTACACTTGAATAAACAATAATCAAATACAAAGAAAAACACCTATTTATGGCATCTGGTTAGATGTCCAGATGCATAGTTTAAGGATGTCAGTCGTCAATGTTGTACTCCCTAGAAGTAGCATTTCCATCATGTGGTTTTTGTATTCATTTGCAAGGTTTCCTTCTGAACCCAGTATTTCTGCACATATTGAAGATGAGTGTTATTGACCCATTTGGCCACAAGAGGGAGTTTACCTTTGTGTGAGCGCTTCTGTCAGGAGTAAACAAATGCAGGCCACATATATATATATATATATATATATATATATATATATATATATATATATTTCCAAGTCAATAGGTTGTATGTGTCATCATTCTAAACAGTAAAATGCCTCTTATCCATATTTACAATTTGCATTCCTTCAGTCCGCTGCATAAAGTGTGTATCGTTGCCACGGCAACAAGTGCCAACTGACGTAGGAATATATTAGCTTAATATAAACGAGTAGCCATACTATTACAACTCAGCATTTTTATTTTTACAACTACCAACAGTCATACCTTCCAAGACCTTATGTGTTGTCACATATTGTATATACCTTCCAGGACCTTAAGCAAGTCACGGCACCACTCTCTCAAACACAGGCAGCTGCCTCAAAAATGCTGCCTCTAAATTAGTGGCAGCTTCCGGCACGGCAGCTCGCGGCTCCCGGCAGGTCCCGAACTGCCGCGGCATGTCCAGAGATGCCACAGCAGGTGCGCGGCATGTGCCGGTGCGGCATGTGCCGGTGCCGGTGCGGCATGTGCCGATGCCGGTGCGGCATGTGCCGGTGCCGCGATTTGAGCTTGCTCCTACTGCATCTGAGACCTTTAATAAGAATGGGACGTGGGATTTGTTTTGTACCGTTGAAATCTATTCATGACAAGATGTGTTTGCAATACGATACATGAACCATTAGATGTAACACAAGATAAAATAAAAATCTAACGTTTTTCTAATTTTATTATTTTATCCTCAGCTAGATTTTTCAGCAAAGGATACACTGAAGAACAATCCAATTATATTTATCTAAAATATAACCCTTTTCTTCTGAAATGTTCAGATCAGAATGTAGAATACATGTTGTCTTGAAATGTTGGTGGAGATCGATGGCACAAGAAATTTGTCAAACGACAGTAATGCAAATTTGACTTCACATATCACAGAATGACAAAATATTGACAAATATATAATTATCTTTAATATTAAGAAAGCATTAAATACAGTTTATGTTGAGTGTGACTCATGATAAGTTAAATCCAGTTATGCCTTCTTTTGTTAGCATACTGCATTTAACATCGTTTTGGCTGGCACATCTGGAATGTGGCTGTTTTTAAGTCATATTTTTTGACAACTCTCAAATTTGTCATTCTTTTTTGCTCAGATTCACCCACTCAAGATAACTTAAAATTACAAAATGTGTCCAACTTGCAACTGAAAAGGGTATGCTGCTTATTGATGTACCACATGCAATACTCCATATCCAAGTTATTATAAAGAGAAGGCCAATTCACTTTTAAATGCGTTAGAAACAAGTGTCCTTACAAATCTTCACTTGAGTAAATATGTTCCTAGCCAAATCAAATAGTTTGCAGTATAATCAACCCTCATGTCTTTAAAATGCATGTCATACATGACTTTTTTCTTTACTGGGCTTGTACACAGGCAATAAAGGACTCCATGAATATGAGGTATGAGTTTACAGATAATTACAATCCCTCCTCGGCATTGTGGAGGTTGGGTTTTGGCTTTTTGTCGGTTACACCTAAGTCTATGGCCATATCTGTGGGTTACACTCGTTGTCTTTTTGATTTTCTCACTGTTTATTCTGTGTGTACGCCCTCTGGCGTTTCGGAGAATAATGCAGCGCACAGCGCATACAGCATAGACGCCTCCATTCATGCTCGGAGCTCGCGTACCATCTATGGCACCAGGCGCGAGTATAAAAAAGTGTCAGACGTTGGACACAGTCTGCTTTGATGACGGATTTCTGTATTTTGTACAGTTCCTGGGGAGGAGCCCTCTGCGGCATGTCACCCCTCTTTAACCCACATCTCTGCATTTCATACATCAAACAACAATGCTTTGAATTTTGGTGCAGCTGAGGAGTTTTTCAGCTGGACTGCAGTAGAATAGAATAGTCATTGGACAGTAATGTAAACTAGGAGGTAGATGTATTCATGATTTAGATAAATTAGGTAGCCTGTTGAATACTATCTACGCAAACTGTGTCAAGATTATTTTACCATACAGCTTAATGTGCAATAAGTTACACATGAGCACTGCAGTGTGTTATTTCAGCCCCTTGATGCTCATAATCAAGCCACATACAACGATAAAATGTTGACAACTGACATGTAACATAGATTTTAAAATCAGGCTTGCAGAAAAGCTGCATTTCACCATTAAAGTGTTCGCAGTCACAGAATTAATACCTCAGATTTAAATTGCTTCTCTTAATGTCTCCTCTAAATTGTTATTCATAAATTACTGCATAACATTGTTTGAAGAGCATGACATAACAGAGGTTTATTAGTGTGCCCCATCTGCTTCGGGGCCTCTTTAGGGCTGTTTACAGCAGACAACCTGATGTTTGTGTCATTTTAGATGCGGGGCTTCAGATCTTCCAAATTGATAAGAAGAGGCCGGCAATAACAACAGCAGAATATGCTATTATCTCAAAGCGGATGTCAATGATGCTCGGTGTACTGACAAAGCCCACAGCGTAGACAGGTCTAAGGAGCGCAATAGTTCTTGCGCACAACAGTAAAACATGTTAATTCATTAATTGCACTATGGTAATGAATTCATGCTGCAAGTGAATTATGTTATTGATTCTATAAAGTGACACATTCCATAATAACCCATTTTAGATGTAACGTGATTATTTTCGTTAATGTGCACATAATGAAATAACTGACCTATAATTGACAAGAAAATCTATCAAGGATCTTGACATCACTATCTTGTATAACACTGGCTCCTTAAAACGTGCTAAATACGAGATTGGGAGCATTTTGATTCCCTCTCAAAAGTCTCTCGACGTGGCGACGGCTGAGCTGGCAGCTCGCGGCAAACGGTGCAAAAAAAAGCACGAAATACGACAAAAGTGCTGACAGAGCTAACGGTGTTTACTTGAGAGGGAACCGGAGGGGGTCGCTTGGGACGTGAGCTAACCAGTGGGGCTCGAACATGCACTAATAGCCCACGCAGCCCACCCGGCGATAAAACAAAGCGAGGAGGATCTGGGGAGGAGAGGGAGGGCGACTTAATTCTCCGCTTGGGTGGATATTACTCCACTATATCTTTACACAGCAAATAGTAGTTTGCTGCTCTGTTGATGTTCAGAACGTTAAATGCAGCTCCTTTAAAAGCTCTGGACACCCTCACAGGTGTTTTCACTTTCTGGTGATTAGACCTCTCCTCAGGTTGATGTTGGGTGGAGCTACAGTATGGAGGACATCACTTCCTGTCATGTGACCATTTCCCTACAAGGGGATATGACGAACTCTCAAGAGTTGACTCTGGTGAGCAGTGAATTCAGATTCCAAATGCGTAGTAACCATCATCCCTTCATGTCATAACTAAAGTAGCAAGAGCTGCATCACTGTCATGTATGCATCTATAAAATGAGACGCGTTGCATTGTGGGAGGTTTTGAGTTCACTATGAGTCACTAATTGTCCCACTTAGAATGTGGACATTCAAACATGGTAAGGTACAGGAAATATAGTGCACGGGAAGTGAATGGGAAGTGATTTATGACACAACCCATAATTGTGCTGCAACAAAACAGAGATGTCAATCACACAAAGTTTACACTTGCCCACAGTCTTGAGAAGAGGTCTACAGGCAACATAAGTGAGAAAACCTGTGTGGGTGAATAATAGGAAGAGGCTTTAAGCCTCACTAACCCAGTATGTCATGCGTGTCCTATAGATCAGTGTTGGGCTTCACGACATGTCACAGTAATGTAGTTACTTTTTCAGTAATCTTTTTCATCTGATTTATGATACAGTTACTAATACCAGCAACGCTCCGTTCCTTTGACACTTTAGGGAAGTCGGTTTGTTTGCCTTCATACCAGGAATTTCATGAGACAGTTTCTATCAGTTTCCACTTTGTGGGTTCAGTTATTTATTTATTTGTTATCATACATTCAGAGATAGACAGTAAAGGAAGAGAGAGAGGCGGCAACATGCAGCAAAGTGCTGCGGGACAGATTCAAACTCCAGCCCCTGCAGTAAGGACTCACCCTTGGAGGCTGCTGAGCTCAGGTCTGGTGCATGTTAGCTTGGTGTGCTGTGCTGGAGTCTCCCAAAGGAAGAGGAATATGTCCTCTAGTTACTCCGAGTTTGTATTATTTACATTTGCTGTCTTCTTAACTGCTCGTTGACCTCTTGTAAGTCTAAATTCAGGATTCACATGGGGGTTCTTCAGCTTCAGTGAGTGTGTGGACCCTCACTGTGAGTTAGGGACTTTTGGAGTCTCTGTGCATTCATTAGGGAGTCATAAGTAATCAGTATTTCATTACATTTTTCAAGTAACTTGCCAAACATTGCGATAACTGCATGTGTGAGAGCAGAACAGCTATTGCCTCAGAATTGCATCATACAGACAAATTATCAACATGAATTACCCATCAACACATGCGCACTGCGGAGCAGATTCACAACAACATGCCAAAAGCTACCAAAGTCTGTTCTCAATGACAGACCATAATAGCTTGTAAAACCTGCAACACTCATAATAAGGCCTGAGGCAAATGACTGGTCGTATGCAGAATAGGAGCCATGTCCAGTTAACAACATTAGTCAAATTACCACAGTTGTACAATTGTTGGGTTTTGGTTCCACTGAGTAAATATAAATTGCATGAATTTCCCTTTAAAGCAGCACAGCATTTCTAAACCTGAGAATCATACCCGAACACACCTCAGCGGAGGCAGTTGCCAAGACATTTGACACTCCTCAGCGAGTCGCATGGCAAACAATTGTTTAATCCTGAGAATAATATCGTTTTCCATTTCATTATCATACAAAGCAGGTGGTGCCTTCAGCAAACTCCGTGCCTGTGAGACACATTTAAAGTTTTGCAAACGTTTTGTAAAGAACCCGGTTTCACTTCAGAGATGTAGAAATGACGTTTGCACTGGTAGTTCATCGGTAGAGTGGGTATCATTTAGGCTGAGCCCTTTCCACAGCAGCCCAGGTTTGAGTCCAGCCCAGGATCCTTGCATGTCATCCCCTCTCTCTCTCTCCTCTGCCTTTATATCTGTCTCTCTCATAATCAAACATCTCCACTTAAGGTATATTATCAGTCATTAAAACCTATCATAGGGTTATGGTTAGGGGGTTAGGGTTAGGGTTAGGGTTAAATGGGAAACATTTCTCCCACCATCATTAGATTTGCTACACTTGCTTCATGGAAAATATTTTTTTAAGACTGAACGTAAAATTAAGTGATTTGTTGAAAGTGACTTTTTTTTTGTTTCTTTCTGCCTGGTTTTGGCTCCCATTCCTGAGTCCCTGACTGGCAATATTTAAATCTGTTCCCTCTGCAAAGCTACCCATTTTAACTCCCGGCTCATTAGCAGCACTTCAAAGTCTCCCTGTATCGCATCTCTTTTGCCTTTTATTCAATCACGTGGAACAGTAACCCTTGCTCTCTTGCATGCATCCCTCTCTGCCTTTCCCTCCATCTTATCTCCTACCTCTTTTTTTCTCCGGTTACTTTCCCCCTCTGAGGATGGTCATGAAGGTGACAGATCTCGCCCTTGTACCTGCCAGTGCACATATGCTTTATGCAAACTGGTGGGAGCAGCAGAGTGAGTGGGTGTTTAATGGAGATAGAAGACAAAGTGAGCTTTAATGGTTAGGCTAAACACCACCGTATAGAACTAGAGGATTCTTTCCTGCAACTTTGCATTTTCAGCCACTATTTGCTGCATTAACCAATTCAGAAATGATAATACTGTAAGACCTGTGAGGTTTTGATGTCTTTGGGAAGTAATTTTACCCTCAAGTGGAATGGAAAGCAAACAGAAAGGAAGCGTGACTGGAATGAGGTATGGATGCCTCTTCCCTTAGGGTGGCCAGATTAGAAATGGCGACAGTGAACACAGGAGGAGGAATTGCAAGGCATGGCAAAAGAGCAGGCGTAGGAGAGGAGAAAGTGGGACTGGGCGGGGGGGTATTGACACAAAGATCAAATAGATCTCCCTCTAATACCGCTGGATAAAAATTCCCTTCTGTCCCTGGGTGATCACACACCCAAATTATCATTAGAGAAATTATTATGAGAGCTGAGCAAATCAATATGCTTGTTAAACTCTTGCAAGGGTGAATTAAAAGCTAGAAGAGTGCATAATAGTGTGTTACCATGGTACAGTGCCCTTCCAGAGTTATTTCTCTGTGCGTGTGTGTGTGTGTGTGTGTGTGTGTGTGTGTGTGTGTGTATGTGTGTGTGTGTGTGTGTGTGTGTGTGTGTGTGTGTGTGTGTGTGTGTGTGTGTGTGTGAAAATGAGGGTAATGGTAATCACTGCGGCAGTTTATGCTCTTTTGTGGCCGACAATTAAAAAAAATTGAAGGGGTGTCCAACAATCACTTGAAGGGACAATGCAATTATCAGTGTGAGGGATAGTTACAGTTTGTGCTTGAAGGTGTGTGTTTTTTTTTTTTCAACAGAAGAGATTAAAAGGAAGCTAGACTTAATTATTCAGCCAATTCCTAATTGTTATTACTCAAATTTAAGTCACAAAACCAAAAGCAAGGAACAAAGCAGCTGGGATTTATATGTGGCCTTGCTTCACTGGCTGCAATCTGGAGTTTTGATAGAAGTGAGAGAAAATGAGAGGTTATTTCACAGGGATGAGGTTATGTTTCGTTGATCAGAGCTGACAGGAGCATTAGAGGCTAAAGCACTTTTGGGTATTAAAGTGTATTTTGTAGGTCAACTGGAATATCAGAGAGCACAGGTGTAACTTGCGATAATTCTTAAACTGAGTGGGACTTCCCTTCATAAGATGAGGTTTAAACTGACAGCAGTAGGAGTAGTGTGTCCCCATTCTAACTGGGTTCATATCATTTTGTCCTCTTACACAATGACAAAATGGGTTTTATAGGCTTTTACTTGAGCTTCAATCAATTCAAACGACATGTAGTATTGGCAGAACATCTTGTTCTTGGTCTTGATCTTCAAAGATGCAATAATCAATATTGTTATATGAACAATGGCTCAAATGACTACATAAAATGTGAAAAGGGTGTCTCATAAGAATCCACAGAGAAACATCAGCAACTCTGCAGATAGCCGGAGGTGCTCAGTGATTTGTCTGCTGTTACGCCATCAAAATTAGATTTGCACATGTATAACTAAAATTATAATAACACACTAACACATTGGATAATTTATGCAAAAGTCTGTATCCAAAACTATTTAAAAATAGATCTTTTCTTTGTCCTCAGTCAAAAATAGTAGTCAACAATACTCAGTAATAGTATTATATGTAGAATGAAATGCTAGTGGTGGATGCGTAGGATTAACGTTTTTTTTATGTCGACAATTTAACTAATAAAAAACAGACAAACTCATTTAATATGCTCAATCACTTTATCCAAATGGTGTATGTTGTTCACAAGTTTGCAGTGGCGGCTGGTGAATTTTTTTTTTGGGGGGGCGCAGTTGGGCGGCGCGGTTTAAATAGCACTCCACAATGAGAAGAAAAGAGGTTTGGAGTAGAATATTCTAAAAAACAAAGCTTTATTTCAAGAAAACACAGTGCTCAACACTGTCCAATAACAACTATCAACAAACTGTAACTTTGGGCATGAGAGGTTCAGACAGAATGGTTTAAGAAACATTCAATGTGGTGGCCAGAGCAACTTCAGGGAATACATTGACGTAGCATTCAAACTGGGGGCCCTGCAGTAAGGTGGCACTGGTGAGGTGGTCTTTGAAGGCAAAGCGTTCCCTGGTGTGTCCAAGTATGGTGTCACAAACCTACAGATAAATATATATAGAGAGAGACAGAGACAGTAAGATAAGTTGTGGGGAAATATCTACTACAAACAGGCTTCATACTACAGACAAAAAACTATGTTTTGTGTGTCTTGATGGCTCATCAACATAGACAAAAGGCCAGGAGCCACCTTGATGGCTGTAGCTATGACACACACACACACACACACACACACACACACACACACACACACACACACACACACACACACACACACACACACACACACACACACACACACACTCACACACACACACATGTTGGGGGTTGAATTGGTATTTTAGATAAAGTTATAGCCTGATATGATATCCACCCAAATCTAACAATGTCCAACATGTGTTCTGCTGTGGGAAAGATAAAACATTAAACTCTAACAGGCATCTGCTGATTTTGACACTCACCTCTGCAGCAATCCTTCAAGCTCATCTTCCTTCATAGCCGGCGCTTCCTCGGCTGCTCAGAGCCACTGCACACTGAGCCTCCAGCTAGCAGCTCCGGTTAGCATGTAGCTTGGTGCATGTAGCTTCACTGCTTTGCTGCTGAATATTTAAATCCGGACGTTCGGGTCCCAACTCTTTCAGCCTCTTCTTGTCAACATCTGATCGTGGATTGAAAGGTGTTTCGCGTAGAGATACCACAGAGTTTTCAGTCGCCATACTAACATAATCAAAGTCTCTGCTAGCTGTGTTGCTCGCGTAGCTACGTGGGAGCTATATGGGATGTGAGGGAATGATAAAGGTCTCTGATTCGACGAATAGTCCAACCACGTTGCAATAAGAAACGATGTCATTGGCTAGGGCGCAGATTTGTGCGCCCGAAGATTCACGTTTCATCCGCCAATGAGAAGCTGTCCTTGCCGCAACGAGGGTGAAATGTTTGTTCGCTGCCATAGACTCACATTGGGCTGGCGCCCCGACAGGGGGAGGGGCTTTTCTCAGTGATGATGAATGGCGATATATTATATTTGGTATATCTTAAGTGGTTGTTGACAGGGGCTTACGGTCTCCCACACACATTTAGCGCGTCAACACGGTATATTTCTTATTTAAATTATTTGGTATATAATGTTTTTTGACAGTATATATTATATATTTTTTTTCTTTTTCTTTTTTCATGGCAAAATTTTAAGAGGGGCGGCGCCCTAGCGCCCTCTATTGACGCACCGCCACTGCAAGTTTGTATTTTTTTTAGGGGGGTCAAGAAAAACAAGTTGGGAACCACTGTTCTAGCTCATTGCTTTGGTTTTATGGAGTCACCTCAATCTGGTTTCCTGCCTCAGCAGGCCCAAAGGGCTCTTATAAACCCAATGTGCGCTACTTGTACGACACAAAATAGCAGATAGACACACATGAAGCAGTTTGCTGGTGAACATGGCGAAGTTAGGCTCGAGCAATTTGTCGAAGTATGCTGAGTATTTCAGAATACGTTGAATCGCACGACGTACATCAGCGTGTCACACAAAGTGTCAGCGCCCGGACAAAGCGATGCCACTTCCAACAAGATGCAGCTAAAAAAACATCTCCCACAACCCACTAAAGTGTGGGAGTATTTTAGACAATGACCCAACTATGTGGTGCTCTGTAAGAGACTGGGATCATTTTGTATGTGTACACCATGCGTCATCTAACTTTGTTATTCAGACATTTTATATATTTTTTTATTTTAACGCCCATGAATGAGTAAGAAAATGGCATTTATACTTTAGTATGAAATATTATAGAAATTGTTGCATTTCATCCTTTTTTTTATGGCTAAGTTATCCCCTTCTTTTTTGTATCTATATCTTAATAATAATAATAACGCCAAGTCTTGACTTATGCGTTCATTACTCATATTTACAGACACACTGCTGAGAGCTGAAGTGAAACCACTCACAGATTTGTGACAGTTGTAATAACACAAATTAAGTGAGTGAAACTCACTTAAAACCTAATGGGGACTCTAGTTTTTTTAAGTTTCAGGAGAGGCTCAGTGAATGGAAGTGAAAAAATATGACATTTGCTATCAAAAGAAGATTAGATAGAATCGCCTACATGTGTGTGATTTGGTGAAAGAGATAGTTTAGAGATACAGTAGTTTTGTCCCACTTCCCCAGAGTCTCTTCCACTTTTTCCATGTATTTGCTGTATATATCACACGGTAATATTAGGCTATCTTGGCACTTGAGTGTCTATCAAATAGCAATCATTATCCCATAGGCATCCAGGCATTGAGCAAAACTAATCTAAGGGTGGTTGAGGGGGCACCTTTTTCCATCTCTCTCTGAGAACATCAGACTTTGAGAACCAATGAGAACCAGAACATGGTTGGTAAAACCCAGGATTCAATGCATTGAGTTACAGAAGCTACTGGAAGAGTGGCAGAGGGCTCTCAGTGGTGTCAGGACACTTGACACCACTGACTAACTCATTTGACACTTTTGATATCAAACTCAACTGCTTGTTGTGCAAAAAATGTAAATGATACGCTTTTTTAATGAACAATCTGGACAATTTTCATTTGAATAAATGTCTATTAAGTCACTGCATCGCTGAACGAGGTAGCACAATGGTGGTTGAGCCTACGGGGCGATGATGGAAGCCCTTGAATTCGCAGTATTACGAACTAGGTGACTGTGGCGACATTCCCGGGACAAAAATGGCACTCTGGAAGTGTAATTAACGCTCATCGTTTAAGAGAGCGAAACAGAGATCCTCCAGATTGTAACGTCAAACAAAAAGCTGCAACTTTTCACAGCCTCTAGCCATTTAAACAGCATCCTCTTTGCACAATACTTCAAGAGGGCCTCTTGTGTATACGCTATGCGACTCGTCATCTTTGCCCCCTTGTGTCAGTGACTAACTGCCGGGTGGGATGTCAGAGGGCTGCTCTTTACTTTGCGGGTGACTCACTGCGGCACGGTGCCTTTGATCCTCTCCCCAGCTTTGTGAATAAAGAATGCACTTTGATTGACGCTGCGCACGTACATTATGACCGTTTGAGAGTTGGCAGGGGAGAAAAAGACACGTCTGTCATGTTGAAAGACCTCGTCTCTGCTGCTGAGCGCCAAGTAGGAGGAAAGCACTTTTGAGTTGCTTCCTCCATCCAACCCTATACAATGCCTCTTATGGGAAGCCACCCTGCACAGCAGCTAGCCATCCTTTGTCATGTGCCGTGTGTTTGATTTCGGCAGCGTTTGATCAACACCCACAGCTATTTAAAAGCACCGACAGCCCGAATAGAGATTGGGTTAGTTACAGTTATGTGCTGAAATGAACCTTCAGCGCTTATCACACATACACAATGTGACATGGCAAAGTAGAGTGAGGATCAGCCTTAATCAACCATAATGGGTGATAAAATGAGCTTAACCACTGCTACAAAACACGGCCCTCTCCTTATTTCCAGATCCTCTTCAGTATTCTAACCCAGTGCAACATCATGAGCAATTACAAGCATATTATGCAGCGATAACAAGAAAACAAGAAAACAAGAGAATGGGAATCTAAGAGCACCAAGTAACACACACCCCGTGCATTGTGTGTGGACTAATTGAGAGGTGTGTGCACAAAATAGGTGGAAAGGACTCAACCTGCCAAAAATATTGACAGCAAAAAGCAGAACATACGTGTTTAAAATGTGTTCACGCAGCGCCACATTGATCCATTATAGATGTTAACCGTAAAGGCAAGGAAAAGGTGTGCGTCACAGCTTGCATACATGTACACGTGAGTGCATGTGTGTATACTGTTTCTGTGTGTATACAAGCGTGTGCTCAGCTGAGCTGTACTCTGTGTACTGGGCGTATTCAAAGCAATCTGCCACCTCTCCCAAAACTAGCTGAGCGCTGACTGCAACACAAAGGACGCCGCAGAACACCTGCTGAGGTGATGAAGATGGCTCGCAGCCAAGACGGCATACGCGTCCCATTCTGGCCCTAATGAAGACAACCTGACATAAATATCGAACAAAACGGACCACTCCAGAGACCTGCGTCGTCCCACCGCAGTGCTGCTGACATTGACTCAAACATTTGATCATCCTTGGGGTGTTGAGGCATTAGAAATGAGAGCAGAAGCGTGGAGCGAAAGCAGAATCGGGGAGGTAATGCGATACATTTAATGCATGACAGTGAGGCTTCCCAAAAGAATACACATCTTTTTCTTTGAAGCCCACAGGTAAAAGAGCATACCAGCCACCAGGTATGCAGGATGAAATGATTGTGCTGCTGTAAACAAGCGCTAGCTCGCAGCCCTCGCTAGGTGTATGAAGTGTCAGAACACCTCAGTATTAAAAGAAAAGCTCCTTGAAGCTTGTAAGACGTTACTATCCTTAAGCTGTGAGTCTGAGTCAAAAGAGACAAACATCAATAGCAAGAACCCAGGTAATTAAGATAAGTCGGTGTTTGAAAGGAAACTGTTTTCCTGCAAAAGCAGCACCTTGAAAAAGCACTACTTTAACCACCTATATGCATTTGAGTGATTTATTTCCCCACATTGTAGAGAATGGAAGGAATCTGTGCCAAAAATACTGTTCTTGTTCCTTGACCCTGACAGACCTTTTCTACGTTTTTTTTTAGAACAACTGTAGAAACAAACCACAAAGTAGCAGAAAGCCCCTTCCTGCCCCAGCCTTCATCCTTGCTGTGATCCATGTGGAAGCCTGCGGCCAGTAAGGTTGGCCAACAGTTAATAATAATGGAGAGATAATGGTCTTGACCACAGCGACAGTAATAGCCTTCCCCCTGCAAAGACGTGTTGCGCTGCCAGTTCAGCCCTCCATGTTGCCTTTTTATGGTACGCCATAATGAATATGCCATAATTGAAGCATATAAGCAAAGCTGAAATGTACAGCAATGCAGTACACAGAGGCATCTCACAGGAAGAAAAAAAATCAAGCAAAGATGTGATAAGATTGTTGTCGCAGCTGTCAAATTACAAATCAATGGAGATTTCTTTCCTTCTTTTTTTTCTATTTCTACAGGGCTAATCTTCAGCCTCGCGTTATACATTATAAATGCTGAGCAGAATATGCAAAAACAGAGCAGAGCACTTTCAGGTAAACAAAGGCACTTTTAAATATGGCAGAAAGGATTAATAATCGTCTATTACTGCATAGTTCATCAGGTTCTTGTTTCGCAAGGTGCCCATTTAGCGCCAAATCCTGCTGATGACATCTCGTGGTCTATGCTTCACAGCTGTAATTCCTGGGAGGTTCAAACCATCCAATTTGGCACTCTCGTATTATCACGTCAGCTGTAATCCGTTAATTAGGGAAACAATCTCAAAGTCTTTTTTGTATAATTAATGGCATTTAAATGATGATGTGATGTACTGTATATGTGGGATCAGCCTTCCTTATAGCATGGTAATGATCCACGGCCTTCTGCTAATCAGTCAATTAATCACCATCCTATGAATTTAATCTCTTACTTAGGCACTGTCCCACATAATGGGTTTTAAACATTCAAATTCATGCTTGGATTACAAATGAGGCTCATGTCATGTTCTTCTTAAACCGGACTTCTATTGACGGTCTTTGATTTGTATTGTTGTCATCTGTTACATATTATTATTGTGCTTCAACCCACAAGGTTATGTCACAATGACACAGCACAATGCATCCATTCCAGCTCTGTTGTTGTTGACTTTTTTTCTGTATATTCTGGCTGGGTGCGCATACAGTTCATGCTCTTAAAGGGTGGTATTTTCTAATGAAAAATAACCTCTCCACAATCTCTGGATCTCATTCAAAAACCTCAAAAGCCCATTTTGCTTTGGTGATTTCGCACAGCCCGGCTGAAAACAAACTCATGTTTATTTATCACACACTTAAAATTCTCATATGAAGAGCTCAGTTAGTCAAAATGGGAGTGAAATTGAAGCCTTTGATTTACAAAAGCAAACATAGTGGGGTAACCATGTGTAATGTATGTCTTGATTGGCTTCTTTTTTTTTTATTAATCCAATCAATATCACTAAAAGGTTCAACTAAACTATAAATGGCAAGAGCCCAATGTTAAGCGTTGGAAACACTGTTGAGCTGAACCACTGACATTGGGTTAATGGTGGTGGGGCGCTCCCTGATGCTCTGTCTCTTGTGGGTCACATATCTTTATGGAAAAGCAATAAGAAGTCACTGGAGTACCCCATTGCAGATCAATATTTTATGTTTATACACTGAAGGCTTTTAAAGTTGTCAGGACTTTTTATTACATTGAGATATGTTGGGAAATACTGAAATAAGCCGTGGCAAATCAAGCAGTCGGGTACAACCTGTGCAGAGAGTTAGACTAAACATTATTCATATCCGAGTCTATAATTCCCTTCAATGCACTTTTTGTAAAAATGGTGGAATAGTTTGGGATGGCTCCACATCTCATAACGTTGATATTACAATTCTAAATCAACATTTGAATGCTAGACAGCTTCTTTTTTATTAAATATTTGCATGTCTATTCGTTGTGTTTGATCCCCATGTTTTTGGGGTAATGACCTCATAAAAGGACAGACATTCAAATACTAATTTGAAAACCTCAACAGAAATAAGACTGGACCACAGGCTTCAACCATCATTGATTATTATTAAAATCAATAATCAAATGCATCATTTTTATTTATTTTTGCTTTGTTTTCTTACAAATGCATTGAACCAAAGATCCCAAATAGAAGATGAAATCAGGAATAGTAATTCTACATTAATCATTACGCATCAACATTAATTGTTATCATTACTATAATTATTCAGGCCTATATGTAGACATAGACTACAGTATATTTACTTATTTCTTTGTATCTGACTAAGATCTGTTTCTCTTACTGACTGAATGACTGAATGAGGGGTGAGAGATGACTGATGCTCCTAAAGAGGAGGAGGTTCTGCCTCTCTTCTTTTCCGCTGTGTGTGTGAGCGTGCATATGTGTGTGTTATGTCTGAGAGAGATTAATACAGTTGGCCTACAGCGAGTCGGCCTGTACCTTTTGGGGCCGCAATTTCTGTAAAGAATAAAATGTAGTGCAACATCCCCGTTGAATATCGTTGAATATTTTTCTCATTGAAGCTTCGAAAGCCCAAAGAAATTTCATCCGGTGCAGCCCTGAGAGACAGTAGTTGCGTGGTTTTTCAGCCAAACATATTTGGTTAAGGGATTCATATCTAAATTTGAAACGTACCTCAGCTGACAGAAACACGAATGCGATTTATTTGTGTTCTGCCTGAAGGAACCAGTGACAGGAGGAGCAGACAGAAGTGAACAGAGCAACAGATAAATTCTAGTTTCTCTTGAAGCTCGCCAAACTCAACCGAGGGCGATGGGTCTGCTCAATTAACACATTTCACTTTCTTTTATCCAGCCTTGTTCGCTGTCTGTGCTAATAACTTAGACATGCTGTGTTATTTATGGACGGGGCCAGTGCACAAGGTGGGCTCCTGCTGGCGAGTTTAAGCGCTCGGCATCTGCACGGTTTCTTTGAAGAAAGCGCAGCAAACGTCCGACTGGACTGTTGATGAGACGCCCTCCCTGACCCAACCCGTCACACGCTTCAACACACTCACATCAGCTGGAATATTAAACAGGTTAAAACAGAAACACCTTGAAAAGTCATCCAACACAAATAGACTGTAAATGGAGCTTGAATTGAAGGCAAAGTAAAGCAAGAGCAAGAGCAACTATATTGTAATTATCAATATAGTTTGGCATGTTTTAAACAGCTGAAATGTGGTTTTGTTTTCTGTGTGATCAGCTTCTGACTCTATCTAATAATCCTCCAGACTACAGTGCACCAGAGTGACTCAAAACGTGCAGGAAATGAACTCTTTGTCATCATTTTCCCCATTTACCCTCGCATAAGAAGAAAATGTAATGCCAGGTAATGCAGTAAAAAGAAAAAGAGGTGCCAGTTAGCTACTATAAGAGACTGTAAGTGCTTGTAATAAATCCTCTTCAACTCCCCAAATTAAACTACTGTGTATTATGGTCCCAAATATGCTGACTATGATAACATTACCATCGAAGCGCCTTGGCTATGCGTCCAGATGTCCTGTGACACATCACAGACAATAGAGAGGTAATGACACCCTGAAGCGATCTGAGTGTAACATGTGCAATATGCTCTGCCCTATCAAGAGGATATATTTTAGCCAAGCTGACACATTGCTTGGCTCCTCATATGTGGTGGGCCGTTGGCAATGAAAACTGTGTTATATGGCCCAGTAGTGCTGACAGGTTTCTTTCTCCTTCTCCTCTGCCCTCCCCCTCTTCTGCTCTTTATTTCTCCCTCTTCTAGGCTGTGGAGAGGCTGGCACGTGGCAAGAGGAGGAGGGAAGGATGGATCTCCAAACCGATGTAAGAGCCTCCCCCCAGGGAAGCTGGCGTCGGACGCAAGGCCTCATGGGCCGTTGACCTACTGTCTGTGTGATTTATGGCGGCTGGGGGCCTCTGGCCACTGCAGACTCCTCCCCTCGCTCTCCTCCGTTTCCCTACGCACACACTGCAGGATTGCAAGGAGCCACACACGCTGCACCACCGTCTACAGGAGTATCCAAAGAGGAATTCCTTGCACATGCTGAGCTGCAGCCCGGGCGCGTATACGACTCCTGCTTCCTACGCGGTCTCATACAGGAATAAACCCCTCCATAAACATTGCTGTACTGCAGCACCGTGTCCCGCAATCCCGTCGCATGTGCATTAGACCGAGTCGACTCTAAGGGTATTCTCCATCTGGCTGTGTGTGGATGACTATCGGTCATGGTGTGTCAGCTGTAGAGACGTTGGTTGTAGTTGCTGCTGAGGGGCAGAGGCGGATCAATGGAAGTGCGTTGAGTAACGAGGTGATGTTGTGAGAGCAATCAGCGGCCAGCATCTCTCCACTGACTCCACACACTGCTCTCCTTCTACATTGCAATAGCCGTCCTCCTCTATGGACTATTAGTGCAGCGACTTATAGTACTGTTCTAATATTATACACAGGAGCCAGACATTTGCTCCTCTGCACCACCTTAAATACTTTTTCTTTTTCTCCAACTGTAAAGGTTTGGAGAGGACACGGTGCCGTATGCACCATCTGGACTATTTTTGCTTTTAAAAGCTGGGAACTGGGAGTGTGTGCCAGCAGGTGCCCTCGCCATGGTGTTGCCACCCCCAGACAAACGCCACGTGTGCCTGACCACCATCGTCATCATGACCAGCATGGCCTTCATGGACGCCTACCTGGTGGAGCAGAACCAGGGTCCCAGAAAGATCGGCGTGTGTATCATAGTGCTGGTAGGGGACGTATGCTTCCTCATAGTGCTGCGATACGTGGCAGTGTGGGTCGGCGCCGAGGTGCGCACCGCCCGGCGAGGATACGCCATGATCCTCTGGTTTCTGTACATCTTTGTCCTGGAGATCAAGCTCTACTTTGTCTTCCAGAATTGCAAGGCAGACAGGAAGAGTCTGGAGACGGTGGCCCGGAAGGCTTTGACGTTGTTACTATCTGTATGTGTGCCAGGCTTGTACTTGGTTCTAGTGGCTCTGGATAGTATGGAATATGTGAGAACTTTCCGGAAGAAGGAGGACATGAGGAGTCGTCTATTCTGGGTGGCTCTGGACCTGCTGGACCTGCTGGATATCCAAGCCAACCTGTGGGAGCCCCAGCACACAGGCCTGCCCATCTGGGCCGAGGGCCTGATGTTCTTCTACTGCTACATCCTGCTGCTCATCCTGCCCTGTGTGTCGCTCAGTGAAATCAGCATGCAGGGGGAGCACATGTCGCCCCAGAAGATGATGCTGTACCCAGTCCTGAGCTTGGTCACCATCAACGTGGTAACCATCCTCATACGAGGCGTCAACATGGTGCTGTTTCAGGACAGCCGGGTTTCCACCATCTTTGTTGGCAAGAACGTGGTGGCGATCGCCACCAAGGCGTCCACCTTCCTGGAGTACCGCAGACAGGTGAAGGAGTTCCCCCACCCGCAGAACGCCATGGCGCTAGAGCTGCAGCAGAACAGCCACACGCAGCCGCTGCCCAACGCCACTAGTTTGCCACATGAACCTTCGCCGGTGCAGGACGTCATTGACACATGACCGACCAGCGGTGGACTGAGCACCGTTAGAAACGGACTGCTTTTTATGAAAGCTCCAGAAGTGGAGGTAGATAGAGAAATCAGCTGCATGACAGGATGATATTCTGCACTTGTCAAGCCCACAAGAACTGAACGAAACCATAAAAGAGATTTTCAGCATCACCTGCCTGTCAGAACATACTGTAAACCTACACTTGACTGAGTGCAGCGTGCAGACTTTGAAATCAAGTCAAAGGTTTTTATGGTGCCATTGTGTTTTTAATTGTTTCAAAAGTTTTAAAAGTTCAAGCTTTTATGAGAGACAATCTCCGCAGTGCAAAGCCCGGTGACATTATGTTGTGTAAAACAGTTGGTCCACCCCTCAGCGAGCGTCTTGTATTTTTTAAAAGGTCACTTTTTCAACAGTGCATCTGCGACGTTTCCTTTGAATATCCAGCAGCAAAGGACGCACCGCTCAGCGTGACGCTGTGATGGAGAGGAAACGCGGAGAGTGACAAGGGTCAGTCTATCTGTGCTGCGCTAGAGCAAGGTTGGTGGCAGATGAATGCTTTTTTTCCCTTCTGTGTTTGGTTCTGCTGAGAAAAGAGCTCTGTGGAAGCTGCTGCCTCGGCCAGTGTGACACTTTACGGCCAAAGGTCTGATTAAAGCACCAGAGCTCAGCACTATACCCCCCACTGCAGGCATCCGAGCGTGTGTTTTATTGTGTTTGTGCGTGTGTCTATGTGCACGCACACTAGTCTGTAGAGGATGTGTGCCTGCAAGCGTACATGTTCATCACAGCAGGTTTGGGTATTTCAAATCGTTTCGGAACAGATGTGAGTGGTTGATATGTGTGATGAATAGCAAATGAGACAAAATATATAGTGATGTCAGAAAAAAAAAATAACTAATATGATGGGGGTAAGATAATTATGTTTTGTTTCCTGTACTGTACATTCCTCTAAAACTAGCTGAAGCCTTGAAGTCGGAGAATGCAGAGTGTCCAGAGAACGCCTCACTATAGAATTGACAAAAGATAAAGCATAAATACTTTAACATACAAACAGAAAAAAACGTTTTCTGATGTTATTCCGTTTATTATTATTATTATGAATTATTATGATTATTATGATTATTATTATGTACATTCTTTACTTGTTGGAGGCCAATGATGTTTTAATAAAAGTATGTATAAAAGAATAATGACGAGAGCTTGGTTTCTTTTTCCAAATTGTTCGTTATTATTAAGTCTATATTATTTTTAGCCAAATGAAATGTTCTCTATACGACATTCAGAGCAACTAGTTGCTATGTAAAGATAAAGTGGAGTAATGTCTCCTTGAGTAGAGAAGGAAGTCACACTCCTCTGTGTGTTGTAATCACAGCTTCTCCACTTTGTTGACAGAGCCACGCACATGTGATAAAAATGTATCAGCCTTTTTCTTTAATTGTTTTTCCCTTTTTCATCCCATCACTATTTGTTTTTGTGATCCGTTAACACACATCTTCTCTGCACCAACACCATATAAGTGATGAAATAGAACTTGTACAGCTGATGAATTGCCTCCATGTTTCCATACAGAGTTTTATTAACTGACCTAAATGTTGTGGAGAGATGGAGGTCAGCCGCTTGAGGACAGACTGTCACGCTGCTGTCGTGAGGTTAACTAAGTGTAACTGCTGATCTCAGCTTACAGAGACACTCCATTTGCGTTAACTGTCGGCTGCAGAGTGACAGAGACTGGGTGAGTCGGGTTTCATTTTCCTTGTCAAGCAAAATATAGGGCACTTTTAAAAAGATCATTCTGATTTCATTCATGGGTCTCAAAATAGGTCACAGCTGTCTATTTGAACCATTGGGAGCAAAATCAGACTGACTGGACGGCAAAGACCAGAACAAACTTCAGTCATATTATAATTCACAAAAGGTACATATTGTATGACTGCATTACATTTTTACCATTGAAGCTATTATTAATTTAACGTCTCCTCGTGCAGGGGTAAAACTACACTACAGACAGTAATGACATAAGTAGGTTTGCTCACTCTACTGCCAAATATCCAAGACAGCTATTTTAACAGCTTCATTTTATTTTAGTTGGCAAATTGCTTCAAGACCCAAGTTACAGTATATTTGCGAAATATGCAAAATACACAGAGAGGAAGACTCAAAACCGTGTTCAGAAAGTTACACTACTGCAAGAAACTAAGTATGCACAATGAAGGGTTTTCTTTTTCTACACCCGCGAGTGATATTGTTGCTTAAAGCTCATCAAACAACCAATCGTTTAAGGATCAGTTTGGGGATTACAGTATCTGCACAAACTGCCAGTCTCCTCTCTTGGAATCTCTATTGTACAAATATATAAATTGTTCTTGCTGGTGGTGGAGTGTTAAGTATATCTCTCTGAGCACATCCAGTTCATCCTGGTTGTCTGTTTTCCATTCAGCTCCTGTCTCACAGTAACTCTGCACCATGAGGCCTAATAACTGACATACAATAAGTCACTCTGGCATAGTGTAGTTATGCTCCTATTTGCAGTGGATTTCCTACTGTTGATTTCTTCATGGCTTTAAGAAGTTGTTCATATGTTGTTTTATATATGTTATATTTAATCTATATTCTATTTTAATGTATTTATTTATTCATGTATATACATTGCCATTACTAAAGTAAACGGTTGAGGGTGACACAACATGATAAGAGATTAGATTATTATTTCCAGGTCATTCCTGAATTCGGGGTATTTAGATCATTCCAGTTCATAGTTTTTGGCCGTGATTCCTGACGGTAGTAATACTTTTGTTCTCACCCAGTGAATTGTTGAGATCTGGGAACATGGCGACATCACTCATAAGAGATCAGAACAAAAAACATGTAGTTCAAATCAAACCCTCAGACAGACTTGTTTGGAAGTGAAAACAAGGGCGAACGGTCAAAATACGTCTTTTAACATCAGAAGTGCAACACAAGGCAGATAATTGTCATAATTTCTAAGCTTGTACTGCTCTGATTTTCTGCCAGGTTGTGTGGCAAAAGTTCATTTTAATCAAACTTTGACCCCAAATGTGTCCAGAGAAATTCTGGCGTGGACATTATGACGGAGATAATTCTACTGTTGAGAAGAATTGGACATTATTTCTGTACATCTCTGAATTCCTGGAGTAATTTCACTCTATTCTCCGACCCTACCAGGACGTGAGGAAAAGGAGGACGGTGATACCAGGAGAGGAATTTGAGGAAGGGATTGTTTTACAGACGGATGTATCTGTAGCACCTTGTGTATGATTATGTGCTGCACGTCATTCTTTGCACTGCTTCATGTAAACTATTCCCCGCTGCTCATTTGGTATAAAACCGGCATCACCCAGACAGTCCATTGTGTTAAACATCCATCCATCATAGTTTACAGACAACTGCTTCCACCTTGACCAATAACCGTAGTACAGGCGCATGTTTTTCCATTTTTAATTGCAATAATTTTCAGTTTTGCCTCCAAATGAAGTGGTTCAGAATGTGTTGGGGCTTATTGGAAACCAGTTTGATCATCTGAAGGCATTTGTATGTTGTTGTGGAAATATTGCAATACAATCAGATATTATCAATTACTGATTGCATTTCTCATAACAATAGACACAACTACAAAATAAGACCCAAGTTCCTTTTGACAGAAGTGTATGGTCAGTCTCAAACCCCGAACATCACTCTTGCATCATTACATAATATGCTGTGGGACAAAAGGATGCCATCAGTTGCGGTTTGCACATTAATACCCATTAATATGACATTACACTGTTTACTGCCAATCACAGTAGGAGCAAGCTCAAATCGCGGCACCGGCACATGCCGCGCACCTGCTGTGGCATCTCTGGACATGCTGCGGCAGTTCGGGACCTGCCGGGAGCCGCGAGCTGCCGTGCCGGAAGCTGCCACTAATTTAGAGGCAGCATTTTTGAGGCAGCTGCCTGTGTTTGAGAGAGCGGTGCCGTGAATTGCTTAAGGTCCTGGAAGGTATATACAATATGTGACAACACATAAGGTCTTGGAAGGTATGACTGTTGGTAGTTGCAAAAATAAAAATGCTGAGTTGTAATAGTATGGCTACTCGTTTATATTAAGCTAATATATTCCTACGTCAGTTGGCACTTGTTGCCGTGGCAACGATACACACTTTGCAGCGGACTGAAGGAATGCAAATTGTAAATATGGATAAGAGGCATTTTACTGTTTAGAATGATGACAACACATACAACCTATTGACTTGGAAATATATATGTATATATATATATATATATATATATATATATATATATATATATATATATATATGTGGCCTGCATTTGTTTACTCCTGACAGAAGCGCTCACACAAAGGTAAACTCCCTCTTGTGGCCAAATGGGTCAATAACACTCATCTTCAATATGTGCAGAAATACTGGGTTCAGAAGGAAACCTTGCAAATGAATACAAAAACCACATGATGGAAATGCTACTTCTAGGGAGTACAACATTGACGACTGACATCCTTAAACTATGCATCTGGACATCTAACCAGATGCCACAAATAGGTGTTTTTCTTTGTATTTGATTATTGTTTATTCAAGTGTAAAAATAGTGTACATGGATATATATAAATGTAAAAATATATGTAAGGAAATTGTTCTGTTACTATGACATTAATCCATTTAATTTAGGGTTAAGAAACCCACATTACTCTATGAAAGATCAAACTTAAAACAGAAGAAAATAACAAAGACAACGATTATACACACGTTATTATGGGGCAGTGGTTCTGAACTGCTTAAGCTAATATTAAATAAATTAAAAAGTCGGGAATGAAGCGAACTATCACAAATAGTTCGGCATGTAAACTCACGCAAGTAAAGCGTGTTGTGAACGCAGTATTGAGGAGTGTGAGCACGGCACAATGCTGCATTAAAAATTCCCTTCAAAATAAAAGACCCGTGACTCACTGAAAACGGGTCTGACACAAGTGCTCTACGAGGTGCGCCACGATTTAAAAACTAGTGGCAACTGCTCCGGCACGGCAGCTCGCGGCTCCGGGCAGGTCCCGAACTGCCGCGGCATGTCCAAAGATGCCGCCGCGGTGCGCGGCATGTGCCGGTACCGCCGCGGCATGTGCCGGTACCGCCGCGGCATGTGCCGGTACCGCCGCGGCATGTCCAGAGATGCCACAGCAGGTAAGCGGCAGGTGCCGGTGCCGCGATTTGAGCTTGCCCTCTCTCGCCAATCATCCACCCCCCACAGGAAGTGATAGCATCAACTGTACCCCAATAAATAATGCTTTAAAATCTTGTCACCATGGCTTGCACACTTTATTGTCATAGCCAAGTCTCTATATTTAGAGTATACTTGTTAGCGAGGACAGCAGTTTTGACACCGTGCAACATAAACAAGTAGATTTTGTTTTTTTAAATGTAATTACACAGCTCATGCACCACAACATTATTTGTTAAATATAAAAAGACTATAAGTCTAAATGTTGAAATGATTTCGATAATGCTAAATGCAGCATTGTGAGGTGACAAAATGTCTGAGATAGTGGAGCCTAATGGCCCGGTTGGCTCTCTGCTGCAAAACAGATTAAATATCTCTAAACAGTAGACTCAGCAAAATGTTTTTTTGGAGAATCAGGACCAATATTTGAGTAAAACTATTTCCCAGTATGAATAAGAGCCACAGAACCAGGCCCTGGTACTATTCAGAGCCTTTATGTCTGTGACTGAAACAAATCTTTGCTGTGGTCTGGATCGCAGCTCATTGCTAAGCTTCGAGCGTAATGCCACGATTGTTTAAAAAAAATCTCCTCAGCGTAAGTGGTTAAAGGGGAGAAAGTAAATGGCAAACTTGGGACTAGAATAAATTACCTGTGGCTGCCTGTGCAACAGATCACCTTTCCAGAGACCCTCCGAGAGAGAGACTCATCCATAAATCACCAGGTATGTGAATCAGGAATGTAATGGCGCTCTCTCCATATATGTAATAACTCGGTAAAGGCACTTTTTCTCTCTCTGCCTCTGATTTACTGTGTATGACTTCTTGAAGCACTTATTAAATCAGAAACAATCAAACGAGCCGCTTCCAGATTTAAAGACTCTCTCTTGACCACTTTTGGATTCGCTGACTTGTTGTCTTTTGTCCATTTAGTTGCTCTCTTTGTTTCACACAAGTTAGTAAATGTCTCGGTGCTCACGCCATATTAGTTTTATTGGCTACACCAACAATAAACTTCTTGCCAAAATTTAGCAATGAAGGCTGCATACGGCTGCAGATATTTATGAATATGCAGCCATAAATAGTTGCATATTCACAGTTCTCCATGACAATTAGTTTAGTCTTACTCTCGGCCAGAAGTTTTTAAGTCTGACAACTTAACTGTCAAGAAAGCAACAAGAAAAAACACAAACACGATTAGACCCAGGCAATCGAGATGATTTAATTGTAATCATTTGGCAGCTTTATCTTTCAAATTCACTAATTGAGGGAAACATTACATTTTAATTATGGATAACAATAGAATGAATTATGACCATACTTTCTACTGAATACCAAGCAGTGTATCTGAGTCAGTTTTAATTTAAAATGAGATTTGTGTGATTCTATATATCATACAATAAATGCAAACCCTGGACTCTCTCCAACAAAGATGCGTTCTTGTAATGATGGATGTCTGTGGATTAGCCGAACAAGCACTCATAGCACACTATCCTAACTATAACCTTGATTAAAGGAGTCATTGCATGACTCACCATGACTTTGATTTTTTTTCTTATCAAAACTATCAGTCTCCATTGCACACTGTTACCTTCAACGGGACTGACTGCTTAATATTCATACACACCTAGATAAGAAGGTATTGTGTTATCGTGGTGAAGTGTACAGCGTGTGCAGAATGGATTAATCACTGAGCCACAATGCACAAGGGAACAGACTGTGGGGGGCTGCCATAAACAGATAAGCATAAATGAAAGGCGAGCGGCCATCGTGGCTGAACGTCCTGCGGTTAGTTATGAAAACAGCTGACTGTCCTCTGAGCTTATGACTTGATTTATGTGCTATTTTATTAAAAAGGGGCTTCATTGGGTTGCTAAAGAAACAGCCAGTGACCACGGGTTACAGATCCGATAATGCCATTGTCCTCATCATTATTCAGTTTATTTTAATTATATCTAGTTATAAAGTTGGCAAATGGTTTAAATACCAAGGAAAGGTCACATGGTGGTACTGGAGTACGACATATACCACTTACGGAGTGTGGACTGTGAGCTTACAGACTTTAAATCGACTCAGCCAGTGGATTTTGACTGCCAAACAAAAAAGGCACGTGAGAAACAGATTTGAAAAGAGTACCTGGGTGTCAATTCTAAGAAATCCAATAACAAGAAGCAGCTTAACAAGATCATTGTTGAGAGTGCAGTTCACAAAATTGCCTTTCAAATGTTATTTATATGCTACGTCAGTTTGAATGCTGTAATTTGGAAAGCATCGTGAACTAAATGGTCCAAAATCCCAACAGAAAAACTAATTCTAGTTGTGGGGGTTTTGTTCCAGAGGACCTAACTAATTAAAAAAATCCCATTGACATTCATCATAAAATGCCATATAATCACATACAATGCTCACAATTTGAATGTGAATCACTCATTTTGTCTAAAGTGATAGTGACTTCTTATGAAATGTTAGAAATGACATTTTTGGAATCACTGTTTATGTCCATGAACTATTGGGTCAATTTACATCTTAATGCACCTGACATGTTTTATGGCAAAATCACTCTGTGGTAACACTGAACAGGTGGAAAGACCTTGCTTCATTTTTAAGGGGCTGTAGTCAAACAGGATTGGGAACATCTGCTTTAACAAACACTAATTCCCCAGACCTTGGAGTGTTATACGTCAGTTATACGACAGACTGAGGCCAGAAAGGAAAATCCCAAATACGTTTTGTCAACAGTTGTTAAAGGGACATTGTTTCTGGGAAGAGTTTTTTTTAATGTATTTTGTATCATTGCTGTGAGCACCACAATCAAATTAAATTGACTCCCATTGAAATTGTATGAGGTAGAAATATATAAGACAATGTCAAAAGCCCAAACTGACACATCCAAATAGATAGTACATTTTTGTTTTGTCATTTGAACTAACTAGCACAGTCAGAGTTCACCAAAGGAAGCCAAACAAACCAGTAGTTGAGAAAACAGAGTCGACCCACAGCAGCGTGTGTGCAGCAGCACAGGAGGCCTTCATGAGGGACTGCAGCAAGCGGCAGCAACCCAGTTTGTTCACCATCCATCATTGCAGCACAGCAATTTACCCAAACAGCAGACTGGAGTCAGAAAAAAATACTGGCAAGGCGCAAACAAGGAAAGAAAATGTCCCCATACTGTAACTGCGGGGGCGGCGGGTGAATAGATAAACAACTTTTCCAAAGCAGGATTACGGTGCTGTATGTGTGGAGGCCAGGAATGCGTGGGCCTCGTCTCTAAATGTGGCACAACAAATGGTGAAGGGGAACTAAGCCGGCGTTGACGGGAGACACGCGGTAGCTGCCCAAACGGGCTTGTTAGGGGGCAGAGAAGGAACTCATCAGTGCACAAGATCACGGCTGACAGGGAAGCTTGTTAACTGCAGCACGGTAGCCAAGAGGGTGGGTCATTAGGGAGAAGCACCAGTAGCTTGTTCGTGCCATGCTGGTCTCACCAGATGGCTGCCTGTCTGTTGGCTGATGAAGAATGTGGACGTCCATCATTAACAAATGATGTGCAGTATGTTTTATGTGCAGCGGATCATATAGAACATTCATTCCAGTCGTGGTTAGACTTTGTCACATTTTTATATTTGAAACTTTAACACAGTCTTATTCACTTGGGTAAAGGAGCTCCATCTTCATGTCATACATAGCCATTACAAAGTTTCTCTGTGGCACTGGGACACGAGTCCTGTTGCAACATTGCCCCCTGCTGGTGCTAAAAGCAAATACAATCTAGATTGATGGATGCAAGATGCTTATCAAAACATGAATTTTCCCATCACTCGCCTCTCAATGGACTCTTCACATGTTGCCTGCCGTCACCATAAATAACAAATTGTTTGCAATCACCCTGTCAGTGCTCTTCAACTTGATCATCACACAAGACAAGTTTACAGTAAGGATCAACACATTAGTATTCATAAATCACTCAGGGAGACGTACAAGACTCATTCATTTCAAATGTATTTTCAGGGGCGTTTCAACCAAATAGCAGATGGTTTTCTCTGTTATCTAATCTCACACATATCCCCCAAATTAAAAGTATTGTTCCAATGTTTTACTTTAAGCATTGGCCAAGTGTGAATTTATGAATGTGATTGGAAGATGCTGGAACTTTAATTAAAAATCAGCGAGTTTTGGTACGGAAGGAAAGCCAGCAGCATGAAAAAAGAAAGGATGCAATCAAACGGGGCGATATGGCCAGAATATATTAGTTTCTGAGGGGACAATCGCTGCTGGTGCAACGGAGTAGCCGTAAGGAGTACATGGAACTCATTAACGTTACCTTAAGGGTGGTTTCACAATGAAATATTACACATTTTAAACTGCTCAGATCAAAACTGTGAAAGCTGCACCGTGTCATTTGGCTTTGAGTCAGCATATCTGAAGTTTTCCTCCAGTGTTGTGACTTTGTTAATTAATTCTTAGTTATGAATTAGAATAGATTACAGAAAATACTTAGTATGCAGTATTGTTAGAAGATAAATCGTTTAGAGCAGAAATTAGTGAGAGGCCACAACAAAGTAAAACGTCTAAAAATTGGACTGAAGGGAGACTCCACCTTACATATTTCAGTGTATACATCATGTGGAATACTTTACAGTGTGTCCAAACAGTTTGAGGTCTTCTGTGACTCTGGAAGGAGCTTTCTAATGTCTGACGTTAAGGTTGCATTATGGGAAATGTAGGAGCCATTGTTTTTAGACAAGGAACTAAAAGTCAGGGCATCTTGGCATCTGCTGCTTCAAAAGTCAAGTTAAATTACACGTTTACAAGTCTTATAAATATACAAAATCTAGTCATTTCAGCTGTGAAATACATTTAGCGATAGACTATGTGGTGTGGATGAATCAAATGGAAACACTCTACTTAATCTAAAATATGGGGTAAAAAGGAATACTCATAACACATTAGTACATGCTGGGAAAAACAAAAGCGGCAGATGCATGTACAAATGGCTTCATTTAATTTATATACTTCAAACAATCCAAGAACTTGAGACAAATGTACATGAATTATTTTTGACATTTTATTTTTTTTCTTCACATTATTGCTTTACAGTAAAATGCATTGGTTGGATATGTCCAGTATAGCAAGACAATACATTCATATAAGTTACACAGATGTCCTCAGTAATGTTTTATAGTAACTAACTTTACATTAAATATATTTTTTTTTAATCATGTATTATTCTTGACAAACAACTCCCACATCACATTGAGCTCACAGTGCATCAGGTCGCATTCAATCAAGAAATACATACCGGTCCTCTCTTGTGTTCAATTGCCATTTCTAAAGTGTGTGTGTCCTAAAGTATGTGCGTTTATTTTGTACACAGGATTGCCATACAATCTGGATTTATGGAGAGTAATGACAAGTATGGCATCTGATGTCAACACATTTCCCCCTCCGCCTTTCAAAAAAGAGTGACTTGTCAACAAAGATGCAAGTCAGATAACCGGTGAGAATGCGTATTAAGATGACAAAAAGAGCAGTGTTTTTCCCCTGCTGTGTGTTTTACCACTCAAACCTGGCAACCAGGGCGTGACCACACAGAGCAACAAAAATACACACAAATGAAACCTCAACACTACACATTCTGAATCAACTCTAGTACAGTACAGACGTGCCTTCCCCACAAAAAGCATCCAAAAAAACAACAACTAGGTCCTGTATGTCCAGATGACCCACTGGAAGGGTTTAGGGAGGAGGAAGGGTGGTGTACAAGGATGTCAGTGGGTGTGTGGAGGAGTCTGTAGGCCCTGTGTGGTCACCTGACCTTAAAGTCCGCTCTCATCCATGTCTTTTGAAAAGCGGCAACGGCCGCAGGGCGGTGGAGGCAAGCCATCCATTCATTCATCCCTCTGCTCCTCCAGCTAGGGTTGGTGGAGAGTTAATGCCCTTGTGCAAGTGGGGACAAGAGGGGAGAAAGAGAGGGGTGGAGGAGAGCGTGTAGGACTTCCCTCAAAGCCACTGTTCCAGAAAAGTCCACCCTTTGGGCTCAGTTTTTCGGCCGTCACAAACACACACCTGTGAGCTCACACATCAAATACTACGAGACAAACCGACATCACATCTCCACAGGATCCCCGTCTTAATATGGCAGCCTTGCAGGGGCTTTCCGTCACATAGAACTCTTTAAATTTAGATTGCATATACAAGTGCCTGCTGCCAACAGCGTGGCAGAGGAATATTTCTCAACACTTAAAAACCTCCCCATGCACTTTTGAGTCTCTGCACCTCACTCATGGACTCCTCACGGGCATTTTTGCATGATGTCAAGATGTCTGGATTGCAGTGTAGCTGCCGATTTTTGTAAAGTGAGTTGGGCGCTTTTCCATGGAGACGCCCAGAAGCCCTCAGCCTTTTGCTGTGCAGGAGCTGCATTGAATGTCCTAGCATGCGCCGCAGACAAGAGGAGGGTGTGCTCATGGTGTTAACGAGGTTCCAATCCATTTGAGTTGAGAGCTCGTTGTGGGAAACATAGCGTGGGCCCATACTGAGCGCACACACACACACACACACACACACACAGAGTTCTCTCACAGTCAAATATACACACTCACAAAAGGAAGCACTAGTTGATTCAGAATGAGAGGACGGCTGTTAAAGTGCAATATCTACATGTAACTCAAAAACAAGAGACCATCACCATCGCCATCTGCTGGAGTTGTCCATCTTTGAGTTTCCCTGATAACCGTCGGCTGTGGTTGGCACCCCCGCCCTGTGTAGAGGGGCTGCGGTACTCCCTACTGGCCAGGGGAGTGTTATAACAGACAGTGTTGAGAACCGTCTGGTTTCTTTGCATTTTCTTGAAAACAACTATCTCCATGCTGCTGCTGTCTAGAGATGACAACAAGTCACCTGATGACAGAAATACGATGCATCGCACAGATTCTGGAGCCAGTTTTTTTCTGAAGTTGTGCAGAGGGAAAAGTGGACTGACCCATCGCTGAAAGAAAGAAAACAATGCTGGAGTGGAGTTGCCACCACCAGCCAGATAGTGGTAAAATCTCCTTACAGCACAAAGCAAGAAAAGCATTTCCATGTGCAATTTGTTTCAGTGAAAAAACAGGCAATGTCCTATATTTGCAACAAGCACTCCTCTGTATTTCATACTAGACAAATCCTTAGTTTGAAAAAAATGAATAGAAAAAAAGTGTTTACATGTTTACATTGTGCAGTGCTGCAGATGCATAACACCCTCACAGTCATCTGATCTGGACTGTGGTTCAACTTGACACAAAGTGTCCGGACAAATTGTCTTTTTTTTTCTTCCTTTTTGTTTTTTTTAAAGAAAAACACAGCAGAATTGATCAAGCAGGTTGAGGGTGGAGGAGAGTTGCGGAGGGCGAGTTAAGTGAAGCGCTAACAGTATCTGCTCCCTGATGCCAAAGGCCATGCTAGGAGTGGGGTCCAGGCTGGAGGAGGGGAGCTGCCGAGGACAAAGCCCTCCTCCATGGGGTCGAGAGGGAAAAGTGTACTTCTTTCTTTGGGTGCTGGGGTAACTGTAATTCTTTCAGGCGTGAGTTCATGGAGAGTTCTCTCTATGTGCGGGGTTTTGGTTGGAATCTTTTTTTTCTTCTTTTTTTCCCCCCCCCGTCACAAACTCTGGTTTAGTTTGTGAAAAGGCTTTGGAAATTGAGTGGAAATCTACAATGTGAAAACCGTGAAAACACACACCGACAATCAACAGGGGCACTTATGATTCTGGAGGTCCCCAACATCTAAAGGCATGCTAGATGGGTAGAAAGTTAACAGGCGCACAGAATAACTAAAGACTTTTTACTGCAATAACAGGCAATGCCTGAAATAATTAGAATTAAGGACCGGCACTGTGTGACAAGAGGACAAATTAAAGAAATAATGAAGTCCACTCTTACAGTGTGTACTGCCTCTTGAGGAAATTAGATTTATATTTGGGACGAGAAGGATTGCAATAAAGAGCGCAAGAGAGAAGAAAGAGTCTGCAGATAGGTCCAGTAATATTGAAAAAACAAAAAAAAGAGCCAAAGATTTTGGGGTTGCTATGGGAGCGTTGAGGTTTTGGTATCGGAGGCATGCTGCTGTGCTCTAATCCTCAAAGCACATGGGCAGGTTGACAAAGGTGAAGACGTTGTACTCGATCATGACGGAGATGCAGAGGAAGATGGCGTACAACACCAGGACATACAGGCCCAGCTTCACGTCCAGCCTCCATTTATTCAGGTGGATCCCCAGCACCTGCACACATAAATACATCAGAGAGGGTTGTGCCAGGTCTTGGGTTTCAAATGAAATCTTAATGTGCAGTGTTTTGAGTTAACAGGTGATAAAATGGACCAAAACAAAATCGAATGCTTCTCCCAATGTTGTATGCACCCATATCTGAATGAAAAGCACAGCCAATACACAATGCAAATCTCACCCTAAAAACGTCATCCACAAGAGGCATTTTGTGTGTGCCCATCCTTCTGTTGAAGCCAATGTAGCTGGCTCATTACTTATTTGCATGTGTTTGAGATGCCAGTCAAAAAAGCATGATGAATTGAATTACTAAATAAAGATCAAACTAAAACTTTGTTTAATAGAAGTAACATTTGTTTTCCAACAGTGTTGTACCAAATGTTTATTTGATGCTGCATTGTAAGTAAGATTTATTGCATTTCAGAGTTCTGGTCTGACATTATTTTCCAGTACAAGTTTCACATTCCACTTAATTAGCGAATGCAGTACGAGTATCCACATTTCTGTTTAGTCACACAAAAATAAAATAAAAAAAGTCATCCTTTACACCATAAATAACATTCCTGTTTGGCTACTACCATGTAAAAGTAGTGAGGATTATTAATTGATACACTTAGAAAGAAACAATTGTTGGTGAACATTTGGGACCCCAGCAGCATAATCATCATTAACTATTGCTCACCGTAAGGCCCACGGAGCCCAGCAAAAGCACCACTGAGTACACCAGGCCGCGACTGTTGATCATCACCTGCAACGCACAAGAGAGGACAAGTCACCTGCAGCGCCTCAATTAACGTCAAAGATGAGGAACTGGATTTTGGGAGTTTCTTACACCAATAGGTACAATGATACAGAAACGACTTGTAGAATAAGCGCGCTCCTTACCTCTGATCCATAGCTGACGCACATTGTCTGTATCGCCCAGGGAAGCCCAAGTCCCACGAGAATATCAAACACATTACTGCCAATAGTGTTGGACACGGCCATGTCTCCCAAACCTGCAACAAAACCAAAAGAAGCCATTGAGGGGGGAGGAAACAAAACTTTGAGAACAGATATAAAAGATTTTCATTGAGACTTTGCTGTTCTGTACTTTAATTTTCTTGAGGGTTCTAACCTTATTCTGACGCGGGGCTACACCACACCATTTCATTCTGTGCTTAGTTCCAACTTGTTAAACTATTTTATTTGCATGTAGAAGGCAACACATTTATGGACAGTACTCCAAGAATGTTATACTGGATTTGTAAATGCTTACAATGTCTAAATTTGATCAATTATTTCTAAAATGCACACGTGCATGGTAATGCCATCTGCACTAAAGTTGCTTACAATAAATACGGAGATCTAAATACATTTCTATATCCATGTTCTATCACCTTAAGAAAAGGAACATCCCAGAAAGCACTTTCACCAGAAAGGTCCTGGAGGACTAGTGATATAATGTATCTCAGGCAATATCAGCATCTAGCTGTCCACCGCGTAATTTATAATCTATAATAATAAATTACATTGATGGAATTGCAATCTAAACCCGTTTCAGAGGGGAGCGGTCTACCTTGCCGAGCCACAATGAGGCTGGCTATGCAGTCTGGGACGCTGGTGCCTGCTGCCAGGAAAGTGATGCCCATGATGACATCGGGAATTCCCAGAGTGTAGCCGATTATAGTCACCTGAGAGAAATGTACAGAGTGCCGGAGCTCAAAAATAGCATTTTCTGTTTGTATGAGAAAAAGTATGTCAACCGTAACACCAAATACTCATGTTTAATGCTTCCCTGCTGCGTCCACCAGTAAATAGTGTATTGCAATCATCTAGAGCCCTTGATTACATTTTTCCTGTTTTGTCTAACCAAAAAGATATAAAAATGTACAATGATATTGTACAGAGAGCTGGGAATGCCTCACTCAAAATATATTAAGTTCTTGCTTTCCCACTCACCATCCAGACCATAAAGTAGGAGAAGACGGCAATCCATATGGTGGACAGGATGAAGGAGAGCATGAAGAATCTCTCCCAGCGAGGCTTGGCAGAGTTCGGGATGGTAAAGAACAGCAGCAGGAGCAGAGGCCACGAGATCAGCCACTTCAACTTGCTGCCAATACCCCCTGCAGCCAGAACACACATTGGAGATTAGCCTCTTGCCCTTTGCTAATATGCTGGAAGTTTATTGCTCACATGACAAATTGTATTCACATGAAATAGTTTCATACATGTCTGAAACGTCAAAGATGTGATTATTCCAATGTCCTTTTTTTACATCCAAGTCCATTAATTCACAAATGACATACTTGGAATATGAAAAGGTGAGATGGTTTCATTTTCTTTCTCTTCGCTGGGTTTGTCCTCTGGCACGTTTCCATTCTCGATTTCAACCTTCCCGTCAATCACTTGCGTCTCCACTCCATTAGCTGCTTGGACCAACTTCTGACGCTTTCAGAAAAAAGAAACTAAGTCAAAGAGTACATGAGCAGACCGGCTGCGACTTTGCACCATGTTTTTTTTTAATGCATCGTTTCTGCAGTCAATAAATGAATGAATAAAATAAAAATACAAGTATATCTAAACTGTGCCAGTGTTTAATGATGCTCTTTGGGGCTTAAAAAAAAGAAAGTGTCTGAAATTTGAAACTAAACTCAAATTCAAAGCTGAAAATAGAACACTCAACACATGACAGTAGCAGCTAGATCCTCTTATTGGGGCAACAACAATGGGCTGTACCTCAGTGATGATGAGGCGACTGGCCATGCGCAGACGGGTCTTGGGTCCAAAATGGCTGGTGACCATGACACGGAGGCCAGCTTCTGGGAACCTGAACTTTGAAGGGCTGGCGTTCATGATCTCGTCCACCATCACCACTGATCCACGGTGGTAAGCCTTGGTGGGCTTGACTGAGGTGTGGAGGAATATGATGCAAACACAACAAAATCATAACTTAATGAATAAATTCCCTTTGCGTCAATCTACCACACCATGAACACATAGCCCGAGGTTTTTATAAAACATTTTGTTTCACTTAAGTACTTAACACTTCCTGACAGTGAACCGTTTTGAAAAATGAGTCCCTGTTGGAGCATCCTTAAGACTAATTAAAACTTAAACACCATCAAGAGATATATACTTACTATAAACATCTGTAGTGTCACTTTGTAGTCTGACGCACTACAGTGTCCCGGGCCAAGTTACTAAGGAACATAAATGGGCGCTCAACCAGGGCTACTTTGTCACCATGTCAAAACTTAAGCTGCACCAGGCAAGATTTTATTTCAACAGGCACCATTCCCATTACCTTAAATCACAACTTGGGCAGTTTTATGTGTATACAAATCAAAACTTCAGCACAACAAAGTCCCCTAAGTCTTGTCTGGACAAGACGGGGCGTTTTCCAACTCTGGAACTCCCTCCTTACACACCACTCCCTCATATTTTACAAAGTGACCTAGAAATTTATGTTAGTGCCTTTATGTTGCCAGTTGTCTCAAACAGTAATGAGGGAAGTGAGATGAAGCCATAAACAAACAATCATTCAGTAGATATGAAATATTCATGTTTTTTTACGCAACAGTGGCGATGTGGAAAAGATTCACACGTTAGGACTACATGAACCTGCACATATTCACAGGATGTTGCACAGGTATGCATGTGAATATGAATAAGACTCTCACACAGCAGAAAAAAAACACTCTTGGCTGAAATACTACTTTGGGGCTTGAGCTAATTCAGTTATGATGGAGCTACTTATTTAAAAAAAAAAAAAAAAACTTCATCTGGTCTTGAGTAGCAGATTAACATTTCCAAATGATTTATTCCTTTCACTCTATCCTCATATCATAGGAGGAAAAGAGTTTAAATCTTGGAGATCCTCCCCCTGGACTCAACATTGAACCCTCCCCCCTCCCATCCCTCTGGTATAAATACACACACACACACACACACACACACACACTGTCTGGATACTGAACATCAAATAGCTTTCCCAAATTGCCTGGTGCAGCTTTGAAGTTACCCAACAGTTGTGAATATTTATGATTGATTTCGAGAGGACATGAAAGACGCAACCTCTGACATCTTTGATCTAACCATCTCAAATTGTTGCACAGGTGTCAGACACTTAGACCACTTCAGTCAATTTGTGCTCTGACAATAGTACATATCTTTAAATGATTTATTAGGATCATATAACTCTGCATTTGTCCGGTGCTTACAATTAGATACAAGATGCAGTGCATGGGGAATAAAAAAGTTCCAAAGTATACTTATTAGTTTAACTCTGCCTTAATCTGACTTATTATGCATGCAAGGATGCACATAAATTAAGTGTGTAAACAGAGTTGGCATCAACATTTCCTCTTGTGAATTTCATTACCACTTCAGGAGTGAGTGAGTCTACGCCCCAGAGACCAGCAGAAGAAAGTAGTATGCAAGCAGAAAGAATTGCCACACAGCAGCACAACACTGTTGACAGTAAGCAAGAATAGGTTTAGTAAGGCTAAACAGACAGGCATGTTAAGACTAAAGCAGCCAAAAGGTAAGGGTTAAATCTCTCGGAAGGCTTAAATGTCACTGATTAGACAGACTTCTAAAAAAGGTCAAAAGCAGGAAAGCAATTAGCAATTTTACGAGGAAAATCTCGCCCAAATGTTACTAAAAAGATGTTATTTCGAAAAATAAGTTTTTTTTTTATAAATTTGAAACAAAAAACAAAATCCCCTGAGATTGAACTGCATTACCGGAAGATAAAGACTATCTTCATTATGCGGTTTGTGCCCCGTGTATGCTCAGATAAACTTCAGTTGCTTATCACTCGGAAGAGGATTTAGTGGGCAGAGGAAAGGAATGGAGGAACAACGAGAACTTAAAATTACCACAGGAACAGAAAAAGAGGGCGACACATTTGACAAACATTCTCTTCAGGTAGTGCAGTTCATGAGGTCAAAAGGACTGAAGTTCTCTTGATATTTGGAAACTGATCCTGCAGAATCATGTTTAAAGGAGTAGTTTGACATTCTGGGAGATGCGTTTATTTGCAGTCCTGCAGAGAGTTGATAAGATCAATATCGCGCATGCCTATCCGTTCCCGGTGTTTCATAGAACTATTAATCTTCTCATAAACATATTTCCCAAAGTGTTGAACTATTCCTATATGTAAATTGCAGCAGAATACCATAGAAGATTAAACAACTCACGTTAGTTCAGCAGAAAGGGGCACTGGTTAAAGCCACATACCCGCCAACAGAAGGGGGAAAAAAAAACAGTCTTCCAGAGACGCAAAGTCAAATCTTCTATAAATTTTTTTTCAACATCCAATTCATGTTCTGACAGAATACTCTTGGGTACCCAGCCTGTCTGATTAACCTTACCTGATGAGATTAAAGGCAATGACGGGTCGTCATCCCAAACATAGTCATAACTAGTATTACCGTCTTCCATCTCACTGCTGGCTGCAGCGTTACCATTTGCCACGTTCTTGTTTGGCTTCGACCCCATGAAAAATCTCTGCATGCTGGTGTTGAATCTAGTAACCAGATGGAACACAATCCCTGAATTAGAGACATGGACATAATTGGGCCCAGATTCCATAAGGGAAAGAAATAAACAAGATTGAGTTTCAATATTCACAAATTGGGTTTATGAGCTCCTGATGAAAGGCTCCAACTACTTTCTAAAAAACTGCATCAGCATAAACTGTAAGAAAAATGGCTGAAATATGCTGTTTGCATACGAAGAGAAGGGAAAAAGTGTTCCCAGAGGCCAATCACACGGCTTTCATACGCAAGCAGTATTTCTTGACCTCAGGAAGGCTTTCGACACTGTTAACCACAATATCCTGATTAAGAAAAGGTCACATTTCAACTTCTCAGCTGAATCGCTAGCACTGATGAAGTCCTACCTTGAGGGAAGAACCCAGTGTGTTAGAGTGGGTGAGGCTGTATCGCCAGCGCTAGGATATGAAGTGGGTGTCCCTCAGGGTTCGATTTTGGGACCATTATTATTCAGTTTGTATATAAATGACCTCCCCAGTGTCTGTAAGGGATGTGATATTCAAATGTATGCTGATGACAGTGATTTATGTCCATGCAAAAAGCAAAGAACAGGCTGCACTTAAACTCACCGATACAATGGTCAATGTGTCTAAATGGCTCTCAGATTCCTGTTTACACCTAAACGTGAAAAAGTCGGTCTGTATGTTTTTCACAAAGATGGCATGTAACTCACCTGAGCCGGATGTCTATGTCTCTGGTGAGAGGCTCCAGATAGTGCCTGAATATAAATACCTAGGTATTTACCTTGACTCAAACCTCTTTTAAGAAGCAGGTAAAAAACGTGGCAAAAGTTGTCAGATTTCATTTGTTTAATTTCAAGTACATAAGAAACAATCTAACCATAGATACTGCAAAGCTGTACTTTAATGCAATGATCATTCCATATTTGACCTATTGCCTAACCAGCTGGGCTCAAGCCACCAGCACAACTCTAAAATCAATTCAAATCCTTCATAAGCAGGCTCTTAAAATACTTGATAAAAAGCCCAGGAGTTATCACCACTGTGCAATTCTAAGTAAACACAATCTCCTGAGCTGGGATAACATCACTAAATTCTCCTAGATGTGTCTTGTTTTTAAAGTTCTTCATGATATGGCTCCTCCCCCACTTGGTGAATTTATCAAACGAAACACGCAGAGTGGTAGACAAACTAGATCTGTGGAGAGAGGTGACTGTATCATCCCCTTTAGGAAAAGTTCCTTTAGCCAGTCTGCACTCAGTAAAAGCAGGACACCTCTGGAATGCTCTGCCTCTGCATATCCGCACTAGCAGAACATATCCCTCTTTTAAACACGGCCTGAAGAACTGGCTTATTAGCAATCAGGTGTGTGAGCATGAGTCGTGACTCCCTCCTCAATGATTGTGTGTACAAAATGTGTGTATGTTTATTGATCTTTATGATGTTTTTATGATTTTATGATGAGGCCTATTTATATATTTGATCGTAACCTGTGTGTTTATTGCTTTTTAAGATGTTTTTGTTCTAACCATTTCTTTCCTTTAGTGATGGCTTGTTATATCCGGCCACAGGGACTACGGTTGAAATTTAGCTTTAGCTAAGACTGACACATTTACCCCTGGGTTGATTGATGTGTACGGTCCCTGTTCAAATAAATAAATGAAAAATGAGAAACAAGGGTCTTCGATGAGACCATTTGAGTGCCATTACATAAAAATGGATTACAAATGCTGCCTTTGAACAGAATGTGTGCAAAGTAGCAATCAGAACAGCTCCAACCCATGCAGAAGCTACACCTTTGAAAGCCAACATGAAAACTAAAAAAGTTTTGTATTTTACAGTTCGCAAGAAATAATTCAATATAGTTATCGTAATTCCACATTTTACTTTAGTCTGTTAAGTTATCTTCTGAACTGAGGGTTTATAGCTAGTGATTCTTAGATTTTTATAGAGATCGATGAAGCCCAGCACGAGTTTGTAAAAGATAAATACTTTGTTAAATATGAAAAGTCATATACTGAGTGTAACCTTTTTTTTAAAAGAAAACGCCAGCAAGCTAAACACACAGAACCACAAACCATGATTGAAGACTGCTAGCCGTTTCTAATTATATTAGCTGTGTTTCAACCGTTGATGCCTACATATGAAGACATCACAGTGGCTTAGTTTTAGTATTAAGTATTCTGGACTAATGATATCCCAAAACAAATTCTCATTATTTAAGATTATAAAGTGGGCGACTGTGGCTCAGTGGATAGCATGCCCATCTTTCAATCAGAGGATCGTGGTTCGAGCCCCGGCTCCGCTAGTCAGTGTCCTTGAGCAAGACACTTAACGGTGTATAGAGCAAAAATGTAAGTCACTTTGGATAAAAGCGTCAGCTAAATGAAATGTAATAAAGCATTAACAGATATTTCTACTCTTAGTGGCAATACGTCGTTCCCTTTGCCAATCGTGAAAACAAATGACAGCAGTGCGTCTGCTATTTGAGGAGGAAGAAAAGAATCCTGAAGGTCACCTCAGTGTTCTGATCGAGCTAAATAAAACCACTTTACACCATTTTGACTGAAACAGCCCAAAGTGGTCAGCGGATATTTTTGGGAGAGGGCAGACATATGACGGCACATGCAGTAAGCACTTCTTTCCTCCAAATGAGAAAGGAGAGGAGTGATCCGGTTAAGCCCGTGCTCTTAGCCACTGCAGAGGGAGAAAGATTAAACTCTTATGGCAGGGAGAGAGCAGGCTGCTGCAGAGTGTAACACAGATTACCAGCTGGACGGAGACAGCGGCACAGGACGACGTGGGCTGGCATTATGCAGTTTGGACTATAAAAGACAAATGTGTCGCGATAGATGAGTCTGTATTTTGTGCAATCAGTTTGAGTCTGTTACCTTTCAGCTTGTATGAGCAAAGAGACGAGACGTTTCTGGGGGCCGACTAAACAAATATTGTGATTGAATGCACTTACACCAGACAATATAGAAGAAAAAAAACCTACTGATTCTAATCAAAGGCTCAAATGACAAGCCAAGTGCCAATGGGCAATAGTTTTATAAAACAAATAGTCAGGTCCATAAATATTTGGACATTGACAAATGTTTCATTATTTTGGCTCTGTACACCACAACAATGGAGTTGAAATGAAAAAAAGTATGTGCTTTAAGTGCAGACTTTCAGCTTTAATTTGAGGGTATTTACATCCAAATCAGGTGAACGGTGTAGGATCAACAAATTAAAATGTGGCCACCCCGTTTTTAAAAAAAGGGACCAAAAGTAATTGGTAAATCTAATTGTCACTTTTAATAACTTCAACTTTGTTGAAAATCCTTTGCAGTCAATGACAGCCTGAAGTCTGGATTCCATAGACATCACCAGACGCTGGGTTTCGTCCCTGGTGATGCTCTGCCAGGCCTCTACTGCAACCGTCTTCAGTTCCTGCTGGTTCTTGGGGCATTTTTCCTTCAGTTTGGTCTTCAGCAAGTGAAATGCATGCTCAATTGGATTCAGGTCAGGTGATTGACTTGGCCATTGCAGAACATTCCACTTCTTTGCCTTGAAAAACTCCTTGGTTGCTTTCGCAGTATGCTTCGGTTCATTGTCCATCTGCACTGTGAAGTGCCGTCCAATGACTTCTGAAGCATTTGGCTGAATATGAGCAGATAATATTGCCCGAAACGCTTCCGAATTCATCCTGCTGCTTTTGTCACATCATCAATAAATTAGGGTGACCAGACGTCCTCTTTTTCCCGGACATGTCCTCTTTTCGAGACCTAAAAAAAGCGTCTGGCAGGGATTCCAAAAACGTCTGGGATTTTGCTACGTGCGGGAAAATAGTTATTACCCCCTTACAAGTTTTGGAAATGGTACGTCCGGGATTTTGCTACGTGCGGGAAAATAGTTATTACCCCCTTACAAGTTTTGGAAATGGTATCTCCCTCACGTTCCACCTTCTTGCGCAAGCTCTGACTGTAGAGAGAACTGTCATTGGTCGACCGATCGCAACGTAAATGTAAGTTCACGGCATGCTACACACCACTGCTAACCCCCCCCGTGACGAAGTTCTCCCACTCTCCCCCCACCCCCCGGAGCGAAGTGTCCTCTTTTTCACAAACTCAAATCTGGTCACCCTAATAAATACAAGGGAACCAGTTCCATTGGCAGCCATACATGCCCACGCCATAACACTACCTCCACCATGCTTCACTGATGGAGAGGGCAAGCTCAAATCGCGGCACCGGCAGCTTGTACAAGCACTTCCTGTGGCACAGCTCAGGTGCCGCGGTGCCGGAGCGAGGCGCCGCCGGACGCTGCCACTACTTTAGAGGCAGCATTTCCGATGGCACGCCTCAGGTGGCGGGGCACTTACGAGTTGCCACTAGTTTTTGAGGCAGCTGAACTCTGACCATTTCTGAAGTCAATGTTCAATATTGCGCGCATGTCAAACCAGCATCTTCAGTGTTTCCCTTCCCGTTATATCAGGGGGCCTCCGGCCTGTACTTTAAGGTTCTCTTTCCTATAGAACAGGTCTACACCTTGTTCTGTTACTAAACAAACGACCATATGTTATTGATCGTATCTATGACAGCATGTCTTTTATGCCTCTATGGTCGCGTTACAACTCTTCTGTATATCACACACGAGAGAGAGAGAGAGAGAGAGAGAGAGAGAGAGAGAGAGAGAGAGAGAGAGAGTTGCGTGCTTTTCACAATGGGATTTGCTGCTTTAAGCTATCAGTATTTTAAGCCATCAGTGATCACTTGTAAAGCCTAACAGTTCATGTATTTGCAGGTCAAGACAAAGAGCCTGCGGAGCTTCATAAATGACGTTTCTGACTTCGCATATCAGGCTCAGGAAATATTCTTCCAAAAGCCTGAAAAACACTGCAGTGACAAAGCCTGCACACTTTGTGGTTGTCATTAAAACTAAATATTAGTTATTTTTTTGAACAGATATAACTTTATTTTCATTTTTCTAACAAAGTGAGAACACTTTTTCCTACCATCATTGTCGTGGAAATTATTGTTAATAATTATTGAGGACTAATTAACATTGATATGTGATCAGACAGTCACTTATATTATTATTAAAAGGTGATCTGTGCAACTTTGTTGTTCAGGATGTTTGTATCAAACAAGTAGCCCTTCATATTATTTTGTACCCTTGAAGTAGCTCTTCAAGTGTAAACATATTGTACATGGATTTATATAAATGTAAAATTATATGTAAGCAAATTGTTCTGTTACTATGACAAATCCATTTAATTTAGGGTTAAGAAACCCACATTACTCTATAAAAGATCAAACTTAAAACAACAAAGACAAAGATTATACGCACGTTGGGCAGTGGTTCTGAACTGCTTAAGCTAATATTAAATAAATTAAAAAGTCGGGAATGAAGCAAACTATCACAAATAGTCTGGCGTGTTGTGAACGCAGTATTGAGGAGTGTGAGTACGGCACTACGCTGCATAAAAAATTCCCTTCAAAATAAAAGACCCGTGACTCACTGAAAACAGGTCTGACACAAGTGCTCTACGAGGTGCGCCACGATTTAAAAACTAGTGGCAACTGCTCCGGCACGGCAGCTCGCGGCAGGTACCGAACTGCCGCGGCAGTGCCAGCAGGTGCCAGTGCTGCGATTTGAGCGCCCCAGATGCCGCGGCAGGTGCCGGTGCCGCGATTTGAGCTTGCTCCTACTGCACTGATAAGGTGGTATGCTTTGGATCATGAGCAGTTCCTTTCCTTCTCCATACTCTTCTCTTCCCATCATTCTGGTACAAGTTTCTTTGTCTCATCTGTCCATAGGATGTTCTTCCAGAACTGTACAGGCTCTTTTAGATGTTTTTTAGCAAACTCTAATCTGGTCTTCCTGTTTTTGAGGCTCACCAATGGGTTACATCTTGTGGTGAACCCTCTGTATTTACTCTGGTGAAGTCTTCTCTTGATTGTGGACTTTGACACAGATACACCTACCTCCTGGAGAGTGTTCTTAATCTGGCCAACTGTTGTGAAGGGGTTTTTCTTCACCAGGGAAATGATTCTTCTGTCATCCACCACAGTTGTCTTCCGTGGTCTTCCGGGTCTTTTGGTGTTGCTGAGCTCACCAGTGCGTTCTTTCTTCTTGAGACTGTACCAAACAGTTGATTTGGCCACACCTAATGTGTTTGCTATTACTGATGGTTTTGTTTCGATTTTTCATCCTAATGATGGCTTGCTTCACTGATAGTGACAGCTCTTTGGACTTCATATTGAGAGTTGACCGCAACAGATTCCAAACACAAATACCACACCTGAAATGAACTCTAGACCTTTTATCTACTCCTTGTAAATGAAATAACGAGGGAATTACACACACCTGACCTTGCAACAGCTGAGCAGCCAATTGTCCAATTACTTTTGGTCCCTTAAAAAGAGGGTGGCCACATTTGAATTTGTTGTAGTTCCTACACCGTTCACCTGATTTGGATGTAAATACCCTCAAATTAAAGCTGAAAGTCTGCACTTAAAGCACTTTTTTTATTTCAACTTATGGTGTACAGAGCCAAAAATAATGAAAAATTTGTCAATGTCCAAATATTTATGGACCTGACTGTATAAAAATAGGAAGCTATTAAAGTTAATTATTTGGCAGCCGCTATGTGTAGCATTTATAAAAAATTTCAACCAATTATATAAAATGATTTTAAGTTCTGATATCAAGCATCACTGTCAAAGATCTAAAAATGAGAACATGTTAAATTGTGTCCCAACTGTGTGAAATTGCATTATAACATTCTTTGAGCTTAATCTTTATCTAACATCTGTGATAAGGGGACATGAATGAGACCCTCCCCTCCAGCTGGAACCCCATTCTTCTCTCGGAAATACTGAGTGCTCTCATGCTCAAATAAAGTTTTTAAAAAGTACAGAATTAAAGCAACTCTGCCCGCGTTTACATGCTGGTTATTGCAGTAGGAATGCGTTTCAGTCAGTTCGAACAATAACTGAGATTTATTTTGTAAATGTGCAGCACTCACTTCATGACAAGGATGTATCCAGCATACATGACCACCAGTATCAAACTCTCCCACCTGGTGAGGATACAAATACAGGATGAATTATCAAACAGTGAATTCAGGTTAATTCAGTGAAATAATGGAAAATCCAGGTTCATTTGGCTACTATGAATATTTGCAGATCTTCTAGCTGCAACCATTATTTTGTGGCATTTAGGAGTGAAATCAGTTAGAAAACCTGGAAATTTAAAACTTAAAAAAAACTTGGCCCTTTGAGACTGCTTTAACGTGTGCCACAGACTGTGTCTTTCATTCAAGAGCTAATGAAAACACATTCTTAGTTTCAGGTGATTATACACTTAGAAATGGCATATAATATTCATAACTTTGTTTTCTGCCTACTGGCCAGAACTGCTGTCAACCAGTTTGTGGATATGACTGCATGATGTGATGACTGTTTGATGTGCAGAGTGAAGCAGGTGTGTTTATGTTCAGATGTACCAGAGATATGTGTGTTTAGGTGCATGTATGTGTGCAGACGTCTGGCTCGGCGAAATGAGGTGACCTCCTTTTTTTTTTTTTTTTTTTTTTATTTATTTTTATGTATTTATTTTCCTATACTCTAGGTGGGTGTACCAGTGGGAGGGATGGGTGGGAGGGTATGTTGTATGTTTGTATATGTCAAGAAAAAGAGGGAAATGTCAGTTGAAATGCATGTTTACCATGTTATGTATCTACCAACATTTCCAAATAAAAAAAAAAAAAAAAAAAAAAAAAAAAAAAAAAAGGCATATAATATTCATAACTTTGTTTTCCCCCTGAAATCCTACACACTGGTACTTTTAAGTCAGACTAACTTTTGCTGAACAATGACATGTCATTTGTTACATGAACGCTAAATTGTTTAACATGGCTGCATCTGTCATTGCCAATTCAGACTTCATGTCTATTAAAGTTTGATAACATGCCAACATAAGCTAGAGGCCAAACAAGACCAGGTAAAGATGTAGCAGCAAAGTCCTTGTGTGATTTAGCTTTCCAATCATAAGTGACATTTTAAGATATGGACACATTTAAAGCAAAACTGGATGAATAGCTTACCAAACTATCTTCCCGTCGTAGATGAACTGAAGAAAAAAGGATCACATAGCTTCATCAAATTTAGATTAGGAAAAACAAATTCAAAGGAGATGGTCTGATGTTGATTAAAAAAAAAAAAATGCATGTGGTCCAACTTACTGCAATTAAAGCCAACACAGACAGGGTGTAGTAGAAGGAATCCCTGAAAACTGCCCACCAGGTCAAAATCACCACCTGATTTAAAAAGGGCAAAGTTAAGTCATATTTTGGATCATTGTATATTAGGGTTCTGTGAAGCATTTTGGGTCACACATAAAATAAATCTATTTCTACCTAACAAATTTCCCCTTGGGGATGAATAAAGTATATATCCATCTATCTATATTTACACCTCCAGAGTTTAGTTCTCCATTACTAAAAAACATTTTTGAGAATGCTAACTGAAGCAGATGGCTTTGTTACACCCCCCCCAGCAAAAAAAAAAAAAAAAAACGACTTCTGCTACACATGTGCTGCTCTGCAGTCTATAAATAAACAGAAAGATGCAGCCGGAACAGTAAGTCACTCCCTCTAACACACACACACACACACACACACACACACACCTGTCCAGCAAAGATCCCACAGACACCAATGATGCAAAGGATGTTGAAAACCGCCGAGCCAACGATGGTCCCCACCCCCACATCACCGTGGGTGATGAAGACACCTGCACACATGGAGGGGCAGCCAATCAGAAGCAGCGGTGACACCAGCCATCTGGGAACGTCTGAGCGTATACACATTCTGTATCAGAGTGTGTATCCGAGAGAGTGTGTGTGCGTGTCACTACCGATGATTGAAGCAAAAAGCTCTGGTGCAGAGCTGCCAGCTGCCATGAAGGTGGCTCCTGCAACATCTTCACTCAGATCAAGTTTCTGTAGAAATAAAGCAAAGAAGTGGTTTACGCAAAATAAAATAAAAAAAACACATTGTGTGATTGTTAACACTGACAAAGCAAAGACTGCAACGCCTAAGTACCTCACAGATCTTCTCCAGCGATGTCACAAAGTATTCGTCACATGTTATGGCGAGGGCCAGAAACATGTAGAGTGCCTATAGACAGAAACAGTAGAGTTACGTTTGAAGTGTGTGCGTGTCAAGGGCAAGACAGTGTGTGTGTGTGTAGGTACATCCTTAATCAGCAGAAATTAGTGAAGTTAATAGAGCCTTGGCAGAGCAAGATGTTCTCCAGCTAAAGGACGGGTGAAGGGGAATCTCAAAGCACAGCATCCAATTATGATAGTGCCTGCATTAAATTCAAATGTCAATTCAGCAACAAGCTGTTCTCCTGCAATTTGAAAAATCTACAGGATCTGTCAGGATAGATGTGAGAGAGGGGGGTAAGCAGCATATTTCAGTAGCTGGGGCAAAATCTATAAATTATAGATCAGCTGTGACATCATCAGGGCCCGGCAGCCCCAGCAGCAGTGCTCTGCTCTATGCTATCCACAGGGGGCAGTACAGGACTGCAGTATGATCAGACCCCCCACACATTTTATTGTACTCTTCTCAGCAGTGAAGTCTGGACAGTAAGAAGTTACATTTCAGTGTGGAGCATCCAGTTTGAGTAGTCCAGTATACTGCTCTTAGACTTAAGACTCTTCATGTCCTGGTCATGAACATTTCTGTGGGTGTCGCTAAGAGGGATTTTCACTTCACAAGTGAGATCAAATTTGGGCACACACAACCTTATTGTGATCATGATAATGATGTGACGAGAGAAGGTGAGCTGCTACTCTCTAAAGTATCCTCGTAGGCGGGGATCTCCGTGCTAATGTGATCCGTGTGGTGAGAAGTGCTTAACCATGTCGAGAAGGCAAAGTACTACAGTTCTCTCACCTCTCCTCAGAATGTCATCGATTTCTAGTCAGTTAGACAAATTCAGTAGGTATCTGGAAATCGTCCCGTCGTCCTTTTAGTATAAAATTCCCTGTCTTTTACCTTGCCGAACTGCAGCGAAGGCATTGTAACAAAAATAAAGGGAATCGTCGACTATCACTTTAAGACTGAACCCACACTTTAGTCAACCAAAATACATTATTTAAAGTCTCAGGATGTCTACCCCAGTGGGGAGAAGGCTTTGAGGCAACATTTCATGCCGAGATATCAAATTTCCATTCATGGCCAATTCATTTTGGTTTCTGGTCAAAAAAATAATACTGAGCGTAATGGGGAATGTGTTATGAGGTTCCTCCCCTCATAATCTCAGTACTTTTCAAATCCTGCAGCCCTGACTTGCATTTGACTAGAATAAACTTTTTAAAGCCATTTAAATCCAGCATGAAGAGCATTACCTCCTGCTGAACAATACTTAAGAACTCCATTGAACTCCACAGGTCAAGTCAGTGGAGTTTAGCATGACTAAATGTAGACGATAATGCTTTTGCATGTGGAGAAGCAGCTCATACAAGAGAAATGCATGGGAAACAGGGCAGGCAAATGCACATGTATAAAGGCCTCAGCATTGCTATAATGAATGTAATCATTCTTCAAATTAAATCTGACAGAAAACTGGTAGTTTTGTAGCTGTTCCAATGTACATTGAACACATTAAAAAGACTACAAGGGTTATATCAGCTGATTTTAAATCTAGTTCTACATACTTGTACGGATTTGCTCCCTGGCCTTTTTGTTTACGATATTATACACCCCATTAAATGTGGTTGTGCTTTGGCTTTAATAATTCAAAATAAATGTCATAAAATATTAAAAGGGCAATTACTTAGCTATTCCCAGAGCTTTTGTTCGTATCCCACGGCCTTCTTCGGCACAGATCTGCATTACAGAGGACATAAACCTCCACGCTCAAAGTACTATTGAATTGTTCTATCCATTTTTATATCTTCCTCACATCTGTGCGAGTTACATCTAGGAGTTAGATTTGTACAAAACCGGTGAATGCTGATTTGTGCAGAAAATCATTTGAGCATTAAAAAGCTTGGTCTTCACAATCTGGCTAAGCAAAAACTGCTACTTTGCAGTAACTCCAACCTTACCTTCCCGGCTTAAAGCTAAAAACAAGCAATTTGACTGCTAAGTAAAAAGCTTCTAAATCCACCTCAAACCAGCTGAGCTCTACTAAGAGTGTTGACTGGGGACAGATGTGATGAAGATGCAGGTGCAGCAGCTTAAAAAAAAAAAAAAAAAAAAGTCCTCTTACCGCCACGATGTGGAACAGAATGGCCCCGCTCTTACGTTCATCATTGGTGAAAACGTCATTGGGGAACTCGTGTATTGCTGAGGAGAGAGGAAACGTCACGGTCACCACACAGAAGGGGCAAAACAGCGAGGTACATGTCCCCAACCCACCCAGAGAGGACCACAGGACTTCATGATGGGTGTCGGTCAAGGAGTGGGCCCGGGGTGCCCTGTTGGTTCAGCAAGCTGCCACCGAATTAGTTTAGTCATGGTAACAAGCCGTGTCATCCTGACTTGTCTTGTTCCATCCCGTCACACTCATCTAATACAGCAAAAATCTCTTGTACATCTAAAAACAGGGCACCGCAGTCGGAGAGGTTCAAATGCAAATGAAATAGCAGCCTGTGATCATCATCCAAAGAAAAAGCTGGAAACTCAGACAACATCAAGAGCTTTGAATTTCCAAAGGACTGAAAATCAGCCTGCAGTATGTCACACCACTCTGCAACCAATGACTTCATACCTATTCATGGAAGGAGAAGGGAAAAAAATAAATCACATCTTCTCAAAAACTGACGTAAAAGCCTGGGCTATATTAGGAGCTTGCAGTCAGAATTACAGAATTAAAGCAAGCAGGCAGAAGAAGAAAGAAAACAAATCAGCTCCCATGCTGAGGACTCATCACCCATCACCAGAACTCCAGCTGGAACACAGTGTGGTCAGGGTGCCGCCATACGGCCCACATCTCTGGGAGCACAACCGCTCCACAGTGCACCTGGCTGAAGACAGAAGCTGGCCGTCACCCTGACGGGACCCGGCATCTGTGATGATCGGCCTCAGTCCGGCCGGTTCCTGTCGGGCCACCGAGCTGCAGGCTCGCGTCTCGTTTCTCTTTGCAACGAGCCTGGAACATACTTTGCATACTGCGTACACAAGTTGCAGCCATCACAATGCTACATTTAGACTCTTAGTGCAGAATAAAGATCCGACTGAAACAAAAGGTCTACAGTCATGCAGCAGCTCTGTGAGGCTCTACTTGAGCATAGCGCTGCTAGCTAATGCCAGCATGCCAACATGATCATAATGGATTAGGATTTTAGCATTAGAGTTTTTATTGTTGTTTTTACAGTTTGAGTTTTGTTTCAACTGTTCTAGCAGTTATTATATTCTCGCTCATATGGTGCCGCATCATTTGGTGTCTGGCTCTCAGTGGATAACTGATGAAGATCCAGCTTTCTTGTTCAAACAGTTTTTTCAACATATTCTGTAAATCACCTTGATACAATAAAATACATTCTTCCCAATCAGCCAGGGTTGCCAAATAGTTTTTTACTACAATGACAACGCTAATTAAATGCTGGTTAAACATGTACCATGTTCACCATCTTAGTTTAGCGTTAACTTGCTAATTGGTGGTAAACGCAGTACAGCTGTGGCCGACTGTCAACTATTTGCACCTGATGATGGCACTAGATTAACAAGCAGGGAAGCGCCAAAGTTGATCACCTGACTATGTGCCAAGTTTTTGTTTGTTGCAGAGACATTTCACTCATTACCACATAAGTCAACCTCATGGTGGCGCGACATGAAATGTTAAGGGATCATCAAAATCTGTAGGATTTGTCATCTTGTTGCGATATGTCAGTCTGGATCAAAGTGGTGGACCTTGCCATCCCAAAATGTAAAATCATCAGAGTAGATGTGACTGCTTTGCTGTGGCACTACCGTTTGTGCAATCATTTTGGCATTCGTAGTTTTCAAATCGCTTTAGTCCCGAGCCAGGAGAATAACGCCGTTTGTAATTGAATACAAGGCAAGCTTTGGGCCCTTGTCGCATATGGACTCGTGAAGTGGAACAGTGCTCACCTGAGACTTCCCACTGCATCTGTCCCATCCTCACCGTTGCCCGTTTGTATGACACTCGGCGGTGTGTGCACACATATGACTGAATCAGCGCAGCATTTGGAACACTGCACAGGCAAATCAGACCCTTTACAGTATGTGGTCCAAGCCCACTCAATCAACTGATGCATTTCACCATTTACATCCCGTACATGGACATTTTTCATGTTGCATCTCCATTATGTCATCTCAGGCAGTGACTTTGCCAGAAATGGCATCATAATTTATTTACGTCATGGCTCTTTGATCCAGCCTTGATGGAGTTTTGGCATCTCATTGCAGCACCGAGGCCGCCTTCATGACAGTAAATGCAACAGATTAGACAAAGTAATAATAGTATGAGTAATGTCTTTATGACCTTAAATATAATGAGAAACTAGAAAACACCTGGCTGACATTGGGATCTTACAGCAACATGGACTATTGCAGGCCGCTTCAGCTCATTTCACTTCTGACAGGTTTATGTGCTGAATGAAATGTGTCGGAAAGCCGCCGGCCTCAAGCAAAGGCGCAATCAATTATAGGATTTGTCAGCTGTGCCCTCAGAGGTGACTGAAAACAAACTGATGCTGATACAGTAGGCTAAAGTCCTGATACCTCATGGACCAACACCCACAACCAAACATTATTCTACCAGCTCCTACCTCTAATGCTTCTGAAAAACATAAAACCAAAAAGGGAAAGCATCAGGTTTGAATTTCCTGCTGTTAGAGCCTTTTCACCTTCTGCTTCCATGTTCGGCCGCCAAACCTGCAGGTCTGCCATTAATCAATAATTAAATGCCATTGCCATCCATGTTCTTTGGTTACATGTTCAGCCCCTTGCCTCTGTGCACAATCGGGTCTGGCTGAGAGAGAGTTAAAAATAGGTGATCACAAAAGGTGTTTAAAGGGCGCCAACACCAGGACGGCAGTGAGAGGGCAGGCAGGGGTCACCTCCCCGTCCCTGTAAACACTCAAGCAGACAGCGTCTACAGGGTTCGTCTGCGTCTCCTCGGTGTAGAGGTCAAACGGGACGTGAACATGCATCCACAGCCGTTTCCCCACACAAGGACAGGACAGGATGTACAAACAGGAGCGGGTAAACAGACAGATTACTAGAGTCATGCATCTCAAATACGGCCCATAATTAATGTGTTGCTCAGTTGAATTTGGTATACTTTTTACAAAAATGTCTTATTAATATGATACAATTATGGCTTATGACTTTATTACTTAATGCTACCGTCTTTTTTTGCATGAAAAAGTTATAGAAAAAGCATTAAAGTGAGATATCTGCAGGTTCATTTTCTTTCAGACGGTGAATGGTTCAATTAATGGTTTCATCTCAAAAGAGTTTTTTTGCTATTGACCATTTGTTGTAATCATTTCATAAGACATTGCTTTAGACATATGCACATCATGTATAAGATGGTGCAGAGGAAGCTGCTATCAGAATGAAGGATGTGCTGCTGAACAAAAAGGTTATGCAAGTGTACAAATCGGAAACTAAAACATGCATCTATGCTGCTGTTCTTGTGTTTGCGTGGGGCCGCCGTCTGTTTGAGGCAGCGAGAGCGAGGGGATGTCTGTACCGGCACAGCAGGCGGGAGGTTAAAAAAATAAAAAAGGATGAGCTACAAAATCTATAAATAAACCTTGGATTCTCCGTTTGGACACCTGACTGTGCTGCTTATGCAAGGAATTACTGGCAACAAGCATTGGGAGGATTTGATGATGCCATCTTCCTCAAGTGTGGACATTTAGGGACAGTATGACAATTATTAGGGGTCAAAAAAACTAAAACTAAAAAGAATGGTCTGATGTTAGGGCGAGACCAGGGGAGGTCCTTTTCCTTTCTCACCCCAGATGTATTACATCATCTCCGCCTTCCCATCCACAATATAAATATCTCAGAGTTAATAATTGTAGCTTTAGTGTGCAAAGAGGGCCAAACATATTTTTGCCATATGTACAGGACGGCAACTTTTCACAAAAAGGAAAGGTGTCATGTAGGGCTGCAACAACAAATCGATAAAAATTGATTATTAAAAGTGTTGCAACGAATTTCATTATTGTCGCGTGATTATTACGCCATTCAATAAGTCGCGGAGAAGGGGGCGGGGGGGAAAAAAAAAAAAAGAAGCGGCGCAGAGCAACTGGCCGCCCAGCGCGTCTGAGATTGGAATGAGACACGGAGAAAAGCTGAGGTTGTGATCTTCGCAAAATAAAACATCTTTGATGTGACGAGTCTTGGCCAATCAGCGATAAGATGTCTACAGCGTCTTCATTTCCCTCAAACTTTTTTTTTTTTTTTTTTTTTTTAAATGGGAGCTAGTCAGCTTTCTATCACGCTAGCTAACGTGTTTGGGTTTTGTATTGTCGTTAAAGTTACTTTATGTTCCGTTACAGTTCAGTCTTGCTTGGAAAACACAGGGCTGAGATGAAGTAGAGGTCAAAACAGACGTGAGAGGAGCAGTACAGCTTCCCACTGTCCCAGTGTTTCATACATATTGATAAAGCAGGGCATGCTAAATGCAGCATCTGCTCCAAGGAGATCAATTACAGTAAAAAGGGCTCACATTTGGCAGATGTAAAGCATACATGTGTTAGTCCATTTTTATTTAATTTTTTTAATTAACAGCTCAGGGATGTTCAAGGAGCAACCTGTTTGTGCACTTTCTGAAGAGGTTTTGCACTGTGAATTTGCACTGTCACTTCTGTTTTTGAATAAAGGGTTGGAAATTAATGCCTTTTATCCGATAATTGAAAAAAAATAATCAACCGATTATTTTAATAATCGTTAGTTGCAGCCCTAGTGTCATGTCAGCTGATAAAATAATTTAAGTTCAGCCGGTCAACGGCAGTAATCCATTGTGAATTATTGATTTAAAAAAAAAAGTAGTGACTATTCAGTTTGTAATATTTGCTACCAATTTGGAAATGTTTAAAAATAAAATCATGTTTGATTGGCAGTAATGTTATTCCATCAAAACATTATGCTTTATACTTTGTCTGATTCTAATGATATCAATTAAACCAATTCAAATTCATGCAATGATTACATGTACTGTAAGCAAGCGTATACTTTGTTGCAGCACAAAGTTCAGCCATTTAAAAACACTGAATACACTTAAGTCTTTACAGATGTTGTCTCTACGCAGGTGACAAGTCTCTCTGCATATACCAGATAATCTTAAACTATTGCCGTATTAAAGCCAGAGCATGACCGCAATGCTTTACATGTGTGCATTAATTCCATAATCTGGTAATATTCCAGATATTATGGTGCCGTTACATAATGGAGCTCAGTATCGGGTACCGTCTGTTGTCCCAATGGAAAGACAGGCAGGCCTCCACCCAGCACAGCTACTGCGGTGGCCTGGACCAAACAGATGAGGTGGAGCCACACAAAGTATGTTTTTTTAGAGAGAAACAATGTCATCGCTTGTTAAAAACAGCCGAATAAAATTATTATGATGTGAGCATGATGTTTTGGCAGAGTGCCCGGCGCTACCTTCTGTCACCGACCCACAGACCAGCCAAGTCATTAACGGAATACAGTTGACACTCCAGTACAGTAGTCAAGAGACTCTTGAGAAGGATTCCTCGGGGTCATTATTAGTCGATTAGATAATTAGCTTACTCCAGCAGACATCAGTAAAGAGCATGACTCAAACAAAACCGGCAGCCATTCTTGTAAACATAACATCACGAGCAGCCTGACTAGAAGAAAACAAAATTGGTGTCTCACAGAAACAATGACTTCTTAAGAACGCAGGGGCTTGGGTTAACCAACACACATGCATCCTCTTGTTAGGTCATTACTTTCACATGCTCAAACATCACATGTACAACTGCTCTCGCATGCAATTTCACCTGCATGAACACACTCGCATACCTATCGCACTTCTACATTTAGCATGAATTCCCCATAGCCGTTATGTGACCGTGTTCATACGAGAGCGAGGGGTCAGGCTGCTGAAAGAGGCCAAGCTGGTGGACCAGAAGACACCTGGTTCAATAACCTAAAAGGGGACGCTGCTGTGAGACGCATGCATTCAGCGGTGTACAGGAGATGTAGGTAAACCGCTCTCTCGGGGGTGAGGTATGGATCTGCAACAATACAAACCTTAAAAAAAAAAGCCAAAAGCTGAGCGGGATGGAAATTTATGAAGCTGCAAATCTGAAGCAGAACAGAATGCGACCGAGTGGATACATAAAGAGGTCAGGCGCGTTTGAACTGGGCAGCGTGGAAAGTGCTCTGTGCAGGTGCTCGTGCCTGCGAGCCTCCTCTCCTCTGCATTGTTCCACCGTTGGCATGCGAGTGCGAAGCAAAAGCGAGGTCAGTTTCCATTATGCACAGCAGCATAATCCCGCTTGTGTAATTCCCTTTTAAGAAGCCTCCTTCTGGTGTGTCCCTGGAGTTGACGGACCTGCATTCCAACGTGGACCGGCTGCCTCCCGCTGGCAGATTCATCCCTCGTGTTTCCACCACAGTTCCCCCCCCCAAACACACACACACACACACAAAAAGTAACTCAGCATACAAGATCCCCTTGTTTGCCTCGAATCTTGCCTTTTGTTTGCCAGCAGCAGAACTCATGCTACTCAGACCTTTACACAGCAAGTTTTTTCCGGTTGACGGTTCCTGCTTTGGGCCACAGTTCCTCGGCACCCATGCCACTTTTCAAGCCAAACATGCAACATGTGCACCCCCTGGCCGTGGGAGGATTAGAGCCATATCTAAAACCACTACAAATCAAATCCCGTCGGATTAATTCATAGTACAAACCCAACCATAATAAAACCTTTGCTTTGTTGTTCACGTCTACTTCTTGCGCTGTCGTCGTCTACTTCCACCAGGCCAATTATGTCACTCGAGTGGGAGTTTTAAATATATGGTATTAGCAGCATCTTTATTAAAAGCAAATTATTCCTCCCACAGAACATTAGCCACGGTGCTCTGCCCCCCTCTCCAATTTTCTTTGCTCCACAGTTGGCATCAGCCGGTCCCACATTGGGGAATATAATCTAATATTCTGTCCCCAAGTAAACCTCAAGTGAAACAGCAAAACACATTTCTGATCATAATTCTGATGATCGCCTTGAAGTGCTCAAAAAAACATTTTAATTTGGAAATAAAAACTGACATTTACTTTTGATCCAAAGAGTTACTTGAGACTTGTTAAATTTAGGGGGAAGTGAGAGTGTATCTGTTTTCATTGGCCATGGGCCTGCTACTGGGAAAATGCATCTTAAGATATGCCTGTGACTTAAATAAGAGTATCAAGAAGTTGTACGAGCCTCTTGCAGTGTGGTTTAGACCTTTGTAGATTACAAGCATTCACTGCAATCAAGCAGGAGCACACACACAAAAAGCACTTTGTGTTTTCAAGGAGTTATTACTGAAAGACCAATATAAAAAAAATATTTAAAAAAAAAAGGCACTTATGATGAATGGTTGCCTTAGCAGCACAAGTTTCAGGACAAGAAAAACAACATTAGCTCCCCGTGAACCCTGAAAAAAGGACTCCCTCGCTGATCACAGCAATAATGATGAGGAAAAGGCAGCGAGACCAAAGCTGGCTGAGTGTAATCTATGCAGCCCACAAACACCGGCTTAATTAAACTGAGCTTCAGATGTTACACACACACACACACACACACACACACACACACGAAAAAGCCTCCAATAATAATTATCATCCTATCGAGCAGGGGTCCATCCACGGTTAGTGCTCGACACACCACTGCTGGATCATCAGGTCTGGACAAACAACTGCAAAGGGAATCAGGACAAACGTACCGATCAGCAATGCTAAATAACTCTCCCTTATTGGGAGAGTTGGAAACCGAGAACTCTCTTCAGTTCTTGGCAAATGTGTTGCTGGTAAACACATTTGTCACAGTAGAAAGACCATCAACATCCATTTAGATTAATGCCATCTTGTAAATAGCCCTGACAAGTGCAACATGAACAATACGTTAACTGTAGTCGGTGAGACAGAAAAAGTGATCAATGTAGGATTACTTTTTTTCTCCACAAACTTCAGAAAGTTTGCGTTGAGTTTCTTGAAGCTGTAGAGTTGGGGAGAGTTAAAAAAAAAAAAAAAAAAGCTGAGCGAACAAGAAAAAATAAATAATTGGCCTAATCTGTCAGATTTTGTTTTCCCCAATTTGGGATAATTTGGCCTAGAAGTAAAAATAACTTGTTAAAGTGCCGTTTTGCAGTACGATATTGGGAAAGCCCAAATCAATGTTGTAAAAAATATATATAGAAGCCTTGCAGTTACAATCAGAGAGTGTCTCTGATTGTAACTGAGACACTCGTAGTGCCCACAACTAGCCCAAACATAGCAACTGGTCATCTGAGGTGCCTGAAATCTGAATCTATGACAGCATTATTCACAAGACCATGACCCAAGAACAAAGAGTCACATGATCGGCTCACAGTGACTAGGCAGAGCAGGGGTGGGATCAGAGGAGGACTAGAGCCGGTGAGAAATGTGTGGAATGTGAAGTATAGTCTGGTGATGCCGGTCTGGAAGACATTTGAATGGGAAATAAAATTTAAAAAAAGGTAATCCTGAAGGATTAGGAAAGCTTCAAGCACATAATCTTGTCATTTGGTGCTCATTTCAACAGGACCCCACTGTGATATTCAAACAGTCTCAATACTGAATAGTTCAAATCAAGTAGTGTTAAAAAGGTTTGTTTTGCTTGTGTTTTTATATATATATATATATATATATATATATATATATATATAATAATAATAATAATAGCAGGTCACGGCACCAATGACTCGCTAATCCCTGAGGGATGATGCCTGCTGTGACCAGTAATGAAATCATAGCCAGTTAGTTCTTACTGAATCACTTGTGATGCCACATAAAAAATAAACTAAATTTGAAAAATTACTTCCTAAATTGTCTGCGCCCTGGTGTCATCTGTGTGCGCTAGCCAAAACACAAATAGTGAAACCCAATCCCAATATTGAGTTGAACCTTATTGTCAAAATAATTCACTCTGGGTTTAAAAATCCCCTTCAAGGGAGGTCTCATTTAGTATCTGTATTTCCACTTTATGATTTATGACCCTGCTCTCACTTACAAAAACCTCCAAATCCAATAAATATCACCTCTGCGGCTCGAACGCAGAGCTTTTCTCACCGAGTCATGGGGGAATCACAGAAAGCTCAAATGAAACAGATGTAAAAACACACAAGGCAATTCAATTGACATCTTGCCATTGCTGCTACTACATTTCCATCAATAATATAATGAAAAACGTAGCTTTAATGTTTTTCATTGCCTGATGCAGATGTCAGCAGTGTCAATGGAACTGTCAGCATAAACGAATTGGAGAACGCTGCTTCCTTTAAGTATACCGGCGGTGCTGTAACATAATCAATACCTGACCCTTTCAATAGCCCTTTGAGTGCTCATTGCAGCGCAGGTGGCCCAACAACAATAGCGGCCCAATTAAAGCAGCATATCAACTCAAAAAATCAAACTACTGGGTGCTACTTCAAATAATTCCTACAATTTAATAAATGTATTTTCTTGGGGGGGGGGGGAATAAAACAGTTGTACAGTATGTATACAGTGTGTCTAATGACATTCAGACTTCATTAGTCATGCCGGGTGCATTCATTGGTGCACAAAGATCAATAAATCTTAGATATAAATATGCTATATATTTCATGAGGGAAACATCTGTTTCTTTAGCTTCTAAACACTACACTACATTCACAGGCTAGTCGCCAACTTTGTTTGTCTGCCATTTAGTGCCGAGCAGTTGGCGTACAGCCGGCTTTTCATGGCAGTTTTGCCCGGGAAAGAATATTTTTGTAAGTTGCAGGGCGTGAAAACAAAGATGTAAAAACGCTTTGTGGAGGAGGTGTGAGGAAAACTGCAGAGCAGAGTGATAGTTATCTGTTGGTTGATTAGTGCATCTTTAATAGCATACCTGGTGCTGAACAGTTCTTCTCCTCCGTGTTGTTGTCGTCTGGTACTGAAGCCAGTAGTCGTCTTCCCCAGTGTTCAGGGTCCGTATGTCCCTCCACAATCATCCCATGGCCTGCAGGAAACATCACAAAAACAGCTTTGCTTACCATACAGTCAACATGAATGAAAGCATCTATTAGCTTGCAGCGTAGTATGCAAGTTTGGTGCACGTGTTGAGGTTAAGATCTGCTGGAACGGTGTAAAAAGCCTTTTCTTTTGATGCAGGGAAACCTTGAAACTCCATTTTGCACATTGTAGAAGGAGCAGCGAAAGCCAACATGGCTGCTCTTACACAAAAGTATGTTTTATGACTCAAAACATCCATGATCACTGTCATAAATCCAAATAAGGTGGCTTATCTTTAATCTGTTAAAAGTTTTCATTGATGTAGATGTGACGTTTTCATCCGGCGGCAGCAATAACACATCAACATGCAGCTGCTGTGCCATTATGTTTTTGGGTGGCAGAGTGGGAGGAGGAGCGTACAACTTTCATTAAAACGCTCTTAAGCCTCCGTAATGAGGACATAAAAACTGCTGTCCCATATCTATCATGAAAAATCACTGATTAATACACTCAAATGTTATATGAAATATAGTAGAGCAGGGCCAAAATTGTTTAAAACGCTGCTTATTTTCTCAACAAAAAAAACGTATGGTCTATAAAATGTCACTTAATGGTTGTAAATGCCCTGGACAATTATAATAAAGGCCCTAGGCGATGTCGTCAAATTGCTCGTCTTTTTTTTTTTTTTCGGCCAACCAGTCCAAAATCCAAAGACATTCAGTTTAATATCACAGAAGATGAAAGGAAACTATAATTAGAACTGCAGATTCATTTTCTGACGATTAAGTAATCAATTAATTAATAGTTGCAGCCCTAGTTTTAAGTAAATTAGAAACAGTGCCAACTCAGTACACATGTCAAATTTGAAGTGACTGAATGTTTGCGTACAGTGAACAAGCCGTTTCCACAAGAACAAAATGTTACTACTGTTTAAGGTAGTGTTGGTGAATCTGAGCAGCTCATTTACACATCAAGCAGGAGGTTTCTGTCTACCGGATAAAAAAAAATTAAAAGTTTCTGCAACGTTAATCGTTTTCTACTCTGCAACCTTCCACGTCATGTTTTTATAAAGTCATCTGCCTGGACGGCACGGTATTTTTTTAGTGTACCGACCCCGAAAGGTCTTCATTAAATGGCTTTTAATCCAGTACAGTTGGACAGCCTGACGATCAGCAGGCGCTGGACAAACAGACCGTACACAAGGCGACCGCAGCTGCTTCCCACAGCTCTACAATCCAAAAGACACCAAGCCATCCAGTCATCGCTCCAACCTGTTCCTCCTCACTAACCGGCTCAGTTTCACTCTTATGGTCTCTGGCATCCCCTTTGTTTCACGTTCTCTGACAATAAGAGTCATGTGCACATGGGCCATCATTTGTGGACACTATGGACCATTAAAGATGTTTGCATGACAGTGCATCTAAATTCAATTTCTCCAGGCTGTTATGTGTACAATCACTTGACCACAGCTATGAAAGGTTATATTCTTAAAAGAACGATCATGTGCCGTTTCGTGGAAAAAGCCTGCGTGCATCTCTGCGTCCCCGTGACAGCATGGGTCGTTCAGTGCACTGCGTGCTTCCTGCTGAGCGTCTGAAATGAAAAACAATAGAGACGGCACTCTGCCAGGACTTCTAGGCAGGCTGGGGGTAGAATAAGGACGGCAGTCTGTTGTGGGCATGACTCACGTTGATTAATTGTCTTATTCTTCACGTTCAATGACCACAGTGTTGGTGTCGTGAAGAGCTTGGAGGTTTTGATTGCTTCTGATTAACCCTTGTTAGTTTGTCAGCAGGAACGTCATTTAAAATGTGGTGTACAGAGAACTCAAGCCGAGAATCACCATTTGATTTTGTTGAAAATAAAGTGAAAAGTTACATAACATTTGCAGACACTGGTGGTTGAGACACGCTGCCAATTTCACTTAAAGAGTCTCCGGCTTCTGAGATAATCTAGTCCAGATTAGACCTGCCGATACCTAAAATATCTAACACGCTTTTACAACAGCAAGAAAAGCGACTTTCACAGATTGAATTCTGAGGCCACAGACACGACTCAAGACTATATTTAATTCTGCAGGGACAATGTCCAACCTCAGAAGATGATAACTATGGACCGAAACAAACCCTCTATTCCCAAAGACATTTGAAAAATAAAGCAGTTAGGAGCGGGTACCTTGTGGAAATTAAGGAATGCCAGGTGGACATTTAAAAACTCACTGCTAATCAATGATCACCCAAAAACTGTGATTCTATGAACCATCAGCTGATCCTGGTACTAGCTAAACCAGGATGAGAAGGCCAATGAACTAAATGACTTATGCAAAGCATGCAGTCAGGGAAATAGTGACTATCGACCAGTTACATCGACTTCTGTCGTTATGAAATGTTTTGAGAAAATCACCATCAACCTATTGAAACTAGGGGTCAACTGTTCACTACCTCACTTTCAGTGTTCTTACAGGTACAGTAGGAGGCAACCTCTCTGCAACTCAAGTCCAACTCATTGAAGATTAAAAAATAAATAAATAAAAAAGATGTGCGACAGCTTCCATCCCTGCAGTCGATCTACCAAAAGGCTGTTTAAAGGCAAGCCAAGAAAATAATGGACTCATCCCATGTTAGACACACCGTACCAGCCGACTGAGTAGATTTTAAACTTCTTATCCCTATTTCAATACAATATTTAAACAGCAGCAGATAAAATAAATACGGATGGAATTGAGATGAAACTAACACTGAAATGTTTGTTTATTTATTCATGATTGACCATTTTCCAGTAGTAGCGCATTTTGTAATCTATTTTAGTTTTATTATTCCCCTTGAAGTGTTCTTTCTTGTCTCGTTGCTGTTTTCCCTGGTCTTTTATGAACTTGGAATGTTTTTGTGGATGCAGCATTGGTGAAAGCCCAATCCAAATGCACTAAAATGTGGGACAATAAAGTAAATCTTGAGCTTAAAAAAAGAAATTAAAAGCCACCTCCCATCTTTGTATCTCTTTATACATTAAATGTTTTGACTGCAGGTCATAACCAAGTCACTTTGAGGTCCGAGAATTTGGGATAGTTATACGTTTCAGCTCATCAGTAAATTAACATATTTTATATTTTTGCCAGAGTCAAGAAGTCAGTGCATCTTTAGTGGCTGATGGGATGGGACCGTAGAGGCGAATCATCTGAAAGTAGATTAATTGCTAAAGCCATTGTCCACGAAAAATGCCCCATATCATCTTGTCTTAAATTAGATTTGTTATTAGTCCTCCATCTTTTGGTTTGGGGCCGTTGCTCCAAAAGAATACAAACATATGTGAGCATTAATTGCTTAACATTGGTGAAGGATAACATTCTGTGTCCCTTAAAGTCGGCCTAATTTATAGATGAGCACATCAACTTGCAATAAGGCCAACCTGACAACTGCAGTTACATTAAAAAGATACTAAATATATCTTGCTACTTTGGAGCACAACAAACAAAACGGCTGTGGGCACACTTTGATTAAGACTAGAGGGGCAGCAGTTATCATCCAATCAGCTCAGCAGGGCGATGGATCAAAAACAAGCATCCCTTAATCTTTCCGTACGCTGAAGATGCTCTCCTAAATCGGGGATTCGCCTTAATGTTGACACACCACCACCACATCACCGTCTGCCTGTTGCAGATACCCGTCAGAGCTGAGCCCTGCTTCTCATAAACACCTGTTCTAGTGCATGCGCAGCGCCATCACACACGTGCAGCCCCATCAGCATGCACGACAGCATGTAGCGCCCCACCCCTCTTTCATGGAGATGTAACCCAGGAGTAGTACATCAAATCCCATCCATCTGGACCATTCCGCACATCAACACTCCCCCTCACTACTATCAATCAAATGGGTGGCAAACGCATGGCACACGTTTTACATTGACATGACAGTGTGTGTTCCTGTTGGGATGGATGAAAGACGAGAAGGCCACCGCTATTAAATTATACGGATCGGGTAATGGTGAGCTTTGGGTCTTGTGGGTGCAGAGGGGATTTCTGGCCTTCTCATCAAACACTTCCTCTTGCATGTCACCTTGAAATCCCACCACTAGCGTCATCACCGCTGCTGGTCAAACGGGGGATGAAATTCACAATAAACTCCTTCTGGCAAATGCCCCCACATGACAACCATTGTGTGTGGGTCAGGAGAACTTTATTAAATGAAAGAAAAAAAAAAGGCACGCCATTAGTGACAGAGGGGGGCTTACTTTGGCTCCCAGTGCCTTTGGAGATAAGAGATTTGCACTCGCCTGTATGATATCATTCAGAATAATCTTTTAAGCCTCTTGTTGTTTTTAATGTAATTAATAAAACTTGATACATCAGTTAGAGATCTACAGTCAGGCAGTAGTTTGTCAATTTACAGCCTGCTTTCAGCACCGGGGCCTAAGTGGTTGCAGATGGACAGATCCCACAACAGGGGCTGGGACCAGGTTTAGGGTTAGAATAACGCTGAGAAGAAAAAAAAATGTGATTTAAAAAAAAAAAAAAGACCAAGCCCTCTTCTATGTGTAATAACTCCCGATAACGTTGGCACACGTTGTATTGGTCCCTTCCTATGAACAGCACTGCGCTGGGGGGGGTGTCTAGTTAACCTCTGATCAAAGTGGTGTGTGTCAAATATCATTCTTCACCAGCAAAATGTCAAGGTTGCGTTGCTTGTTAGATTACATAACGGCATGTGAGGCTGTGTGGGATGCTCTGCGTGTCAGTGTTGGCACGGGCCCGAGGTAAGAGTTGTGGCATGTGTGCATGGGAGTGTGTGTGCGTGTGTGTGAGAGAGTGCCTGCATCGGGGAAATCACACGCATAACCCATGATCAGCCATCGGTCTGCTCGGCGCGCACGTCGAGCGACGAACATTAAGCAAACAAACGCAATGAGCGACTGTGGTCTCTGCGTAAAAAAAAAAAAAAAGGGATCCCTCGACGGCCATGCGGAACCTGGAAGCGTGATGAGGCTCGAGCGTGATTGAGGTGATCCAGTGTGTGTGTGTGTGTGTGTGTGTGTGTGTGTGTGTGTGTGTGTGTGTGTGTGTGAGAAGACCCGGGCAAGGCGCGATGATGCCAGCACTAACCACCATCCTGAGCTCCAGTGTAGTGTGACCGACGATATGCCTGGCGTCCCCCCCCAAAAAAAAGAAAAGGCAGATTTGGGAGAAGAGAAAAAAAAAAAAAAAAAAAGCGAAGACGAACCAAATTGTGCTCGTTCTGGGATCAGTTACTTGATCGCGGTGTGCATGTGGAGCATGAGGTGTGCGTGTGCCGTGATTATGAGCCTCCCTCTCAAATTAGAAACGTGCCGCTGCCACCGCGCGCACACTGCGGCATATACGGACAAACAGACGCATGTCTCCAGCACTGAGATAACAGAAGAAGACAACAACAAAAAGGCTGTAACCTGACAATAACCTGTGCGGTGGACTTTTTCCACAGTGTGTGCTGGGCCAAAAACACAGAGCGCATCCTGGGCCATTTACTGCATATTAATAGAAACGACACACACACCTCATCTAAATGGGTAGAAAACCACAATCTGAGGCATCGCGCGCACACACATTTTGGACCTGCTCAGATTTGAACAGGCAAACCACAGGCAAACAAACGTTTTGCTCCTCTGCCCTTGACATTATAGCCTTTATAGGCCTATGTTTGTTTCTGTGCTGGATGCGCTGGCATTACAGTTAGCCGAACTGTTGTGCATGTGGGTTCACGGTTTCACTGCAGATCCGCTTCGTCCACTCACCTGTCTTGGTCAACAATGCCGACAGGCTCCACGCCACGAAAAGGGCACTGCAGATGAAGCACACCTGGACGAAAAGCATCTCCCTCCTCTTGCGAACTTTAAATATCTTCGCAAGTATTGTCTTTTTGGACGCGCTCCCGGTGTCGGTGTCGTCCCGCTCCATGCTGTCGGAGCCCGGCCGGCGGCCACTTCTTTGCGTCCTTGAGAGCCGAAGAAACTGCCGCCCCGCGCTTTCACTCTTCACACGGATCACAGCCGGGTTGCGGTCCTCATTTCAAGCCGTGCACGGCGCAGATGGAGAGTATAGTGAAGCGGACAGTTTTGTGTGTGTGTGTGTGTGTTTTTTTATGCACTTCTAGTCTCCGCCGTTCATAAGATGCCTCGAAGCTGCCGGGACTGTGACTGCTGCCCAATGACACGGCGGTCAAATCCCAATAAGGGGTGTCCGAATCAAATCACTTCAGCAATGCGCCTGAATTCGAATAACGTATACGAGGGATGGATATCGGACGGGTTCCCATTGCAACGCGTATCCTGTCCCGTGACAACCACATACACACACACACAAAAAAAAGCCCATCAGCTGCAATATCCTTTTCTCCGTTTAGTTTCGGCACTCGGCATGAAATGCGTCAGCGTATATCCGGATATAAACGTGGACGGGCTCAGCTGCGCCGTATCGCCAAATCAACGCACCTGAAAGCAATCTGTGCTCATCAAGGTTAATTGTTAAATTCGGCCAGCAGTCGTGCAGCTCGGCTCGCGCGGGCGCCTCCCACTTCACGCGGATTCCTCCTCAGTGCAGAAAAGCAGCGCTGATGAGAGGAGGACCATCAGCTCCCTCTTGCCCTGCTGTCAGTGAGACCGGGCCCCTTTAACTTTCCCGAGGACTGCATGTGCAAAACGGCCAACATAGGAACATCCCCACCCCTCCTCGCTGTCCACCTTGAATCCTCCGGGGCAGCTTGCTCGTCGATCACTCTGGACCCCAAAAATCGTTTCACGTTATTTGCGCGTCACCGTGAAATCCAACGCTCAGGTTGGAGGATGTGTGCGACGAGGCATGCCCTATCACGCTGCTCCAAAAAAACAACACGAATCACTGCTGTGTTATGAAACCAAAAGCCATGCAGCATCATCCCGGTGTCCCGAACACATGCAGCCTCTTCAATAACTGGCTTCCAAGTCACCTGCCGTCCTCATTTTTTGATATCATGCTGAATAATTTAGGTTATAGATCTTCAGGCTCACGGGCATCACCGTCTGCCCCCTCCCTTTTCAAATCTAGAACCATGAATTAATTTCTCATTGCCTAAAGGTTTTTTTTTTGTTTGTTTTTTTGCCACGATTAGAATGGTTTATACCTTTTGCCCTTCAGAAAATTGCTTCACACAATATATAAATGATTAATGTAATGGGGACCTTTATGTCAGTTTGGCATTAGTAAATTACATGTGGGTAAATATGTCCTGCAGTCAGTGATCATAAGGCAAACTATTACCATTATAAGCGAGGACATTGATTCTGCTGTGTATTGAGAAAAGTATTAATATCAAGGACGCTCACTTGACTTTTTATGTGTCAGGAATGTTCCACAAGTGTATATGTCAGCTTGAGTGGAACTGGATTCAGCCTCCACTACGTCCCTAATTTACCCAACAGGCCAACTGAGGACTGGAGACCTGGAGGCTGCGTGTGATTGGTGGAGCTCAGGTGTCGTTGCTCACCTATTATTTGGTGATAGCTGTCACCTGGAGCCGTGACTTCGTTTTACAGGAAATAATTGGACAGGTATATTCCCTGGACTCTAGAGTGCACGTTCTATGGAGAGACCGACATGTGAATGGACGTTATACTTTGATATAATAGCCAGTTATTATGACGGTGCAATTTAATGTTGTGGTTAGGAAAATGCATTACAAACAGACAGGCTATCCCCAGGATATTATCTGTGTAACAACACATAGAGGAGATTTACATTTGTTTAACAAGTGTTAGTAAGAAAATGCCTGCGGTTCGCTGTAAAGCAGATCTCCTCTGTTATTACCAGCTGAATGTTTAGACTGCCACTGGAACCATTAAGTCGCTTCCCATTACTGAACTATTAATAGTTTAATAGATTGAAAGAAGTGGAAGTTTCCACTGACAACTGTACTTTAAAGAAATTGTTCTACGTGTTGGGAAATACGCTTATTTGCTTTAGTTACAGAGTTAGAAGAGAAGATGTATACCACACTTGTGTCTGTAGCTTTAAATAGAAAACTACATTCAGGAGTTAGCTTAGTTTAGCGTAAAGACTGTAAATAGGCAAAAGCTTAGATTGCTCTGTTAGAAGCGAACTAAATCTGAATGCCAACACAACTAAAGAAAACACAAGTATAAGAATAACATGCGCTCGACTATTTCTAGGTGTTTATAATATAGCGTGTTTATTAGTGCGCTTTAGAGGGGCTTTTGTCAGACATGAGTGGTATCGATGATTGCATCTAATTCTCAGCAAGAGAGAAAATAAATATATATATTTCCCAAAATGTCTCACTATTTTTTTTAACACTTGAGTGCAGTGTTGTCTTAAAATTACAAACAGCATCAGGCATGTGTGGGGACTTGTGAGGCTGCAGAGCCGGAGCTGGCTCCAGGCCTGCTGCGGGTCACCTTAGCTGTCCATCACACAACAGGTTGACAAGGTTGAAATAATGTGTCAGCTCTTACATGCCCACTTAAGCAAAAAAAAAAAGGAAACAAGCAGCATGTAAGGGTCAGAGGGCTCACACTCCGACGCAATCCTCCCGTAGACCGAGGTTATGTAAGATCAGGGCTGTCCCCGCCGGTGCAGTACGAGGCAGACCTCCAAAAAACATTGCCCCTCATCTATGAGGAACATCCCAGACTTTGTGTGAAGGCTGCTAGTTAAGCATGGAAGGGGTGGCAGGTTATTAGACAGGGCTTTCTGAATCTGGCGCCAGGTCTCATCTTCATCCTGCAGCTTGGGTCTTCTGCATGCACACACACACACACACACACACACACACGCACACACACACAGACGTACACACCAACATGTGTGACCAATGGCCTTGCCAAGGGATTATTCCCCTCCAGGCCCATGCCCACACAGCAGGCAGGCAATTGGGGAGCAGTGCCAGGGCCTGCTTACAGAGATTTAGCCCCTGCTTTACACTCCCTGGTCTGGTCAAACATACATACATGGCCTCCTTTGCTTCCTGCAGGACCCGGTGAACGGCCGCTGATCTGCAGCGGAGACGATAACGTGTGTGAACTGTGGTTTTAGCCGCCCGGGAGACGGTGAGAGATTGGCTTCGCAGGAGTGTTTTAATGTGGGCAGATGTCGAAAGGAGCAGTCGGTGTAATGTGGATGTGTTGTTTGATATAAATGCCAAGCATGTGTCACGTCCTTGCACTGCAGATCACTAATGACTCGATGTCAAGGGTGTTAACAATGAACTGTGTGAGTGTTGCACAACGATTGACTCAGCTGCTCATGGCAGCTTCCAACTCCAGTTCTGCTGCGGTGATTCATGTGCTTTGTTCACTGGTTTAATGCATTAAGGATCCAGCAGAACCATGGCTCCGCTTACATTATGGTTTGCAAGAATGGATTTATTTTTCAATGCAGAATTTACTATGTCGGCTTTTGAATCAAGAACTGGCAGTATGTACCTCAACAATGCACTGTAGATGGATTTTCAGAGGTTCAAAGGTTACGCACAGAATGAAGCTGAGTCTATGTGTCACCAGATAGTAAATGATTATCAACTGCTTTTTGCAATCATAACACATAACTTCAGCATGGTGAGGTATACAATTTGAAATGCAAATTGTCCCATTTGGTTATTTCTGCAAGCGGAATTAGTCCAATTCTGCGGTCGAGAAAACAATCGCACCACATGCTCCATTTAGTAGTGGTTCTTAATATTTTGATCATCTTCTATCGGCAAATATATTTTGCCCAGTTGACATAAAGTTCAAGATAATCAAATTTCCATTTTTATCTGAGCATTCCAAAGAAAGACTATGTGACATTTGATGGTTGTTTACCACAGCATTCATAGTACATATGATAAGTTAACTGTAAGCTCTTGCGACTATAGCCTTACCTCAGTTCGACTGCGATGACCTTTGGTCACTAATGTCAGCAAACTGTACATTGTGTAAGTGACATTACAGTCACAGTCGCTGTCTTTATGACTTCTCAATGAGTGTGACTGTTACACAACATTTTAACAGCTCTATTTTGAAAGAAAAAACGAAAAAGCTGGAGTCCCATCGCTTTCATCTCGGTGGCCTAAAGATGACGTCTTCAAAGTAACTGACTCTCGAGTATCTCGGGTACAGACAGCTGTTTGTTCCCCGTTTCCAACCGACGCAGACAAGTTAGGTTGTCATATGTCTTTTTGTTGGATTTGATGGACTAATTGGATCTTGTAATGAGATGTTTTCATCTTTTATTTAACATTCAGATACAGATATTGTATATCCAAGTTAAAGCCTTCAAAAACATAATCAAAATAACATTTTGAAAACACTTGATATAACTCTGAATATAGCTTTACATGTTCTTTGTTTCTGTTTACATGATACAAAAGGAGAAAGGGGCAACTGGAATACAATGCTGGGATATCCCATGTATAAGTGGGACTGATTCTGCTGAGTCATGTTTGTGGTGCAAGTGGTGACACTGAGCCAAAAAAAGAAAGCGCAACATCAATTATTGCACTGCTGGCATCATAACTACTTTTTTTACTATTCATCTGAAGCAAGTAAACAGATGGCGAAAGAAAGACCCCTATGAACCTCTTTTTTTCCCCCTCAACCTGCCAACAGAGCCCATTTAGCCAATGGTTGGTACTAATAGTACAGTACAAGCTTGGCGTAGATGCCTGCACACACACGCACACACGCACACACACACAGGAAATGTCTCTGTAGACCTGCTGATTTTTACTCCTTGCATAAGCTCCTCAGTCAGCTGCAGGAAAAATGAAATATTAATCGTGAGTGTTGAGTATTCTGTGGCAGCACTACAGGTTTATTTGTCTGCCTGCTCAGGTGTGAAGAGTACACAGGACAGAGAGGAGCATCAGAGAGTCTAATCTGTGTATTCTAGAGGCAGCAGCCATCTCCTGTCCTGCTCTCTTCATCTTCCAGGACATGGAAACTCACCCGTACAGCTGTCGTCAACATAAGGCAAATCAGCCAACCCGAGACGGCCAGCATCTGTACCAAACATTGTGATTCATACAGTGAAGTCGCATGCAGGTGTATACGAGCCAGAAGACAGCAGGTGTGTGTGTTTCACTCCTTCTGGCTGTGATGGATTTCATGATCTCTCAAAACACTCAGTTTCATAACACGATGAGCGTGATAAGAGCCTGAGAGGTGTACAGGAGGTGCTTCAGTAGCTACATGAGGCGGACTAAATGTGACACTTGTCTCATGTTATGCAATCCAGTACAGTAGCCATGCAATATGCTACCGTTGTTAAGCTTATCTTGTTTTGCTTTTTTTGTTGAGATGGTCAGAAATTGGTCTGTATCTGCTAAGGGCGAGTGTGAGACCAAAAAAAAAGCAAGTAAGTGGACCTTGATTTCACATTTTGTTGTCAAAACGACTGATTTAAAGGCAAAAATGCTCTTTCACGCTGAATTTGAGGCTATAGTTTGTGGTGTTGCATGGACTGCTTTATACTGCAGGGTGTTTGTGTCATTGTGTCCACTCTGTTAATGACAATTGCTAGAATAGATATCTCCTCAACACGTCTGATGAAACATCTTAACATGTCACTTTTTATTTTAATTTTATGTTCACCTCTTTCTTTTTTTTCATTATTCTGGTGACTCCTCACTCTATTAACAGTTCGTCCAAACCTGCTTATTTTTCTATTTGTCTTACTTCCCCCTGCACACATCACACTCATCCCCTGGGCCCAGTACATCTATTGTAGACTAGTTTTAATCATTTGAGCATGAGCATCAGGACCGTGTGATTGGCTACCTCTGAGAGACTTGGCCTTCTGTAATGAGCTGTACATAAATAAGTCCATTATTCTTTTGTCTGCAGAGCAGAAAAGAAAGGGTTGACAGGCAAAGAGCCACCTTTTCCCCTTGCAAGGAACAGTGGAGAGTCCTATTCAGACTGAGCACAGAGGTTATGCCAGTAGAAACATGCAGCCCATTCATTCTGGAAAGATAGCATCAGAGTTGGATGCAGAGGCTACAAAGTCTATATTAATGCGGCAAGCAGTACTCTGAAAACTGAGGGCAAGCGAGGCTGAGTTCCTTCATTCACTTGAAGCCGGGGGTGGAAGGGTGTGCAATAAAGTCAGTGAGCCAGTAGATTTCCCTGCTGAGTGATTTCCTCACCTTGCACACCTCCATATTGGACACAAAAGTTACAGGCAGTGTGTAGTAGGAGGATGAGTAGGAGTTGTTAATGTCATAGTCGCATTATTCATAAGCAGACACGAGGACTGGAACGTGCTTTTTGATTTCAAAGTAATCTGAAATGTTTTTTTAAAGTGGCATCCCGCCATTTTTACACATGAAGATGAGTTAGCTTGTCATGAAGAGTACCGCTGAGGCTGTGGAAACAGCTGGATCCTTTCTGCTGGGGGAGCCTATTAAAGTAAAAATAAAAAATAAAAATAACCCTGAGACATCACATTTTAAAAGTTGTATAACTCGGTCCGAGACCAAAGGGTAAAACACATGCTCACAGAAGTATTAAAAGGGGAGCTCCAGGGTCACGTGGTGTTTGTGGTCGTTTGAATAATTGCACAATTTGTTTATACAGTATGCAGCACAGAGAGCATGACACAAATCCCGGGGGGGTTGCGGTAACATCTGCATTATTACATAATCTAGAGGCCTCTCTTGCAAAAGAGATACTAATTTGAAATCTAGTTTTAGAGCCTTTATTAATCAGCTTATCTTATTTCCTTAATCAAATAACCACAAACTAATATGCACATATGAGGGGTCAAAGGGGCCCATGGCCCATTTTCGGCCTGGGGTCCGCACTCGGTTTTATTCAGCCATGAGTGGAGACGTGGTCACGTGATCAGAAGTGGAGGGGGGAGATCTTCTCAATTTTGCTGATGAAGACTGAGATGTGGATTTAAGGAACGCTAATGGGTAGATCTTTAAGTGGATATCCTTTTATCACACGTACACTGGCCAAAGTGGAATTTCCAGGAGCACGTGTTAACAGTGGCTTTACGTATTTGAGTTCTTAAAATGCACACGCCTAATGGCGACAAATGCATGGTCTTTCCTTTTTCTTTTATTAAATCAGATTGTACCAGGTAAAAGCTTGAGAACTTTAATGTTTCTGCTCTCAGGTCTCAAGTCGTGCTCAGTCTTTAGGCGGTCAAGTCACCAGTAAGTCAAGTTTTGTTCCTTAATCCTGGCTCAAGTAGTCTCAAGTCTACAGCTCTGGAATGTATTGTATCTGACATGAGATGGAATTGGCCTCAAAAGAAAATGTGAGTGACAGAAAGCATTAAAAGAAAATGGATTGGACGCTGTTCATATTCGTCTGGTGCATCTCACTTACTTCGTGCTACGAGTTAAAGCAAGCGGGATCCTTCGGCCATTCAGTTTGACTGAGGTCTGCAGGCCAGCGCTCAGAGCGCTGCATTGTAAACTGAACAGCACGAAGATAAACAGTTGTAGTGCTGAGTCACTTCTCTGGATTCTCACTCCTCGGTCTGGCCTCTTCTCATTTTCACCTCGGCATCGTTCACTGCGGATGATTCAGCCTTATTACACGGCATGCCAGAGAGTCATGCTGAGTTTAGGAGAGACGTCTGCAGGGGTAAACACAGAGAGCGAATCCTCATCGGGTTGTCTGAGCTTGAATTAATCATCGGCAGGGTCTCCTCGTCGCTCTCAAGGTGGCGTCAGCGACGTCGCATCAGATGAGGCCGGCTCCCTCTGATGTGCTGAGCAGAAAGAGCAGGCCAGCCAGGTTGTATTCTGCTGACTGGCTGGAACCACATGTCAGCCTGAATGCAGTTTGCTAAGAGGCGGATACTGCCCTCATCCAAGGACGTGTTTCCCGATCCTATTGCCTGTATGGCCTTAAATTACAACAACCAACTGGTCAGGTTTGTTTTGCTTTGGGAGGAGGAGAAGAATGCTCTGTTTGTACACAAGCCAAGCAAAACAATCTCATGTGATCTGTCCTAAATATCCCGTCACATACACACGATCGCTAAGTCTTCCCAAATGCCTCTGCCAGGGAGAGCCAGCCGGGATGAGTCCACGAAGCCATGAACACACCCAACAAAACGCATTGTTTCATCAAAAGGGAAACACGGCAGCTGCAGCATTGTGGACTGTGGATAATCTGGCAGCAAGTGCCTTCGTGGATTTGTGCTCGTGAGCGTCCCCGCTTTGTGGGCGGGTGTGAAGAGCAGGTTGCATAAGAGGATCACCTCAGTAATGGTGTAATTCAGGATTCCTGCTCAACACAGCCTTTCTATGCGAGTCGTACAGAGAGGGTGGGCAGGAGCTGTGCCTTTACTGAAGGACAATTACCACAGGAAGATGCGGGCACATGAGGATTAGCCACAGAGGCAGGAATTATGGAAGAGATAGAGGAAAAAGCATGCGAGTGCCTCGAGGGGCATTAGGATGTGTGGAGTGGGGAAGAAAATTAAAGGACTGAAAACAGGAAAGGGAATGAACAGAGTCCGTAAATCTACCTGATTAAAAGGCAACTCCACCCAAAGAGATCTTTAGAGAAATAGCTGCCAGTTACATCTCATTCAGATGCAACCGCCAACGATGAGGGCTTTGCAATCATTTACAGTTGTCAGTTCTGTAGCTTTTCACCAATTAAGAGATACCTTAGCTCTCAGAGATAACCAATATATCTCAGACTCAAAATTACAACTAAGAGACTGGCATGAATGTTGTCTTGTATGTCTTATAACTGACCTGTTTTTGAATTTTCTCCGATGGTGAGAAAAAAAGCACAACACAAGTAGGGAGGCATTTTTTAATATTTAGCAATTTTGTCAAAGGACTGCTTTGTATTAATTGACAATCTTTGCTTACGCACGTAAAACAACCGAAATAAAGCTCCAGAAATGTCCACGTGACGTCCATTTGGGCAAAGTGACCACTTCCATTTTTAGCGCTGGGTACCATGCGATTTTCGTGCCTTATGCTATGTTTGAATATTGTGAGGTTTCATAGAAACCCCAACCCTGTTCACATTATTACATTGATGTCATTGGCGTTAAGTGGTCTGCTTAGTGAGTAGACCGGGAATTCAAAAGGGATTACATTCATTCATCCTCCAATCGACACAGATGAATGGATAAACACAACCAAGATTCTACTTTTTGAGTACCGCTTCGTGCCAACGAGCACAGTGTGAAGAGCGGAGGGGTGGCCTGGTTATGGATTTATGGATTAGACGTGGTCTGACAGACAGGCAGGGCACTTGTTGAGCGGAGAGCAGATCTCTCGCCGGCCTCCAGGGGGCAGAGCGGCCTCAGTGCCTCAGGGAGACTCTGCCCTGTGCTCTGGGCTTAGCTGCTCGTTACATTAAAACAGGGGCTTCTGTGACAGAGTCAGCATTATGAAAGCTAAGAGGATTAGCTGATGGACATTTCTGGCGTTGCCGGTCAATTATCAAAATGAAAAGCAGTGACTGGGCAGGGCTGGCATGCTCTGTGGAACAGAAGAGCTCCTCTCTCTCTCCTCCTCATCTCCACTCTAGCTCTCCATCTCTCACTCAGCGTCTGTCTGTCACAGGTTACTGAGGGTCGGGGGGTGGGGTGGGGGAATAAAAGGCACCGTTGAGGCGTTTCTGCCTTTCTGAACATGAACGTTTTTCGTGCGTGTGATGTGTTTGTGAGCCACGGATTAAAAAAGAGCATTTAAATTTTAATGTTTCTAAAGTGCAAAACTGTATGTTATGCAACTGTGTAAGAACAGGCCTGCACGTCAGCCAGACATCAGCGCTCAAGTGTAACTCCTCCACCCATGTGCATGATCACCACACACACACACACACACTCTTTCTAACACTGCTTTCACTGTCCTATTCGTGTGCGTGTGGCCCCCAGTGATTGCTTAACAGGCTATCCGTGTAGGAGGAGTCTCCACCACTATGCACATGTGATGTTGGGAGAGTTCTGGATGATGATGAAGAGTTGTGGAAAAGGTAGGGAGCAGGAAGAGGGAGGGGGGAGGGGGTGTTTTGGTGTATCCATAAAAGTGGCATTCTGCAGCTGCCAGTGTTAGGGATCTACCCCCGGGGATTCACACAGCGCTGCAAACGTAATCGGCCCAGTCAACGTGCCACCACGGCTGCAGCGAACACATCTCTCTCCGGCAGTGACACCCGGCCCTCCGCCTTCGCCTCCATCCTCAACGCCATGCGACATCCCCTCTTATCACCCCGACTTTCTAATACGCCGGTTAGACCTCACTGGAGCACAGCAGAGGTGAGGCTGTATATCCATGTGTGCCTGAAAAAGATAAGAAAACAAACTGCTGAAGCATTTCATTATTTTTTACCGTGTGACGAACAGCCAGGGATATTTTTTTTTCTTCTTTCATTTATTTATTTTTATTGCTAGTAGGCTGAATTATATTCAATCCCAGCTATCTCTTCGGGGACAGTGTCATCTCACCGCTGTATTACAGATGGTCCTGCTGCATGGGCAGATTTGATATGGGTATTCAGGGGCCGGTTAGATGCAGCTGAAAAATGTCTCCATCTGGTGTTGCAGCACTAAGTAGTTGAACTAGTAAGCAGTAAATGTTGTGTTGATACATGCAGCACATGCTAAAATACACATCTAATATGGACAGAGCAGCGTACCATTTTGGGACAGTTTCTGCACCTGAAATTATACTTTTCAATAGATTAGTTTGAGGAATATTCACTTTTCACTTTATCAAAATACGCAGATTTTACACATGGACATCAGTTTACTACAGTTGCGTCCTGTGGCTCTGGAGGAATTGTTTTAATTTTGAGAAAATGACTGATGATGTCATCAGGGTTAGTTCAGTTTGGTCATGAGACATCAAATCTTAGAATGCATCCTGCCTTACAAGCTGGAGGTTTGGGTATTTATTAAGACAGGAGCAGCTGAATGAAAGATGCTATCGAATTGCATTTTGGGAAACGTAGGATCCAGCATTTTTTTGGACTCGACCTAAACTAGTAGCTCAAACTCAGGATACCCCGGCCTCTGCTTCTGGTAGGTCTCTCACTGGACCACAGCTTTATAGAAGTACAATAATAAAAAACACAGGAGCACCCTTTCAATATAGCACAAGCAGGCATACAAATCTAAAATCAACAAACATTTTTTTTAATATAGTGTACAAGACTACTAGATTTACTGTAGGAATCAAGTGTAAACTATATCCACCACATAGTGATCTCAAAAATTCCAACTATGAAAGTAGTCCATGACAAGGACACTACGTTACAGATGGATGACGATGTCATAAGTGTCCAATATCTCAATTTAGTGCTCACTAAAGAGTAAACTTCTATGTCTATTAGACAGTATAGGGAATGCGTGAAGAGGACAGCGCTTAAGAAATGGGCCAAGAATGTGATGCCAACTTTTGATTCTTGATCAGAATGTTATGCGGTTTGATACCCAACCCTAACTGTATACATCTGAGACAAAGCATATTTGAAAAAAAAAGTATTTAATGACAGAATAGGAGAGAAACACATCCATTAGTCCATCCAGTGTATTAGGATGTTACTGTACAGAGGGAGGAGCTGTAGTATCTTTTCACACACATAAACAGGTCAGTCCAGAGAAATCATCTGTCTCTCGCTCTGTGGAACTATCAAATAAAATAAAATAAAAAAATCGTTATCTGGAAAACTATAAAAAGGGAAAATGTACAACTGGGTTTGCAGTGAAACAGCTGGAGCTGCCCATGAGGCAGAGTGTGGTACACTCTTCTCCTCTGGGTAAAGTCCTCGTAAAGGATTGTCTCTGTAGTGCCGCTGTATGCTCTTCTGCAGTGTGTCCTCGTCCTCGTCTTCCTCCTCCTCGTCCTCCTCCTGCTGCTGCTGCTATACCACGGCGTACTGCTGATACAGCAGCTCCCGGATCTTATAGTAGTCGTCACACAGGCAGCCTTCCAGGCCGATGCGCCCGGCCTCCGTCTGTACAGAGATGCACAGGTCATATGGGTCCGTTCATTAACACTTTAGACGTACAAGCACTGTTTCTCTAGCCCACTGACGACCTCTAAAATAAAACGCGTCCAATTCATTCCCACAGACTTTCTAATGAAGCGATTCGCTTCAAGTTGTCGCTTTTAAAATAGCACAAGCACACGCCTTTAAAAAGGCTCAGTTCTCTTTGATCTCATTTTCTGGGTTGTGTCTATTTTAAGTTATTGTCAATTATGCATTTTGTTGTTGGTATCCTGGCTCACTCCAAGTTTTCCTTTTCCTTTAGTTGTTAAATTCTGCCTGTGATTCTTTTTTTGCGGGTTTCTCCTGAGGTGAGATATATTCATGTGCCACTGGACTTTTGAATCCTCCTTTTACAGCCGGTATTTGTTTCATTTGTGTTTAATGGTCAATTTTTTGTTCAACAGCAGGGGTTGGCAACCTTTTGATATGATGTGCCATTTCAAAATGTTCTTGTTAATCCGTGTGCGACATCAACATTCAGGTTCAAAAGTTGAATCATGACACCGCATCACAATTTAAATCTCCAACAGATGTGTAATTCTAATCCATCCATATAGGCAACGTGCATAACATTAAAAAAATCAGATCCCATAATCAAGACATCGACATTATATATGAGAGCACGATACAAGAAGCTACTATCATGAAACCATCATGAAAACATCCACATCTGCATTGAAATGGTTAACCCTGCCAAGCTTCCACCATCTTGTTCATCAGCAATAAACGTAACAAATCCTCGCCAATCAAAGGCAGAGTAGGGTGCATGGGTCGTTGTGGAATGTGGGTGGGGAAAGAAATCAAAGAAACTACCACAAATGACAGGCAGCGCAACTGCCAACGGCTGTGAAAGAGATGATTTGGGCGTGCGGATGAGAAGGGGCACTTCAACATTTCCAAAAAAACTCTCATGCATACTTATTGCTGGCGTGCCACTAGTTGAGCTACCGTGTGTCAATGGAGCCACTCGTACCAAAGGTTGCCAAACCCTGAAATAAACTATGAAAGAACCACACTTTTTGGGGTAATTTTAAAAGACACTATTAACTTGACAGGTTTTTGTGAAATTTTGACCAATTACCATCTCCAAGAATTTATTTTGGTAAATACTTTTTTTGGTCTTAAATCAAAAGTAACTACGCTATATGGCTTTGTAAACAACACGACTTAACTGTGATGCTAACAATTTGACTTTGGTTCACTGCCAATAACACACAGAAATACATTCGATAGGATACCTCTGCCCATGTTTCTCTAGACTCAGCTGCTGATACGATAAAAGTTACTGAATGTTACAGACAGGATATGTGAGAGGATGTATTTTTTGTGATAAGCCAAAGGCCTTTTAAGTTCTTTAAATTTGTTGGACACTTCATTATTTTAAGTGTTTTGTCCTTAAATTCCCATGCTTTTAGTCTCATTAAAACTCTGGCTATATATCAACCATTCAACTCCTTTGCACATAGACCTTAAATGGGAAGGACAACTCACCCTGCGGACGGCCACCATGTTGTTGCATACCAGCACTCCTCCCACAAACTCGGCCTGGATCCCCTCTCTCAGCAGGATCTGCTTAAAGTCGGAAAGGCGAGGCTCGTTGATGAACACCGACTGATGTCCAGCAATCTGGAGGGAGAACAAAAAATGAGCGGCGATTAGGCTGAGGGCTTTCTGAATGGCTTAAATACCCTTGTGGACACCCGATAGTGGAACTGCGTTATAATGCCTTCTCAATCAGACCTAATGGGTATCTGTTGACTGCTCTTCTTTGCGACTCACCTTGGGAAAACTGTCTTCCAACCGCTTTCCTGACAACATGGAGTGACATGAAAAATGCCCACTGGCTGTAGCAAATTATGAAGCCTAAAATGTAACTGTTACTATTTCATTAACCATTAGTAATTTGCATGACTGTAAAGACTCTGAAATTAGGTTGTATGTTTTGTTCATCGTCGCTTCATTTAGATGCTTGCCCTTCGCTCAGTAGAATGATGTATATGCAGAGTTTGACAAGAGAAAGCTGTTTTCAGAAAGTGCTGAAAGGGGGGACGTTTCTTGGAGCTCACCTTCGAGATTAAAACGAGCATGATTTATGACAGCACAACTATTGTGGAAGACAGTCATGGTCAAATAACTAACACCAGTGTGTCATTCAAGGGGAATGTGCTTATCAGTAAAGTGGGAAACTTCTTTTGACCAGCACTTAAACCTTTGAAATGAAAACATTTGCATCTTAATTTGTTCTGGATTTGTTCATCAGGGGAAGGGAGTAGAATTTTTGAGAAGGTAATTCCATTTTTCAGTCGAAAAAAAATAGTATTCCAAGCAGGGCGGGGATAATTCTTTTAGCTTACTGGCAGAAAATGTTAACTAAAATGTTCACACATTTCCCAAAACCCCTAAACTCATTTAGAAATAATGATGTATCATTTCAAAAACGTTGTGTGTGTGTAAGGCAGGGAGCCTTACCTCTTGTGGAGGCAGTGGCTCCAGCGTGGGAATGACATCGCTCTCTTCAGACACCTCCTTCTCGTCCTCCCCAAACAGGTTCTTAATGGCTCGCTGTGCTAGCACCGCCGCGGCGTTTTGGTCGATGTCGAGTTCGGGGGCGACGTCCATGGCCACCTCTCCGTCCTCCGTCTCTTCTTTCACACCCTCCTCCAGCATCACGCCCGTGTCCACCTTCACCACGCGCATGTCCAGCACGCCATCGATCCAGGCTAGCTCCGTGTCTTTGGCCTTGCAGAACTGCAGGGAGCTCACCAAGGAGTCTTTCAACCGCACCTTTACCGCGAGAAGATGAGACAAGATGAAGACGTTTGCCCGTCATGGAAGGTTGCTTTTATGCTTAGCTTTAAAAAATTAAAAAAATCAACCTTGTAGCAGTTAACTTCTTGCCTCAATTGCCAACCGGTTGTAAAGTATAAAATGTTTTACCGTACAGGTTTTACTATTTCACAGCAGAATATTTTAAGCTTCATGAATCTATTAAAAACATTTAAGGATGCATGATAGACCTACATACAACAATTCTGTAAATCATCAGAAATAGGCAACCATATTCACAGGCTTTTTCTGAGGCTGACCTGGTAGATGTGCGTTTCACTGGTGGCGTCTATGGTCTCCTGCAGTTTGGGTGTGTAGACCTTGATGTCCTTGCTGAAAGCCTTGCAGGACTCAGCCAGGTCGAGGCTGGCTTCCGGCGGCCCACGAACGATCACCAGCTGTCTGGGCTTCATCTGATTGATAATCTTCTTGATGGAGTCGCCATCAGAGCGACCTTCGTAGTCTATGTACATGATCCTCGCTCTGGAGAAGAATTAAGTTAGCACAAAGCTCTTTAATTCAGCTGAATTGTCAAACATTGTTTCATATCCTCACAGATACGATTTCTTAAAAGGACTTGAGACGAGACGTATTGGGAACTAAAATCAGTTCTTGTCACAGAGGCAGACGCATTTAAAGTATCACTGACCTGATTTCAAGATTTTCTATACTGGAGACGCATTTGGTGGGAACAACGGAGAGATCCTGGTCCATCGGCTCATCCCCGTTGGTCAACCCGGATTCCATTTTGCTTTTCTCCTCCTCTGTGGATTGCAGTTCAGGAACCAGGAAGTCTTCTAGCCTGCGAAAGAACAATAATGGCTTATTGATGATGGCGTCGAATAGCCAAGAGTAAATTCTCTGTATGCACATTCATGTAATCTGACGTGTATTAAAGTTGTAGTACCTGATGATTTCCCCGTACTCGTCCCATTTGATTCTCTCCTCGTGTGTGGGGAACATTGGATAAGACTTTTTTGCTTGTTTGAAGAAGCTGCCTTTGCGGCTCCCCTCGCTCTTCATCATCAGGTCGTGGTGTTTAGTTTTAACAACAGCTGGCTGATCCAGATCATCGTCCATATCGCTCTCGTCACTTGAGTCAACATCCACCCTGCAAGTGCATAAAATACACATTAAGCGTATACATACATACAAGTTTAATTTTTCCACCGACAGGCAACACATTTTTGCTCCGTTGAGTATAAACGTTGCCTTAAAGGGTTGTGACTCATCTCCCATTTACAGATTACCATTTAAATAGCCTCTTTTAAATTTGCAATCTGGAGCACCATTTGCATTTCTGCTGGCTTTTTACATCATTTCCTGTTTTAGCTGTTAAAAGACGGTACAATTGTATGAATTACACGTTTTGTTACGCCACCAGGCATAAAGCATCATTAAAAAGAAACATCTAACCCTCGAGCACTGAGTCATCCCATGTCAATTTCTACTTACTCTTTTTCTTGTTCCAGTTTTTTAGCTGCTTCTTTCTTAACTTTATCCTTTTCAAGGAATTCTTCCAGCTCCTTGCCTTCGAGCTTCACTCTTTTCCTCACCTGTCATAACAAGAGTGAAAGATGGATATGGTGCATATAATAGGTCCAAATGTGAGAGAACAGAGCTTCTTGAGGGGAAAAAGCTGCGTGAAGAGACAATCTGAAAACCCTCTGTCATGAAGCATCAGCATTGTGACCGCCGGCCTCACCTCCAGATCCAACATCTTCTCTCCAGGATTGTCAATGAGGTAGCGGGCCAGCGTTCCAGGTGAAGTGCGATAGGTCAGGATGACAGAGTTTTTGGCGTCTTGGCACCACTGGATGAAGAGTTCTCTGGAAAAGCCAGACTCGAGGTCTGGTTGGCTACAAAGCACCACCTTGGGACTGGGCACCCGCGCCAGGTCTGCCAGACTGTGGCACAGGGTCAAATGGCGGAACTGGAAGGGGTTGTTTCGCTTGTCTTCAAAGCACCTCATGAGCTTGTCGCTCATCCACTCCACCTTTAGAAAGAAACTGGATTAAGTTCATGTAATTGTGTACATTTGTTGTATTTGGCAAATATATTGATTCTGAATCTGAACTATCCTGGTAAAGTCCCAAGGAAGGAATAGTACAAAATCCTCTGAAGTAAAAATCGCTGATTGATACCTGGGACTTTGAGAACTCCACCACATTATAGCTGACATTGTTCAGCAGAGCTAGTGGGTAGGCTCCCAGCCCAGCATCTTTTGTCCTCCAAATCTGGTCCAAGAGCTGAGCCAGCTCCAATACACGCCCAGCTGTGTCCACGGCGATAAGGACATTGCCGTCACCACGAAGGGTCTCCATTACATTGGCTGAGTAAAAAAAAAAAGAGAAACCAAACAAAAATGTTATCCCATTTTATACTTATTAAATTGAGTAGTTCGTGGAGGGACTGAGAAGAAAATAAATCATAATATTAAGGAAAAATCTGCAGTTTGCTAAATACAGTTTAATCCTTGTTTAATAGAATTGCTCATTTGAATTACATGCAGGATGAAATGGTTATTTTGTTTCACTACAAGACATGTTATAATAAAATTGCAATACTTCTTAAACTATAATTAATTCAATTGGATAAAGATACTGTTAAATACATACAATACTACTTAAAATTCTTGTGAAGATTACTTACTTAGGAGCAGCTCATCTCTCTGTTTGCGACGTGGCTGTACATATGTAGCATTGAAGGAGTCTGTGATAAGTAAAGATGGACGACTAATGCTCTCCAACAGGCAGCCGTTGAGGTGTCTTGAATTGGGAAACAGAGTAAAAATGGGCATGAGCTAACAGACAAACTAAAAAAAAATCTAATTTCATATCAAGGTTTTGTGTGCTCACATTTCTCTCTTGTGGTTGAAGTCAACAGCATAAATAATCTCCTCCTCGCCATCCTTTACAATTTTCCAAATAGTACCTCCAATCATGTGACCGGCTGGAAGTGGAGTGATGGAAAGACCATGCCCTTTCCCTGTCAGGTAGAAAGAAAGGTGTTAAACACTTGGGTGTCTGTGATATATATATATATATATATATATATATATATATATATATATATATAAACAGTGGTCTTGGACAGGTCTGCAACTAACTCACCTTTCAAATTGACAATCTGAGAGTATTTCAGCTGCTGGATTTTATCAAAAGCACAGTCCACATCATCGAGGGTGAACAGTTTGAAATCTTCACTGTTATTTCGAGACTAAGTGGAAAGAACAAAATGATTAGAACATCACTGGCAATCATGCAATCAAGCACTAATACAATACAGTACATTCCCCACACTCCCTTCATACCTGATATAGATCATACATGAACATCTGACCCATCTTGTAGACAGGAATTGTAGCATAGATCGTGCAGTTTAGACCCAGTTTCCCCACCGCATATGGCAGGGCTCCCAGGTGTATGGGGTCAGGGTGGGAGAGGAGCACGGCATCGACCTGATGAACATATCTGGAGGGGAAAGCGGACATTTATCAAACACTTGTTTGAATTTGCAAACAGAAGGGGAGAGTGATGGAATCAGAAGACCAATACCACAATTACCGTTTCATAGCATCAATGTGTTCCATCGAGAAGTTCTCATCCCAGCCACAGTCCAGGAGGAAGCGGAATTCATCCACCTGCAGCAAGTAACAGAGGGCCGACTCCTCCTGAACCCCTGATACGGCTGTCAGTTTGATAATGGAAGTCATGTTTCCTCAGTTGTCACGCTGAAAGTAAAATGAGGTTAGCAGGAGGTCATGCTTACCACACAACAACCATCCTAATAAACAAAACCATCTCCGGTAAGTGGTGTGGACCTGTGCAACTTTGATTACGACTGAGCACTCATTCAGTTTTATCAATGTAATCTACAAAAATAGACACTTGACTGGTTGTTAAATATGTGGCTGGCTAGTTGAGCCGTCGGTTAGTTGCAAGTATATTCTACAAATAAAGCGGTGTGGTTGCTAGCTACAGCGAGTTCACTAGCAACGTTAACAAAGTAGCTGTTAGCCGGCAGTCTATTTAGCATGCTAGCTACACTTAGCTTGTGGATGTAACGTTGAGTAACGTTGGTCAAGGGAGGTGCAACGTACCACTAAATGTGAGATAATATAATTTTCTTCCGTTGATATAGAAACACAATTGGTAAATGTTCTAGATTTCCAACATTAAGACATTTTGGCTCGCGTTTACAGGACACACTTGACTAGCGGACATGTTTACCGCTGCATCATGTGTGAAAGGGCAAAGGACCGTACCAAGTGTGGCGGTGGCAATGCAAATAATATGTTTACGTCTAAACACCAAATACTAATTTTTATCGTAGTATATTTTAATAACTATGCGTCAATCCGTTTTATTTAGATGTTTATTCTTATTCTTATTACCCATGATAAGATTCACTATGGTAATACCTTTATTTTTATAGTTCAAATTATACCCTCGCATTTCTATAGTTGGTAGAGTCCAATGTCCTCTGCCTAGTGAGTGAGGAGCTAAAGCTTGAGGCCACGGCTTGTTGTAAACAGAAGGTAATGTTTTATATATTCGTTGTGCGTCTTTGACATTTGAGTAATTGTACTGTAACATGTTTTTTTAAACACAATGCAGTTGCGAGCGATACCATTCTCAGCGAAAACCTGACACACACATAGCTAATACCAGCTAGCTAACAGATTAGCTAACTAGCTAACGCTAGTTGCTGTGGTTAACGTTATTAAATGAGGTTTAGAGATTACCTTCACCCGACACCGATTAACTCAGAGCTGTCCGACAAACGTTAGCAACAATGAAATGACTAAACACGCGCCATTATGTTTCTGCCACCACAAAGTCCAAATAGTCTCCATAAGGTGGTCCAAAGGCTAAAAACAATGTTTTACATGTTTTCATCACCCATCATGATTTGTCACAGTTTTAGTTGTGCTATCCTATCAATCCCAAATCAGAAATATGTCCAGTCAGCTTTATTTTTGCAGTAGCTTTAGTGTAACATGTTTTGTGGCGTTCCTGTAAATAAAGATGGCCTTCTTAAAACAATTAGTGGTCCTGTCTCCTGCATAGTTCCTGAGATGGGGACAATATTTCGTCATTCATTTTTTTGTGTGCCTATTAATGATCCCAACTAGATAATGTGTTAGTTGTACTTTAGACGAAGTCCTTTCAAAATGCATGGAATGTCATTTAGTGGCTGGCAGAGCAATCTATCGGATATTGCTTTTCATGAAATGTGATAGTACATATGTCAGTATTCCTTACTGTGCACTTACAGTGGTTTGTTCCAATGGGCTGATCGCCATTGAACTGCAAATGTAAGCATACCTGTTTTAAATCAGGGTCTAAAAGCAGTTTTCTGCGTATTTCTGTAGGAACCATGGTCAACTTTGTGGCACTTGCCCGTGAGCATTGGGTGAACATATTGGTGCCCATGGGCTTTGTGATCGGATGGTACCTTGACAAACAACAGGACCAGAAGCTGACATCTTTCAGGAACAAAAGTGTTTTGTTCAGCAGGTAAGAATGAAAAGTAATTTCCCCGCTATGTTAAAGTTAAAACAGGTCCCCCTGTTCAGTGGATTAAGGATCCAGTCACATTTATTTCAAAGTTGTGTGATGATGATTCTTGCTACTGCTTACCCACTCACCTCCACTTTAAACGAATTACTATGAATATAAGTAAGCAGAATGCTCAGTGATTAAAGGGAAAACATGTAGTTGGTGTTGCAGCAGTCAACTAACAGCTATCCAAAATACTGTTTAATTACTTAACCCACAAACGTACGAGATGGATCCCAAATGCCTCTAGTTGTGTGTTTTACCATATACATTTTCCATAGCACTTTTTACATAAAATGTGATTACAATTAGCAAGTATAAGCATTTCTAAAACTTGCCCGACGTGTTTCTCTGGGTAAAAGCTTATGCAACTTGCTGACTTTTGTTCTCTTTAGGGAGCTGAAGCCTGGTGAGGAGGTGACGTGGAAGTAGACTGCCCTTACCTGGATAATGTGTCCTGTCATCTGTGGTGTGAATGAATGATGGGTGTCGCTCCAAAGCAGAATATTTAAGAAAACTGTGCATTTCAGTTGTATCAACAAATAAACATGCCCGTTCTCATCAAAATAATGTGGGACTTGCTAGTGATTGCGATTGTACAACACATTACACCATTTCATTCTTTCAAAAAAACGGGTTTATTTGATTCTAAACAGAGAGCAACTTCATAAATGGGTCGTCAGCATGACCAGTACATTCGAGCTAATGAAGACTACTTGGGGAAATAAGTGGTTTGCATGATATTGTATGGAGGCAATCTATTCATGCAGTCAGCATAACTGAAGAATTTGTGGCCACTACAGACGTTCTGCAGTGTGGATAATCCCCCTCTCAAAGAGCAACTCAGCCAAAGCGATCTGGGGATAAAAAAAAAAAAATGAACAACTTAAACAGCTTATTAAACACAAATGGAGGCTCAAATAATTTAGAATGTATATCTATCTAAAATGTGACTTTTAAAATCAGTCCATGGACATCCAAGAAAGGGGTAGGAATGACAGAAAATATTACCAGAAGTAATCAATTGTCAAATGAAGACCCCTCCTAAAACCGGGCCGTACACATTCATGCCTGAATGTGCAGTAGCGTCACAGCTGAGCACTTAAAACAACATACCCTGTCCTTTGCAGAATCACATGGGAAACTTCCTACGGTCACAAAGTTGGGATATGAATGGATCAGAAACTCAATGGCATCGGTGTGCTGAAAGAAAAACAATTATTAGTCTGTGACAACATCATTTGGACACTAAATAAAAAACATGATTTACAAAACACCTTCCAATCTACCTCTGCTTTTATTTCGAAACTCTTGAGCTCTTCTTTGTGGTAAACTCTGGAGTTCTCTGTTATGTAGTAAAGATTAACAGCTTCTCCATCACTGCATAACCTGGCGGGGGAAAGTATCATTGATAATGTTTTTAACATTTCTGCTTTAACGATTAATTGAATGTACTCCACATTTTGAATAGCCCAATCCAAACATGCCTGGTGTGAACATTATTTGAAATGCAATAATAAAAAAAGTTGTATTACCTGGCACATCCAGCGCGGAGAACTCTGACTCGGGTCTGGGTCGTGATTTGTGCTCCTACATCCATGACTTGCCCACGCTCCCATCTTGCAGACGCTCCTTGCACACTGCTGGACAATTCCTCTGTGGGAGATGGCACGAACCCGTTAGAATCAGCAGTATTACCGAGTGCATCTCAGGCTGTCCAACTCAATTTACAAATCATCAACAATGTTATGTGATAGTACAATTTCTTCTGAATTAAGTCAACTGAAAGCAATTCCCAGAACTGTCGTATGCGTCATATACCGGGTGTGAGCATGGGAGGGAGGCAGTCATGGAGGAAGCTTCTGGCTTTCTGATCCACGGCAGCATCGACCGGGGAGTAGGTTGCTAGCTTCTTCATCAGATACTCAATTCGTGAAAAGAATTGGGTCCTGCGTGGGTCATCCTACACACACACACACACACACACACACACATGCATGAGAAGGACTTGGGTCATTCGGGGGTAATTGGTAAAAAGCCAAGTATGGTGAGGATGATAGGAAGTGACAAATTAATACAAAATAACTGATGAACTACCTTGTCAGAGTTTTGTACTCCCATGTACGTCAGGTAATCCAAAGGTAAGCCCTGTCTGAACTCCACATCCTCCTCCATTGCGATTTCCAATGCTGCTGGAACCACCTGGAAAAAAGGGGCAGTTCAAAAGTGGAAAGACCTTTAGTGAATGTAAAAATACAAAAACCTAGTTCAAATGGTTAATTGTATAACTCTTGTCCAAAATGTATACTGGAATATGGCACAACAAAAATTATTAGAATGATCCTTATATTGTATTCCGATAGATTGGTGCAGCACATTTGTTACAACAGCTCAACAAGAAGAAGTGTGTTAAGTCCCTTTAGTATCATAAGGGAAATGCTGTTGGTTATTGTACTATGCCTGTAATGCGGCATCAGTCAAAGTGCCAATCTACCCTTGCTCTGATGCTGCCATTTGTTAACATGTAGGTTTTTAGTCAGAGAGTTTCACCTTCTGAAGCAGATCCCCCCAGCTGTTCTTCTGGTAGGAGGAGATGGTAATGTGGAGGGAGTGAGCATCTGGGAGGCAGTCGCCCTGGTGGATGAATCCCCGGGGAAAGTAGAGGAGATCTCCGGCTTCCAGCACCACTTCCAGGATCGGCTTCCCGATGTCTTTCTGATCGAAGTTTGCTGGAGTGAAACAAAAGCTTTTAAAATCGGCTCTGAAAAGGTCGTGGGAGGGCACCCTCGAGTATGACGACTCCCTTCCCCTTTGTGCAATTAGCTGCCTTTCTCAGTGTAAAGGTGCGTCACCAATAACATACAGCACAAATACATCTATAACTTCTGTTTCCAACCAAATTGAGACAACATTTTTTTACTCACGACTTGAAAGCACAGGCAGGACCTCATCGTCTGTCCTATGAAAAAGAAAGAAAAACAACTTCAGTGTTTCGTGGAATCAATCTGTCACTACTAGGAACACATTTTGTGTTTACATAGGGTAAATGTAAAGCGTAAAAACTGGATTAGCTCCTAAATGCAAATTATTAGTGCACATGACTTCCATGTCAAAATGTTGAAATGATCCACTAGTTTATGAATGTAAATTATAAAACGGCTCCTTGCTGTATCTCACCTTGGGCTGTACACTCTCCAATGTTTCTTCCCCTCCAGCTGAACCACAAACGCCTCGATGTCGTCATAATGTGGCGCAAAGCCTTGTGTTCCAGGTGGTGTCAGGTATCTGGTTTAAAAAGGGAATAATACACAGATTGAATAGTTACCGATAGCATCCAAAATGAGTATCCAACACAAATACTGTCCAAAATACTCACACGTTGGCTCCTGCCATGCTGCCAAACTCCTCTTGGAAGATGGACAGCACATTCCACACTGTGGAGGAGAACGCCTGGGGATTCAGCATGCGGAGGGAGCAGCCGTTCTGGAAAAGGGCGATACGATCATGAGGATTACTATTCTGTGACTAGTGCTCCATGCAGATGGTGCCTTGATACTTTAAAAATGTACTGAAAGCTAAATTACTTTTAGCTTGCAGGAATAGAAAAATATTGAATCAATTTATTGCTTAATGCGTACAATTGCTTTTGAATGAAGGTGGTCCTTGGAAATTTAAAAGTGAGAAGACACTATAAAAGATAGAGAAAGCCAGCGCAGCTAACGAGCTGCAAAGGGTCCAATTACAAGGATGTAAAAATACAGAATCCTACTAATACTCGCATACTGTATACACATCTGGTGCCTGCATCAGCGTGGCCTTACCTCGTACAAGTCCCACACAGTGAACGGCAGAGCTCTCCCCGCAGGATTGTGTGTCTTTCTTTTGCCATTCGTGTAGCTTGTGACGTCCAGGTTCACTCCATACTGAACATCCTCCTTAAAATCAAACAACACAGACATGTGGCCCAAATATAATACAGCTCCCTATGATAATATTAGTCTGTGGGATTACAGAGTCAAAAGAGCCAATGTCCAACCTTCATGTTATCCATTCAGCAAAATCAGTTTGTCTGACTCCAAATGATGGAGATCAATCCCTTGAATTGCTAATAAAGCCTGCAAATGCAACTCCAAGTTTTAATAAAGCACCTAAACACAACTATTGTTTATGTAACCAGCCTCAATACTTTGGATTACTTGTTTCCAAAAAAGGAAAAACATTTCCACATTAAATGAAAGACAGTACCTTTTTAATTTGTACACTTTCATTAATGAGTCCTAGAACAATAACTGTTTATAATGTCTGTCTTAAAGCTCTTGTCTTGAAGATAACATAACTGACAAATTCCAACACAGGTGTGGAAACAATGGATAAAGTAAGAATGGATGAGGTAATGTTTCAGAGCCTTACCTGTCTTAATATGCGATCAAACTCAGCTGTGGAGAATAGTCCCCTGTAATAATCTGAATTCTGACGTTGAACAAGAATGGGCTTCTTTTCCCACGTTTCTCTTCGGAAAGAGGAAAAATATCAGTCGGTGAGTTGTCCAAGAAGAAGATGACACCATTTTTTTTATAGATATGTACAGTCTGCACTTAAGAGACACCAGCCTCCATACCTGAAGAAGGACTTGGCAGGAATGGGGTTGATGAGCCACTGGAACAGCTTGCTCGCACGCTCCCTGCTGTTGTTGACTTTTGCCAGGTCGGTCAGCAAAGCATCCAGAGCCTCACCATCTCCATTTACACACGCCTCGTCCTGCATCAGAAGCATAGAGAATCTATGAACCATAACTGAACAGCAATAATACAACTATCAAACAATTAAGTGGAGAAAAAAAAACCTGTTAACAGACAGATTAACAGATCATAACATCTTGGATGTGAAAATAGCCCCCATGGCATCCATCTTTGCAGCAGATACAAACTTACTTTTGTAAATCCCATAAGGCTCCCCTCTCTTTGTGGAGACTTAAGCAGCTTCTTTCGCTTTGTCTTCCTTTCAGGCTTTAACTGATCTTTTACTGTGTGGACCTTATTGGCCCCATTCTCCTTTTTCCTTTTCTTCTTATCTGCCACCTAGAACATTATACAGGTTACCATAAGGCTAAACACAGTGAACATAGATGCATAGTTAGCCTGGAGACATGAAGAGCAGGTAGCATGGTTGACTATCAGAGGGACTGTGCCAGCTTCAGCACCGTCCCTCCTGCAGCTGAGAGTCTACGACAGAGCACAGCACCAAGCACTGCATACGTTTCTACCACATTGTTCCAACAATATATAACATTACCTGCCGAGTAGGCTTCGTAGCAGTAGGAGACACGTCTGTTGATAGCGTTTGATACAACGCAAAAGCTGACATGTGTTTCCTCTCCATTTTCTTCAATGCGCGTCATCAGCCCGCGACCGCTGGTGTGGTGAGTCTTCTTTTACGGCTATGTGTGTGGCTTTGCTGCACAACGGACTCACTGCTGACGCCTCTCGTGTTGGACTGCAAGTTCCAGCTCACTCTGGACATAAATGGGCGTATTGCTCCGGACACCTTATCAAATGTATTTATAAAAAAAAAATGCAAAGTACACGTGAGCAGCCAGAGAATGAGAACACGTGGACACAGTAGGGCGTGCATGACTGAAGTAAAAATACAAGCATACAAAAAATACATTTGGACAAGTATTTTGCATTAAAAAATGCTAAATTAAGATGTCCCATCAAGCTAGAAGTGCGGACTAATAACACACGTTTCCATTCAGATTAACAGATAATAACTAAGTTATGTTTTACTTAACAAAAATAAGATTGTCCTATTTATTTCTGTATCTCACATGGTCAGTTATATTTGTACATATATTCTCAGTGAGAGTTACAAAATATACTGTCATTTAAACAAACAAACAAACAAACAAACAAAACATTATATCAGAATCAGAATCAGCTTTAATGGCCATATAAATTTGCAGATACATGGAATTTGACTCCGGTTTCACTGGCTCTTCGTACTTTTTTCACACACAATATACAAGATAAATATAAAAAATATAAAAAGACAGTAGTAAAACAACAAAAAAGTGCAGATAGTGCAGATGAAGAGTCTGTTTAACTGTTCATTAGAGTGACGGCCAGTGGGAAGAAGCTGTTTCTGTGTCTGGTGGTTTTATATATATATATCATTATTATATTTCATATAATGCGTTTCAGCAAACTCTTCTGATACAATTCCCCACACCGTCATTCTTTTTTTTTTCACGTTGACCACCACTTGGTGGCGCATTTCCCTCAATATTTCACCTCATTCGAACGACACGTTTTAGTAAACACCGTTTCCCACAATGCTTTGCGGCGCGCCGTCGGCGCTGTTTGTCCAGCCGTCGCTCCAACAATGCAGCTTTTAATGGTGCTGTGAGCGGCGCGAGCTGAAAACGCAGCAACGCCGCAGGCTTGTCCGGTGACTGTAGTCGGTTCAAATTCAGCACAGCAGGATTTTTTTGGGGGGAACGGTTTGACAAACCTGCCACGCGGCTCCGACTCCGTTTTTTCGGGACATCCTCGACTCTTCTGCTGGGGTGAGTAGCAACTGAAGCTAACGTCGGTCCGCCAGTGGAGTTGAGAGCAAATGCATTTTGTTATGTCGGTCGCTGGCTAGCAGGCTAGCTAATTGGCCAGATGAGACATATGGCCCCTTGTGTCTTTCCCCTGCAACCCCCCCTCGCCGGTCCTTATTTAATACCAAAGTCGCGGCTCCACTGTCCTCGTTGTGTTTTAGATGCGGGGTTTCCAACGGCTCTGAGGATAAGCGGTTGACGGTTTGTATAAAGACTTTTGGGGCAGTTGTGTCGTTTCTCTGTAGCGGCTGCAAGTCGTGAGTCTGTTTTGCTTTGATCACTGGCTGAGACACACGTCAACCAAAGCCGGTGCACCCGGTGCTTTACCGCGATGCTAACTTGCACAGACCGACCTACGCTACGTGTGGTCTGTGTGTGTGACTGCCACACATGTTGGGGGATCTAAACCCATTTTTAAATGTGACCCTCCCTCCCTTTTGGATTTTCAAACCCACAACCCCCAAAACGTGCCGTAAAATGTCACGCCTGTAACTCCATTAAAAAAACAAAAAACTGACCATTTGTTGTCGACCTGATTATTGACACGCATACTTATGGGCATGATATTGCATCCCAATTATGAAAACCACAAAGAGCACATGCTTTTATACACCGACGATTGTTTCTGCGACACACTCTTAATACTGCGATTATTATTGACGACTCATTAGAAAACAATTTGGAAATGTGTGTTCTGTTTGCTGTGGTCGTATGAGGGTGAGGGTCTCTCAAAATGGGATAACATGTTTGAAATGTAGCTCTGTCATTCATGTTGTACCTTTTTTGCCTTTGAGCAAGGTAGCAAATAACTTTAATTCAGAGTGATCTACTCGCCACAGAGGAGATCAGCTATTGCAGCTCTCTTTGACTTCACTCATTCATACTGTATTGATTCCATATAATACAGCTGAAATGTAAAATGTTGCTGCCAAATGTTTTATGTTGACCTTTTTTTGCCCCATCTATATAAATGAGAGTATCCGAAACACCCGAAATTGGACCATTACAACCTACATGAAGGTGGGATTTATTGCAGGGCTGCATCAGCAGAGCAATCCAGAGAATATGAGCAGAATGGCGTGAGCCGGCCTCTTGTAGTTTGGGAAATGTATCCCAGTTGCCTCAATTAAGGCCAGGCTTAGGATGTTGGTGGGAACACTGGGGTTTCCTGTCAGGGGCATTGCTTTTATGACTTGTTTCAGTAACCAGTAAATCGGTTTTCACAAAGACTTCTGAGCCCAAAGTTGATCTCCTAATGGCGGTCATACCAGAGTGGTTTGCCCACAGCTGTGTGGTCAGTTTATTTGTGGCTGTAAACATCATCAGATCATGGCGTTGTGTGTGTTTTTTTTTTTACAAGACATGAGGATGCTTTTGTCAAATCATGAAATATATCATAGATAATGAGGTCATTTTCATTGTAGGTTATTATTTATTATCTCAAAGTCTGAAACTCGGGGTGTCCTGAATCTGATGTCGAGAAAACTAAGAAAGGAATTGCACGGAACTGGTTATGTGAAACACAAAATATTCATCTGATTTCATAGAGGCAATCAAAGATTAATCACGCGGCGACTGTGGCTCAGTGGTAAGAGCAGGGTCGTCCTTCGATCGGCGGTTCAAACTCGGCTCTGCTCGTCCATGTTAATGTGTCCTTGTGCCCTTGGGCAAAGACACTTAACACCAAATTGCTCCTGAAGCTGTGCCTGGTTGGAAATGGTTAGATAATCCTGATGGGCAGGTGGCACCTTGCATGGTCGCCCCGGCCATCAGCGTGTGAACGATGACATGTAGTGTTAAAGTGCTTTGAGTGGTGGGAACACGAGAAAAGCCATTACCGTCACTCCCAGTCCAAGAGTCATCGTTTTGTAGTTATATTTGTCATGCGTTATTGGATCAATGTGTGGTCAGAAGTTACCCCAGACGGTGGTGAGTGTAAGATTGTAGTTTTTTGTAGGTCATTTGCCTCATGAAGTCAGTGCTACAGTTTGTGAAAGTCTCACAGCAGATGCTAGCGTTGGTTTGGTTTCAGATGGGTGTTTGTAGTCGGAGGCATTCTTTTCTGCGCTGCGATATAAACAACAGCAGTATTTCATTTAAATGTTTGTAAACCGTGAACTAAGCAAAAGGCTTTTTATTTTTTTAATATGATCTAACAAAAACTAATGTAGATCTGTCCCAAACTAAGATAGCCGTATGGGTTTTTATAATAATTGTCACTGTTAATATATAGACAAATGTATGATTTTTAAACTCCGCCCTGTTATGCAAGATTGGACCACAGCATGCATTATGATGTGCTGTGAATCCCATTGTGGACAAGAATTGTGATCTATTTCTCAGAGGGGCATGATTACCATGCTGTCTGTGAGTGATTTTATTTATTTTAACTTGTGGTCACATGGTAGTTAACAAATGCCACAAAGCAGAATAATTGCAAAATCAACATGTCATTATGTGATAAGATGCTTATAAATGTGCTGCCCTCATTTAGCAATTGGGCGCCTGCCTGATGCTTTCATTTTCAGAATGTGTCATATAGATGCCATTCCAGTAGCAAAATATGTACTGTTTGATTAAGGGCGAATATTTTGGCCTGCGACGGATGTTTGAAATGCAAAACATAAATCCCATTGAGCGGCTAGATAGCAATTTGAAAGACTTTTGCTTGCAAATTAAACCTCAAAGTTGCCCGTTTCAATTTTATTTTACCACATTATTTAGCGTGGCTCTAATTTATATTTTTCAAATAACATTGTATTAAATGGCAATGTGAAAGGTGTCATTGGACATCTCCCATTGCCTTCACAGAGCCTTAAAACGAGTTTCGTATCATTGTCCAGGGCCCCAGCAGATAGCTGTAAAAACCCACACTACAGAACCTGCTCAGCACCAAACAACAGACTTTTTCCACTGCCCACATGGAAAAAGGTCAGTTAGTGCAGGTGTAAATGAAGTGCATCCATTATTAATGTCGGTAGTTACACCTGTTCTTAGTCTGGTATCATAGTGAGATATTAGGCGTCAGCTGATAACATGCCATGAAAAGGCCTCACATTCATCAGTGAAATCTTCTACTCCAATAGACATGGAAGTTATTTAGAACTTTCACAGCAGGAAAAGCAGAGGTGTAACTGAAAACATTATTGATGCACCCATTGAATTGTCCCAGTAATGCATGACCGCGAACCAGCATGCACAATAGCAACGCCCCGAGACTGTGGCATCTTTTTCTGTCAAGACGCGTCAAAATGTCTGCAGGTGGGAAAGTTTATTGTCGGCAATCAAATATGTGCTGAAAGTGATAAAGTTTACTTTACTGTGCGGACCGAGTATGGTCCGTTACCCCGCTGATAAAAAGTCCTTCATCTGTTGTCAAAGGTGCCCGTGCACATAGTATGTTAGATATGAGCAGTTGACCTGACTGTAATCGTTGCTTGTAAAAAGTAATGTAGCGCTTGTTATGTTTATGTCATTCCAGTGCAAGTAGCTGTCCCAAAACTGCTGTATTATTTGGCTGCTTTAATAGTTAAAATGTGTATTTTATAAGGACGTTTTGGAAGCCAGGACATGGACTAACTTGTCAATGATAGTCAAAACACCAAAGGCCTCCAATCTGCCTGTTGAAGCACAATTAGGTCCCTGTCTCCTGAGGTGTAATTTCATGACCGTTCAAAGGGCTTCCTCCTGAACCCTTTGGCTGGCATGTGATGTGTGAGGGATGAGGTTTGACAGCGCTGCACACCACTATACTAATGTCAGGGATGGAGTACACTTCTTTATCGCAGCCTTTTAGTACGACATTGTTTCACTGTCCAGAGAGGGAGGATCTGTCTGTGGTGTTGAACTCTGAGGCTTGGACATTAATTGCCATGTCCTTGTAATGAGGGTCTGGATGAATCCTCAAATGGAGCCGCCTACTCTGGACTTGCATTCTCTCAAACTGTCCTGCTCTCGTCAGACAAAGTGTTGCGGTTTAACTCCTCTTGAATAGTGCCCCCGAGCTCCTCTTCTCTAATGAACATCTGCTTTAAGAGGCCGGAAGATTTGGGCTACATTAACCTAGGACAGATTGTTCTGTATGTCTATTAAATGACGGCACGTTTTTTTTGTTGTATTATTATGAAAGAGAGAACTGAATGGCGTGAATAGAAGTACTGACTGGAACAGATGTGGCAGCTCGGAGCAGGAAAAATGCTGGGAAAAAAAGAGATGGCAGGACTAGTTTTACTTTTGGCCCAGTAAGCAAACAGCAGCTCTCTGTGCCATGACTAGTCAAGCAGTAGGATTTCTCAGCTAATTCATTTTCCAAGCAGCAATATATCCTCAAATAGAAGCACCATTGGCCTCCCTCCAGTGGACCTTAGTTAGTGCATGCCACTGTCAAGTTTAAGGTAAGTGCCTGACGTGAAGGAAGCAGTTAAAAATAAACTTTGCTGCAAGGCGAAAGTAAATATTTGATTGTCAGTACTTTGTTTTAGACAAGTCATGCTCCACAATCACTTTCCACTAGTGGTTGACATGTCGATTTCAAGCCCGGCGCATTTGTAAGGCTGAATGGACGTTAACGACGCGACTGAAAGCAGTGTGAATGCCCTCCGCTGACACTCAGGTGCAATCTCTTTTGGGGTGGTACATTGCAAATAATTCTCTGGTGTCAGGGGCTAATCACCCTGGCTCCCCTCCCACAATCCATCAGTGTCTGGGGGGACGAGGCTTGCGGGGTTCTGGCAGCTGTTGTCGGGCTGAGTCAATCTGTTATGGTCTACGCCAGCATGCACAGGAGGGGGAGGGGGAGAGCTCTCAGAAGGACACAGCGAGCGAGGCTGCTGCCACTGCTGTGGAAAGATAACAAGGGGATTTATTTGTTAGGAGGGCAGGATTTCAGGGTTTGTGTGTTCATTTTTTGCTGGTTTCTCTGTAAAGTGTGTGCAGGGGAAAGCCAGGTTGGAGGAGGGAAGGGTTTTATGAACACAGTATTTGTATAAAGCGTGTGATGGTGGAGCTAAAACAATTGATCGATAGACAAAAAAAAAAATCGATCACCAACAATCTTGGCAATTGTTGATCTTTTTTAATAATTGTTTTTCATTCTTGAAGGAAAAACCGAGGATTGGCTGCTTCTCCCTGTGTTGTATTGTTAAAAATGTAATATATTTTAGTTTTGACGGTTGGTCAGACAAATCAAGACTTTTCATGGACATTTCTTCTGACAATTTATAGACGATTAGTTGTGAAACTAGTGAATAAATAAACTTCTAGTTGCAGCCATTAATGGCAGAAACAATATTATTTCCTGCAATATGCCAAAAACAAACACTGGAGCGAGAAATAGATTGAAGTGTACGTCTCCATATGCCTCCCTCATAATGTCCACGCACTGTAAGTTATTCAGTTGTCGTGTGTCAGCTGCAAGTCTTACATTGTGTCAATCATTTCTTTTTTTCTATAAAAAAAGAACTGTTTCATATTTCCAAAAGAAATGCCAGTGACTTTTAAGATATTTATGCAAGCAGCATCAAAGTGTAATGTTTAAATTGGCCTCATTATTGAATGAGGACAGTTCTCGGTGGATTTAATCACTTTTGAGTGTTATTCAGACATAGTCTTTTCTACGTGATTATAAACTAGTCTGGATTTAACCAAAATTGCTGATATTTCGAGGCTGGAACAGAGTGGTTGTTAATGCTGGGAGAGGGACTTGGCGGAGACCTCGAGAATTGGATTCAGTCGTCGAGGCAAATATTTGGAGCCATACTTCCATTTGCAGGCTGCTGCGAGTGCTCGGCTGTTAGTTTTGGGAGTTTTTAAGGGCAGTCGGAGGAGAAGGGCTCAATAACTTATTTTTTGACATTTCCAGATGTAATACCACCCTGAGAAAATAAATGAGAGCGTATTGCTGCCTACGAACCAGCAGGTGTACCTGTGGACATACTGGGGGGTTCTGTTCTAAATCTGCTTCTTTTTTTTCACAGTAGACACAGAAAAAACACAGGCGTATGCAATAGCATTACTGATCGTGTTCCTGTAAGACGTGATGCACAATGCCAGGGCCCTGATGTTATTTTGTATATCTGTGTTTGACGAGTCAGAGTCTGCTGTGGAAAATGAGCTATTCGTGTTTGTTTTAGATGGCAGACGTTATCTGTGAGAAATTCAAAGATGTTGCGTGTATATATTAACAGGTGACAACAGCTGTTGGTCTCATATGTGGCCGGTTGTTCACCACCACATATTGATCTGCAGGAAGGATCAAGCTTGTTTATATTTGACCACAGTCTCCCAATGGGCTCACATTAAACCCATTCATGAATGTACTGGGGTGTTCATCTTTAAAGTATTGTGCCCGTCAAGTTGTAATGATAGAAGTAGGTTTTAAGGCTTTAGGGTGGCACCCACCCTCACATTTCACCCCCTTCCTCCATCGATATAACCCATCCAATAAGATCATCCGGTCTATGGTGTAGCAGCACATGACATCATTCACTTGTTACTTTGATTAGTAGAAAACCCATTTGTGTGTTTTGAGTCCAAGTTTTCATATTTGTGAAAATTGCAAAGAAATTCATACAATATATCTTGAAAAGTATTTAGAATTGCGAAGGCGACAAACTTTTCTCCTTTTTAACATTTGTGTAATTTTCTTGGGGGTGTTTTCTTTAATGATTCACTTATTGACTGGATTGGGCACTATTACGATACACACTGTGAATTTGCCAACCGTCAGAGATGGAGATGCACATTTTATGACATGTTCAATGCAAAATCAGCGACGGTTACATTTGGAGTCGTAAGAACAGCAGTGTTTCCCCTAGGTTTACAGCTTCAGGGGGGCGGGGTGTCGGCCGGGGGGGGGGGGGGGGGGGGGGGGGTGTCGGCGGCGACGACGACGACGTTGGGACATTGGGAGCGACGTTGGGAGCGTTTAAAAAAACGCAGATATATCTGTTTTCTTTCCACGCGACATTATTGGACGCTCTCTGCCGGCTGATGGAAGTGTGCTCTAAATCTCATTTAAAAAAGTAAGAAGCTCCACCTAGTGCAACTGCATGCTGCAGCAAATCTACACAATCTTCTGACGCTTACGCCGCACGTCCCTCGGCTACATTATCAGTTAATATATGTTTTTAATCGGTTAAATTGTTAACACAATTAACTGTTTGATTGTTCAATGCCATCCAGAGTCAGATCATTTAGAGTAGCTATCCCATTCACATCTCTGCTTGTGTTGGGCCACAGCAGGACTGCTTTGTGGCAGTATTGGATTTCTATTAGATTTTTATATCATTGTGGTGTACCTCTTTAACTCTACAGACATTCATAGCTGATCATTTTACCCATCAACACATTCTCTACTGATTTTTAAATGTGTGTAAAAAGCGTTGAAGTAGTGACAATAAAGCTTTCCTCTAAATCTCCACCCACGAATGTATTGCCAGTTTTCTACTAGAGCTTTCCCACAGAGCGAATGCTTATTGTGTTGGCTTCAGGAAATACAGAATATGGAGATGAGGTTCAGGTGCGTCAATGATTTTCCATCCTCCATGTCCTCTAAGCGGTTTGTGTATCCTACTTATGTATATAGAAAGACAGGAAGTGGTGGACAATGTGCCTTTATCTGAATTTCCCTGAGATGTTGCTTCACTGAGGGAACGAAAGGTTTCTTGAGCGTCTCCGCTGCAGTGAACTGACGCAGCTTCCACTCTTGAATACAAAAAGACTCTTCGTGTTTCCTCCCGCCCTCATTCTGCTTCTTGCCGTGGACACGCTGTAGCGGGGAGCTGTGACCTGCTGCATTCACTCTGCTCCAGATTAAACGTGATTACAGCCCAGGCGACTAATCAAGGTTGGCCCTGCCCTTCAAAGTTGTGACATTGCGGCTTGGGGAAAAGTCTCTTGATTAATGAAAGGAATTTACTTTAATCTTAACACTGCATATATGGAGCATTACCAATTTGATATGGAAAAACTCATATTTTGGCTGAAATCCAAGTATAATTATAAAGCAGTAAATGCGAACATGAAATCCACAATCTTATCCTGCTGAAGTAGGGAAAGACTATTGATCGATGAGGGAAATTGGGACATCATCGCTTGAATCTTACAACCCAAGAAGAAAATTTAACAAAAATAGTTGAAAATCATTTTACAGTGTGTAAAATGGACTATTCAGACGTTATTTACAAGCGGTTTAAGAGTTGAGAGGAAACAATATAAATAGATGTAAAGAGATCAGTGCAAGTATGAAACTGTATTTAGGCAATAACGTCCTACTTGAGCCACAGAGTAGCCACACACAATAATAATAATAATGCATTTAGCCATCTTCATCCTGAATCTGGTTTTAGTTTCCGTTTTAGGTGATGCTTCATGTGTTTCTGCCAGGCTGGACACAGTGTGTGTGTGTGTGACAGGCCTGTTTTTAGTCTCAGACTCTTACGTCCCTTTTCATCACTGCCTAAAGTAATTATGGAGACGCAAATGGCTAAATGAGTGCCATGTGGCAGCCTGTAATTAGATTTTTTGGTAATGAATGGGTCAAATACCAGTTGCAGGCATTTGAGCACAGACATTCCCTCTGAAGACGGGGGCGTGGCCATGTTGGTGCGTCATCAGGCGCATGGGCGTGTCCTATAACAGGACATGTATGAGAAGCTTGTTTGAACTTTGGTTAGTCAACGTTCAAATATATTAGAATATTTAATCGGTTCAGTAAATATTGGTCAGCAGGTCAGTGCTGCTCAGATATGAAAACCTGATTTGAAACGTGTTTTTTTTTTCAAAGGTTTTTGAATACTGCAGAGACAAAACTAGTTTAGTCAGGGCTGCATGATTATGGCTAAAATGATAATTAAGACTGTTATCATTTTTCACTTCGATGTTGTCCGACATTCAAAATACATCTGGCCCTTTTATACACAGTGCATCTCCAAGAAGCAAAATATAGTGTACCAAAATGTTTTACCCCAAATTAAATCAATAGACTTTCTCTTTAATATTGTGCAAAATTCCTGGAAATTAATAAATCTTAGCCTTAAAATAAGGTGCGTCCCTTTTTCTCGTTTTCCCATAGAATATATACAGTATGTTACTCTTTGACTCTGGGCTGCAACGTTCAGGAAAGGCTTTCACAGGCTGCTGCTGACTTATAATTGCAAACCAATACTGTAAAATGAATGTAAAACATATAACCACAACTTCTTCAGTCTGACTGGTTAATATAGAATGATCTGCAGACCCGACCCACATGATCACTGTAGCTAACGTTCGCCAAAACCTCTCTATTGCCACCTGATGGCTGGCTGTTAGCGTAGGAAGTGCTTGATTTGATATGCAGTTTTCTATGGCGGGAGAACGCAGATTAAATGTCAATATCACAGTTATACATGTTCATTGTGGAAAGCAAAAATCATGATTGCAATCAATCCTAGATTATTATGCAGCCACGAGTTTAGTCAGGGCACAGTTTTAATACCTTTTTGGGGAACCGACTGAAACGTTTGAACTTGTACCATGTGACCTTTTTAAAATGGTACTGGAACATTTTCATGTCCCAAAAGATTATTCGTCCCTGTCCCTCCTGAAAGTTAAATGTTGATAAAAGTAGTTGTAATGTTTTTGTTTCCTCCCCTGATCAGTAAACTATTTCAGCTCCAACATATATTTTTATTTTCTTTCTTTCTTCTTACCGGTCACTCTGCACACTTCATATTTAAACACTCATGCCACTTAGCATACACTTTAACTTAAACACACGTCACTTTAACGTACACTTACATTAACGTATCTCTTTGTCTGAGCACTTTATTTTACACTTATTTTAATTACCCATTGCACTGTTGTTGTTGTTGTTTGTCGTTTGTCTCGTCTCATGTCTAATGTATGCACCTTCCACCAAGAAAAATTCCTCGTTTGTGTAAAAATTCCTGGCAATAAACAGTTTCTGATTCTGATCACAGATGTGCCGTCTTATACAAAAAAAGCTAGGTCAGCTAATTTATTTGTGCAATCAGCAAACTGCCAAAACATGTGCAATCACAGGTATTGCACACTATAGTTCCTCTTTTGTCTGGGCAGATGTGATTATCTTATTTCCCTCTCCTCCCTGTCACCCGGTCAGACATGACTTGCATTAATTGTATGAAGTGAAAATGTAAAATATAAATAAAAAAAAATCATTAGTGGCAAGAGAAAATAGTCCAAGGTAATCATCCTCAGTCAGTCTAAGCTTTACTGCCACTGCAGTCAGTCCCCTTTACAGATGTAGAAAAAGACATTATAGAACTTAAACGTATGACCAGACTGTGCAGGAATTGGAGAAGCCAAGAAATGCTGGTTCAATGCTGCCTTTCACACTACATCAAGAATAATGAGCATTGAATCTGGCCTTGAGTCTGCTCACTGACTGAACTCATCTACATCTGTATTTGAACTATACAGCTTCAGTCTGTAACGTAAACACATTCATTTATCTTTCATTCCCTCTTCTGTGGACTGGCTGATAGCCATTTTTTACATTAAAATAGACAAATTTTTACTGCACTTTGGTTAAAAAAAGATTCAGTCCAACGTCAATTTGATTTGACAAAAACAAAACGAAGTAAAGCCATAATTAAATGAAGAGAATAATTAAATGATGAGAGGGAAAAGCAGCATCAAGTTGCTAACTCTGTCCTTTGTTTATAGGGAAGCGCAAAGTAACAATGCTAACGAACCATTTCTGGAAAACCAAAGGGCACATAATTAAATTTGTGCTTACTGTGCGAGTTTCTGGCAAGGACAAAGCGAGTAAGAATTAAAAATGTATCCCGTTTAGAGTTTTCCTTTCAGCAGTTGGAGCTCATTAGCAAAATGTGCGAGCTGTTGTGTGCTGAGAAGTGAGGGAGTCCTGTGCGTCTGCTCTGACTCTAATTGGCTGTCACACTCTCAGTTTTCACCAACAGTGAGTCTCTCCTCGCCCTCGGCCCCGCGGGGGCGGCGTGTTCAACGGCAGCCGAGGCTTCTGTGACAGATTAGCACTCGCTGCAAAGCCAGCGCGATACATTTTGTTTATCGCTCTTACAAACACAGAGGCCTCATCTCCAAAAGATGCTGACGGATTGCTCGACAGCGGTGATAAAGTTGCCTGAAGAATTAACTGGATACATTTTAAATATTTGTTTTACCTTGGGTTGTCTTTTTAAAAGTTGAACATGTTCCCCGCAAGGGCTTGGGTCATCTTTTTTTTTTTAATTGCTCTCCTGTGTAATCTTTGTCATATTGCAGGAGCTTTGGAGGTTGGGAGGCACCCAGACCCATCTGTCATTATGAACTCGTTCTCTCTCTCTCTCTCTCTCTCTCTCTCTCTCTCCTTGGCAAAATGGTATTCAGAAAAGTTATAAATACACAGATGCGTTGTATGATGTTTGTTTTCCAAACAACAGGACAGCGAAGGGTGCGTTTCCTGTCTGCCTCCGTGCGTCTTTGTCTTCTCTGAGAGACAAAGGTGAACACACTCATATTTTTGCACCGAGCAGGAAGTGGTCCACATGGAGGGCGACCTTAATTGCTCGTGCGCCGGCGTCCTCACCGTCCCAATACTCCTGATGATCATAACGACCTCACAGTCCTCTCTTCAGCCTTATTAGATCATTAAAGGAGCCGCAGGAAGCAGCACCCACCAGTGTCACTGGAAAGTTTTCAGTGCTGATGCAGGGGTTGGTACTCAAAGTTTAATTTTGATTTATAATTCAATCTGTTAAGCTAAAACTTGGTGATGTAAAATCCTCCATTGGATGTAAGAAAGGAATAAATACTGCTTTGTTCAGGTACAAGTCGGCTACCAATAAAAAAAAATCCTTTGTTATCATTGCATGTCAACCACACGCTGACCTTTTTCAGGGTCAAACAATCAGACTAGAAAATTGAGCATAAGCTTCAATCACGTGATATTTTCACAGCCACACCTGGCTGCCTCACTTCACCTGTTCTCAATGTAAGTGATGGAGAAAGGAAAAAAAATGGTTGTCGGTTAATTTGCATTTTGTTAACCAATTAATTTTTTCAGTACCAACTCGGCTGTCTCTCTTAGATTGGTGGCTCTAAAAAAGAGAAGAAATTTTCTGACTTTTCATTACTTCTTTGAGAACTACTCAACAGCCCTACAGGCACTTCTGTAATTTACCAGTAAAAAAAAAAAAAGTCCTTGGGATGGCTCAGTCAGCCGTCTGCAGATAAGCTGTGATCCATGGCTTCAACAGCTGCTCCCCTCACACAACCCTGTGACTGTGCTTTCCCCTGCAGCTGCTTCCATCTCTTCCCTCCATCACCTCCATGGGGAGGGCCCTACCTCGATCCTCTCCATGAAATCACAATTAATTATTTGAAGGGTTGTCTGCTAGCGCAATGAGCCAGAGCCCCTTAAGGGGAGAAATGCATCAGGATAACCTGGAGTCCCAGAAGCCATGATGAGTTTCTCAAGTGCAGCAGCATCACCTCCAGAGGCCGGTGTGTCCTCACTGCTGCAGTCAGCTAGAATTGTGTATATTTTGGATTTAAAACATTCACATGTATCAGTTTTTTTTACTAGTATCTCTTTTCTGCTTAGAGTAGAGCTTAGGGCTGCAACTAATGAGTATGTAAAATGGTAAATAACGCCTCACAATTGCCTAAAGCCCAAAGTGAAATCGCCAAATCTCTTGTTTTGTCCAAACAACAGTTGAAGCCCCAAAGTTATTCAATTAAAATAGATTTTTTTTTAAACTGAGCAAAGCAGCAAATCTACACATTAGAGGAGCTGGAAGAAGGAAGCGTTTGAGATTTTTGCTAGGAATAAAATGGCAATCTATTTTATAGTATAGGCTACAATCACACAAATCGTTTTTTTTTTGTTTTTTTTGTCATTCAACTTCTCGACAGCTCTGGTGCCGCTCCATGTTGGGGACAGAGTGGAATGATTAGTGAGACGCTGTATGAATGCTGATTCACAACCTTGACCAGCAAAGAAAATACAAAATAAACAGTCTCACATCCCTCAGCACCTATTGTATTATAATAATAATATAAGAGCACCGATTGTAATATAATTTAGTGCAGAACATTTGTTGTTGTTAAATAAAAAAACATATTGATTGCACATTTATAATGCAAGTAATCCGAGCCCTACAGTATATTTAACCCTCCTACCGCGGCTGTGGACGTGATGAGAGGCTGACTTCAGAGAAATACTCCGGTTTTAACGCGTGTGAGATTGTAACGCCGCAGAAAGAGACCGTTGTCTTTGGCCGTTTTCTTTTAGACCATGTGGTTTGGATATAGTGTGAGTGGTGGCCAATATGGGCACACAGCTATTTTTTTGTCTCGAATATATGAATGAAATGTGAAAAAAGTTTGCAGCGTTATTCTGGAGATGGCAATGTCTGTCATTTGGTCATTTCACTGCTTCTGTCCAGGCTGAAACATCTCAACATCTGTTCAGTAAATTGCTATCATGGTCCCCAGAGGATGAATTCTGCTGAACTTGATGATCCCTGACTTTTTCCTAGAGCATCACAAAGTCTTTGTTTTTTTATTGAAATATCCCAACAATCAGTCCTTTTTGATTTATGACAAAATACAAGCAAATATAATGACATTTCTATGAGCCTGTGAGCTGCAGTTTGTGGCGAGTATTATTTGCAAATGTTAGCAACACTGTAAGTTACATGAACATAAATAAGATGTTAGCATTGTCATTGTGAGCCAGTTAGCATGAGGATGTGAGCATTCAGCTAAAAGCACCGTTTTGCCGCAGGCTCTCAAAGTGTTAGCTTCTGTCTTGTTACCGTTAAAAAAATAAATAATAATACTACAAATATTTAGTGTTTGCACTTGGGGCCAGCAGCTCAACCAGACTAACTGATCACGAAGGAGGCTGTCTGACAAATTACAGATTGCTTTTTGACAGTTTGTCTTTGTTTATAATTAATTTGTCAGACTGATGAAGCAGCAAGTCATAGATTAAGCAGTGGAGGAGGAGGAGGGCGTTTGACGTGTTCTGGAAATTTACTCTTAAAGTCAGTCTTATCATGAGGAGAAGAAGATATTTCTTATTAAAAATACAAGCTGTGCGATCTTCCTGTCGGCACTCGGATTCCTCAGTTCTTCTTACTATCTGTCAAAAGCTCAGTCAGACGCCTCACAGACGCGTTGGAAAGAAACAAACGCCATCACTCTGCTGCGTGGCGAGATATGTCGCTCCTCAGAAACGTCAACGTTCACGAGCCGTCTCCCGCTGCGACCCTTGAATTGAGTTGATTGTTGTAAAGTAAAAAAAACAAAAACTGTTGTAGTCGGATGTCAATTCTGTTCTTCTCGTTTCTTCATAGAGGAATTTCAGGACCGTCTCAGAACGGCAGTCTGCAGAGAGAGACTGTTCAAACATTTATACAAGCTGCAAATATCCGGGAACTCGAAAGCAGCGTCCCACTTCATCGCTCCGGCTCTGAGCTCGGCACCTGCGACTGTTATTCTTTTGACTTCAGATGAAGATCGTCTGCCCACAAAGCCTCTTGGTATTAATCACAGCATTATGTATCTCTTGAGTGCCTGCTAGCTTCACATCCTCTCACGCTCTCTGACTTGACTTGAGCCAGGAACTTGATCTTTATCGATGTTAAATGCATCTCGCTAGTTTCCATACCTCTAAATCAAATTAACAGGCTGCTAGACTAATACAGTCTGCGTTATTCATAGGCCTGGCCAGTAATTTGCTGACTAAGTCATTGCTCGCTCAGTGCTGCTCACCATGTGAGGCAAAAGGGACTTTTATCTGGGTCATCAGTGGGGCGGCTGTGCTTTTACTCCTCCTGTCCCCTGAAAAGACTGCAGAGCACTTGATTTGAACGCGTTGCTGGGTTTTGCCTTCTGAAAAGTGGCTGGATGGTACATCATATTTGTATTGATTTTCAGTATGAGTAATGGAATATTCACTCTCACAGAGATTACTCGTCATAGAAAGTAAATCAACTTTCTTGGCAAAGCATAATATAATGTATTACTTGGTCCCTGCAGCCATACAGTGAGAATTCCCCTGTAGAGTAATGTAATGATGCCAGTATCAGAAATGCTTCTGATGCCGCCAAAAATGCTGGCACGTTTTGCCCTCTATCCACGATCCGATATTGCATCATCCTATACGTATCAGCTCACTTACTCTTCACACGAACATCAACATATGCCACTCGCTGCCCAATCCATACATCCTGCATGGGCCGTTTTAAAAGAATAGACTTCTTTCTCATCTCTGGTGAGAGTTGCACATGCGCGGTACCGATTTTGAGCAGGTGCCAGCGGAGAGTGTAACATATTTCACGCTGGAAAATCCCAGCAGTAAAAACATCTACATGTAAGTATGCAAGGGTTTAGTTTTGAGGGGGTGACCCGAGTGTTGCCAATTTTAACACCAGCAATCGTATAATTATGTTTTACAAAGGGTACAACCTGCGGCAGGCTATACAAGCATGATATCATATCCATGCAGGGTTAGTAAGCTGTTACAAAAAATATTAAGATATATATTTTTGTTTTTGACGCACTGGTATCGGGTATCAGAGTTCGGGAAAGACAAATTGTCATTGGAACATCTGTTTTCCCCCTGTGGCTTCATTTAATATTGTTACTGCAGACTGTGTTGTAAAAGGTGACGGCAAGGACGAGCATATCGGTATCTCTCTCTCTCTCGAGTGCAAATATATTTTATAGCACTTGTGCCGCCTTGTATGCCGAAAGCCTTCACGGGAAAATGGCTACAACGGCGGCCCTTTAGGTGCTCAACACCAAACTGCCTCGCAGCTCAGCAGTAGGTAATGATGGCATTATCATTGATCCCCGCAAAGCAAATCCAGAGCGATCGATGCTTTCCTGTGTGTTTTCCATGCAGACAGCAGTCCGATTTAAGCCGACTGCAGCGGAGCAAAGACATTCTGCAGATTAGAAAGACACAACTGAAGAGATTGAGATTTAGTCTCTATATGTGTGTGTGTGTTGCTCCGTTTCCCAGAAGCAGCCACGGGTAGAACTTTTAAAGCAGCCATGTTTTTGGCTCTGGATTAGGCCTAGCAACAGCGTTTGCCAACATCTGTCTGCCATTACTCCTGTGACACTGGCAGCCATGCAGCAATTAATCAGACTGCTGTGATAGTCGGCACTCGGTCACTCTGCACCTCGGGCGCATCACGAAGCAGCGGGATGCGGGTCGGCGTTCACAGGGTCGTGTGTGTCCCGGGAGTTTTGGCTGTACATGTTCCTTCCTCACTTCACTAAAAAGCCCTGACCTGTAGTTAGTTTTTAGGACCAGAGCATCTTATCTACCGTTGACCAGGGTGGCTCTGTCTCCTTATCCGACTGTGGCTGCAGCCGTGTATTCACCTCTGTATCTAATGCATACTGATGCTCTGTAATTGCTTCTTGAGATGGCATTTGGCAAAGTCAGCCCCTAGTCAGTAGCTCGGTAATGATGCCTTAGTATTTCAAATGCAGATCTATCCAGGTTATTAAGAAGTATTCATGCTTAGGGCTTCTGGAAACCCAACTGTATTAAGATTGAAGATGGGAATCAGAAGGCAATATGTTTCAGTTGTTCCAGAAGGTATTTTTGTTTTTCAAATCAAACTTAAACTCGAGGTTTGAAATTATGTCGACAGCGAGGAAATCAATCATCAACAATAATAGATTCATGGGTATAGTCATTTATCGGAGGGAAAAGCCTCTAAAATGTGAGGATTTGCTGCCTATTCGGTCGTTGTAAATTGAATATCTTTGGGTTGTGGACATCTGAAGACGAGACTTGGGGCTCTTATATCTTTATATATCTAGATATCTATGGGTTTTGGATTATTGTTTGAACAAAATAAAGAAGGTGAAGACCTTGGAGTCTGGTGACTAATAATTACCAGTTTTCATTATTAACCGTCAAAATAATTAATCCCTTAATTGAGAAAATAATCAGGAGAATTAATAGATGATAAAATGAATTGTTAGAATAAGAAAAATATGAAAATGTTACAAGTCATAAAGACATTGTATTTCTCATCAGAAAACCATGGTTCAGGTTTAATATCATAGCCTGATGGTATGTAAGGTACACGGTGCATTCAGACATGCAGCTACAAGCAGCAGCAGGATGGCGGTCATTTTAGGCAAGACGAAATCACATGCCTGCCATGTGATTGGCCAGTACCTTTCCACATTCCTCTCCTTGACACACACACACACACACACACACACACACACACACACACACACACACACACACACACACACACACACACACACACCAGCTGTGTTGCAAGATGCTTTTTTTTTTTTTCAGGAGTCGTGGGGGGAGAAGTAATCTCTGAACATCAGAAATGCCCGTCCCATGGAGGCAGCGTGGAGAAATGATTACTTGACTGAGACAGCATGAGAGATGGCTTTTTCCCCTATGTTTGTTTTAAAGATGGTATCTGTCTAGGTTTTGATCTAACCAGGCAGTAATGAAAACGTTACAGCCACAGAGGTTTGAATTCACTAGTCGTGGGAATAATATCCTTATCAAGAGGAGCCGCGATGTCGGTAAACGGTAAACACCACCTGCGCTCCTTTTCGCCTCTGCGGCTGTGTCACTGTACTGCGCTGCTTTATGGAGGCTCCCGCCAGCGCTGTATTTGATAAGGGTTGTTTGGCGCTCGGCCTATCCAACGTCCTCGGGGCTCGTGCTGCGGTCTGATAAAGATGTAGAGCGCAGAAGGCAGACGTCCTGCTTGTGGAAAGAAACGATCTGAGCTGAAACTTTAGTTCTGCTCAGATCTATTTTTCTGTGGATTTTAGACGAGAGATATTTTTTTGGAAACCATCTGCACACTCGAAACACAACTCCGGAGGTCTTGAATCTTTAGATTTTTCTGCATTTCTTTTTAACCCGCTCCTAACTGGAGAGGAATATGTTATTCTCTCATTAATCTTAAGATAAATAACAAGCAATTATATCCAAAAGGCTCACCTCCATTTAACTTTGGAGCATCTTGAAAACTGTGTGATGGCAATAGTAAAGTAGGTGGAGCTGGTTTCCTTCGTTTAAAAACCTGAGCCGTTTGTTTACGCTTCTGAGGCAGTGAAGAGAAATCCACATCACTTCCTAACATGGACTGTTATCAGGGATGCTCAGTAATTTGAGTCTGTGATGAGGTCGGGATGCGGGAGAGGCCTTTAATGAGTTTCGCTAGAGGTGATGGTGGTGTAGCTCACTAGTGATGGCTCCCCCCTGTTTTTGTTCTATTTCTCTGTTACTTGGAAAGAGAAGAAATCGAAAGAAAAAGATACACCCTCCGGTATTCTGCAGCGCACTGATTTCTTTTTTTCCTAGTCTAAGCAATCATGCACATAATGCGGTGAGGGGGAAAAAGGATGCGCTGCAGAGCCTCTTTTACAAAGAAACATTTACAGTGGCTGACTATGGAAAGCCTCACTATAAATACATGTCACTGTGGACCCGACCATTTCAGAAGACTGTCCTTATTAATGCAAAATACAAAAGTGACCGACATCCAGACCGAATCGCAGGTTTGCTTTTCTAAAAGTAGCTTGACGGTTTGCTTTGTGGGTTTCCAGCTGTTAAATCCAGCTCATTCTTTATTATAATTAATTCGTCTCTTTTGATGAACAGATGATTTCATCATTGTCACTAATAGTTTTTTTCCTATTCTCTCCCAGGCTCCTGTTTTGAGAAGAAAGAGATATTTCAGAAGTCCCATCTCCAGAGGAGTTCCTGACGAGGGGCCAGAAAATGAGCTCGACCCAGAGAGCAGCGACCGGCCCGACCAGCTATCTCACCGAGCTGTGAGCAGCCATGCCCCCCCTTCACCAGCCATCGAGGGGAACCCCTCTCGAGACGCGGGACTGTTTTCTGACATAGATTTGGAAGAAGTGGAACCTCGCGACAGCAATGGCATTCGTTTGTGTCGGCTACAACGCATCAGAGTACGTGTTGGAATACAGGTGAGGCTGAACCTCCAGCCGATATCCACAGGACTCGCACACCGAGAGGTAAACCCTCAGATGCCCTTTTACGCAAGGACGGAGCCACAGCCCAGCTTTGATGATTTAGTGTCCGTCCCACTACCTTGCTGACAAGGTCGTATCATGGCTGCTGCTGATCCCCATAGCAACGGTTGCTTGGTTGGGCGAGGAGCAGACTGAGAGTCAACCATGCAGCGTAACGGTGGCGGCGGGGGCGCCGGTGGCCAGCCGTGGGTGCTACGCCGCGTGCGTCTCACCTGGCTCAGTTTCATGCTCTTCTTCATCCTGGTTTTCTTCCCACTCATCGCCCACTACTACCTCACGACCATCGACGAAGCCGGGGGTCCCGACAAGCGCATCTTCGGGCCGCGGCCCGGCGGCGAGCTGTGCGAGGCCAAGCACGTGCAGGACCTGTGCCGAATCCGCGAGTCGGTCAGCGAGGAGCTGCTGCAGCTGGAGGCCAAGAGGCAGGAGCTCAACGGGGAGATCGCCCGACTCAACCTGCGCATCGAGGCCTGCAAGCGGAGCATCGACAGCGCCAAGCAGGACCTGCTGCAGCTGAAGAACGTCATCAGCCAGACGGAGCATTCCTATAAAGAACTAATGGCCCAGAACCAGCCCAAGCTGTCACTACCAGTCCGGCTGCTGCCAGACAAGGAGGACCCGGGACTGCCGCCACCCAAGTCTGCCCGGTCCTGCCGCCTACGCTCCTGCTTTGACTACGCGCGCTGCCCGCTCACTTCTGGGTTTCCCGTGTATGTCTACGACACCGGCTCCTACGCGTGGGCGGATTATCTCGACCCACTGGTGAAGCAGGCTTTTGCGGCATCAGTTAAGAGCAACATTTACATAACTGATAACCCCAGCATTGCTTGTCTGTATTTGGTGCTGGTAGGAGAGCTACAAGAGTCCTCCTCCCCGCCGCCGCCATCTCCTTCAGAGCTGGAGAAGCAACTAAAAGCGCTCCCTTACTGGAGGTCTGATGGACACAATCATGTACTGGTGCATTTCTCCAGAAAGTCCATGACACAGAACTTTCTCTATAATGTGAGCACAGGACGGGCGGCAGTCGCTCAGTCCACCTTCCTGGAGCAGCAGTACCGCGAGGGCTTTGACCTGGTTATCTCCCCGCTGGTTCATGCCCTCTCCGAACCAAATTTTCTGGAAGTGCCCCCTCAAGTTCCCGTGAAGAGGAAATACCTCTTCACCTTCCAGGGGGAGCGGGTGGAGTCGCTGAGGAGCAGCTTACAGGAGGCACCCCCTCAGTCTTTCGAGGAGGAAATGGAAGGAGACCCGCCAGCCGACTACGACGATCGCATCATCGGCACCTTAAAGGCCGTGCAGGACAGCCACTTGGATCAGGTGCTGGTGGAGTTCACCTGCAAGAACCCACAGCCGAGTTTGCCGACCGAGTGGGCTCTCTGTGGAGAGAGGGAGGACCGGCTGGAGGTCCTCAAGGCTTCCACTTTTGGCTTGGTGATTTCTCCAGGGGACGGACAGCTGGTGGCCTCGGCAGGCTGTGGGATGAGGCTCTTTGAGGCCCTCGAGGTAGGGACCATTCCAGTCGTGCTGGGGGACCACTCCAGACTACCATATCACCAGTTCATTCGCTGGAGTGAAGCAGCCATTATCGTCCCCAAGCCTCGCGTCACAGAGCTACACTTCCTGCTCCGCAGCCTATCGGACAATGACATGTTGGCGATGAGGCGTCAGGGCCGCTTTCTGTGGGAGACCTACTTCTCCACCACGGAGAATGTTCTTAACACCCTCCTGGCCAGCATCAGAACCAGCGTCCAGGTTCCTGCCGCACCCATCAAAGAAGAGCCCGCCCACGAGATCCCCCACAAAGCAGGGAAGATGGCAGGAACTGATGCCAACCTGGCTGACAATGGCGATCTGGATTTGGGTCCCGTCGAGACAGAGCCCCCCTACGCCTCTCCACGCTTCCTCCGCAACTTCACGTACACAGCTTCATACACATATCGAACGTGGAACCGGGCCCCAGGGCCTTTCCATCTGTTCCCTCACACTCCTCTGGACCCCGTGCTGCCGTCTGAAGCCAAATTCCTTGGCTCAGGTACTGGTTTCAGGCCGATTGGTGGAGGTACGGGAGGCTCGGGGAAGGAGTTTCAGGCAGCTCTCGGAGGAAATGTGCCCCGAGAACAATTCACCGTGGTGATGCTGACTTACGAGAGGGAGGAGGTGCTGATGAACTCTCTGGAGAGACTGAATGGACTGCCGTACCTCAACAAGGTGGTGGTGGTGTGGAACTCGCCCAAGCCTCCTTCAGATGACCTGCTGTGGCCGGACATCGGCTTGCCGATTGTGGTGAGTGCTCCTTCAGAAAAAGTTCAACAAATGTAAACCTATTCATCTAAATGGTGTTGGTTTCTTTTTTTTATTATAAGGAATTCATCTCTGTCTCATCCTGGGTCTCTGAAGTGCAAAAAAAGTAACCTGAAGTACATCGCATTGAGCTGTTTGGATCAGTGCCTCTTTGAAACTCAGCAGGAGTCCACACCAATTATTAGCAGCTTTACTAAAAAGATGTGACGAAGTCTGACACCCATGAATAATAAAATGTGTGCTTTTGAATTAAGCCTGAAAAATAAAATATTCATGCGCTTCATATTCACACCATTAGTTTGTGACAGGGACGCTGTGAAAGAGGAGCTAACGAAATCAGTCGGTGCGAGGAGATACTTTGCTGTTAGCTTGCACAAAGCTACCGTATATTTACTGTTTCTGTAGGGCACATGTAAACCTAGATCACATGACAACCTATATAAAGCACTTAAACCCATGTATGGAATGCTAAAATGAGTGTCAGTTTAATCAGTCTGGTGCCATTAAACAGTCATAAACTAATGTTAAAGTAGAGATCTGGTAGTGCAGTTTTATACTGTAGGTCATGTCGAAGTACAACTTGTTGTGCGTAGCTGCAGATTCTCTGCGTTACATTTCTTAATGTATCTCTACTCGCAAAATTGTCCGAGAGAAATGTTGCTGAGCCGAGTCTTCTACGCCTGCAGGTTGTCCGCACAGACAAGAACAGCCTCAACAACCGCTTCCTTCCCTGGGACGCCGTGGAAACCGAGGCCATCCTGTCGATTGACGACGACGCTCATCTCCGCCACGATGAGATCATGTTCGGGTTCAGGTCAGTGATGGTGACAGAAGGCTCAAGGGATTCATATATTCAAGAGAAACACGTATAGACAACATTTGCTATCACTTTAAGCTCTGGTAACATATAGATGACGATGTAGAAAAATACACTTTAACATATCTTCCTAATTAAAGACAAATATAAAAATGAAAGCTTTCACCTTTAAAAAAAAAAAAAGACGACTGCATTACCAAGGCATTACATTTAGATGTCATTGTGCTTCTCCTCAGGAGAAATTCTGAGATGAAAGATGAAACAAAAAAAATGCAGTAAAATAAGAGTTATTCGTCTAGGGAAAATGTCCCATAAAATTGCAGAAGCATCAAATTCCTGAAAATGCTAAACCAGACAGAGAAAATGAACCAACCACTTGCGACCAATCAGAGAATAAAAGTGAACCGTGCTGCCAGTGCCTTGTTTATGATTTATTTGCTAATACTGTACCTCAATAAGCTGAATGTGAAGGCCATGTTTAAACCAATTTAAAAAGTGTGTGTGTGTCATTTGTCATGAATTATCTCAAACAGGAATGTTTCCCCGCCTCCTCTCTCCCCAAAGAGGAAACATTACACAGCAGCTACACTGTTAGACCTTTAAGTGGTCTCACATGTGAGACATTAGATTGCTTTTTCAAAATGTCTTGCATCTTCTGTGCCTGTAGAAGGAATTCAAAGTATCTGATCGGCTTTAACTGAAACAGTGTTTTGTCTCAGACTTTACTGGGCTACATGTGTAAATAAGAGCAGAGAGAGACAATTTGGTTTTAAATATGTGTGGAAGACAACAGAATGGTTACTTAATTGCTCCCAAGAGGCAAATAGTTGTCTCATTGCTTGTATACAGTAGATTACAAGTTTTAAACAGATGGATGTAAAAGGGTGGCACACTTGGAAACCAAACTAATGACCATTTAAAGAAAATAGTGACAAATAACGACAATAAAAAGTCGTCCATAAAAGACTGATTAATTCTGCCCACTCGCGTCTTAATTGCTTGATTTGAGAATGAGGAACTCTGCTGACTTGGTGTTCTGCGACGTCTCACAGAGTGTGGCGTGAGGCCCGAGATCGCATCGTGGGTTTCCCCGGGAGGTATCATGCGTGGGACGTGAACCACCAGTCCTGGCTGTACAACTCTAACTACTCATGTGAGCTCTCCATGGTCCTGACAGGAGCTGCTTTCTTCCATAAGGTCAGATCTTATACTCCTCACCTCAAACAAAATAAAAGACATACAGCATTTAACTGAGTTTATATTGTCACTGTCTCATAGCCATATCATTCACGTGTCCCCCTGCATGTTTTGTGTTTTTGTAGTACTACGCCTACTTGTACTCCTACGTGATGCCCCAAGCCATCAGGGACATGGTGGACGACTACATAAACTGCGAGGACATCGCCATGAACTTCCTGGTCTCTCACATCACCCGCAAGCCACCCATCAAGGTCAGTGACGGAGCGGGCTGTGCTCGGCTCAGCACCCGCAAACTTTGTGTCCCCCTCAGGAGCCGTGTATATTTATATTTTTGCCCACTTAGCCTTGCCATTACTCAAACTGACATATCCAATATTCCACACACATGCTAAATCAAAAACACAAGATCGAATTGCTGCGTTAGGCCTGATTTGTCTACTGGATTTTTATCGGAAGGACATTTGTTCAGCTGTGCATATTGACTAGACAAATAATTATAGCAATCAAGCCATGGAAGCTGTTGGAGCAAAAATGTTACTGCAGCCCTCAGTTTAAGTTCTTTTTGATTTAGTGGTGTGTTAATATTCAGGGGTGTTTCAGAGGGGAATTAAGGACTGCTTTGATGGAGTGTGTTGCATGACAGCGATTCGCTGTTAGGAATAAGCCTTGTGAATAATGAATTTGGGGCAAGTTTGAATGTGGAGGCCTAAATGGAGAGGGACTATATTTCCCTTTCAGCCCAAATAAAACTGAAAATAAATCATTGTTATGCATCCCTAGGGATGAATTAACAATAATCAAGTATCTTTTTGGGGTACTTGTATTTTTCTTCAACATTTATGTTGTTTTAAAAGGTAACTTCAGAATACATTTTGATCCTAGGTCCTATAACCCCATGTTTTTGTGTCTAAGTGACCAATGGGGACAACCATTTAGTATTGAGGGATAAGGCTGCAGTTGGCAGTCGCTAAACTAGCTGCAGTTTAATCAGTCGGGGCAGTCGCTTACCGGCAATGTACGGTCTTTTAAAGTGCTTGTTGCCACTGAAAGAGCATTGTTCTTTTATTGTAGTGTAGAGCTAGTTATTGCTAGTAGTATGACTTTTATTTTATTATAAAATAACCCCATTTGGCTCGCTAGCGTCTGTATTTAGTCAGATGTTCAGCCTTTTAGGATAAAGGCCCAGACGATGTGTTTGGCAACCGTAATAACGCTATCTCTGATAACGAGTTTTGGAAAAGGTTATGAAGTCTAAATGTCCCCAAATCCAATAAAGAGCTGCTGACATTTCACGCAGACGGCATTCCAGATTGAGCGACACAGTGGCGGTGCAAATTGTGAAAAAAAAAAAAAAAATCCCATAAATGCTGACCGTCTCTCTTTCTATATCCACGTTAGGTGACGTCGCGTTGGACTTTCCGCTGTCCCGGCTGCCCTCAGGCGCTGTCGCACGACGACTCGCATTTCCACGAACGGCACAAGTGCATCAACTTCTTCGTCAAGGTGTACGGCTACATGCCGCTGCTGTACACGCAGTTCCGCGTGGACTCCGTGCTGTTTAAGACTCGTCTGCCCCACGACAAGACCAAGTGCTTCAAGTTCATCTAGCATCGGGCTGAGCGGACCAGCAAAGAGCCCGAAGCAGAGAGGATTGAAGGACTGGAAGTGTTTTATAAGACCAGCAGCTCCCACTGCGAGCATGGACTGCCAGATGAATGCACAGAAGGAAGGGTTTGGGGTTAGGATTTTGCCCGTGGGAAGAAACAAGGTAACCGTAAAAGCTGTTAGCTTGGTATTCTAATCCACAGCTTCGACTGAAAATCTGAGGAGTGAAAGCTAAAAGGAACCACTGCCAACAAAATAAGCCTTTTCAGTGGACGTCACTCCTCCTCTTTCATGTTCTTCAATCATGCTCAATCACCAACCACTACAGATGTCATTTGCACCTCTCAACGGCCTGCTGAGGAAAGAGGATGGTTGTACACAGTGTACAGAAATTCTCCCACGATAAACTCTACCTGACTGGATTATATCAGTTACTGAATCACTGACGGACTGATGTCGGGCTGCGTTCGGCCCAGCAGCTGTTTGAGTTTCAGTAAGTAGAGCAAAAGAGGCAGCGGCACATGGTTGCCACTGCGGGCTTTTTCTCTATTTTACAGTTACAAACTGTACTTCTTGTACATGGACATTATAGAAGAAGCACTGATGGTCCAAAGTATTTTATTGAACAATCTTTCTTTCTTTTTTTTTCTTCTTTTTAATAATGTCTAAATGTATAAATCTCTTGTCGACGGAACATTTTCCAGAACCTCTGCCCTGTGGGAGATCAGACACGGACTCGTCGGTCCGAAAACGAGACCGGACCTTAACTGAAGAGTCGGCCCAATCATGTTTAGTAGTGTTACGTTTTCAAGAAGGAATTCTCTTCAGCGGTCACCATAATGCCTCAAATGTGTCATGAAAACCAGCCGCCATTTTGTTCTGCTTACAGGATCGTCACTCTTTGACGAGTGGGTTGAAGCGGTCCTGTTTTTTATGCTATAGGGCGTTTACTAATGTTTGTAAAATTGGTCTGAGGTTGAAGTAGTCATGTTTTAAATGTTATAAGATTAACCAATCAACGGTTACAATGTCCCTTACTGAAGTGCAACAAAGTCAAGAATCACAGCTGCCAAAATTTGTTGTAATTATAAATAAGATTAAATGTACTATCAGGATTATGGTAAAGAAGAAAAAAAAAAAAAAAGCTCAAAGGGAATAGCTTGTTATATTAGGAAATAAACATATTTTCTTTTGGTTCAGAGAGTTGGATGAGATTGTCTTCGGGGCGCTCAAATCTGTCGACCCCGCGTACGCTAAGCTAAGCTAACGGCTAGCCTGGCTCTGTCCAAAGGTACCAAAATCTGAATGTCTGAAGCTCACTAATTAACATCTTGTTTGTTTTAATGCGTTAAAAGATATTCTCATCTAACTCTCCACCAGAGACCAAATAAGCATAAACTATTGAACTATTGTCTTAATATATTGCCAGTTCTGGCTTTGAGACGGAAGTATTCGATTTGTCCCGCCATGGTTATGTCGCCCTCCTGTACAGACCTTTCCCAGCTCAGACAGAAACGTCACTTTACAGCGTCGCCCGTGTTGGTTTCACTTTTTTTTTTTTTTTTTTTTTACCATTGCTTGATGAATGTTTTCTTTGCCAAATAGGTACGACGTCGGCTGCTTTCCAGCATAGTTTGCAGGGTGCACAGTGTGAATGCTGCTAAACGGATGCAGTCTGGTACACCCTTATCCACTCTGCATGGTACTTTTTAGGAGTCGATCATTTGGAGCCTTTTCCATCATGTTATGGATCCAGAGTCCTTAATTTGACCAGTCTTAATTCCTGTAATCTGAACAAAAGATCAACCGAAATGGATCCCTTTTTTAAAAAGATATATTTGGATGTTTAGTATTTTTTATTTTTTTTTCTCCTTCAAAAAGGTTCTAACTGTGAGGATGCTTTTATGACACAAAAACTCCCATAAGTCCATGGTTCCTGTATATTTATTGAATATATTATAAAAAAAAAAGATTTTTTTTAAACTGATAATGACACATTCAATAAAATGACAAGACGTTGTAGTTTATTATTCCTTTATAGCAAAGAGGTTCCAACCTGATTGAGCCATGAGCTTACTGCTTTGCCGAGGAAAACCCGCGTGTGCCACTGAATGCTTGAGGAGGAACGTAACTGACCTGAGAGCAGCACTCGGGCCGACCAATGTGTTTTTATAGACGTCAAGATGACCTGATTGTCCAGAAGGTCATCAATGAGCTTCTGCAACGGTCCGTTGGCAAGCAGTACCGTGTCTTTGAAGCCAAACGTCTACCTGCACCAGGTGGCTGCTGCTGCTGCTGCTCGCCGGCCTCCGGTGAGATGTACAAATATTTGATTAGGCATGTTTAGCTCAACCGGATAAATGGAGAGCCAAATTTCTAATTTACGCTGACGTAAAACAGCCATACAGCTCAAAGGAATCCAAATTCACACTTCTGCTGCACCGGAGGTGGAGAAACCAGCCGGTTTCCAAACCTCGTCGCACCTGAAAACTTCTGTTGTTGAAGCTCTCGGGGCGCCTCGTAATTACCTGGCTGACTAAACCTGTCCTGGGGCATGAATGGGGTCAGCTGGTACGTTGGAAGTCAAAGCCTCCCATTCCTCCAGGCCTTGCCCCTCCCCCTCCCCCATCTAGGATCTGTGGCACAGCTGGTTTTCCGTGGCCCAGAGCAGGATAAAATTCCCTGGAAGGCCACAGTCTCCCCCCACCCCCCGCTCGTTGTTAGGAGCTGTGAAACTATGTGCTCCGGGGTCCCGGCTGCAGGCGGAGGCTCCAGCCACCTGCAGCGCTGCTCGCGCCGCGCCAGACTGATGTTGACTGATGATAGCGTGAAGGCCAGATTAATGGAAATAAAAACTCTCAACATTGTGAAAACATTGTTTGACTTGCAGCCTCGTTCTTTTCTCCGTCTTTGCAAAACGCATTCCTGCACTTCGACGGCTCGATAATTGTTCAACCATGTTTTTTTTGTTTTTTTCTTGAGTTAACGCCACTTTGCTTGATGATGACGATGAGATTGACACCACTTCCTGTTGTGTGGTGAAGATGAAGCTACAGTCAAGAGCTGGAGAGTTTAGCATAAATAATTGAAACTGCAAATTTAGTCTGACTGTCAGAAGGAAATGAAATTGCTCACCTCGAAAACTTATTAAGAAACATGTTATATGTTAGCCATAACAAACGTGACCAGATACCGTAGGACATCCTGGTATTTTTGGCATATTGTATGTGACACATTTGGGTTGCATCTGAAATCCCATGCTGACAGACTTCAGAAAGCTAAGACAGGAGGCCAATGTGAGACTTTGAGGTAGGCTGTGTCCGAAACCTTAATAGTACAGAAATTGCAACCTATTTCCTGTGAAATATTACAGTATGCAAACACTGGATATCCCTGCATAAATATCCCACAATGCAATGCGGTAGTGATGCCAACATTCATAACAGACGGACGTCAACTACGCTTCAATTTAAGTGTACATAAGATTTCCCTTTTGCTTGGTGTAATACTTGTTTTATGTAGTTCAGACTTTGATTTCTTCAGATCATCGTTTGGTCACATGGTACCAGTGGTTACCAGTGGTTACCAGTGGTTACGCGTCTCCAACAGGCACAAACCGATTGTTTATCTGGCAGCGATGCTAGACCTCTGGTTTGTATTCTTAGAATGAATCAAATTGAACCCTGCAGGAGAGCTGACGGGCTGTGACATCACTGGGACTAGGAGAAGAAAAATGCATCCCACACCCTTAAGCTTCAGCCGGCAGAGAGATGAGAGGTATGTGTACTTTTGACTGAGACACGGGGTGTGGCTGTGGAGTCTTTTTTTTGGGGGGGGGGGGGATTTTCTGACTCCTAGCTTTTCCTTTTCTGATGAGGATTAAAGGCTGGCTTTGTTCCAGGTGAGAACAAGCGCAGGTACAACCACATTTCTCACACTTCTGGACAGGGTTTTAATTTATTATAGCCTTTATTCAATAATCCATCTATTCACAGAAAATATTTCCTTTTTATTTATTTTTTTTGCAGTAATTCCATTTTGCCACCCCAGCTCAGCGCCGCTGTTATCGGCGCGGCCTCAGTCACCGGAGAGACAGCCAGGTTTAGTGGAGGAGGAATTGGCTTTCGCATATTCCTCCTCAGCGGGAAGCACCGTGTTTCTACATGAATGAACATGGCTGAGTTGTCAGAAGGCTGAATGGTGAAACCGGCTCAATCTGTATTACACAGGAAAGGAAGCTGCTCTTTGATACCAGCGGCATGCAGAGAGAGAGAGAGAGAGCTGTGTCCAATTCTGTAAGAGACTCAGCGAGCGCAAGACAGAATTTCATTCCTCTCGTTTAAAGTGGCGTCAGATGCATAGTGTACCGGGTTATGCAAGACCACAATGAATAAATAAAAGGAGAAGAAAGCTGTCTGTGTAACGCATAACCCAAAGAGACGCCCATAAATCTGGTAAACCATTTGACTGATAATCAAACATAAAAATGGGAAACCAATGAATGGATCTTGCATAATGTCATGTGCATGTAAACAAACTGTACAAAGCATTGCTTGTAAGCATAGTTGCAGCATGTTATAGGCCCTTTTGTAACAGTCTTTTCATTGCCTTCTCTTCTGTCAATGGCTATGACTGATAGAGAAATGTCTGGTATGCTGGTGGCCGCTGAAGTCCAGAGGAAACAGGGAGGAGTCTGCTAGTCACGGACCGAGCTCTTTGGTCCAAGAAGACAGACAATGTTTGGAAGTGTCTTAACATTGTCCTGTAAACAGTTGGTGCACATGCAGATCTCGCTGTCGGCAGAATTCCCGGGGGAAACCTCTTTCTGTTCTTGGTGTGTTCAGTAATTATAATCTAATTCATTTTCACTCTGCCTCTCTTTGTGTCGATATAAAAGCTGCCTCAGGAGTTTCCGCCTCCGCCTCCACCAATAAAGTCGGATTAAAGGGTGTTAATGCATGCAGCCTCTGGCAGTGAAGACCGGGAACCCAGGCCCGCCCTCACACCTGTATGGACACACACACACACACACACACACACACATCACACATCTCACATCTCACAAGGTGCTTCCTGCTCCCTACAATCTCTTGACCTTCCGAGGGAATGTTGTCGACGTCGGTGTTCATGAAGCTCCCCCCCTATGTGTCGGTGAGGCTGTGCCAGTGGCAGACCTGCTGGCCCTCGGCCTCCTTCATCTCTGTCCAGTGGCTCTGCTGCTCCTCGCCGGTGCTGCTGAGGCCCAGGGAGACCCAGCCCAGCCGCTCCCTGGGCCTCAGGCTGCTTCGGCGGCAGAACACCGACAGCACCAGAGACACCTCGGACAGCTGGAAGAGCGCCACCTGGAACAGAAAGCTCTCCTTGTAGGTGGGGTCGGTCTGGCCGCGGCACACGGCCGTCTTGCACTTGGACATCTCTTTCCCCTTTGAGTCCAGCATGGTGAGCTTCACGTAGGTGTCTGAAAGGAAGAGTGGGACAGCGATGAGAGACTGCCATCAAGTGGCGGGATATCAGTGCTGCAGCAGAGGTGTTATGTCCACGCACATTTTTCACAATTTTCAGTCGGTAAACCCAACCAGGTACTGTACATTATAATGTGTGTTTGTGTATATTGATCTGTTTCATAGATGGTGCTGACAGCATTAATAATGATATTTCAGGGGTGCCCTGGTGGATCGCCGGGTGACTCGGGTTCGGTTCCGGCCGACGGTTCGATGCTGCATCTCGTCCCCTTTCTCCCCTGCTTTTTTTCTGTCTCTCAAATATAAATATGCTGTACCGGCACAAATGCTCCATTGCCAAAGGCTGAATTACATATTATTAGATAATTACAAGAAAACTAAGTAGATAATCACGACATAACAAATACACTTTGTTATTATTCAATAATACAGAAATGCGAAAAATAATGTTTCAAAAATCAACTTATCTTTCCAGATGTACTATCCTTGTTACTCTAATATTCCACAGACATAACTGTAACCAGTCTTAAATACTGTTCACAATGAGTGAAACTAATTCTGGTAATGTTATGGAATCTTATAACCTTGTAACACACACTTCTCTGCCGGTGGGTCACTCAATAGGTCAAATATTTCCAAACGGCTATTACTACAAACCGTTACTCAAATATGAACATGGATGTAGAGATAAATTAGACTACAATGACAAAATAATATTTCAAAGATACAACTGAAACCTAAAATATATGATGCTTATAGGGGTAATTATTAAAAGAGTAGTTCAGCATTGTGGAAACATGGCTTTACGCCGAGATTAAATCTCAAAATCTATCAAACGCTCATATCGGTCGGTGAAATATGGAATTACTTTTTCAATGCTGAGAGCTCCGCAAATAAAACCAAAACTAGATGCAAGGGGAAAAGAATGTGTTGCTCGGACATTTTGATAAACCACCCAAATATTTTGAGGATTACAAGTTTCCTCATTTATTGACGCATTAACAGAACTTAATCCAAATATGTGATGTTTTGAGCCAACACTTTATAATCTACCAGGATTCAAAGATTCCTCACACTGATTAATTAGACTGCTGCTGACTTACCTCTCATGATATAAAGCTGCCCGCCTACGAAGTGTTTTATACAACAGAACAGACCGTCTGCGGCACACACCACGGCACACACAGGTGGAAAGAAGAAACACAGGAAGCAGTTTAAAGATTGCAGCTTTCATGGGAACTCCGATAAGCAGCAATTGCTTTAGCATTGTGGCTTTAATATCTCAGGTTATTAAAAAGCTGCTGCTGTTGCTAATTCATATTTAAATGTATTGGTGCACAATTTGTCAGCTGCTGAGAGTCTTGCCCATCTGTTTTTGCCAAAACAATTGCTGAGTGTAGCAGCACACTTTGGTGAAGAAAACACTCAAACCAAGCGGGCACAAAAGCCAAGAATGAAGCGATTTAACGTGGATGCTTTTGTACGTACTGACGGGTTTATCGGACGCCGTGGTTCTGAAGTGGCTTCCCTGGATGACCTCGGCAGATAACTGTCCCGTGGTGGAGTTGTAGAGGAGCCCCACGAGGATCTCTGGCAAGGACGAGTCTTCAGTGGAGCGATAGGACAGAGCTCCGGCACTGCGGGAAACGCTCACCACGGAGCCGCAACCCTGGCAGGGAGAAACACACGGGGGTTAGTCAGGACCACAACAACACTTAATAACACTTTAATCACTTTGGTCACTTTAACTAACTGGTGCAATATAAATACATTTTAAATACATTTGTATTCTGTCTGTATACATACTGCTATTGTGGATTCTTTACTGTTTTACTGTTTATTTATATTACTTGTTTTTTATTTTATTTTACTATGTGTCTCTTGCTGCTGTAATCCTGCAATTTCCCCACTGCGGGATTAATAAAGGATTATCTTATTTTATCTAATTTTATTTTATCTTACTCAATGGGCCAAGAAATATAGAACAGGCATATATTTATGTTCCCCTCAGAATGAATAACATGTGTTGATCAGCTAGCTTTACATCAGGCGCCATCACTTTTTCAAAACGTACATATTCAATCATTTTGTTTATTTGCCTGCTAAACTAATAGCTTTCCCTTCAGCCATATCAGTACTTTGTGCAGATGTTTAGCTAAACATTTAACCTGCTATACATTAGCATATTCAGTTAGCAAGTACAGCCTCACAGAGTTTTGACTAGCGTCTTGTAATTAGATGTGTGCATTCCCTTGTCTTCTGTTCTGGTACATTTCATATTATTTGGATTTGAACAAAAGACATTTACAATTTGAATTGAGAAAAGACAAAGAGGATTAATAGATTATGAAACGTGTCCTGCGTTGAAGCCAAGGACTAATGCATTGCTTCAGATAGAAGATCACAAAGTGTCCTCACTGTGAGTTCAGAGCCCGGCTCCAGGGTGACAGGTAGAGCGATCTTGCCCTGCAGGTTGAGCTTCGTCAGGTAGAACACCTTCTCTCCCAGGACCTTCTCCTTTTTCATCCGCCTGATGCTGTACAGGCGGAAGCGAACGGCGTAGTCCCCGATGGCCTCCTGTTCCACTCTGGAGAACTTAAACGTCTCCGTGAAGACGGGACACGGACCCTTCTGCACGCCGGTCTTGGCCCGCTGCTTCTTGGTGGGCAGCAGGACCAGGTGGACCTGCCACGCGATGTTGCCCGTCTGTTTGAGAGCAGGGATGTCTGTCGCCGCGGTGACGGTGACCGCCAACCACTGCTCACCGGAGTCGTACTCGAAGGCGACGTCCAGCGTGCCGTATTTGGCCAGCGGCTCTGGCTCGTAGGCCGTAGGCAGCTGAGGACCGGAGCCGTCCTGCAAGGAGGAGAGAGAGAGAGTCAGAGGATGAACGAGGAGGCGATGTTAGAGGGACCTCCTGAATAGTATTAGTTCTAGACGGTTCATTTACTCAAGTCCCCAAGAGACATGGGTCAAATATTAGGGAATAAATATGTCGACGTCAATACAATTATACCATTTAAATGGAAGATTGGGTTTGTATTGGTTTTCTGGCATCGATTGTACATTGTGTGAGTATAATTTTTTTTTTGCAAAAGTATTTTTCCCGACAATAGAGAGAGAAGTGAAAAGGTGCATGAACGCCCCTCCAGTTAATTGATAAAACAATATACATTATTAAGCGACAGAGGAAATGATATATTTGAGAGTCCAATTTGAATCAAATTACCTGTTTTGTAATGTTCAAATTAATGACCCAATACATTCTGTGATGTATTACTGAAAGGTTAACTAATAGATTGCACCTTAGGGGTCATACTTCTTGGATCGGGGTCAGATTTGATATCAAGATATTCTGTGGGAAGCTGGAACAATGCTGTTCATTTTGTTTCCCTCTTAAACAAGTAAAACCCGGCCTTACCTTTCCTTATGTTAAGATGACTTGAACTACAACCACAGCAACATGTTTACAGTAAACAAGTCATCTAATTCCAGTAGTGGTCTTCACATTAATATCTTATTAATTGTTTTTCATACTATGGTTATGGTGAACTACAGCGCAGGTGTAAACTAAATATAAATGTATTTCTCCTATACAGAAAGTGGAGCATGCAGCAGCTTGGACCTCACCTCGGGTCCCAGCACAGCGGTGCTGTCACTGGGGATGTCCTCCTCACATCCTTTGTTGAGGTAGCTCTCAGTGTCCTGGTCCTCACTGGCCTCACTGTCGCAGCGCTGTGGGGACGACCCTCTGGTGACCCCTCGCTCCGAGCGGGAGCGAGAGCCCTCGTCCTGGTACGGAGGAGGCCGGGGCTCGCTGACGGAGGACTTTTTCTTTATTCTCTGGATCCTGTTGGCTGCTGTCAGGACAGTGACAGAGACAGAGAGCGATGCAGAGGGAGGAGTGCAATATAAGAGGAGGGTAACTGGAGACGTACTGTGTGCTCGGCAGAAATATCCATTAAGTATGCAACATACAGTCGACCGCAGAGTCAGGTTAACCTCTTAAACTGTGCCGGACCCACAGGTGATCCCATCCTGTTAAACTGAAACAGCCCAGAGGTGTTTAAACTGTGTAATCAGCATCATATACTGTAGGTCCAATGAAATGTTGGGAAAAGCACATGTTACTGTGCATCTTTATACAATATCGTAATTCTAAAGGCAATTAAAAAGAATACTCCGACATTTTGGAAAATATGCTAGATTGCTTTCTTGCTGAGAGTTTGAAGATCAATAAAACTCATGACATGACTTGAATAAGAGTAATAACCACATTATAAATGGAGGAGTTGAATCAGTCGTTTGAGAAGCTGAGATAAAAACAAATTCACCTGAAACTCCCACTTAGGAAATAATATAATATTATATTAAATTTAAAAAAAAAACACTGAAGGCACAAGGGACATTGAATCAGGCATCAAATGAGGTTCTACAAAGTTTTGAGTAACTTCTTGATCATAGCAAGATTGGTGCCTTTGACTTTAAAGAGACTGAATAGAAACTTCTGTTGGGAGGAACATCATTGAACTATTGTGGAGACAAACAGGAACAGGATACACATATCTGACTGTAAATGTTACCATCGGGTGCAACATCAAGGTTTGAAGAGTTGTAAAGTAACAAAGTACATTTTCTCAAGTTCTGTCCTTGAGTCCAATTTTGAGGTACTTTATTTAAATAGTGTTTATATATATGTAATGTTATATTTGTTATATAGATATGCTATAGAGTATTACTGCTTATTTATACTTCTACTTCACTTAAATTCAGAAGGAATGTTGTACTTTTTACTCACCTACTTTTATGTATTTGACATCTTTATTTATTTAGCAAATTCAGATTAATAATCTCCAAATATAATCTATGAATATATCATGATGTATTATTATGTTTTATTATAAAGACTTGACTGCTTCCCAGCAGTGTATGTAGTAAAAATAAATAACATACAACATTGAAGCAATTGATGCATATTGTTTAAGTATATTTTGATGCTAATACTTTTGTCCTTTTACTTAAATAAGATTTTGAATGGCTGACTTTTACTTGTATAAAGCATGTCTTTGCTGTAGTATTACTGCTTTTACTAAAGTAGAATATCTGAGTACTTCGTCCCCACTGGTTATTGCTGTTATTTGATCAATCCTTTTATGTGATGTGCTTTAATTATTGTCCTCATATTTGATCGTATTCACTATGAGTGTGTCTTGTATGTTCCTAGCCTCTTAACCTGGTTAAACACAGTGTTGTAGAACTCTGCACGCTCTCACCCCGTCCGCTGGAGGCTTCACTGCTGTCGCCTCCCTGCTCAGCGGACTGTTTGCCTTTGTTGCTCCAAGCAGAAGTCTTGTCCTTCTGGGCCGCAGCCTCGGGGCCTCTGTCCTCCTCGCTGTCTGATAAAACTCCCTCTGGGTAGAACACACAGAGACTCTTGTTCAAACATTGCATTCATCTTACAAAACATATTTAGTGCAGTGAGACGAGAACAAAGATGCAGATGCTGAAAACTGAATTTCCGGGTAAGAACTTCAGGTTATGATTCCAAAGAGAAGAAGAAGAAGAAGAAGAAGAAGAAGAAGAGACCCAGGCGGTGAAATGGAAGCAGCACACCGTCTAACCTTGTTTTCCTTTTCTTTTCTTCTTGCTTTTCTTCCCTTTCTCCTTCTTCGTCTTCTTCTCCACGTCTGAGGCCTCGTCCGATTTCTCCGGACTCTCCTTTGCTCCTTTCCTCTTCTTCTTGTCTGACTTTTTCTTTTTCGCCGTCGAGGAAGATATAGAAAGCTCTTCCTCGTCGTCGCCCTCTCTCTCAAGGCTGTCCGCCACCTCTACCACCTCTTCTTCTCCGTCTTCCTTCGTCTTTCCCTGCTTCGACGACCTGCTTTCAGTCTCGGGACCCGGTGACGGCGGAGGTGGAGCGGTGGCGCTGTCCCCGCTGACACTCACCTCTCTGTCGCCTTTTTTCTCGAAAGCGCCGGCCTCCTCCTCTTCTCGCTCTCCATCTTGGGACTCCTCTTTGTTTTTCTGTGCCGTGGCTTCTTTCTCGAGCTGCTTTTCTCTCCTTTCTTTTCTCCGTTGCTCTTTCTTCTCCCGCAGCTCCTTCTCCTCCTCCTTCCTCTTCTCTTCCTCCGCTAACTCGGCTTCTGTCTTTTTCACTCGCCAGCACCCGTCCCTCCATTCCCACTCCGGCTGGCCCTCGGCCTCGGCGGCATCGCTGGACCGGTTGTTCTTTGAGGCTGTGTTGCTGGCCTTGCTCCCTCCTTCCTGTCCCGTGGACGTCTGACCAGACTCCTGGCCGCTGTTTTCCCCATCCTCCACCTTGCTGATGATAGTGGTGACCTGCTCCGTCAGCTGGTCGCTGACGGCGTACGTGACGTCGCTGACGGCGTTGGCCAGGTCATCCACGCGGCTGGTGACCGAGTCCAGAAGGGAGGAAATGTTGACGGATGGGAGGTTCTGCTGGAAGCTCTTGAAGAAGGCCATCTCTCAGCCGGGGGTTCCCGTCGCCACGCTGGCCGCTAGATTATCTCATCGGAGGCACTGACACGGACATGTGGTCGTTAGAAGAGTGTGGCGCCAGCGTCACAGTGTGTGCTGAGATCAACACGTGCATACACACCAATATGCTGATTGTCAAGATTATAATACGTGTTTGGTAACAAGAGCTTCCTCCCAGTGTTTTTGTATTCAACGTTCTGGGCTCCAAAGTCTCAGACTTTATTATAATAGGGTTTTAGAAGACCATCACAATCATATGTAAATAAATCAATGCTGCACTGCAAAAAGACACGGAAATATAGATTCTATGGTCTCAGTTTTGTCAGGAGTGAAGCTGCCACTTAACTTAACTCATTCATGACACGTTACGTGTTTTATCCCACAGTTTTCGGTTCATATTTCCGACTCTGGGTGCTTTAACTATGCTTCCTCCGTTCCTCGTTCCTCCGGCCCGTGATCCAAGGAGTAATCAAGGTCAGCCATCATTAATGAAGGAGGAGCGAGGCTCTTGGAGCGAGGAAGCACCCTTTGGATTTTAACGTTTATTAATTGGTGAGCTAATCTGATGAGACAGTTAAAGTAGCGACTGTCCTGTCCAATGAGCATCTTATAATAGTATTAATATTGTATGACTTATACTGAAATTAGGCAAAACCATCTGTGGAAATGGTGGCTCTAAAGTCCGTCTTGTTTGTTCATAAAAACTGAACCTGAATTATGAATGAATCAGACAAACATGGCCACGCACAAATACACAGTCAAATATACAGCCGCACAGTTGAGCATGCAAACATACAATGAACACTTATGGTGGAACAAATTGTGCCTGCAAAGTAACATTAGCATTAATCCCTACTCCCTTGTGTTTGTATCCTTACAATGTACAGTGTCTATTGAATGTTATTGATAGATACTTTGGGGTTTGCATAATCTGCATAAGAGCAACCATTTCACTCAAAGGAAATGCACATGTTTTGCACAGAATGAGCCAATAATCCTGTGTGTAAATGTGGTAGAGCTATATGAGTGTTGAGTACCTGGCTGGCTGTTCTTATAGCCACTGAGATGTGACAGATCTGCCGGACTCTCCACTGACAGCTTGTTGCTGAGGTAAAGAAAAAACAGAGCCATCAACGCCATGAAGGCGGCAATGGAAGACAGGACACCCAGAAGCTCAGGAGAGACTAAAAGAGGAGAAGAACGGAAACAAAGAGGGAGGGAAGAAGAGAGTCGGGGGAGGAAAAGGAAGGAAGGACAAACAAAAAAAGAGATACGAAGAAAAGTTAATGCTGACGTAATACTGATTTTGGAAATGTAACAGATTCATTCTTTTATCCTTAAGAAGAAAAAAAATGCTATAAATGAAAACAAACACAGATGGCTGCGAGCTAAACATATATATATATATATATATATATATATATATATATATATATATATATATATATATATAAAAAAAGCTTTTAAAGCTGCAAACAACTCCACTTTGATACCACAACAAAATCTATTCGATGATACGTATTTTATTTAGTAATCAAACTCCTAAAACGTTGCCTCGTCAGCCGAGAGGGTCAGCATGAGCCATTGTGCTTTTAGACAGCCAGCACTTGTTCCACTTCAAAGGCTTAACAGATGCAATCTACAGCCGTGTATGTAGGCCAACCGTACTTCATGAAACCATGCAGCCCTGCGCCGCTCATGTGCTATTTTTACGAGAGCCTCAAAGGGGCCGTATATCTCGAACTGAAACGTAGACTCGGTAAACCAGCTAAAACCACACTGGGCCCGCACTTAATATGCTACAACGCGGTTTAGCTGAAGAAAACGGCAGTGATGAGCTGTGGGCTGTTTTCTAAAGACCAAACGCCTCGGTGGAAAGGGCAGCTTGTGGGGTTTTAAATTGAAGTACTTCTTGAGCCACAGAACACCGTTTTTCGAGCCCACAATTATGTGGACATATTCAATGAATCCCTTATTGTTTAATGGGAGACACCTACACAGGTGTTTTACAGTATATTGACCGTTCACTCAACCCCTCCCCTAAGCAAAGATTGTCCAATCGTAGCATAGCAACCATAGGCAAGCTGGGGACTCCTCCACATGTTGGTGCGGTCGAGCAACACTTTGCATTTAAAGCGTTTGGAGAGTGGCGTCTCCTTTTTTAAAACAAAACCACGAAAACCCAAATGGTGAGGAATCGTATAACGTGTGTGTTTGTTTGCTCTCCCGTGTGCTGCAAAAGGTCATCATGCCACGATAACGAGCTCACTGCCGCAACAGTGACCTCGCCTTCCTTCCGAGGCCGAGAGTTGGCATGGCAACATTATAGTTTGTGTGGTTACAGCTAGAAAAGGCTCTGTTCACAACCAGCACATCCACGTTGTAATATGTTCTCCCTGTGTGGCGGACGCTATAAGACTATAAGACTCCTGTTATCCAACGCAGAGCTTGCTCTCTCTTCTAACCTCCGTCTTGAAACACGAGCTCCCATTAGGAATGTTCCTGGCCACCATATTAATTCTCTTTTGGCCTCCACTAACTCTTGAGGGAAACATCAGAATCAGCTTTATTGGCCATGTGTGTGTCCACACTTTGCTCTCCTCGTACCTATGTACATATTATATACAAATAAACAAGCGTATATATCTATACTCTTCGACTGCTAAACCCTCGTGTCCACCGGCTAGCCGCTCACTTTGTCCGTCTCCTGCGTGACGCTGAGCAGGTGTACAGTCTGGAGAGGACGGTGACGGGAGCCTGAACCACAGCAAAAGCCCAAATGTAGTAGCATGTGTGTGTTGTGGCAGGTGCTCACTGTATGTATGTTTTGTTGTCTTCAAAATCAGTGTCAAATTTTAGATGTTCACGATGTTGTTTTGTTTATGTAAGTGTTTGAATTATTCAAGATTCCACAAAAATCTAAAACAATACAAAGAGAAATTGAAAAAAGTCAAAGAAATGAATGCATATTTGTCTGTCAGAACTTGTGTTTTTCTATTTTCTACCACTAGACTAACTCACTAACTGTAAATACTAGTAACTCCACCTCTAGCAGCTACAACAGTAAACGATGCATAGGTATTGATTAACAATCTAACATAATGGCTTCGGCTGCATCCGTCACAGGAGGCAATTCACTGCAGACCAAGTACTTTTACTTTTGATACTTCTGTACTTTGACATTTTGAATGTCATGGAGTATTTTTGTCATTGTTGTCCAGGTGCGTTTAATTGAAAAGTAAAGGATCTTAATACTACATCACCGATGAAATCGGTCACCAGTGTGAACGCTGGTACCGGCACTGAGAGCACAAACGAGAGAGGAGGAGAGAAAACAAGAGACGTCGTTTCTCAACCCTCTTGACAACAGACTGAACTTATGGGCTGACTAGTTTCACCATGGCAACAGGCAGAGACCACTGCAGCCTGACAACTAGTGCTGCTGCTTGTTGCCGACTGACAAAGTGATGGATGCTAAAATTCCCAAGAATGGCGAGAGAAGTAGGAGAGCGATAAGAGCTCCGACATGGCGGCAGAGGCTTACCTTCTCCAAACGAATATCCTCTTTAAAGCCAGGCTGTTCCCAAAAAGCACTATCAGTATGTCTGCTGCGTTAGATAGTAAATGATCTAAGAAGAGGGGGAAAACAAAGTTGTCCTGCTCTGAAGTAATCCGACATGCAGTAAATCCGGGCCCCGGCCAGCACTTGCGAGGCTTACGTGTCAACGCTGACTGCAGACAGTTGTGTGGATTGCTCCTGGATGACCTCTGTTGAGATACACACAGCTGACAGCCCCGGTGTGATAACGCTTCATACATGGCCCTGCTCTGTAAATGTCAACAACAGCTGAATAATTTAGACACCTGAGGGTAACCTGAGGCCTCCCGTCAATGTACACTGGAAAGTGGGGCGGTAGCGAAGCCGGCCTTTGAAACGGCTCGCCCTGCTGTCAGTTATTTTTGATGTAACACCCATCATTTCTCAGGAAAGTCTGATATTTCTCTTAACGGATTAAAGTGGACTCTTCTCAGCTGTTTCCCTTTCTCTGCCCCGCTTTCCCCCCCCCCTATCCCATCCCATCTGAGTGTGTGCACGTGTACAAATTGTGTGTCTGAAAAGAAAATTAATCTGTTTGTTTTTTCCCCCGACGTATGAGCCTCAGGATTCAATCAGCTTTTCTTTTCTTTTTATTTGGAGGTAATGACTCCAGTAAGCTGACTAATAATAAACATGAAAACACAGCCACTGAACCATTCAATGTGCAAACAGCAAGTGAATAATAACCTCGGAGGGAACGTGCGCTCATTTCGATGAAATGTTCCTGTGATGTAAAAAGAAGGGAAACAAATCATCCTGTTGTGTTTCTACAAAACATGTCAAATATTCTCGTCACTGATTCGTTAATGTAATCACTTATCCCACTTTTCAGCTTTCAGACCAGTTGGCTCTCGTGTGTAGGCCATGCTTGTTTAAAAAGTAAGTGTGGAAATGTTGCTTACACATGGACTTCTGATACGAAACAAAACCTCCGCGCTGAATAAATCATGAACACACAGCTGCCTTCTTTAGCTGAAGTCAACCAAAACTTGATACGCCATGCATAATTCACACGCAGGCATTATGCTTTGTGAAGTCTATATTGAAACACTTTCTACACGCCAAACTTCAGTGAAAACTCACAGGTATAAAGGAAGTTTGAGAGCGAAATATTTGGACATTTAGCTTTTAAAGCGACGTCGTGGAGTCCGGCCGAGCACGAACGCCACGATGCTCCAAATGAAAACAAACACAAACAAAAATATGCGACCTTGCGAAATTTGCAAAGTGAAACATGGCCTTACCTCGTCTGGCACAGATGAGCTCATGAACACCACAATTCCTCCCCCCTCCTGGGGGAGAGAGAGAGAGAGAGAGAGAGAGAGAGAGAGAGAGAGAGAGAGAGAGAGAGTCGGGAGTCAGAGGTTATAAATATGATTCCAAGCAGGCTAGGGTAGAAACATATGTTCTTGCCTCAGGTGAAGGAGGCTGGCAGATGGGCCAACAAATATAAAACTGGGTATAAAATAAATATAAAAAGCTGGAACCAACGGAGAAACAAAAGCTCAATCAAATCAGATGGTTAATTCTGAACATCAGGTTAACATAAATGTGCAATAAAAGGAAGGTATTTGAGGGAAAAAGATTGTTGAAATGTTGTGAAAGCAATGTAAACCTGGAGTAGGTTAGCTTAGCTTATCCTAGCTCGAAGACTGGAAGCAATGGGAAACAGCTCGCCTACAAACATATTAATGTCAGAAATCACTTTTTTTTATTTATTTGTACGTTCAGGACTTCTTCTTCTTTATCGCTGTGTTAATTATTGAGCTTTTTGAGGTGCATGTACACTTTTTTTCACCTTTGGAAAGAGCCAGGCTAGCTGTTTCCTACTACTTCCAGTCTTTATGCTAAGCTAAGCTAACAGTCTCCTGGTTCCAGCTTCATACAGTATTAATGGACATATACTGTATGAGAGTGACTTTCTCAAGGAAAGAGGGAGAACTGTCTAGGTATTCATTTAAAAATAGTTTGGACATTAATTAGTAAAGTACTTAAAACCACTTAGAAGAATAAAAAGTACACTGTAAGCTATTTAACCATCTTAAAAGCAGAACTAATTTCAGTGGAATACACCTCTCAAAATTGGTCAAAACTGTGATTAAGCCCATTAATGTTATACCATATGATTATTACTTTAATGCATATCTCATAAGTAATATTTCAGGGATAATTGTGTTTCCTAACATGAAGGTCTAAATGTTTTCTGAATTATTTATTGGTCTACAAGTAGTCACATTTAAATTTAAAATTCTTTAAAATACACGTGTTTGGTAACGTGAAGTCTCCCCTGGCTGTTACAAACAATAAATTACCAGATGGAAATAACAAGGTGTTGACATTGTCAGCATGAAGATATCATCAGTTAAAGGCATAATTCACCTATTATCACCAATTAATATGATCTTATTACATTATCTGGAAATATACGTTATTGTTCGATTTTCACTCCATTCTTTCCTTCACAATCCCACTGAGGCTTAATTTAATGAAGGATATAACACGTGTATCACTTGATTAACACATCCTCTCTCTTGGCTCGCCACCTCAGTATTTAATGATTCAGGTACCTACAAAGGAAAGAGAGAAAGCTCTGAGGGCGACTTGTGTTATGTCACACAGCGGACCGACTCTCTCTGGACACTTAATGTCAGAGAATCTCTCTGTTGGCTTTTCTTTCAGAGACAAAAAGCACTGATATCCTTAAAATCAAAGGTATGCTTGCAATAGGGCATTTTACTAAGAAGGTTATTTTGAGTGTCTTCCTCTTCAGTCGTATAAAGCAGTATTTTTTTGTTTTGTTTGCGGCTTACTTTACTTGTATATGTTTCAAATATCAATGGGCTGAACCACTTGCTTGTGATGATGGTTTTGTAATTGGTTAAAGTAAAAACCGCAAGCTTCCAGTTGCAAAAATAGCTCGGCCTGGTTTTTGAAGCCGTCAAACAAATCAAATCAGTTCAGAGGAAGATCTATTTTTAGGTGATTTCTAAACACTCTGGCACTTTCACTGAGCTAAAAACAATGACATCACATCAAGTCCAACACAATGCAACATCAAAGTGCCATCTAACTGGGTTCACATTGAACCCTCATCCTACCAACACAATTACATACACACTCTATGGATGATGATGATGATGATGATGATTGAACCATTGCTCCATAATACTATGGGTCTAATTCAGGATAGAGTATTTGTATATAGTCTATGAAATGTTGTATATATATATATATATATATATGAAATGTCGTATATAATCTATGAAATGTGAGTTGCAGATCTATTCCTTTACCACTGGTGAGTCACCTATATGTCTTTATGAAACCGTATCTCTCTCTCTCTCTCTCTCTCTCTCTCTCTCTCTCTCTCTCTCTCTCTCTCTCTCTCTCTCTCTCTCTCTCTCTCTCTCTCTCTCTCTCTCTCAGGTGACGTGTATAAACAAACAGGCTGCCCGTATGGCTGCACGTGACATAATAAAGAACAGTGCCCATGACGGGACAGGGCAAAGGCGCGCGCCTATGCTCTTCACTGACTGCAGAATTTGGTGTCATGTGTGCTCCGGTCACTTTCACGAGCACCTTGAGGAGACGCTTATCAATCGTCGCTGTAGCCCACACATTACCCATGAAGCTTAGCGAGAATGTCAACAGCACGTGCATCCACGAACATAACGGTTATTTGACAACAGCGGCTGGTTTATAAACTCAACCCGTTTTTTTTTTTTTTTATCGATAACAATGCATCATATTCATCCGTCAGGTGATGTAGTTATTTCACAGTGGAAAAGCAAAGTTGTCATGTGATGCTCACTAGCAGCCTGCTGTGATTTTCGGTCGAAGCCCAAAATAAATATTCATATTATTTCATATTTAATCTCTGGCACAGGCGTGTCTCAATCGATTTTTTTTTTCTCGCACAAACGTGAGTCAATCAAAGCTCCGGGACTGTGTGTGTGTCCGTGTCCACTTTAGCATGACTTCACGCGGCTGAGAGCACGCGCGCATCCCATGGAGGGATCACAACATTCCTGCATCCGCCTCGTGCCGCTAGCTGTCCCAGCTCCGGAGCACTGCGGCACGGCGTCATTGAAAACAGGAACTGCTTTCAGCATCACAGACTTCTGAATAAAAAAATGTGTTTTTTAATTTTTTTTTTAACAAACATCATTCTCATTCCGACCCGAGCAAAGTTTCCCACGAGTCCCGCAGGACACCTGAGAGCGAGGACTTACCGTCAATCGCCATGATGCTCCGGCCCGGACTCTACCAACTGTTGGGGGTGTGATGGAGGAGGGAAGAGGAGGGAGATCATTCATGTGCCAGTGGACGGTGTGTGTGTGTGTGTGTGTGTGTGTGTGTGCGCGCGCGCGCGCATAGGCATCTGCTATTTCAATATCAGGGGCACTAGCTATTAGGCTGAATATTCAACATATTTTACAAACTGTGGGATAAAAAGGATGAAATGAGCCTCTACTGAACCCCAGAGGCCAAAATGCAGTTGTTGCAGCAGCACCATGGACAGAGATAAGACAAATTATAATATAATAAATAGTATACTAAACTACAATAAGATCAGAAGTAAAGGGGAACACGGTAATAATACAAGAGTAATTAACGAAAGATATACATGACAAAGAGACAGTGATTTCAGGAAAAAAGAAAAGAAAAAACATAAGCAGGCTACAAATAACCTACATAAGTGCAAAATGTACAATGTGTATTACATGGTAGTAAGGCAATATAACAAGATTAATTTAAAATAAAGACACCTCTCAATATATCATGAATTATAAGTTATATTTGTTGTGCAGTACAGTTAGTTAGTTGCTTTTTATTGACCATACAAAACATTTGGGCCATTCCACGTGGGATTACATTGACAGTCAATCATATCATTTTACATTAATTAATTGTTCACTAAATAGCAGAATAAAGAAAAAAGTGTCTGATGAAGTACTTTGTTTCCCTCATTTTTCTCAAAGTAACTGGATATTGCCAAAAAAAAATCACTGTTGAGTTCAAATTATTTTTGATTAGAAAGAAATATAGACAAATAATTGAACAATTATGGTGTAATTTTCCAGTGCATCCCTTATTATTCATGAGAACTATTTTTAGGAATACATATTGCTTTCTGGGCGTAAGGTTAGTTGTCCCAGAGTGTTCTTTTTAAAGACAGACTGAGAACACCATTTCAATTTTGTAACCAAATTATAATTTGAGATGTAAGATTGTTTTGACCTCTCTGTGAAGGAAGTATTAAGATCCTTTACTTTAAAGTAAAAGCACATGTACAACAATAACAAAAATACTCGATGACAAGTCATGCATTCAAAATTTCACTTGAGGCAAAGTACAGAAGTATCAAACGTAAAAGTACTAAGGTCTGCAGTGAATTGCCTCCTGTGACGGATGCAGCCGAAGCCATTATGTTAGATTGTTAATCAATACCTATGCATCGTTTACTGTTGTAGCTGCTAGAGGTGGAGTTACTTGTATTTACAGTTAGTGAGCTAGTCTAGTGGTTCCCAGTTTAGGGGTTGGGCTGGTTAGTGAACCTCCAAAAGGTCACAGGATAATTCAGAGAGGTTGTGAGGTGATTGATGGGTCAGAAAAATAGAAAAACATAAATTCTGACAGACATATATGTGTTCATTTCTTGGACTTTTTTTTCCATTTTTCTTTGTATTGTTTTAGATTTTTGGGAAATCTTGAATAATTTGAACACTTACATAAGCAAAACAACTCGTGAACATCTACATATTGACACTGATTTTGAAGACAAAAAGTCTTTCTTTAAACTCTTAAGAAGTAACTTGGCCACATAAATCCAGTAAGTAAAATACTTTTCATTTGAAATGTGGGGTATAAAGTACCTCAAAACTAGATGTCGATCTCTCTCGTTCTATTGCATTTACTTCACAACAAGTTTGTTGCTCTGCACATTTCATGGACGAGTTGAGTGAGGCTCAGACAGACAGTCAAGTCATTTTGAAGCTTTCGCATGTCTTTAAAAAGCCGGTTGCTAACAAATTACTAAATGAGACTACAAAACCTCGTCACGCCAACTTCGCCCTTCACTGTCTCCTTGTGTGTATCGAACCCATGCGACTGGTGTAGGTCGTTTATAGCTGTTGGCTTTTCACTATATGCCGATTGCATTCACGCTCAAAAACCATGCAAGTGGCTTCTTACTTGTGAACATTATCTTCCTGAACCAAACTTATAAGTGTCATCCCTATCCCTGCATCAATCTACACATTATTTGAGGGAACTATAACATTAGGTAACTGGACACAACCTTCACTAATGCTAACGTAGCTCCTCAGCGATTGGACCTGTTACTTTTCTCATTTTGATAATATAGCGGGTGACAACAGATTAGTTGAGGTTGTACGGATGGCTGTTGGTAATTGTTGTTTAAATATGCAAACTGTGTTAAACTATTGACTCACAAGCCATGTTAGAAGTGGCAACCGAACGTCAAAAATATTCCAGAGATTAAACTTTTTTTTTTTTTAACAAAATAGGACCCCTCAATTTTTTAAATGATTAATTCACAAACACATTTTTGACTTGCAGAATGAATTTTGTGGGAAGAAGCTGCATTACAGGATGTTGTGGACGCGGCCATCGTCCAGACTTTGCAGGCCCACATCACAGAGCTGTCTGCTCAGCATGCAAAGAAGGACGTCTCCCGCTGTTGGTGGAAAGATCTGCTCCAGTTCCTGGCTTTCATTGGAGGTTTAATTACTGCCTTAAATTAACAGGTTGCTAGAATGTCAGCGCAAGAATACAGTGAGTACTTTAAGTACTTAATTACTACTTCAGGAGAAAGGAGACAAAACAAAATATATGTATTCTTACATATTGCACACTAATTGCCAAATATAATAGTATGCTTCAGCATTGATTTTTCTTAATCATAACTAAAGGGGCCATCACAAAAAAACAGGCCCATAAAAAAAGTACCAAGGGGTGTGTAGACGAGGGAGGTCCACAGTGTTCGTGTCTCTTTCACCAGCCAACCAAATGCAAGGGATGTGCCGACGTCACAAGTGTGGACACACCACACACACACACACACACACACACACACCACCTTTTCTTTTTGTTAACACATTTCCGCAAAGTTTACCAGCATCCGCTGCCTCACATTTAACCGTGTTTCTTTGTATTAGCTTTTAGGGCTTAAAGTTATTTAAAAAAATGAGCGCAATGAAACCAAACGACGCAGCTCCCACTGACGACAGCGGAGAGGAGAAAGACTGGGCCGCGGCCAAAGCTTTTTTTGACAACCTCAAAACAAACAAGCCGAGACCTGTAAGTACGTTTTTGCTAAACACTTTTATCGCCGCGAGCTCGCGTGTCAAGCTGCACGCGCTTCCTCGCGCGCAACTGTGTAACTTTCTTAAGTGTCCCTCTCTCGCAGCCCAAGCCCCGGTACGCGGTCACCATCGCGGTCTCGTCCCGCACCCTCTTCAACATGGTGGCGGAGAGGAAGATCTACGAGGACGAAGGACTGGAGAAGTACGTGGCTTATCAGGTGGAGCACGAGAACGAGCCGCTGATGCCGGGAGCCGCTTTCCCCTTCGTCAAGGTAGGAAAGGCCCGCGACTGTCAGGTCTCTGCCCTGCACTCCGCAGGGCGTGGTGCGTCATTGCGTCACAGAAATGCACGTTGACGTCTCGGGTCCCCACCAGGAAAAACTTTCTTTGTTCAAAAGACTACAGTGTCTTCTGATAATGGAGCATGAGTCAGTTCAGACCCCTGCATCCTCGCGTAGAGTGGGGATTAAAGCTGTGTTTACACATCAGGCCACACCTCAATAAGTCATGGAATGGCAGGTATTTTAAATTTGGCACCATCAGCTACAAGTACAATCATACAACTGTGAAGTAACATTCCTATTGAAAACTATTTGCCTTCAAAATCTGCTTAATTCTGAAATGCAGTCATACAAGTCATGCATTCACACCCATTCTCCAGCCAGAAAATCCGACATTTTAAAGATTTTTCTTTTGAAGGATGAAGGAGGTGACAAACTACTGTACAACTTCCTTTAACGGTTGATTGATGTTCGCTTCCTGTGTTGTGTTCAGCAACATTTCCCACGAATGTTATCACCCCGGAATAGAGGAACATCAGGGGAACAACACTTGTGTTTGTTACATTTGACATGTGGCTACTTCTGAACGAGTTCTGTATCATATTTTGGTTAAAGAGGTGTTGATTCAACGTTATGGGCTTTGTGGAGGCTGTACTTTGTAGTGCTGTTGGATTATATTGAATTATAATCTGTTTTCAATCATTTGCATACACTCATCTATATGATCATGGTGGACAATTTATCAGAAACACTCCTCGGTAAAATATAAACCATGAAATTTAATTTAAATCTCTTTAAAACTGTATTAAAAACTGAGCATTATAACCTTCACGGCGTTATACTTTGTTCCATGGTTGTTGTATTAATCTGGGTGATACTGCAACACCTATTGGGAATGTATATTTATCGTCCTTTTTGTAACAAGAGTCTGAAATTATTAGACAATTTATATTGTGTATATCGTGCATTTAGGGTTTATAAAAATATGTTGTTTTAACGCCTTGATGCTTCTTCTAAAACAACTCAATTGAAAGAAAGCTGTGGAACAATGTTGCAATGTGTGTGTGTCGTTGCCTCACGTCGAGCGCTCTTGATGCAACATCCGTCCTCTCACACAGGCGCTGATGACCGTCAACTCTCGACTGAGGCAGCTCTACCCGGACAGCGAGGAGCTGTTTGATATTGTCCTGATGACGAACAACCACGCCCAAGTCGGAGTGCGCCTCATAAACAGCATCAATCACTACGGTACGCTGCGTCTTTAACTCTGGGGACTGGCGAGCTCGCCCGCTGCAGCACATGTCTCCAACTTGCGTTTGTACTTCCAGATCTGACCATCGAGAGATTCTGTATGACCGGAGGGAGGAGTCCAACAGGCTACCTAAAGGCCTACATGACGAACCTCTACCTCTCCAAGGACTCTGATAAAGTCACAGAGGCCATAGATGAAGGTAAGTGATGCTGCTGCTGCTGCGGCGGTTGGATTATATAACGGCGACTTCTATCTCGCACAACCTTGTTTTGATGCATGAGTTGCTTTCAGCAGCCTGGAGATGTGTTTGCACTTCCCTGATATTTACACACTTGCATGTTGCTGTGTGTGTGTGTGTGTGTGTGTGTGTGTGTGTGTGTGTGTGTGTGTGTGTGTGTGTGTGTGTGTGTGTGTGTGTGTGTGTGTGTGTGTGTGTGTGTGTGTGACTCATTCACACTGTTGAGGGAAACCTCGACCCGGCGCTGTGCAGCAAGATGGAGCTGGTGGAAGCCAGCTGTGTGATTCATGGCTGTCCCTGTCGTCCAAATCCACGCAGAACAAACTGATATGAACCTTTGATAATCGATTCAAGTCGCTCATAAAGCAAAATCGCTAAACATTTGCAGGTTCGAGCTTCTCGGTTTGTGCCGCTCGAAGTGCCCCAAAAAATACTCTTGAAAAACTCAGCAGCATTGCTTCTTTCTAGAAATCATGACTCGGGTTACTGACGATACTCCCCGAACCTTCAGGAAGTAGTTCCTACAGTTGAAGCTGTGTGGATTATCTTATCTGTGGAAGAAATCTTTCAGAATTGTCCTTTAACGGCGCAGAACTGTGCAGATGAAACACTTGAATCTCTTCAGTGAAAGACAGAGGTGTCAGTCATCAAACCTAACGTGGCAGTGAAAGCATTGTTATCCAAATAGGAAGCTGAAGATGCCTGCAGCTGTCGGGTATCACACTTTCTCCATCAAACATAGCGATGGATGCACATCCCGAAGCCTGTTTCTAACCCCCGCCCCCCTCCTTCAGGCATCGCTGCAGCCACAATGTTTACGCCAGAAACGGAGAACGAGTTGAGCGACACCCAGCTGAGAGTGGCCTTTGATGGCGACGCCGTCCTCTTCTCAGACGAGTCCGAGATCATCGTGAAGCAACACGGCCTGGACTCTTTCTTTGAGCACGAGAAGGAGTTTGAGAACAAGCCTCTCGCGCAGGTAACTGACGCTTGTTTCTACGTACTTTAACATCACTGGCACCTCATGCAGAGACTGTATATCTCTGATGCACACCAAGCCTCCTACTGACGGAGTCGCTGTTTCAGAAGCTAAGAATATACTCAAAATGCAGAGACTCCAGTCATTGCTCTGCATCCATATCTATCTGCCTTCAGTTGATAAGTCCTAATAGATTCGTCTAATATAAACAGTTTAGGTTTTTATTTCATTCACATTTATACAAAAGCATAAAACCAGGATACAGGAGAGAATAATAACACGTGATTCAGCAAAATACAAAGAAAGTGATGACGATAAGAAGCAAACAAACTAAACTAAAACTAATGGCTGGTAGAACAGCACCTGCATGGGGCGAAACAAGGCTTTGGAGAACGTCTGCAGGGTTTAGGAACCTGCTCTGCTGGCTCTAAATGAAATTGAAATCAACTCCGGCATCCTTTTTGCCTTTTGTGCGCTCTTGTGTGAGGATTTAGTTTCTCTTCCCTCTGTTTATCTCTCCCTGTGTTCCTTATTTCCACACATTTTTAACTTGATTGTTTGGCTCTTTCAGGGTCCTCTAAAGTGTTTCCTGGAGGCTCTGGGGAAGCTGCAGAGAAAGTTTTACGCCAAGGACGAGCGCATTACCTGTCCCATCCGCACCTACCTGGTGACGGCCCGCAGCGCGGCCAGCTCCGGGGCTCGCGTCCTGAAGACCCTCCGCAGCTGGGGCCTGGAGATCGACGAGGCTCTGTTCCTGGCCGGGGCTCCCAAAGGGCCCCTGCTGCAGAAGATCAAACCGCACATCTTCTTTGACGACCAGATGTTCCACATCGATGGGGCCAAAGACCTGGGAACCATATCGGCACACGTCCCCTACGGCATCGGACAGAAGTACCACAAGGGGAAACTCATCGAGCAGCCCGCGAAAAAGGAATAGCCTAAAAGTGGTTGAAATCTTAAAGATCCACTACGCTCCGAAATATAATCTTTCATTCATGAAAAATGATCTGTTCAAAGAACACCAGCAAGGATTGAGGTAATTCATCGGTAACGCCGTCGACAAAGTTTCGTATCTTTGGGGGTTTTATGGAATATTTTCTACTGATAATGTTTTATTGATGAGTGGGGGAATGTATTTTCAAATTAAGAGTTACACATCTATTTCCCTGAATACTGTTTTGGAGTAGAAACACCAGATTCCAGATGACCTGTCGAGGCCTTTTCCCTGCACTATCTGTGCACCTTTTGAGAGCGTTTCTTCTCATTTACATTTGATGTTAATGTCATTTTCTTGACAGTTTTATACAATAAACTTGTCATTTTATTTATCTTGGTTTTAGCTATTGGTCCTTGGCATAATCAATATGGCCAGAGCGGGAGAATATATCTGTTGTAGTAGTTGTTTTTCTTCTGCAATGGCTCTTTAATAGACTTAAAGATCATGAGCCAGTAAAAAAACGCTAATTTCAAATTACAATTTCCAAAATTGTTTGGTGTCTGGTATAATGTTTTTCTAATATGTTGGGGCATATTAGCATCAGCTGTTAGCTTTAAAGGAGCACTTATAAGGGTAGACTGTCTGTGGCTTACAGCGAACACTGACACTGTTTTTCTTTGTGACTGTGTGTGTGTGTGTTGTTGCACAAAAACTATATTAAACTTTATATAGACTTTATATTTCTCAAACTTTTATACTCTGTTGTTCTGTGAGTTGTTTACGCTTGTACACTGTACCTCATTACCAGGCAGCACACTGTAACTACACTTTTCTGTCACGTTATAGTGCTTTTATATAGGACTGATTACATGTACTATATATGTTTGCAAATTGAATTTGATGTATTTTCATATTGCAAAGATATGTAAATGTTTCCGTAACTTTACACCATTGTGGAGTTCTACAGTTACACTGGTTTTACATGTTGGTTTCACGTCTGGTGACATCTCCAGATCATGTGGTGTTTTGAATTGAGTGTAATTGTGCACACGATAACATGATGTTTACACTATTTCACTTTTCTGTACTGCGATTTCTATCTTGCCTTTGTGTGTCGAGTGCAGAGGAATAAAGGAATGTGGAGGAACCCAAATGGCTGTTTTTTTGTCAGTGCTGGAAAGAAATTAAGTATATTTACTCAAATACTTCGCTACAAATTTGAGGTGCTTCAACTTTAATAGAGTTTGTCCATATTATACTTCGGCTCCACTACATGTCAGAGGGAAATATTGTACTTTTTGACACAACTGCTATCATGTGACGCTTACACGAGTTTGCATTAAAGACACCGTTAAAATCTAAAGATTTGGGGGCTCCTTGCTATCTTTTATATGTCTGAGTTGTTGGCAGTTTCTCCAGATAATAATTCCCCTCTCAACTTCTAGAATGGTTAAATGTACATAAATGTTCAAGGCCCAAAAAGGTAAAATTATCCAATATTTCACAAAAGAAGTAAAGATTAGAGAAAAGTCTCCCGCTTTGGAAGTCACTGGACGAGGCTACCAAACTATATAAAGTAGATAAAACGAACTCCACCTCAACCAGCGACCACAATTAAATGCTTCATGTACATTTAAGCATCCGCAAACACTTTAATAGTGTAAGATATGATAATATATCAATGACAGGAGGCAGTTATTGTAGGAAAAATAATTTTATTTAGATACATAATACATTTTTGCTGATAATAGGCTACTTCTCTACATTTTCATTTTGAATGTTGGACTTTTATACTGTTTATACAGTACTTTTGATACTTTGACTTACATAAAGAATCTGAGGAGCCTTTTCTCACCGCTGGTGTTTGTACAGCTCAGCAGTAGATGGCGCTGTTTAGCTGTAGTTGTCCAGCTTGATGCTTTGAAGCTGCTAGTTTGGAGTCAGTAAACCAGCTGAGGTCAAACGTCAGCAGCTTATTTTAGTCCATCTTCTCTCTTGTCATTACACTTCAATGTTCCTCAGTTTCTGTCCTACCTCAGCGGACGGAGATCGACTCTCAACTTACATGAACGTGATCAACGAAGCCAGAGAGAGCTCCTGTTTAACTATTGAATTATGGGATTTTACAGGGAGCAACAACAAACAAAGAAACCACACTTTTTGTGGAATTTTTTTTTTTTAAGTAAAACACCGCGGAACAGATCCCTGTAGACATAAGAGTGAAATCAAATTAAAGCGGTAAAATATTTCAAGAAAATAAAAATCCACAACAGACAAAAACAATGTGACAACTTGCACAATGTACAATGCTTTGCGGTATATATATATATATATATATATATATATATATATATATTTTTTTTTTCTTTTTCTTTTTTTTTTTCTTCCCTTCTATTCTTTTAAATAGCTGAGCTCTCACTCGGCCCACTTTTTCAGGAGGTACCAACAGATTACTGCAAAGCACAGCAAGAATACAATGCAAATCACTCTGCTCTCTCTGTACTAACATTAGGTATAATTGGGAGTTAATGAGCTATCCTGTGTGGTCCCAGATATATTAATAATATCTGATGTTAATCCTTCTTGGACGAAAGAAACCGTAACTTACAGAAGGTATTTATAGTAAGTATTTCACTGTCAGGTCCTGTACTTAGAACTGGAGTCAGCTACTGTGGAGAAAGATTATTGATATTTGAACTCAACACCCAAACAAATATTAATAGATTTAACGCCCCCGTTACTCCCACTGCCTTTCTCTTTATTTATTTATTCATTTATTCTTGCTTTGCCTTTATATTTATACATCCATGACCTTTCCCCTGTATTGTCTCTCGCAGCTACTAACAACTTTACAAACTTTTTTCACATATAGCCTGTACATATAACAGTAGTACTCCCCAAGTTTCCCCTTTTAACTGAAAATGTAAAGTTGTATTTGCAAAATGTGCTTGAGGCATCAAAGTAACGTTACTCACTGTGTTTCGGTATTATATCTCATATTATTGGATTATTGTTCCAATACTGTGTGACTAGCATTTGCTGTTTTGGTTTATTTCAATATACTCTTTGGTAACATTAGTTTGATCTGTCACAATGTATCATAATTTTTGTAATCTTCGTATATTTTTGGGTATTAATACAATCCCAATCTACTCAAGCAGCTGTCGTTGTCTTAAATGTAGCTCAGTAATGTCAATCGCAAGTTACAATGTAACGCAAGTTACAATGTATTTCTCCATATTTTGAAATGGGGTTGAGGTACTTTCCTTGCGTACTTATGTTGTGCTACTTCTACATCACTACATGCCAGAAAAGAATATTGTTCTTTTTACAATGTGGTATTTTGTAGATGTTACATTGAAAGACGTATTTAAAATACTTTTAAGTCATGTTAAAAATTAAACAAGTGGTTCCCAAACCTCATGGCTTGTGACCTCGGAGTCCCTTGATACGTTTAAAGAAACTAAGTCATGTGCTGTGGTGTCAAAAGTACAATATACTGTATGTGGTGGATTAGAAATATAAAATGATAAAACACCTCACATTTGTATTTAAGTATAGATTTAAAACCAACCACTGCATTCTGGGTATACCGGACGGAGAGATTTTCTTAAATCATCATCTTTCTTTCTTTATTTCACTTGGTGAACAATGTTTGGATTTAACAACAGGCATGTTCATCAATTTGGCCGCGATGGTAATGGCAGTGAATATTGTTTCCTGCTGAGAGACTATGAGGAGGAGACGCTTGTGAGGAAACTCAACGCTATTTTATTTGTATTATACTTCACTACAGTTGAGTTATTCATCTCATCAGTAGAGCATCTTTGCAGCGAGGCATGGTTTTGTCAGGCAGCAGAGTGTGTGTGTGTGTGTGTGTGTGTGTGTGTGTGTGTGTGTGTTTGTGTATGCATCCCCGAGAGCCGGGACCAACCGGCTGTTGCCATGGATACTCGGTGCTGACACCACAAGATCTGTGTAGGCTTGTTGAAGATATAATTAATAACAAAGGATTATAGGCAAAGGTAGCACGGGCCTCACTATGAGAACCCTCATCACACAGTTACTATAATTGGCATCATTTCTGTGTGTGTGTCTGTGTGTGTGTGTGTGTGTGTGTGCGCGTGTGTGCGCGTGTGTGCGCGTGTGTGCGCGTGTGTGCGCGTGCGTGTGTGAGAGTTTGAGGACACCACAAGAAAAGTTACCGGAAAATAAGTGTGGAAACACACTCTCATACTCTGCTGCTGCATTCGTCTTCTTGACAGGCAATTTGCTCTGAATATGTTTTTTTGGTCGTTGGCCAAAAACTTGTAGGTAGATGTTTTTTTGTATTAATTAATTTGGGCCAACATCACCTTGCTGGTGCCTTGATGCCTGCTTAAAGTATATCTTGGGGATATTTATTAAAGATAATTACATAATTGATATCTATTTAATGTACTGTAGCTTTTTTACATTGATGTACAGAAGCTTTGTCAGTTGTTTACTTTAGCACAGACTAAGTTAAGTTGTCCACCACTTTAATTCAGACTAAACTATCTCAACAACTATTGGATGGATCACAATAACATGTTACAGATACAGTCGTGGTCCTCCGAGGATGAAGCCTAATGACTTTTGTGATCTGCTCACTCTTTCTCTAGCGCCGCCATAACATTTTGTTTTTAGTGAAATGTCTCAACAGAGGATGTGTTGTTCACATTTAATGGATGGCTATGAAATTTCCCACTTCCCCAAATTTCCCATTACACATGAATGTTCCCCTCAAGATGAATTGTAATACAGTATTTGCTCAAAATGTGTTATTTGTCCAATACTTTAGTTTATGACAAAAAAATAACTCTAATGACATTCCCGTCAACCTTGGCTGTGCCTTACGCTTAGTTCCAATCAGCAAATGTTAGATTTCTAACATGCTAACTTAGATGGTAAACATGGTAAACAAACATCAGCGTGGTCATTCTGAGCATAATGGCAAGCTGACCTTCGCCCTTCAGGACAGTTGTATGACTGCATTAGTTTTAGCCAGGTGTAGCTAATAAACTGGCAACTGATTGCACATTAGAAATGAAGGTGCCAATCCATGTGTTGTTGTTTTTTTGGTTATATTTCTGGCAGTTTTTGGACTTCCCAGAAATCACAGAAAAGATGCTACCATTCATGATGTCTTGTCTACCCCAACCATGAAGTCTGTCAACACACACGTGATAACAATTCAGTGAATCTGCGGCACGACGCTACAGTGACCATGTGTTGTGCGACTGAGTCGGTGGAGCACGTACACAGCGAGACGACGGGCTCCGTTGACACAAAACCGTGGTGTGATAATGACATGTATTGAGGTCAGCTGGTCCCCCTCCCCATTAGAACGTCCTTATAGAAATATTATCCAGAGTGCATCCACTCCGAACCCTCAAGAGTTAAAGCGATATATTAAGAAGTCCATGGTCTAAGCACAGAGGGGTTGCTTGCTGCTTTGTAAAGAACAAACTGTCTCTCTCTGTGCTAACAGGCTTCCTGTTTGAAACAGATGCTCATCGCCCTCGTGGTATGCATTATGTTCCATTGTAATTGCTGTCTGGCTGATTTTATTGCAGAGCTTACTGTGTGTTCTGCAGTGATCCCAGGAAACTTATCTCTACACCTCCAGAATGAGCTGGCCCTTATTCAATTTGGTCCGTTCTCATTTGATTGCACAGTGTGATTCTCTGAAAGCGACCCCACAGGTCCGGAGGCATTGACAAGCGTCTCTGCATGAGATGGATTACTGATGCCGCATCCGACGACACGCTGTTTCCTCATCTCGGCTTTTCGTGAGTGCACCTGTTAGCCATTGACGGGCTCGGCTAAGGTACGAGAGACACAGTTAGTAAGTCTTTCTCTGGCAATGCTTCCAACAATCTGAAATCAAACGCTGCCTTGCGTCTTGCTTTGAAGGACGAGCGGCAGAGAGGCAGTGTTTCTGTTGATCGCACATTGCTTTGAGTTTTAGGTCGGGTTGTTCTGGTCCTCTCATCCAAGCTATTAATTCACTGACACATTTTATCAGTTTGTAGGGTAAAAACATTAAATGGTGCAGAGTGGAAATAGAAAATTACTTTTTCTTCCAGCGTTTTAGATGAATCTTCCCTTTGTGGAAGGGATTGCCTTGCTCTATGTCATTGCCATCTTTAATATATGTTCAAATGCTGTTTGTTTTGTTGTTGCTGACTTGTTTCTTGCATCAAACTGACCTCCCGTCCGGCCAGTGTTGAGCACGAGGCTGTGTGGACAGGTGAGAGAGCTGATGCGATGAGAAGAGCGGGCCGAGCGGAGACAAAACACATTGCCATAGAAACAGCTGAGTGGCACGAGGCCGTACTTCTTCATGGCCAGAGCTGATCAGATGTGGCAGTTAGGCTGCTCTGCAGGCTTCGTAAGGAACGCAGAAGCTGTGGCCCCTGCAGAGCCTCAGCCCAGCCAGCCAGGCACACAACTAGCCAGCGAGGGAAAGCACAGTGCAACCACCGAGCAAGCGAGCGAGCATCACCAATTATCTCCACCTCGGCGCTTGTAGCAAGAATCCATTTCAGCACCATTACCTTCCGGCAGCCATGAATGCCGACTGTCTCTCCCGTCAGGGCGATAGTTCTAAATTGGCTCCCACCCCTCTCCTCCTCCTGAGATTGAAAAGAGATTATTAAAGACATTCATCATAGAAGAGGCATGAGCCTGTCTGGAAAGTCTGGAAATGGTAAGAAATGGCAGCACAATAGAGAGGCCCTGAAGAAAGAGGGAAACAGGATGGACCGGAGAGAAAATGAGATAGAGATATGTCCGTGAGGGCTTGGTGCTTCTCCCCGGTACCAGACAGGGTGGTCCCTTGGGTGTCCTGTGAGCCGGCTGGTCTTGTAGCAGCAGGCAGGGTGTGGGGCCAAAGTCTGGAGGAACGCATGCGCACAGCCGGCCATCCAGTCATGGCTCCAACCCTACATATCAGATGCGGCGCTAATGATACCCCTGGGGACCGAAACAGTCTGGCTCCTGCATGACAAGATACACTGTACACTATATTATCCGGGTCTGATCCACGCGAAGACTGTGTAGGTATGGACACGTTGATGGTCTCCTCTCTGATCTTACGGTCAGACATCAAATTAGATCATAGCGGCTTAATATAACAGGTTATTGTGGTTAATCCATCTTTGTAGTGGGATAATACAGGAAAGACTATTGTACGTTGAAATGCTGGATGCTGCACTTGGTGGTTTCTCCTGTTAAATATTCTGGAAGACTAATGAGCCTTCGTTTCCAGTTCACATTTCGTATCAGCATTCATTTTTAACTTGTACCTTGGTTTAGCGGCTCATATGAAGGAGTCTCTGCCCTGCCTGGCTTGATATGTGGCATTTAATCCGTCAAAATGCTGCCACTCTCTTGCCAATCCCAATCTCTTTCACTCCTCCCATCCGCAGACTAACAGAGGTGTTATGTTATGGATGCAGTTATGTAACCGCCTGAATACTGATGAACATTGGAGCCACAGTATGCCCATATGAATACATGTGCAGTGGGTGTCCTCATCATACAGATTGCATGCATATCAGAAGATGATTAAATTAAGAATTCGGAAACGATAGCGACGCATAATAAAACATGAAGCTGTGTATTTTACAGCAGATACGGCCAATGAGGTTAAGTTAGCAAACTACACATTTTGTAGTCCCTGATTAAAACAAGTGTGTGCATGACTGTGTTAATGCACACATGTATTTACTCCACTGTATATGTATAGTAGGAAAAGGAATCAAAATATAATTATGATTCTGTAGAAAAGCAAATTCCATGTAAGTATGTCATTTTGGGACATACGCTTATTCAATTTCTCATTGAGTCTAGTTGAGTAATGGGTTAAGGTGATCTCATCAGTATCTTTCATTCACTAAATATAGTCATGCTTCTGAGAAAAACTTCAGATATCCTGTATGTTTGAAACAGAAAGTGATTTTAGATTGTGGAATCAATAAGAACTTGTATAAATATTAAAAAAAAAACTTATTTAATACCTTATTTAAGGAATATTTTGACACTTTGTAAAAAATGATAATGCTTAGTATCGAGCATGACCATTAGCTTAGCATAAAGACTGACAGGCTGTCAGCGCTAGTCATTATTTTACAGTAGAAAGTCTCTTTCCAGTTCAGACACACACTATATCTTTTAGGGCTTGCATGAGCACCACGGTTATGTTAATGAAAGATATTGATAAGATTATCGTGATCCATTACTCAACAGGCCTGTCCATTAGTCTGTGTGTCAGTTGCCATGTGCTCTGTTGGATCAATGCTCTTTCCCGACCGCTGACCTGGAAAAAGCAGTAAAAGCTTTGCTGCGCTGCTATCAATAGACGGTCTAATTAAGAACAGCACCCTCTGAGTAAACTCTGCTCAACTAGCAAAGACACTTGCTACGATTGTGCTAAAACTCCCTCTCATTGAATCCAAACTTGAAGTTTCTGCAGAGTAACTGCAGAGAAGCTGTGAAATGAGATCATCTGTCTTTGACTTTGGCCTCAGAACAAAGACAAGAGGATAATATGTTGGATGTGGGTAAATATATATAAAAAAAAGTAGGGTGTCTCCATAATTGTCTGCATTAAATTTTAAGTCAAGGATGTCCTTGCCTGACATAGCAGGGGGTGATTCTGGCACTAAAGGAGGCCATCTGTTCAGCCTAGAGTGAAATGTATTGGATCTCTTCTAGGTCAGGCTTGCACAATCATGAGATTGGGGTAGAACTCTTTAAATTTGGGTCTGCCCACTGGACCATGGGATCATCTGCCAGTTGCAACAATTAGAGAAAGGACACATCCATGCAGACCGGACTCATGCCGATGGACGGGACAAGCAGCACAGCCTGCGTCCTGCCCCAGAGAGACAGAGCAAAGCCGGGCCAGCCGTCTCTAAAGTCTTGGACCCCCTCCGGAGCTCTCGGCGATCAGGTCTGGCTGGAGGAGGAGATAGGCCCCTCGTATAACCAGTCCTCTCCCAGCCAGCCATCGGGCCCCAGCGCCCCCAGCAGCAGCCCGGGATGCAGCAGCGAGGGCACTGGCAGCCTGTACAGCTGGAGCTCAGGGGTGACCTGCCTCCTGCACAGCTCCATCAAGAGGCAAAGCCAGAAAGCGTTTCAAACTCGACTGAGAGAGGAGAGAAAGTGGGGGAAGCGTGCGGGATGTCCTTTCAGAGGGCCTCGTCGCAGAGCTCATCCACAGGCGGAGCGGGACACGGGCAGCGACCACAACCAACGCCGCGCATCGCCAGAGAGGGGTGGGCTGTGTCAGGGGAGGGCTAAAAGTGTAAAGCTACAGTGTCTGCTGGAGGAAAAGATCGAAGCCAAAGTGAAGTTTTCCCAGTTCCTGGATGAGGTGACATCCAACGTGCTTGATGCAAACAGCCTGCAGGCATTTGGGAAACTAGTCACCACCACAAGTCCACCTCAGCCCGAGGACGAGATTCAAGCGGCGATACAGTGGGGTCCCAGGCTACCCTGCTCAATGGCCCAACAGCAGGGCTCTTTACTCGAGCTGAAGACGACCCTTGACCCGGAAGACAACACCTACCTGGAGACGGACGTTGACACAGTGACAGACGAGAAACACGTGATTCCACCCCCTCCGCAGTTCTGTGAAGGGTTCGAGATGACGAGTCCCTTTCCGGAGTTTCATCCCGACTTCCCCACATACCCCTACAGATCTGCCTCTCTGCCCAAGGGCATCAACATGGTGAGTGAAGAAAGTCATCCCAGTCTTTAATCAAAGCCAGACCTCGGAACATATGTTATGATTGGAGCCGAAATTGTTTCTCACAGAGTTTGAAGGGATGCCTAAATAAATCAAGTCTTTGGATGATTTGAGTGAGTTCTTGATTTCTCTAGGGCTTTTCTGCTCTATTATTCAGAGCGTAAAGAAGTACATGGAAAAAATGCAAGTTATAATGTTACTAGTTCTTTGTCTAATCCGGTCGATGTTTTTTTTTTTTTTTCAATCAAGATTTTCACAAAAGCAGGAAAAATCCACATAATGACGTAGAATGTTCATAGAAGAAAATATGAAAGAAACGTAGCCTTTATTATCAGTGTGTTCATGTCTCTCAAGAAAAGACATACAAATGCACAAAACAAATACTGTCAACACATTTACACATTCCAGCCCTTACCCTCACTTTCATACACTCTCGTGTACATATACACATTGAAAGAGAAGGAAAAAAAGATTTACTAATTTAGTTTACCTTTTTTGTTCATGTTCACTAAAACAGAGCTATTGAGTGAATGTTGGACTTGTATTTGTCAGGTGACTGGACAAACTACTCCAAATGAATGCTATTGTTGCTCCGGATCTGTGTAAATACGCACGTGTTTGCTAAGGACTTCATCATAGGGTGATAATATGGTCTGTGTTGTGTTTACACGTTTTCTGCACTTCCAAAAAAGTCAGTTATTGCAGCTTTAAATAAAAGTCTCAACTTATTTTTGCAAGAGATGAAAAGTTTGGGCTAAACATCATGAGAAGTATACTTCCTGGTGGCAAGCGGGGTCTGAGGATTAACAGACACTAAACCCAATAAACAAGATTTAATATAATTCATTACTCTCTCTCTCTTTAACCCAACACACAGACCGATGGCTCGGCTTTATTCTCGTGGCCCTGGCATCCAAGAAGAAGAGAGACAAAGTTCTGCGTTAAACCAGGTTTCCACAAACGCTAATGGATCAAATTTGTCCGAAAGGAAGACTCTTTGTGGGTGTCATTTACGGGAGAAAATCATTTCTTGCGCTCACTATTAATATTTATGAATAAATGTATTACATTTGAATAATGAATACTGCTGGACAAAGTAGCCTATTTATTTAAAATACATTTAAAGTGACAATCGCAAGTGACACATACTTTTTTTAAAGATTTAGTAGCAAGTCGTATTTTGCGCACTGATCATAAAGCACTTACCAGACCTCTAATTATTTTGTCTTCATGACAAAACAACTCATTTAAACTCTGTGTGTTGGTTATTCCGCTGATCCACACACACATGCTACCTCTCAGCTGATCCAGTTAGTTATGACGGCGATGATGATGGATGATGATGATGATGATGATGATGTGCGTCTGCATGCTGACCACTGAACAGGCTTTTATGGGTACCTGCTCATCAGCATTCTACCCATCAGCAGCTCCTCCACATAATCCAAACCGAACAATGCAGTCATGTACTGACTCAGCCCACTCACCGGCATTTATTGTGTGACATCCATCATTTTCTCAGCTTGAGACGTACCCTCGCTAAAACGGCGGTGGACGCAAAGAGCCTGTTTCAACAACTGTTTGTCTTCAGGAATAGAAACCGGTGACTTCCCCATATTTACAGCAGCGGTGTGTGTCACTGGAAGACGGGCCTGGAAGCTCAATTAGCAATTACTGCATCACAAGTGAGTGTATTTCTAGTCTCAGCATGGCATTCATTTCACTGCTAGACGATAAACAATCCGGCTATCCTCCTTTTTCAAAATGTGTTGTTTCAGTGACGAAAAAAAAAGCATAAAATTGCGTTACTGAGCTCAAGCGTCATATATGTTCTGCAACCCCTGGACCATCTCTCATCGAAGAGTTTTAATTTGCAGTCTGTAAGTATTTCTCCCTGAACCCAAAACATACTTGACAGATCTTCAAAAGTATAGCACCGCTGCCATTTAATAATAAAGGAGAAGATCACATTGCCTTAATTTATTGTCTGATTAAAATTCAGCCTTTGCCGTCACCTTAGCAACTGCTTGAAAAAAAAAAAAAAGGTGGGTGGCATGGGGGCTGAGAGAGGCAGGCATGTGAGCCTGTTGGTGTTCATCTCGGTGTAGTGTGTCTGTCTGTGTGTGTGTGTGTGTGTGTGTGTGTGTGTGTGTGTGTGTGTGTGTGTGTGTGTGTGTGTGTGTGTGTGTGTGTGTGTGTGTGTGTGTGTGTGACTGTGTGTCGCTGCAAAGTTTCATCTCCTCACACGAGTCCTTGTACAAGTGCGAGCGCAGTAACGAAACATTCTTCACAGGCACACGACCTTCAGCTGTGCTCTCGCCGAAGATGCAAACTCAAGCTCTCCAGCACCCCCCCCCCCCACCACCACCACCACCACGGCTCAAAAGCACGTTTCCGTTGGTATTCTGACTCGGTTATGTTCCCCACTAACCCTGGAGATCAAACAACGTCCTTCCAACGGTCGCTCCCTTCATTAACGACGCTACTACACGCATGGCTCCCTCCCCTAACTGAGGGAAACCTACTTTCCAGCCTTCCACCAAAATGGTGAACCACCATAACACCCGATCGGGCCCGCGCCCTAAATCTGAGACTACTTTGGGATTGATGCATAATGCATCGCCTTCAGACAGAGGGCCAGCAGCAGACTTGTACAAAACGTATTCTCCCTAACAGCCATGGGACTTGAGATGTAAGATTCAACAGCTTGGACCACCTGTTCCCCTCCTCTCCCTCCGTTCTCCATCTCTCTCTCTTCCTGTCTCTGCTCTTGTCTTTCTCCGATCCAGCACCTAGACGAGGATATTGAGTTGCTGCCAGTATCCCTCGTGGGGGGGCTTGCCATGTATCTGCAGTCTGGCTGCAATGGAGGTTTCCACTCTCCCTCCTTCCTCCCTCCCTCCCCTCCTTCCTCCCTTCCTCGCTTCCCCTCTCTTTCTCACACTCTTGCTATGATATGATTGTTCTCTTCTCACCTCAAGTAAGTGCAGATGTAGACAGCCTGATGAGGGTTTCCTCACGAGCAGAGATGAGAGGAGCGAATGAGGGAGCAGGAAAGGCAGCGCGAGAGAGAGAGAGAGAGAGAGAGAGGGGAAAGAAATAAACAAAAACAGAGGGGGAAACAGAGAGCGTGCCTGCTGAATATGTATGATTTGTTTCTGTTTGCGCTGCAGCGATGCTCTACTTGGCAGCTCCATGGCCAGTTTAATAATGGGTGCCCTCCACTAACATGCTGTCATTTCCTTTAGGTGCCTGATGAAGAGATGAACAACATAGACACTATCAGGTAAGCTTCTCCATCTCCATCTCTCTCTCTCTCTTTCTGCACATATCTTTCAGCGCTACACCATCACGCCCCCGCGCTCTCCCTGTCGTCTTCCTTTAAGCTCCTTCCCTCCCACTCTTCCTCTCTGTCTTTCCACTCTCGCACAGTCTCTCTCCCTCACTCCCTCTGTCTTCCCTCCCTGTCTCAGCTGCTGCTGCTGCTGTTGGACTGGTGGTGGTGGGAGGCTGGTGTGCATGTGGTGGGGTTTCTCTGAGCTTTAAGGGAGAGCTGGGTAAACCAATCCAGATAGCATACAGAGGGGGTTTTCTCCATTTCCCCAGCGAGGCTCGGGCGGCCGGATTTCTATCTCACGGTCTCCAGGATGAAGCTCTGCGTGAGCGGAAGGTACCGCTTCACTGTTTGCATCTTTGATTTGGATTACAATGCTGGCTCGGTTGTGTCTGTGTGAGTGTGTTGGAATATGTGTGTGTGTGCGTGTGTGTATATGTGCTCATCCGTATGTGATGTGGCTGCACTCACAGTGTCAGTTCGTGCTCTCTGTGTATTGATGCAGTGCTGTTGTGGTATTATCTGCTTTTCTGATAGTTTGTCAAAGATAACCGGGGTGTTGCTGTTGCAGAACGAGGCTGGTGGTTGTATGCAGGAAATCTCTTGGCTTAAAGATTCACTGCAGCGTATGTGGCGTTACTGTAAAAGCTTTTTCTCTAAGGGAATCAATCAAGAGTGTTAGTCTTGACTGTGTTATGGTAGTACAAATGTCCATCCTCGACTGTTTCACATCTGCTTCTGCGTGATTTCAGTCAGTCACCTGTCGGAATGCACCTATAGCCACTGATTAATTACTCTGCATGGCAGCGCTGCTTTGCCACTGTGAACAACTGAGCGACTGTAGCTCGAATCAATGTTCTTTATGTGTTTAAATAAACCTGACAGTCTCAAATGTTCACCGAAGCCCAGGTAATAACCGAACTAATGCCTTCACATTCCTGCACAGACAGATTTTAATGAGCTCATTACAGAATTACAAGTGCTCACTCAATTTTCTGATTAAAGTTGCATTACACGGGAATCAAGGCAGCAAAGCAAACATGACGACGTGCAGAAAAGGATCTGCTCCTTTTTGATCTCTCTCTCCTCTCTCCTCTCCTTTCCCCCTCACTGTCCTACAGTAGACACGTTGTAATTGATACTATTACTAATGAACCATTATTAATCCGGCACGGACGGAAATAGATCCCGAGCTTTCCCTTTTGTGTTCGATTGCCGATGGTATTATTACGATTTCAAGCAGATTACAGTTTAAAAGCCGTTTAACCAGCCGATGAGGGGGTAATTAATCTGACAGGGTGTTTCTCCAATATCGGGGCATCAATTGTCCTCACCACTGTGTCACCGCTTTAATTGAATTAAAGGAGCTCTTCTGAGATAAGAGGAGGTGTTCCTGTGTCTTTTCTCTGCTGATTAGGAAACAAGGTCACCTGTGGCCTCTGAAGACGCTGTGGCGAGTTTTAACAGGTTGCTCGATCTACCTGAGAGTCTGACATCCTACCCACCCCCACCTCCACCTCCACCCATACATCTTATCTCCAAGACGCCTTCCTCTCTAAGTGATGAAATGTCCTGAAATCTCGTCTCTCTCTCTCTCTCTCTCTCTCTCTCTCTCTCTCTCTCTCTCTCTCTCTCTCTCTCTCTCCTTCTCATTCTGTCCCTCCCTTGGCCGGGCCTCCTGCGTCGGGGCCCTGTGGTGGAGATAGAGAGATGCACATTGTACACGGAGATACGGCACAGCAGGGAGCTCCACAGCAGAGGAGGCTTTGGTTGGATAAACAGATTTTAAGTTTTTTTTTTTAAGTGTTCAATCACTTCTGCTGAAGTGTTTCATTTTAGAAATGAGAGTGACACCACTTGGGGGTGGGGGAACAGAAAAAGGACAGCTCCTCTCCCAGGATGATTGACTGCCCAAAATGTAATGCAGTTTACGGAAAGAGTGATGATGAAATGACATCCTTTTACATAGTATTAAGGATTTAAGAACCTGAATTAAACGATTCAGGTATCATAGATGTACATTTAGAATGATAGAGTCAGTGTTTCATTTAAACTGTTATACAGAGAAGAAGGGCGAATAGAAGTGTTTATTGAATATCGGCAACATCTAAGACGACGCGCAGTTTCAAATGGTTATTTACACTTTGCTAGTAAATATTTAAAAAGATTCAACTTATTGAATATGGCCACAGTCACTCGGATAAGATTTGGATGGGGGGAAAAAATCATTCACTGAATTTGACATCCTCGCGTCAAGATCAATTAAGTCTGGAGCTTTAGATCATATCACATTCATCTCAGTTGATTTGGGATTTGGTGAGGGAAGCACATGATTCACATCATTTTCATTTAACCATTCAGTGACCCCTTCTGCATCTGCATGTGTTGTCTTCCCATGCACCTATTCAAGTTTTTTTGGAATAGTGCCTCTACTGGCTGAGAGTCACCACTCTCACATTTGTCCATTGGTTATGAAGCTACAGCCAGTTACCTACGCGCTGTTTTCAGTCATTATGCTAAGCTAAGCTATCTGGCTGCCAGTCTTCTCTACCAGTTCCGATAGTGACTACTGCTCATGCTAAACTACGTAAAACCGATTGTTAATTAATATTGGTCCCAGGAATATTAAACACTTTGGCAACGATATCAACCCAGATGAATAAGGCATATATTTAATAACTTTTATTATAGATGAAGTGATGAGCAAACGCAGACATTAATAGTGTGAGTGGTGTGGGAGAGAGGCTGGTCTGAAGAGAGCTACTTTTGATGTGCTTAAGTGGACATTGTTGGTCTAACAGACTAATGCTCTCCTCTGTGGTCTGAACAGTTTGTCTCTCTCTCTCTCTCTCTCTCTCTCTCTCTCTCTCTCTCTCTCTCTCTCTCTCAGTCAGAGTATAGGTCTCTCTCTCCCCCTGTGGTGGAGCACTGACAGCTCATCTGGGGGTTATTAAGTGTATCTTATCATCTCAACCCCATTATTCTTCCTCCCCTTTGCCCTCTTCAGCACCAGCAGTCGGATCGTACAGGTCAGATTTATTCCTCGTGCCGATGAAGCAGTCAACCTTGTTAATGGCTTCACTACCAGCTGCCACAGCTCCAAGTCTTTGACTTGAATTGTACATTTACATAGTAATCTACAGTATGTGTTAAATCCACCCCTTCCTGACTTAAGAGAACACTAATTTAATGAAAGTGAGACTTTTGCTGAGCAGCCGACAATGATGCTAAATGCACTCAGCTAAAACACTAAATGTAAGAGAGGCAAAATCAGTCTATCAGCATCTCTAAAGCTCACCAATTAACACATTATATCTTGTTTGTTTAATTTAGGCAAAAACTTCCAACAAAAATGTGTCATCAAATTTACTTAGATCAAATATAAAATGAAAGTAGGTTTATAAAGGAACTGTCACTTGATTACAGGAATAGTTTGTCATTTACAGAAATATGCTTTCTTGCAGAGAGAGAAATTAAAAGTTGCTGTGTGTGCAAATATAAAACAGATAGCTATCACAACTACTCCGTCAAATCCCTCGTCGTTTTTACGCCTCAGTTTTTATACAGGCTAAACGAATACAATGAAAGGGGGATTGCATCACCTCGACAGAGACAGGCGAGCTGCTTCCAGTCTTTGTGCTAAGCTAACAAGCTGCTGGCTGTAGCCTTATATTACCAGACAAACATGAGAGCATTGTAACAATCTTCTCATCTCAGTCTCTGCAAATAAAGTGATTTCCCAAAATGTCCAACTATTGCTTTAAGTCTTTATTGTAACCAAACATTGACTTGTCATTGCAAAATCACAGTGGCATTTCAGCACGAGGAGTATGCCAAAAACGGGAAGGTTTAAATGGAAATTAAACACTTAAACACATGTTTTCTTTGTCGTTGCTTGTTTGCCTTGATGATCCCAAACTGGAGGTCACAGATTTCATACCATATGCCACTCACTTAATGTTGCGATGCTGGAAAGCTGTTTGCACTTTGTTGGTTTCTATATTCTCTCAGCATAGTTCATGCATCCCTGAGCTGAACGTTTTAGGCCGCCTCTTAAGAGTCATAGATGGACCTTAAAGTACATCTGAGCCTCCCGCTGTACAGTTGTGATGTATAAGAGGCAAATGCTCATGTACACACGCACACACGCACACACACACACACACACACACACACACACACACACACACATAGACGGACATACATGGAAACGCAGTACGCTGCAGGCTAGCAGATTTGCAGAGGTGGTTCCTTTGTTGTGTCTAATCACTACCTGTCCATTGGAGCGCCACTCGTAAACAATATGTTGCGGTCGTGGGCGGTGTGTCTTGTGCGTGTGTGTGTGTGTGTGTGTGTGTGTACACATATGTGTGTTTGTGTCTGTTCTATTTTTAATGAGCTGAACCCTTTTGAAAAGCTGCTTGTGCTTCTTCGTCCCATCTCCTTTTTGTTGGGGCTGAAAAGATGGCAAACGCCTTATTTGTGTGTATGCCACAACATTTTGGTAACGTCTTTTATTATATATATATTACTGTTCAACCCAAAAATTGGGAAGCCAAAAAAAAATGGCGGGATTGACGAAACTCGAGTGGACAGAATTTAATTTTCTTTCCCATTTACTTTACGGAAAAATGTAAATGCTGAAGAAATTGAAACTCACTGATTTGGAACACACAGTAATCTCGAGGAAAAGTGAGTGAGAGGTTTCAGATGAAGTTTCAGAGCGAGTGTGTATATTCTGGATCGGAAGAAGACCAGGTCTCAGTGGCTTTGCTAGGACAGCTCTCAGTAGGATTTACTGGCACTATAACATGATTTTCTTGTCGCGAGGCAGACGCTGTTTTTGTAGAACAGCATGTGCTTACATGTGCTGTGTGTGTGTGTGTGTGTGTGTGTGTGTGTGTGTGTGTGTGTGTGTGTGTGTGTGTGTGTGTGTGTGTGTGTTAGTGCTCTTATAGCTTTGGGGGTTTTCTTGCCTCCACTCTACTCCAAACTTGTATTTATTTTGACTTGAATTATTTATGACTGAGCACTTTTGAGAGACAATGTTTTGTGACGGCATCTTACATTATTTTGGATCTATGTCTGGAAACAAACTCAAGGTTTAGATTTTCATATTATGTTCACTGAAACTTTTCAATTTAGAATTTAAATACTTCACCACGACATAGTTATAGAGTGCTCAGTATCTTTATATTTACTCTTTAAGAATGTATCTAAAAAATATATTTAAAAAAAATATATATATAAGTAATAATTTCACTTTTTTCCTCTTACAAACATATTTAATCTTTACCAAAATCGATGTATTAATAAGTGAGCGTGCTGGGAGACAGATTTAGCTTTGCACAGAGCCCCGCTAGCTGTTTGTATTTATATTGAGTTTTCTTCATTTTTTTCCGTTACAAGTTGTTGTGTTTTGTGTTTTTGATGCTGCAGTGCCTCAAGTATCTGACCCATCACCCTACTCTTACATCACTCATGGTTCCTCTCTTGCTGGGAAGAGTATCTACTCTGAAATAGGAGCTAAAGAATAATGATCGTTACTAAAAAAAAAATGGGAGCTCTTAGAACGATGTTCTTGAAACTGTGAAACAATCTTCTGGTCTGAAACGGCTGAATTTCCAATCTTTTCCCCTTTTGGTACCTGTAGCAAAACCCAGTTAGATTGTTAACGCAGAGCTATTTTCAGCCTAAACTACAACTTGCTCTGGTGTTGATGTTGGACCCAATCAGTTCTCTGTGTTGACTTTACTTTTTTTGGGGGGGGGGGGGGGGGGGGTTTCAGAAGAGCAACAGAGCTGTGTATATTTTTGTCTTTTCATTTGGAGCTCGGCTAGCCTCCATCACCTCTCCCGCTCATCCTAAAATCCTCTCGGGATGGTTGTTGTGATTACACACTCCCGTTTTCCCGGCGCCATCAGCGGCACATGAAACCCGTTCAGCGGGTCATTATCCCCTGCTGCTGCTAATGATGTTTGGGAGTTGGTGTGTAACTACTTAGTTGTCTGCTCCCAGATCAATCAATGCCGGACAGAGAAACGGCAGAGACGCAAACCCACACATTCTCACAGAACAGAACATACACTCTTAGTGCCCTGAGTTGAGAGTTGATGTTTCTTTTTTATTAGGTGGTTGAGTCATACTGCTGAGTGACTGCTGCAGGTTAGCTACCTTGTTAATCTGAAGGGGATACGAGGCAGAAAGAGCGTCTTCTTTGCCTTCTTCCTCTGCTGCTTCTGGATGAGTCAGCCTCACGGGTTCCCCCCCGCTCTAATGCTGAGGTCTGGGCCTCTTTATAAGGGCTTTTCCTGAGAGCCTGTCTGCGAGGTACATGCGATCAGCAAGGCAGGAAGGAAGCAACCAGGCGGAGGAGAGGAGAGGAAGGAGAAAGACAAATTATGATTTCCACTGGAGACTTCACACCCACTCTGTTTGCCTTTCCTCTCTAATTTAGTGATGGCTTCGCTCTCTTTCCTGTCTTTGACTAAATTGCGACTACTCTAGCTGGCATCCCCCCCTCCAAAAAAAAAAAAATGTTGCTTCCTGCGTCTCCCTCTTCCCCATTCCTCAACTTTAATATCCTCCTCCTCCTCTACAGCCTCCCCTTCCTCTTCTTTTCAATGCTCTGAGTTCCTCTCGAATGTCAGCATGGCACGAGTGGGTGGCAGGCAGCGCCATCTGAACGAGCCCCGTCTATGGTTTTGCTGCAGTGTGAGGATCGGTGCTGAAGGAAGAGAAAGCAAGCGAGTGAATGAGCGAGGGAGGGAGGGAGGGAGGGAGGAGGGAGAGTTGTTGTGTGCTGGCGGTTTGACAGCGGACACCTGACGTGGCCTGAGATATGTCGCCAACAGCTGTCCTTTCTTCACTTTCATGATCGAGACTGTTTGGTTTATTTCATTCCTTGAAATAGGGGGATTGAATTGGCCCGGCTGATGCCGCTGCACAACAAAACGCACAAATACACGAAAACACATACAGACGCACAATCGGAGTCGTGTAGACGCATGCACACTGCAAGTATGAGCCTATACTGGGACACAAAGCAACAGCCTCATACATGCACCAAAAGATGCTCACACCCACCACATCTTACACACACACACACACACACACGCACACACACACACACACACACACACACACACACACACACACACACACACACACACACACACACACACACACACACACACACACACAGAGAGAGAGAGCCGGTGTGGTATGACTCAGAGGGGAGCAGCTGGAGTGAAGGCTCCAGTGGCGGTGGTGAGCTGTCACCATCTGGAGGAGTGCATGTCTCCCTGGCTGCCTCCTCAGCCAGCAGCATAAATCACCTCCCAACAACTGTGTGTCAGTGGATCAACATGTTTCTCTTCCGTATGTGTCATCAGGTTTTTACTCATGCGTGTGTACAGTATCCACGGATACAACGTCCCGATCGGGAGGCTGTACCCACCACCACCACTGCAGTCACACGCACGGTCTGTCATTGTTTCCGTTCCGAGTGGACGGCACCCGCGCTCGGATCAGAGCGGCTTTGATCGAGCTTTGACGCGCCGCCCCGTCTAATAATCCGCACGATTTGTCTGCAGGCTGACAGCCGCACCTGTGCTGTGGTGTGTGGACGCCGTCGAAACACACGGGATTGAGCGTACTGTAGCAATATTTGGAGAAGAAGCCTCGGTGCATTGGCCTTGTCAAACTCATTTCATTCAAGACGGGGTGGATGTGTCAGTTCATGTCCTTTTTGTTTGGACATGTAAGAGATGAAGTCTGCGAAAAAAAGAGAATAGAGGATGTTTGTTTTTACTGATAAGTCTGCTTGTCACAAAGGCCTTTCATCAAGCACCAGTGATATAAAGCAGGGCTGTGTCCAGCAAAGCACAAACGCAGCATAACACCTACAAATACATTTCCTTCTCTTTTAAGGACCCTGACAATATTTTCAGCTGTCAGCTTCTTACTATGAGACTTTAAAGCAAAATCATGTTTGCTAAATTTAGAGCGGTTTTAGTCATTTCACATGAGAGATTTCTGTTTGTGTGTGTCTCTGTGCTCTTTTCTCTGGTTTAAAGAAGAAACATGTAAATCAATATGTGATATGGGGTTGTTTCTGTTATGTTGCCAGACCATTGTTAAAATGTAATCAATAATGTTGACAGTTTTTCTTTTCTTTTTCTGAACCATTAACTTGTATCAAATGTAACAAATAGTATCAACCCAAAAAATGCTGCGGCAACTTATGGGACATAAGAAATGCTCAAAGCCATTTAAACCCCCAAAAAGTGCAAATAAGTTGTAATATTTCCTTTTAACCAACATGAATTCCACAAAGGTGCCTGCTGTGGCACATATCCGTTGCAAAACAAATAGTAGCGTTTTGCTCTTTAAGTCTGAAGGACTGAGAGCAAAGCTTGACATTTACCACTGATGTCTTACTTCCACAACACAGTGTGACACATAACAGCCACTAAAATTAGCCCAAAAGCCCAAAACACCCTGGGTGGATTTTAACCTGGTCTGATCTTTAAATGTGGCGGTTACTCTGAATTTAGTACAGTTTAAGGGTATTTCAGCATCCAAAACTGCGGGTAATTTTGCCATGAAATGACTATCACTGCAAAATATATATATCAACTTTGTCCTTCAAATAGGATCCCTTGTTGATCTGTAATTACTAATATTGGCAAATCTGTGTGTTTACTTTGTTTGGCAGGATCAACGCAGGTAGAGTACTCAGTAACTCTGCAGGCCACACTTAGCGGGTCTCCTTTGGGAAACTAACACATATGCCGGTTCCCTGTGGTCAACCCCTATAAACACATGAGAGGGAAGGAACACAGACAAACCATGAAAAAGATATACATTGGCAAAACTGCCTTAAAAGTGCCCCGAAATGGCGGCAAACATCCGAAAAAGAGGTAAGAGAGTAACTCTCAGACGCCATCTTCCCATCAGTCCTTGTTTTTATCTGTTTGTCCGCTCATCCGCCCACGAGGTGTCTCCTCTGGTCGCACAGTGATGCGAAAACGGCCTCATCCTGCCCGGGAGTCACGCCGCCTCGTCATCTCATCTCACCGGGATGAAAGCACTCATTATGTCTGACTCAGCTCCTGTTCACAGAGGAGGTCACTAATGGGGGATTTTTCATCCCTGGAGCTACTTCACGTAAACTCATCCTCTATCAAACAACAAACACCTGTATTCCCCTGCTAATGCCTGCCAATCCAAGACAAGCAGGAGGCAAAAACAGCACTGAAATGCCTTCCAGGCAGTTGAGACACTCATTGAATCCCTTTGTAGGCAGGTATTGTTTTACTCAGCAACTTGGTTGTAGAAGCAGCAGCTTTCAGCATAAATCCACCACCGGAAAAATGTTCCAGAGTCCGTGGGAAATTATCAATTCAAATGTACGTCTTTTATTTATCATTTAGCCGAGTATAGTACTGTATCTGAGTGGAGCTTTATTTGTACAAATATTTCAATATGTTCACATTAAAGGAGAGAAAGTACGAAAGCAAGAAACACAAGTTAGTTCCTTAAAAGCATCTTAGGGAGGACGGTGCCTTCAAAACCCTTTTTCTGAAATATAAACTGCTGTTTATATTTTAATATCTTACATCAATAAATGAAGGAGGCGGTTAATAGCACTCAACCTCACAAGGAATGTAAGGCCGATGTAATAGGTACACTAAGTACACTGTAACACAAAGCGTTAGTCTGTGTTGTGTAAATCAATTCATATAAAAACACCTTAATTGTATTATTTATGTGACTGTCCAAAATTAACGATCCAGCTAAAGTGGGTTACAAGACAACAAAAGTGACAGGAATTAAACAAGACAAAATTACTAAGAAATGGCTGGTAATATTTAGTCTTACCAGCTGTAGATCCTATCAAGCATATTAATAAGAACTTGATGGTACCTCCACTTAGTGACCTGCAAACACTGAAAGGAACCTGTGCCTGATATGTTTCCAGTCTTCCTCGGGTGTATCGATGATCTCGTTAAAAGAGAGACAAAGAGAGGAAGTGAAAAGAGCACATCTCCATCCACTCTCTGCTATCTGTTATCGGTCTGCAGATAGAGTCATTACCCTCCTCCCTCCATCTGTCCGTCAATACAGGGTCCATTAAGCCCGGCCGTGCACACTCATATCCATCACGGCAACAGACATTTCCTCTTTTCCCACTCACACTTGCCCTTTTATGAGATGAAGTCCAGGTAATGCACATGCTCTGAAAATAGTCATCACCGTGCTGTCTGACTGAATTGCATGTGGGGGTTATCGCCGTTCCGTTAATCTGAGCCTTCACAGTCTATTTGTGTGATATATTAGAGTTCATTGGCTCATATTTCATCACAGATTGCACCCTTTTTTTTCCTCAGTGATGATGGAGTTTCTGTGATGATCTTTTATGCTGAGAGAAAAATATATAGTGCCCAGAAGACATTTTAAAAAAAGCTGTGTGTCCTGGTTTACCCCTGCCTGGATTCTTAATTAGAGATATGTGCTTTAGTCCCATGTTTTCCTCTCACAAAGCACTTTCTCACACAACTTTTCTTGCTTTTATCACCCTCTCATGATGTTCTCATCACCGCTGCATGGCCGCTCAGGGGCGCATTTAAAAGATTTGTAGACCCTTATAAGTCCATTTAGATAAGCATATACCCAAGTTACAAGCTTGTTTCCTGCAACATATGCCCTGAACACAATCATCTGCCGTGTGTGCGTGCAGCTCACTGCTGGAGCAGAAGGAGGATTTACGGAAGAGGCTTTCCTACACGACACACAAGCTGGAGCTGCTGCAGAGCGAGTTCGACTCCACGAGGCAGTACCTGGAGACGGAGCTGCGGCGAGCGCAGGAGGAGCTGGACAAGTTCACTGATAAACTGCGCAGGTAGGAGCGGACATACTGGACAACGCAGTGGTGGAAGAAGTGTTCAGATCCACGATGCATGCAACATACACTTGTACAAGTGCCTCAAAATGGTATTCAAAGCCAAAACAATCCATATCCAAAAATGCCCACAGTTAAAAGCTTGAATTGATCCAGTGAGATGAGACATTCAAGCTGTATATCCTTTGTTTTTTACTCCAGTTATATATATATATATGTGTATATGTATATACCACGAGGCAATGCACCGAACTTTCAGTATTTTCCCATCGGTATCTAAAGTTAGCCACTGTTGTGTTCTGGTCCAGTGAACAGCAGCTTTAAAGTGGAGGAGATATTGTATTGTGGATGTTTAGAAGGAGGCTCTGGAATAAATAGAACGGAACATATGTATTTCTTCTCTTGCTACTATGAACCAGTTGAGTTTTTCTCATTGTGTGAGATCTCAATAATCAAGCACAGACAGGATGGTTATTTTTCTGTCATAGAAAGAGAAACATGTAATACAAAGAAACCAACAGACACATTTTCTCTTTATTTTCCTCATTAGTACAACATTTGGAAGTTATTTCCAGGACTATTCCCTGTAGAATAACGTATTAACAAAGCAGCTTTGACCCCAGCCAAGTACCAATTACTGTCAGTTTGTGAGTACAAGTAAGAGTAAGTGTTCATTCTTGGAAAATCTGGGGTTTTGTGAATAAAAGAATTGTTGTCTCATCAGCATTTGGTACACGTTCCAGAGTGGTTTCTGAAAAATGTCAAAAGCAGATTGTAATCTTCACACTGCTTGAACTGGAGGCCATGTTGTCTGCATGGAAAAATAAACAAACAATAGTACTTCTAAAGAATCTAAATAATTATGGACCCAGAATTGCACCTGGTGGTACACCATAAAAGCCTCCCTTCCCAGGTTGGGATCCACTGGGTATGAGGAGTGAGTAATTCACATCATTATCTCGGCTTAAACAGTATGTCACTGCCTTCTGGGTCACATATAGCAGAACAAAACATTCACTAAATCATCATATCACTAGGGTGAGGTCAGTGAGATGAGAAAATGACTTCCAAGTGCATGCTATAAACTGCTGAGAATGCCGATTTGCTTCGGGAAACGTCTCCGGCTGCTAGGTACAAACTATTATCTGCAAGTGAGTTATGTCGTTTATTGTGTCGTTTAGAATACAAAGCAGCTACTCAGCACTGCAGAGGATCAACCAAGACCTGGAGGAAAAGATCCAAAGAAATGTAAGTGAGTGAGTGTGTGTGTGTGTGTGTGTGTGTGTGTGTGTGTGTGTGTGTGTGTGTGTGTGTGTGTGTGTGTGTGTGTGTGTGTGTGTGTGTGTGTGTGTGTGTGTGTGTGTGTGTGTGTGTGTGTGTGTGTCCATCCAGTCATATGGATTTCCATGCTAACGCTTAAGTACCTGTAGACACGGAAGAAAGAGAAGCGCCTCAGCAAGTCATGGGGTTGAGACGTGGTGGAGAACATTTGGAGGGCTAATTTAAATATGGAGATGCCCTGCCGTTGGCACAACTGAAGTTAATTATGGGCTATTACAATTGGCTGTCCTCCTTCCAGTGGCGGAGTGATAGCATACCCATTGTTCCTCAGTGCGTCGCACCTGACTTCATTTGTCAGTCGCCGCTTTTGCCGGTGGAAAGATACAATTAACTCGCCTGCCTGAGAACACTGTATGACAATCAGGTTTCTTTGCTGCTGAATAGACAGCTGAAAGCGCTCAGCGAAGGGGGTTTGTTACAGCACAAGATAATAATCATCGCTGCCCTCGGCGTGATTACAACGCTACAGCAGTTAGATACCACGTCAGTAAGGTGCTGAGGGTCACCCCGGCTTTCTATGACAAGACAAATTGTCATTTTTCAAAATAAACGCCGACAGCTTCTTCTTTTTTCATTCCGGTGAAGCGTCCTCATCAGCTGTTATTGATTCCCCTCACGTATTCCCTCCTCAAGGAGAGGTGCTGAGTAAGTCTCTCTGTAATCGTAAAGCTTGTTTACTCCACAGGTGCCACAAGCCCATCTGACCCCGTGGCCCTGCACAACTGGAGGATGTAATTACAAGACAGATAAACACAGTGATATACTTTAAAGTGTGCTGTCGTACTAACCGCAAACACTGGTGGGAAATTAGCAAACACTGAATTTAAACTTCACACAAACCTGGACCTTTTAAAAAAAAAAAATCAGCTACAGTATCTCTTGCTGCCACTTATTATTATTATTATTATTATTATTATTATTATACCCAATGGGTGAAGTTGCTTAGTGTATCTTTAGTGTGCACTCTTCGAAGTAAAGCTGCTAACAATATAAAATCATCAAAGCATATATTCAGTGTCGAAATATTGATGAGAAACTTGAAGTCATGGCGAATTTGCTCAGTTCTGTGAATTACTGTAGTGGAATTTGATTAATTAAAAGATTGTAAAAACTGGGACGCACGCTTTGATGAGTGTTTGTTTCAACTGAAAACTTCAACGTTAACGTCTATGTGTTTAAAAAAAATCTATAAGTCTCCTTTCCATGCTGGTAATTTGTATTAAACGTCTCTGCGGTCGTCAGACTCAGCACCACGACGATGAGAAGCGAGCGCTGAGCAGAGAGATCATCGTCCTCAACAACCACCTGATAGAGGCAAAGCTCACCATCGAAAAGCTGCAAGAAGACAACGTAAGAGCCTTGTTGTGTTCCCATCTTTAGAGAATACATTTAAGCATATTGATAGCGCCATCTTGTCTATCTGCCTTGAACAAAAACTGATACATTTTCCATTGCAAGTAGACATATTGCCTCGTTATAACAAGGTTATATCCTGTTGTCACAGGTCACAGGTTCCAGTTATTTGTATTCTATTTTATTTGTGTATATATATATATATATATTTTACTTTAATTTTGTATATATCTTTCATCCCTGTTGCTTTTTTATATATTTGTATCTGTAAACTGTAAGTTGTAAGGCGCTACTACGACAACACATTTCCCCTAGGGGATTAATAAAGTATATATCTATCTATCTATCAAAGCAAAACTGATCACACACGAGCACGGAGAGACACTTTTGCTCGTATTAATCTTTTTAATTCTGGTTAAGAGCAAAGAGAACGTGATATTTGCAGCTATAAACTGTCAGACTCAGTTTTCGAAGCAAATAAAGTTTCGGGGCTAGAATAATCAGTGGCGATGATGCAATACTCAGCAACACGAGTGCATATTCATCCTTGAATGTTATTTCTTCTCTTCTAATTGTGTCTCTGTAGGACATGTACAGGAAGGACTGCAACCTGGCTGCTCAGCTTCTCCAGTGCAACAAGTCTCTCTACAGGGCGCAGCTCTCTGAGGTGAGATCCACGCTGACTGGTTCATGTCATTCAGGCTCAAATCTTATTTTTTTAAAGTTTTTAATTTAGTCTTCGAAAAAGTTACATCAATGTCAAGATTTCAGTCACGTCGAATCCCTAGAGGGTCAAAGAAAGTCATAAGCAACCAAAGGTCAACTTTTGGCCCTGAAATCTGCACAATTAAATGTGCACTACATTTCTTAATACAACAGTAGCCAAGAAAAAGGATATTTTTTCCCCCAAGAAAAAGCTTTGAAGTGCAAATGAAGAGGAGATGTGAAGTGTAGTTTCTTGAACAGCACTACGATGAATTTTCAGCTGACATAAAGACGGGCAAAAGAAGTGCTGTCTTGACTGTAAGGGAAGGTCATTTTGCCCTTTTGTGAGACAGAGGAGATAAGAGACAAGACATGGTGGAGCGATGACTGCTGCCAGTCACTGCAGGAAGGACAGAGATTAGAGAAGTAAAGCTGCTCTTTGGCTAAATAACCTTCAACTGAGAGAAGTGGAAGAGGTTTGAAAAAGGTGGCAGCTAATTCAACACAGTTGAACATGTTCCTGATAATCTAGACACATAATCCTTCACTTTAGAATAGGTATGCCGGGAAAGCCATGATGATGAATGAAACTTATGTTTATAGTACTATTATATTATGTTTACCTCATGCTAGAAAATAAAATGTAAAGTGAAAATGGTTTAGCTCATTTCTGTTGACTTAAACTGTTGAAATGATTACAACAATATAACATGTTAATGGTTGGAAGTATTATATTCATAATTATTATTCCATTTCCATTTCAATATTATATATTACAGAGGCAAATTCACTTTACTTTTTTTAAAGGTTTAAATGTTACTTAAACATTTTATTAAATATATCCTTTCCTCTTTTTACATTTGTCCATTTATTATATGTCAAACGATAGAAATGCCATTTAGAATTTGTAGCTTTTTGTAAATTCTTTCTTTTTACAAATTGCCAACATAAACCAGTGATCGGAATTAACTAAGTGCATTTATGTACTGTACTTATATAACATTTGTAAGTACTTTACTTCTATTTTATGCAACTTTGTCCACTACATTTCTGAGGGAAACATACTTTTTACTCATTTCTTTGGCAGTTACTTTGCAGATCCAAAATATTAATATGAAATAATATTAACATTTTAATTATTAATTAGTATAGGGTGAAGCAACCCAGAAGTTTAGACATTTAATCAAATTAGTTCCTCCTTTAGCTGGAACATGAAAGTGATGCTTAGACTTGAATGCATCAATAATTCAAACACAATTTTATATTTTATATTACTTTGAAATGGTCCATTCTGCAGTAATGACTACTTTTTGTAATTTAAGTATATTTTGATGCTTTTGAAATTAATGACTTACAACAGTAAGTCTTCACTGTTCCACCTCTCCTTTCATTCTCATTACAATCCTTTGGAAATGAACCGATATTACATGCAGGCTTTGATATGAAGAGCAACAGTAGCACAACTCTTGTGTTTGCACCGATCAGAGAGACGGGAGGCCTCTCAAGTCGTTCTCCTCCCGTCACTCAACACGCAGCTGAGTCAGAGTGTAATTATACTGCACTGGGTTTAGTAATCATGCCATTGTTTGAGAATGATGACGCCTGAAGCGCGACAGAAACTACTTCAAGGCAATTTGTGCACAAATGTGAGGGACAGTGAACTGTGCAAGGAGCTAAAACTGCACTGCAGCCTCATCATGCTACCCCGCCGCCGCCGCTGCTGCCTGTGAAAAGATGCATGTGGATATCGACGAGTGTTCCAGCTCGGTCCCACTTTCCGCTGCATCAGCCCTGGCCTTGTGCCCATGTGACAGGGGTGGCTTTTAAAGCTGGCAAATGTCCACACGGTTAAAGAATGCATCCACGCGCTGTTACCCTCATGGCTGAATGCAATTATCAATGCAAACTGCATTTGGTTGCGTATAGCTGATACGATATCCCCTTACACACAAACAAATGCACACCCTCACTGTACAGAGTATAGGATTGGTTATAGAGGGGGGAAAACGTATGCAGGGCTACTGCCAAAAAGAGTGGAGGTCAAAGGCTATACATGCACGCTCTGTATGCCCATGTCTCCTTTGGGTGGGAGCTAATCGAAAGCATATTGATGAATTGTGCTGCAGCATTTTGAGGAGTGCAGTGGCTCTTCAGCGCCTACTGAAGTGCTCCAGTCGTTTGTTTAGCTGCAAAACAACCACAGAGAGGGTGTGAAACAATTAGGCTCGGATTTCTGAAACGCCACATAATTGTGATCCTGTTCAAAACAAGCCCAAGTGAAACATGTGTGGACAGTATTTAATGGTGTTAGTTTGGTTCACGTGGTAGAAAAACTGTTTTGATCAAAATGTCTCTTCGTGTTAGTCTTTCCTTCATCTACAAAGTTAGAATGAGCTCACCTCTCATTGCCAATTAGGAACAACTGACTAGATTCCTGTTGATGATGGGTTGCAGTTTGCGTAATGCTTGTTGCTATGGAGAGGCACAGATAGTAGATGGAGGCTGTTTTTCATTGATAAATGCTCAGAAACAACTTCTATCTTTTTCAAGGAAGGAGACTCGGTTCACCTTCATTTTCACGTATATGTTTCTCTTTGTTATGGCTCGGTGAGTTGAAAATGACAAGACAAAAATGACACAAACAATTATTCCTGACGAGTCAGGTAAATGCAAAGTGTACATTACTCTATACAACTGTACTGTGTGACATACTGACACACAAACTGTAGTGCACAGGGACAGAAAGTGCAATATATTTAGTTAAGAAAGTAAACTGTAGTATGAGCTAGATATCTTACTATAAATGCAATAAAGAGTTATCATGTTTAGGCCCCTTTACAGTGGGGCATTTGGATCAATCCAAAAAGGAGAAACGTCCACTGACCAAAGACAAACTTCTGCAAAATACTGACATTGTCAGAAATTTAGGAACCAATTTCTCACAATTTGACTGTTGCTACAACTAACATCTTCAAACTAGAATACAACATACTATGAAGGACAACACACTGCCCTGCGTGACATTTCGTGAGAACCATTTTTAATACATTTTGGAAGAAAAGAACACTTACAAACCAAAATGATGGGGGTGAAACGGAAAAATACATGTTTTTTTTGCTCCAGCTTTTACTAATCAATGCAACTATCACAGAACCAAGGGAACAATAAAGAAACATACATAACATGTACATAACGTAAAAACAAATATATATGAGCAAGGAAAATAGGAATATCAGTATACAAATCTTTAGTTTTCTGTTCATCTTAGATATAAATTGGAGACTTTGAAATTTTTTTTATCAACTACAAATAAATAGAAAGAGGTCTGTTGCACCACTCGCGTATGTGAATGTGATATTTACCCAGTAAAATAAGAAAATGAATAAGATCCAGCAAGTGAGTAATGAAAAGGACGTCTGTGGGACTCCGGCTTGCAGAGTTCCATTCTCATGACGTGAGCTGATGCCATGTCAATGTTTTCATACACTATTTTCTAGTTACAATGCAGTGACTACAATTCACCATGCATTCATTGCCCAGTCTGACACAGATTGTGAGCAAGATTTTATTAAACCTATCGCTCAGTGTGACAAGCCTGGTAGACCTTCTGATTATGGCAAATGTCCAAGGAGTCTTTCCAAGTCTTCAAAGTGTCCAAGAAAACATTCACACTGAATATAATTTCAAAGACTGTGAACGTTGTAGTATGTAAAACCCTCCTCAAACAATCATCAGTACAGAAAGTAGTGTGACAGCACATCTCTATCTGTTGGTACAGCAACACTAATGTCACATGTATTTTCCTGCCTTTCAGCTGCCAGCTGATTTTCAGGAGCGACTGACCATGCACTTGGAGGACTCTCCTCTCTGCCACACTTACTCCGACTCCGTCCCGGCCTCTCTCATTGGCAAAGTGCTCGAGAAGCCAGACGAGGCCTGCAGCAGCAGCCAGGTCTCCCGCTCCCCGAGCCCCCAAACCCAGGACCATGCTTTCATCTTGGAGAGGTTGGGACCGGGACAGCGGCTGGGGCTCCGCGCAGCCTACAAATCTGACCTGTACAGCAGCGACACGGCGCTGTACTGCCCTGAGGACCGGCACCGGGAGCGGAGGCCCAGCATGGATCTCCACGGTCAGAGGACGCTTGTCTACGGGCCCCAAATCTCTACCGACAGCAACCCAGAGGAGGGCTCGGTGGGCTTGAGGGCTGGCTTCTCCCGGGAGCACTTTGCCAAGTTCCCCGCCACGCTGGGTGCGGGCTCCAGCTCCTACTCCAGCTTCAGCGGAGGGGGGTCCGAGGACAAAGGCAACGGTCCGCCCAGCAGTGCGGCTTCCTCGCCGCACCACCATTCCCTCTACATGGAGTGGAGAGATGCAGGCGACTACGAGAGAAAGAGTGACTCATCCTGGGAGAGGGACAGTCCAAGAGGCTTTGCCAACGCACATCCCTTCCAGCAGACGGAGCTGAGCCACCACCAGAACGGCAGCTCGCCCGTCTACAGCCGCACCATGTCCTCCTGTTTCAGCGAGCCGTATGAGCCGCTCCCTCCATCTTCATCCCCGAGCGTTGCCTATGGAGACAGTCGCCGAGGCAGCACGTTTGCCCCCGAGGACGAGGAGCTGATTGGTCGATGGAGACAACTCAGTGTGGAGGACTTAAGCGCCCACACCTACCGCAGCCCGGGCCGGGCTTCCCCGTACAGCTGCTCAGAGCAGCACTTCTCCGTCCGGCCGTCCAAGATCCGACTTGGCCCGCTGTACAGCAGCTTCCAGGAGGGGGCCGACTGTTACCATCATGGAGGAGGGGGCACGGACGCGGCGTGGGTCGCCGCCAGCCCCAGCCCCGAATGCAGCCCAGGGCTGCGGCAGGCTCATAGCCAAGCCCACCTGTACCGAGCCGAGGACAGCCAGGGGTCGGAGCACAGCCTCTACCACTCAGGGAGCTCCAAAGACAGGGAGGGTAACGTGGCGGCCGGCGGCCAGAGCACGGAGTATGTCGACCCCAGCCCCAACAGCTCCACCGAGTCTCTGAACCAGAGGTCCCTGGAGATGGCCGCAGAACTGCAGCACTACCAAGTGGAAATGCACAGCCTGCCTGCACAGCCGAGCCAGTCGCCACCACCGGCCCCGCCGCCTCCGCCTCCGTACAACCAAACATTTGCCTCCTTGGGCCTTTCCAGGAAGGACAGTCTGACCAAGGCCCAGCTTTATGGAACACTTCTAAACTGAAGACGCAGAGGCCTTCGTATGTCCAGCGACTCCCTCTGTGAGCACGACCATTTTGAGAGAAAATGGTTTGAATCGCAGCCAGTGGCCGAATAATTCAGTCTCATGAACATGTAACTATTGCTGAGTATTTAAATGCTTTGATCGTATGGCAATGGATGGAAAGAGTTTACACTACAATTGTCCATAGCAAGTACCGTCAGTCACGTTATAAGAGTTGGATGGTGAGGAGCTCGAGCAGCACGTACAATTTATAAGAATGTGTATGTATTTAAATGACAAATGTATGAATATATACTTATAACTAAAAATTGAGTGATATATTTTGTATGTAGCTGTTAGTGAGATATACATCCAAATCAATCAAACACAATGGAAATCCTCTTGATAAACCTGGAAATTGTATATAGATTAAAAACTGCCAATCCTATATTCGAAAACTCAAAGAGGTATTTTAATTAAAATAAACTACACATGGATTCAGTCCTTATTTTTAATGGACTGACACAGTGGTGGCCTCGTGAGGCTTTAAATGTTAATGTTGAACATATGAGGACAACAGAATTGATGAATCACTTCAATAAGAAACATACATTTAGTTTTTCTTCTGTTGATTGAATTTGACGGTATCGGTGGGTGTGTTATATTGTTATTGATGGAACATTTTGAGATCTGTCTTATTTTTTGCTCTTCTATATCCCACGGAGAGGTTTTCCTTCCCCAATTCTACCTCAGATTTGGATGCCCACACCCCATCAAGCCACTGTAACCCTGTTTCTTTGATGACAATGCATGTTTATATATTTTGGTTGTTTTGTTCGCCTAATAAAGCACAAGTTATACATAAGCGCTCCCACGCCTTCCTTTTCATGTTGAAATCCTGTGGGGGGGGGGGGGGGGGGGGGGGGATTTGAAACATGATTTAATGTACTCACATATGATCGGTTGTTGTTTTAAGATAATTACATATCTGTAAATCCAAGTTGAGTGATTGAACTAAGAGGGAGACCCTTTATGATTCAAACTCATATTGCTGCAGCCATGTGGTGCTGAGTCACTACGGTGAATTCAAAAATGAGGTTTGTAGAGCCAGATTGTTGCCAAGATCAGCAAGCTAAAAACCGAAAGAGGTTTATTTGTGAGTTCCAAGGAGTCATCAAGACATCACGACAAGGAAATGTGTGTTATGCTGCGAGTTATTGTCATATCAAACATTCTCGTGGTACAAGTCACATGCTGACAATAAAGTGTGGACAAAATAACAAGAATACCTTATAATATAAATCAAAAAAATATCCCCTCAGTCAATTCCACGCTTGTGAAGTTTCATACAGTGTTGATGAAACTGTGCTCTCATTAGTTTGTGGATTAAAGGAACGCTTAACCCACAAAATAACTATTTGTACATAAATGAATCACCCCGTTATCTTGAACTCTCGCATGCCTCCGCGGTGAACGGAGAACGAAAAAGCTGAAAAGTCTTAATGAATTGAAGTAAACCGCTTTTAACAGCAGCGACTCTATATCATCACATCCGTTAACAGACTCACAGAACTCACGCAGGATAATCCTCCTAAAAGTCTCATCTATCCAGTCGTATACTCACTACTTCCCAAACATGCACCTTCGCCTACACCTTACTATTTAAAACCCTAAACAGTCTCACGCTTGCACTGGTACTCTACTTGTCCGTGTGAGTCGCGACGAGTCTCAAGTGTTTAGTAAAGTATAGTAAAGTTTTGGCTAAGATGCATGTGAGAAAAACTATGTTTTCTTGAAGAATTGACACGGGTAACACGAGGTGTGTAATTGATCTGCAAACGGTTATTTTGTGGGTGAAGTATTTAAACTCTTTTTAGGTCAATATATTGCAATGAGGTGTAGGGCTCGGATGGACGAATAGTCAATGAGCAGGAAATGTACTATTTTTCAAGCAAAAATTCCAACAATTCTTAAGTAGCAGCTTCTCTTGTAATATTAAACTGCGTATGTTTGGGTTTTGAAATATTGGTCAGACAAAACAAGACATTTTAAGACTTCCCATTAGGCTTTCGGTAATTGTGATTGTGTTTTTTTCTGTATTCTCTGACATCTATAGACCAAATGACAACTATAATTGACAGATTAATCCATGACAATAATTGTTAATTGCAAGCCTAAATTTAGTCCAACCTCTAAATCCAGCATTCTTAGCAAACAGTTGTTTTATTATCACATACTGTGTGCGACAGTGATGTCAGAAATGATCTTGTATTTGTTCTTATGCGTCTGAATATCGCCATGTATTTATATCTCTTTCCTGCCGAGGTGAAAGAGGATTTACATGCGAGATGGAATCCTTCCACAGGAGGGAGTCACGGTGCAGCAGCATCTCACTGATTTACATCGTCAACCTTTTTGTTAAGCATTTACACTTCAAACACATCAACACAGGGAAACTAGATGAGCAGCTTCCGCCCACCTCTTCTTTCTTTTTGCACTGCATAATGTCTGCTCAAGCATGCACACATTTAGCATTCAAGGACAATAACTGAGCTAGGAATGGATTTTGCTTTTCTGAGGATTTTCAAAGCACAACCAATAGCGTGACCTCACAATGGAGAAGGTGACAACGCAGCTTGGCTTTGATGGATGCCATGAGATGAGTTTGATCTGGATGTGCGTGAATCTTGTTCACTGCTGAGATCAAGCATTTGTATTCATACATCTGTTTGCACTGAAATAATTCTGATATACTACTTCTGCTTGAAAGTAGTTTTAACAGTAAAATACTGTAAAGCGTGCGTGTCTTCTTAGCATCTTAGCATGTTTACCGAGTGTCTTTCCAGGAAGCCAATGAGTCACAACGTTATGTGGATGCTCTTGTAGTCTCAACTAGCTGGCTTACATCTTTCTGCAGTAATGTAATGTCAAGTAATTAAAACAAGAAACCCCTTTTCCTTAAACAGGTTGCAGGAAGTTTTCCCAGCTAAATGTCTGCAGGAGAACACATATTTATTGTCCATGTAAACAGATAACCAGGTGTTTTTATTGGATTTTTACATACTCATGTTCATGATGAAGACTTCTTCCAGGGTTAGTTATTATGGAGCAGGTAAATTAAAAAGGAAAAAATAATTGTACACACGTTTGAACCATCATTTCTATTTCATTTTATTCAAAGCTTTATACATTCTCTGCTCAACCCACTGCAATGCACACGTTTGCTCAAAAATGTACACACTTCAGTGGCACAATACGTCATTGAATTAACGATTCTATCCCCAAGGTGGCAATAAGTCTTTTCACAAGCCATCTCCTGCAAAGCAGTGTCGGCGGGGCGAGAAAACAAACCATCCGCATCACAGCACTCTGCTCAGTTAGCGAGTCCGACCATCCTGCTGCTTAAGTCCCACAGTGTCTTGGCTGCCTGGTCGTCTGTGGCCTTGGCCATCAGCTCCTCCTCCTCGCAGTTGGCGAAACACTTCCCCGACACTCCCTCCACCTCAGGGGAGCAGGCCAGATAGAGAGGAGTCTGGGCGCCCTGCAATGGACTCTTGAAAAAGACCAGCGAGGCGAGGTAGAACAGCGGCTTTGCCAGGAGAGGGATTTGAACGTGCCGGCCCAGTCTGGTCCTCACGATGCCCGGGGTGAGAGCGTTGACCGTGACCCCCGTGCCCTCCAGCTTGCGAGCCAGTTCGAGCGTGAACAGCAAGTTGGCCAACTTACTCTGACTGTAGCAGAAGGCCTTGTCGTATTTACTTTCGCTATTCAGGTCGTCGAAGTTGATGTGGCCGTACTTGTAGAGCTTCGAGGAAACCACGACGATGCGGCTGGGAGCCGAGGTCTTCAGGAGGTCCAGCAGCAGGTGAGTGAGGAGGAAGTGACCCAGGTGATTCACGCCGAGCTGCGTTTCAAAACCGTCCTCCGTCTTTGTGTAGGGACACTGGAAGAGTCCTGCATTGTTGATGAGCACGTCGATCCTGGATTCCTCCTAAAAAGGGTCATAGACATTTTAATCATCTAGATTTGAGGAAATCATAGAATAAAAACACCTTTCCATATAAAGTAAAAGGACATTTAAATCTTTATGAATTAATATAAAAAAGTAGTGATCACCGTAATTAGCGGACCATATATTCTACATTTGTCTTCCAAGCGCTGAACAAACACAGGCTTACCAGACAAACCTTTCCAATGCACTTGCCTTTATTAAACCACGACCTCCTTTACAACTTCAACACAGAGATGCTTCAACTGTGAGACAGATTAAAGAGTTCCATTTCTATAAAGAACCACAATAGATCAGTTCATTAATTTCCTCACACGTCATGTTATTTCCTAGGTTCCAGGTATTTATAGAGTTTGTAAAGAGTCGACCAAAAGTTCTTCAATAAAGGGCGCTCTGAACTTTTGACAGTGTGTGTCTGTGTACGTGACATTAGATGCTAGTAGGTATGGTGTGGAATATGCCATAATAGTAGCATAACTGTCATGAAAAGAGCTGGATGCTATTTTGATAATTGATGAAATTGTTTAATCAAATATTTTATGGTTCCGGGTTTCCAAATGTCACAATTTCCTACTTTTCTTTGTTTCACAGTATAGTGAATCGAGAGGTTGGACAAAACAAGACCTTTGAAGATGTTGCATTGGGCTTGAGAAAATTGTGATGGACACTTTTGCGTGTGTTTTATTCACAAAATTGTTTAATCGTTCATTGCAGCCAGAGTTGAGTTAATTTGTGTCATCTGACTTGTACTGAATGAAGCATCAAAAGGATGTTTGCCTCAGCTTAACTGACTGAAAGTGCATCTTGACTACATCTCACAAACAAAAACAAAGTGCAGGCAAGGGGATCAACATAGACAGACCTCTGGCAGGATTTAGCTGATAGATCTGCCAGACTCTCATCCTTATTATTTAATAGGTGATCACACTGATATCTTTGAGGGTCACTGAAGTTCAGCACCATGGACAGCCCCCGTCCAGTAAAGGACACGTAAAGCTTTGTATTGGACCTGACAAAGGCAGGAAAGAACCAGACAGTCGGTCACAAACTGTCCAGTCAGCTGGAACAAAAGCTGACTTCTCCAATCTAACGTATCAATGTAACATTACCTGTTGTATTTCCTCACAAAATGTCCGGACTGATCTGAGAGAAGCGAGGTCCAGGTGTTTGACGACCAGCTCCCCCTGCTCGGGTCCCGCGTGCCTCTGGATGTCCTTCGCCGCCTCCTCGGCGCCGCGCTGGTCCCGACAGGCCATGATGACCCGGGCACGAAGCTTCAGCAGCTCCCCGGCCAGGGCCTTCCCTATCCCGCAGTTGGCCCCGGTCACGATGACCGTCTTCCCTCGCATCGTGTCGGCCGGATACCGGAGGAGCTGTGCCGCTTTCTGTCGCGGGAACAAACGGCGCACGAGGAGAAGGACGCCGCCGCCGACGACAGCGGCTACGATCACCGCGGTGGCCATGAGAGCGGCGGGCTGCGACAAGGACCTCTCGGTGTGTTATGTGTCCAAGGGTTACGGAAGTACCCCGGAAATGCTCCACACGCTTATGAGCGATGTGTCACTATGCATTGTGGGTATTGTATCGTATACAACCCGTTTGCATGACCAACATATGACGTTTCACAAGTTCACGAGAACACAAGCACAGACAAGAACGCGGACTGAGAAACGGCCAACGGCAACCGCAAATACAACGCAAACCACCGGAGTCTACTTCCGGGGTATTTCCGTTGCCGAATTCTATTACACGTTATACAAAATATAGCGTTACACGTGTTTCAACACTTTATGCTAATATCTAGAAGACTTAAATGATCATCTTTCTCTCCAGAATGTCTTTTATTATCAAGTCTAGTTCACCCGTCCATCCAGTACGTCACAGTCTGCATTACGTACTTTGAACACAAGATGGCGCTGAATTAACATAAGCAGGGCAGCAAAGTGGTGCAACGGACTATTTGACCCTCAACCGTTACGCCGAGCCACCTCTGATATATTTAATATTGTTTGCTGAAGTATAAAGTCAGCAGCTGTGCTCATATAGTCTATTTTGTTTCACTCATGCCACGTTCAAGTAATAGTGGTGTTTTTCAATTAAAACCATTAATTCACTCAGTTAATGCAGATTCACTCTTCTCTAAATCTCTATAATTTAAAGGCCCCTGTTTTTTTTGTTTTTTTACCTTAACGTTATTGTAATTCTGTGTGTAAGGAGGACCTAGCAAAATAAGCTTTTCATTGTAGTAACTGTCTGCTATCTGTGCATATGACAATACAAATATCTTGATTCTTGAATCTTGAATTGCTCTCTTTTTGGTGACTCCATGGTTGAGAGGCTCTTGGCGTGTGAGTGTGGCATACGTTTGCTGACACTCTCTTCCTCTTTGTATTGGCTTTGTTCTATGCATTGCATCTGTCATGGTTTTGAGTTAATGAATCCACTCTTTATTGTGACAGCACAATAGAGATACCATGTGAGACCAAACGCCTTTCCTTGTTGAGTTGCTGGCTGGTGGATTTGTGCTGCATATAAGTTATTTGATCAAATATCATATATCTATATTTTATTTTAGATATTTTTCTCTCAGGCAATGGTAGTTTAGGAACCACAAATTAGGTGTTTCTTTACATGAACAGTCTTGAGTTGCTTTCGGTCTTAATACGTATTTCCATTTATCTGTTTTTGCATCCTACCCTTTATCCTACCCTTTATCTCCAATCTCCTCTGTGAACCCATTAGTGCAGGATATGGCGCTGCCAAATATGCGCCAGGCCATTAGGGGTTATTATCAACAGTGTATCATTATAACTGAGTCATAGTGTATTTCTGAGAGATTTATTGTCCTAACACGTTACTCTCACGTGTCTCCATAGCAGAGCAACATTGAGTGTCTGTCTAGCAGTTGTGCACTTCCTCTTCTCTTGCTGTGTTTCCAGTTGGGTAACACCTCCCGTTTATTTCAGGGCTTGCTTCAGTTCCTGTTACTTGATGGCTAAAATACAGAGTTATTGAAGAAAGGCGTTGCTGTGTTACAGTCACTGGTGTAATGCCGGTTTTAATTATTTAATTTTTCGCCTCTCAATATCTCACATTTTAAAAGTTGTCTTTCTTTCTGGTAATTGGATGAAAAAAATGTCTTTATTTCTAACTCTATTCATCCTGGCTGCAACTCCCTCCATTTGTAAAGGTAAGTGAGCCTCTTATATCGTATGTTTGACTGGCCAGAGACGGTTCTGTGATTTATGGGAAATGCATTGTTTTGGTTTCGTGTTCACTGAGGTTAACATGAGTTTATAAACAACAAAGTGTTGGACTATATTTTGCTAAAGTCATATAATGTAATTCCTTTCATCCATTCAACATTTCATATCATAATTACTATCATGATTATTATTTACAGTTACACATGGGCCCTGAAGTCTGAGACTACAAACTGTTCATGCACGTCATCAGCTGAATTAAAATCTGTACTCCTTTATATACTATTGTACCGCGCAGGTGATCATTCTTATTCAAGAATATATTATTTAGAATAATCCCAGATCTATCTTGGAATTGAGAAATATTTATATCACATTATAGTACTCTTACTGTGATATTAACAAAGGCATGGCCCTAACAGACTATTTATACTAATTGTTTCAAATGTCTGAAAACTATATTAGATATGAACATAAAGTAACATCGTCTAACAAAGTTGGTTAACTAAGTAGGAGTAAGTACTCTACTTAGTACAATGTTTAGGTACTTGTACTTTACTTGAGCATTTCCATTTAATGCCTCTTTATACTTTTACTCCATTTATGAGGGAAATAGTTTAGTTGTTATTCTCACCACATGTATTTGACAGCTGTAGTTACTTTGCAGATTCAGATTAGTATTCCAAAATCTAATAAAACAATAAATTATGATGTACTTCAGAAACCGGGAATATTTTACAAATGCTAAAATTAGCATATGTTCTTTTACCAGCAGTAAAAATATTTATTAAACAGGGGAATTGTTACACATAAATGCATCATAATATAATAACATAATATACATCATTATGAAATGGTTCATTCTGCATAATGAGTTTGTTTTTTTTACATTCACAAATCATTTAAGTTAAGACACATTTTTGAAACAAAGTCAAAAGAGTCTTGTGAAATATCTGAGAGTCAAATTACTCTCCTGAGTATGAAAAGCAAAACAACAACATTACTGCTGGACCGCAAGTTTAGCTGCAGAGATGTTCTAAAGTCTTTCTCATCCAGAGAAAAACCACAGATCGAGGATGATGAGCACACCGTTTGAAGACCAGTTTATTTCGGTAAAGGTTTTCTGGATCATCTGCGCAGCCAAATTAATGAAGTGCCTCAACTGCAGTGGGATGGTAGTCGTTTTGAATCAGCTTCATCCATGAAAAAAAAAAATAGTCTAAATATTAGCAACAGTATACCAAAAGCTCTTGTTCGAGTCTCAAGTTCTCTCCAACAATGCTCACACAAATATGAATTAAAAAAAGAAAATCACCGAAGTGAAAAATCTAAGACATGAAAACGTGTTGCAGTGTATGGAATACAATAGAATATAATGGTATAGGGGTACAGTATTAGTAAATCTATGTACAAAACACCTCTTTTTTTTATCCTGCATCAGTTATGTTTTCATGAGTTCTCAGTGACACCAGAGAGCATAAATATGCCCATAAGAAGCATTAAAGAAGCATTAAAGTCTTTATGACTTCATATTTGCTCCTTTTGGTTTGTTTGTAAAAAGTCAGTACATGGACCATACCTAAAAGGCAACAATGTATCATTTCTCCCTTGGTCCAAAACAAATGAAATGTAGTACAACTGTGAAGTCAAACAATATGCTGTCTGTTGCACAATAAAGCAGATATCCTTTTAACCTGCCATGGGCCCTTCTTGGCTTTTGGGGCTGTAATTAAGTATCTTGCGGGAAGTGTTGCGTCATCAGGGTCAGTGACCAACCAACCGACGCCTGTAACTCCCTGTTGCATTGAAAAAGAGTGACATGTAATTGTGAGATTTGGCTGCACTTTATTGTTTGATTGGTCAGATTCTAAAATTGCAAAGGAAAGCCCCTCAGAAAAAAATGCAATCAAAAGTGAACTGATTGGTCGAAAAACTAAAAATGAAATAAAGAGGGACGCCAGAGAAGATGTTGTGTCACTTTACAGCATTTGGAAACAGAAAGACATTTCCACCTTTTCCACCACCACGGATGGCCCTCAGCTTCGTTTGAATGCAAAATCAGTTCACCAACCATCTATTTCCACCTGATTCCAGTCTCTATGCTAAGCTAAGCTAACCTGCCAAACAGACATGAGTGATATCAATCTTCTCCTCTTACTCTCAGCGAGACAACAACCAAGTGTATTTCCTAAAGTGTCAAACTAGAATATATTATTAGCATTTTAAAATATTAACACTAACGTTACTGTTTCCTGCAGGCCAGCCTAAGAACACCTGCAAAGTGGTCCCTAAAAATGAATACATCGAAGTGGGATCCGATACCGAGCTAGTGTGCCAGACTTCATGTATCCCTGGCAAAGTCTATTGGACACTAAACAAAAAACAAATAAATGAAAGCCAGTCGAGCAACTCCTCACACGCGGTCCTGTCCCTTAAGAACTTCACCCTTCAAAACGCGACCCTGCAGTGCGTCAATGCAGATACTCGGCAGGCCCTCGGAGGCGCCATCATCAGAACGTACTGTAAGAATTGTATTTCTGCTTATTATACACACTTGATATGGATGTAGATGCTTGCAATAACATTAAATGCAATGCAATAACTTTGGTGGTTTGCTTTTTTCACAGCAAAACCCAACAATATATCATGTATCTTGCATCATACAAATCAGTTCAAGGACTCTTCACCAGACCTGTTCACATGCAGCTGGGAGCATCGGATTAAGCCTTCACCAGATATAAACTACACTGTATTGTGGGTGTCGTGTTTTCCTCATTTTGTGTGAGAACTAATGCAGGACCAATTATTTGGCTCGTTGATGTGTGTACTTAATATAAAACGTGTGTCTTTCAGTGCCTCTTTGTCACACGAGTCCCAGCAGGAGATCTGCCAATCACATACAACAAGCTGCACAACCACGTCTAAAAGAATAAGTCTATTTGATAATATGACTATTGCTGTGAGAGCTAAAGCCGCTGCTTGGGAAGCTGAGTCGGACCCTCGTGAATTTTGCCCAGATCACATATGTAAGTAACATAATATATTCCTGAATGACATCTTTGTGTTTTACCATCGTACCTTTCTGCATTTTAATGAGCTGTCGTATCCATTTCCTCTCAGTGAAAATGATCTGTCCAAAGTTAACTGTAAAAACCTCGTCTGATCACGTGTTGGTGAGTGTCAGTGCGAGGAACCGAGCAGCTTTTTTAAAACAGTGCCACTGTGAAGTCAAATACAGCAAGGTATGTCCCTCTTTGATCACCTAAGTGCAGCACTTGACGCATTTCCCAGAACAGTCAATGACAGCGATCACAAATCAGAACACGACTAACAACAGTTGGACCAAAGATATTACAGAAATGAATCAGTACACTAACTGAATTGAACTGGATTTAGAGTACCGACTAATCTGTACATTCTCCCCCCATGACGGGAAGAAACAAAGTATCACACAATAAAACCGAAATCAATCTAATAAAGTATAGTAATCAAGGTAGCAAAATAATTATTAGAAATGTCTTTAAAACAAATGTGTGTTTAACAAACGTTGTCAAATTGCTTTGACATCGATAGGATCTTCAATTTTCTATCACCCAAAAAGAAGGCAGAGTCTTAACGTTTTGCAAAGTACCGGTGTGGTCCATGTAGCAGGACAAATAGGGAGTGATTTCTAACACCAACATTTCTTCAGCTGTATTTCTCCCAATGGAAATAAAATGGGGTGTTTTGATTCGGATGTGTTTTTTTTGGGACTCCCCTTCATGACTAATTGATGCCGTTTCTGTTGCAGGTTGTTGATGAAGGTCCTGTTTCAGAGGTAAGAGAGAAACGTCTGTGTTCGTTAAAGATCTGTATAATAATAACAGACTCATATTGAACCTTCTGGGACTTCTCGAGAATTTGAATGGATGTTTCTAACAGAAACCTTTCTGTTTTTTTTTTTTTCCAGTGGGTTCATAACAACACTCTAAAGAAAGGTCATGTGAACGAGACCATTGAAGAGTTTGATTCCTGCAGTAACTACACATTTTCAGTCCGCTGCGCTTTAGCCGAGGCCCCCTGGAGCGACTGGAGCGAGAAGAAGACAGTTCTGACCCAACTAAACAGTGAGAGCAATGTCCAGTTTCATGCCACACAACAAGCTTTGTTGGTCTTTCTTATCTCAATTATTAGTTTAAAAAATATATATATTTTACTGTGATTCTCATTGTTTTATTGATACGTACAAATAAATTAAACAAGATACAGGTCATGTCAGGAATATCTCCTCAAATGAGATATCAGTTTGACTACTCGTGTTCATATTAACTTCTGTGTTGTCTTGCGGAAATATTTTACTTACATGTTCATTCATATTTTGATGAACTTGGTGGAAAATTCCATTCGTGCAGCTGATGTTGCCTCTTGTGTATTGTGTTCACTGGTTGACACAGCAACATGGGCTTTGTTTCAAATAAGAAAGCCAAACATATTTATTTGAAAACCGATCTGACACATTTGGGTTGCAGGTTGGGACTTGATTGGGAATATTTTAAGAAACACCTCCTCCAAATGTTATGTCTGAGCGTGACTCGCATTTTAGGATTGATAGTTTACAAGTACGTTGTTTTGCTTTGCATAGTGTAACGCTGTCGTTATTGGTTGAACCCTGGAAACCGAAAACACCTCTCTATTGTTACCATGAGCTTAAGTCATAGTTTGATTTCAGTTACAAGTGTAAACAGTGGCCGTGTTTTCTTTAGTTTAGTTATCATATTGCTGTATCAACATATTTCTGTATGTGTGAATGTTTTGAACATATTTGAACCCTTTCCAGAGAGAGATTTCAAGCTGCGCCTGTGGAGAAAGGTGGCTGAACCAGAGGAGAACGGAGCTAGAAAGGTTCATGCCATGTGGACAGTAAGGAAGCCGTTACAGATCCACTTACCTCATTTCCAAACTCATAATTCAGCTTTACAATCTACATTTCCTCAGAGATATGCTCCTTACAGTACGTATTGATCTAAAGTGCTTCAAACTGTCCACGCAGGAGATTCCTTCTACATGCCGAGGCACATTTACCTACACAGTCAAACAGACTCTCTACAAGGAACACGTGATGGGAGTAAACGATACGGATACTTTATGTGGCAGCTCAACTTGTGGTGTTTATGTGAACCAAGATGCACACAGAATACAACTCACAGTCCTCCATAATGGAGCCCTGCTTGTGGTGGACTCTGTTTATGTCCCAGCCGTTGGAGAGAGTGAGTTTTAATGCTATTGATTTTAGTTTTTTTTAATGGATAACCACAAATGCTGGATGAAATTGCTTCATTTTAATGGAACAATGCTTTGCCCTGATGCATGTTTGTGATTTTGTTCTTGGCAATGAGCTTAATTTCACTTGATCTCATTTGGCAGGCCTCCCTCAAGTTACCGACATCCAGACCTCAACACTTGAAGGCGACATTCTGGTCAACTGGAAAGCTTCAATTGAGCCTGTGACTGGTTACATGATCGACTGGACACACGGTGGGAATCAATACCATTGGAAGGAGAGCAACTACACTCATACAACGCTGTCTGGTAGGTTAGAGAACAGACACTTTATGGTTGTAATATCCAGCTGGCTTTCCTTCAGTAATCCCTGGAGTGAGTCATCATCAAACCCATGCTGATTAACGGGCTGAGACTTCACCTGTTTTACAATCAGATCAAGGGCGTGTCTTATCTTTCATCGGTGTGGAAAATAATGGATCCACTGGTGGAAACAGATGTTTTGAAAGCTGTAATGCATCTTACATTATAAATGTGGCGTTTCCAATAACTGTGACTCACCTCTCATGGGATGGGAAATGATACAGCTGTCGGCTCTGTTGCTTCCCTGCTTCATTCTCGAAAATCAAAGTTTCAGAAACCCTTTGCGTCGTCGGGTTTGGCTGTGTGTGTGTGTGTGTGTGTGTGTGTGGGGGGGGGGGGGGGGGGGGATGTAAGCAGTTAGTTAGCAGTTAACACAAAATACATTTGCGGCTGATGGGAATGTCATACAAAATGAACACTTTGACCTAATGATGACGCTACATTTAACGTCTGGGTATCACCAAAGTTATTACAATTCAGGATCGTATGACATTAAATGTGTATTGCCGAGCGACCTGCTGCAAATAAATAGAGGTCAGCATATCATCTGCACTACTTGGGCCATACAATCTAAATGTACAGCCATCAGTCTCACCTGTAACAGCAGCTGCTGAAGGCTCTACTCTCATTACACACATTCCACCTTTAATGGCAAAAGTTGTATACTAATGTTGTCTATAAAAGGCAAAGAAAAGTCCCCCTGAAAGAATTTACAACCACAAATCTCACTCACTGAGCTGGTCTGAAGATCCTCTCAGGAACATGAATGTCATTGAAATGTCATGACAATACATGTCGTGACACCTGACCGGCTGGCACTTTAATGTGTTTTAACAATCATCCGTTTTTCCCTTTCCTTACAGGCCTCCTGGATAAGCAGCCATACAACATTACAGTGACTCCCCTCTTTGATGACAAGACAGGTCAAAGCACACAAGCCTTTCAGATCTGCTCCAGAGTCGGAGGTGGGTCATTCAGATTTTGTTTATGGTTCTGAAAAAGATAGTTTTTTTCTTCCCATGACTGATTTTAAACAAACGTGGTACCCACAGATCCGGGAAATGTCATGATCCAGGTTCAGCCTAAGGACAGAAGTGCCCATGTGAGCTGGAATGTGACCTCCCAGGGCGCATGCAGTGGAGCGGTGGTCGCCTACACCGTCTTCTACAGGATACAGAAAGGACCACAGCTCAGTAAGGCCACCTCAGACTAGTTTTGAAGTTTACAAATGAGTTGTCGATGTCCTCTTGTTGTTCCTCCTATGACATTGCTGCCATTGTTTTCTAGATGTTACAGCAAATGGCACAGAGCAGTTCATCTATCTGAAAGATCTGATTCCAGACACCCAGTACAGCGTCCATGTCAACGCCACAGCTCTCACTGGAACTACCCAAAGCCGTGAGACGCTCTTTAAAACCAAAAGGTTTGGTGAGTGCTCTGTAAGGTCTAAGACACACATTTGAGCCCTAGTTCTATGAGCACAGCTGCTGGATGTGCTGATGAATTGCACTTTGGTGGAGCGACAGTGACTGGACTTGAACCCTTATTTTTCATGAGCCCAACTGTAGTCATCTGACAGGAATCTGGAGCACGGAGGGACTAACCAGAACGTAAAGAAGCCTGCACTCCTAGTACAATGTCCAACAATTATATTTCAGACAGTTGTCTCCCTCTGTTGGGTTATAGGTGTAGAGCAGCACAGGCCAGCACTGGCACCAAGACAACATAACAGTGAAAATGTCCCAATCCTTAACATGTCCATGAACGAGATAGATAGAACTGTCCTGCCCAGAAAAATAAGCCCTCAGAAATGGGGAAATTTGGGCACGATGGCATCACTTGTGATGAAGCGATTGGCGATTCTGGCCGGGGGAATGTTTCCCCATTTACCATCGTCCTGTACTGTCACCTGTGGCTATACAGTAGCTGCTGTCCTGGACATGTTACGCAGTCTTTCTTGGGTGCAATAAGGGTCTGCATCCAGTAGAAGACAGAGATGAAGCTTTAAAGGTTGTAAACCAGTATGATATCACATGAATCTAATATGTGTGTTAGCTAGTTTCTCAAAATCATCATGAATCATCATGTCTGATGCAGTGATACACTGCATGCTATACATAGCGTTCTAGAGAAGTGAGTCATTTTTTTGTGTGCAACAAACTAACATGCAACATGATTTATTATTTCTTCCGTAGATCCGGAGCTCATCACAGTAGTCAGTGTCTGCGGAAGCATCGTTATATTTCTTGTGTTAACCCTTGGATTATGCTGCTCTGTTCGGTGAGTTTCCATCTTTTGTTGTCACTGACAATGTGATCTGGATTGCTTTCAAAAGAATAAGCTGAACCAAGAATAATTTCCATGTCAACAGTTCTACATTTTGTGGCCATACGGGGAATAAGCATTGAAATATGACGACAAAATGTTGTGTCCTAATGCTGCGTTTAATCTGCGTTTTAGATGGAAGAAATTCAAGGAGAAGCCAGTGCCGAACCCCGGCCTCAGTTCTCTGGCGTTGTGGCCGGCAACGAGTCATCAAGAGGTAAACTCAGCGAGGAGGGAAGTACACCCATTTTAAAGTGTGTGAGGGAGCGAGACGACTCCATTCATTTGTGGTTCGGGAAAACGGATCGATGAATTACATCGAGTGGAGATTTTGACCAGACAGCAAACAAGTAAAGTCTGCTCAGGTGATATGTCTGTAAATTAAGATTTGATATTGATGAATTAAAACAGTTATTTGATGAATTATAATGGACTATTACACAATGGTGTGACATTTTAGAGGGACAAATATTAATTGAGAAAATTGAGAAAATTATCTAAATAATTATTAGTTGCAGCTCTACATCAAATTGCATTTAGATGTATTTCACATTATAAATATATTTAGTCTAAAAATACAGGAATCAGTCTTCGGATTTACAAGCGCTAGTCTAGTAATTGTAGAATATAAACTCTCAGAAAAAGAATGAACTATAAATTATACATGTTATTTGTAATCCGCAATATTTTCGCAGACATTTTAATGTTTAAAAAAAGTGTTGGATGGTATATGCAAGATGTTTTCTTTTAAGAAATAATAACATAAATATAACATGAAGAAAAAAACAGAGAATATAATGAGGACATGACCTCAGTGTTCTCAAAGGGGACGGCAGCCATAATGTCCAATCAGTACTGATGGCTGAATACGATGTAATTACCACCAAAAAAATGACACCAGCCAATTTCGCTTTAAGGTCACTTTTCTCTGGTTAAACAGCGTTTCATAGAGAAGTCTTTGATGAGAGTGAACACCTGCTCAGATGGTTTTAGGTATTATCTCCTGAATAATCCTCTTCCTGTGTGTGTGCTCGTGTGGATGTGTCCACAGGGAACGTGTCCCTTCCAGCCATTCAGCAATCCTTCAGAGAGCCTCTGTGACAGGGTTTACACGGGAGAAACCCAGCAAGCGTCCACCTCTCCACTCGCTCCAGGCTGTGATGGCAACCCAGCCAGTGTCCAGACGGAGGAGTACATCGACCCAGCCACGTTCTCGGCGCCAGAAGACCCGGTCGAACCTGCAGAGACGCGGCATCCATCTTCTCCTGATGACTCCACGGCCCTCCTTCCTTCAGAGAACACCCCGTATCGAAGCCAGACGTCTGCGGAAAGCTCGGCCTCGAGGTCCAGTAAACAATGTAAGCGTGTTCCAGTGAAACAGACAGAGAAGATAACACCGGTGATTGTTTACGTCACTTTGGACATGTTGGAACAACACCAGGGCAGGGGAGGGAAATGAAAACAAGACAATATCAACATTCCAAAAGCAAAAGTCAAGTCAATGACCTCCAAATAAAGCAGACGTGGTTTCATTTTGCCAAAGACGTCCGTGGTTGATGACATTTTCCTGCCTGGCAATGTGGAGTGAAAGCAACTCTTGTGTCAGACTCCATAACCCAGGTCATAAATGCTATGTTTTTATGTAAATAAAAGTACATTATGCTACTGTCTACCCTTTTTTTCCTAAAATGCATTATTTATAGCTAAATAATGTGTGTAGCTGCTTTATTGAGTCAACCGGATGTCTTTTGCAGAGATAATTATAAAGTCAATGAAAAGGGATTTATTATTTTCTTCAGTAGTGACAGCATCTACGCCATAATGTGGACCATTCAGAACTCTTAATGAAGATAACATTCATTTTATAAAGCAATTGGGGCACATATTATGTGGTGGAAATGATGCAACAAATATGTAGCCTACATGTGCAGACTGTATACTATTATATTACAAAGCACAGGTGTGTCCAGTGATAGCCGGCTGAGGATTTATGTTAATGCTGAGAATGTGTATATTTTGTAAAGGTCATAATATTACCTATAACAACAATTAATTTTCACATGTTTCCTGTTTGTTATCACTGATACCTGCTCTTGTTAAAACAGTAGCAAACTGCTTGCTTGACACTGGAAAGATGTTACTCGTTGCAATTTTCCTGTACAATTTGGCATCACATTTGAACAATGACATGCACTTTACATAAGCTGCTTAATTGTATAGCATTTATTGTTTCACATTAATTTTAAATATGCATGAGATCGTATAGTCTTTGTTGTATAAAATGGAGCACAAAAGGCTTCAGAACTGCACTTTTTTACAGACTAATGCATTACTATCACATATAAAAAATTATGTTTATACATTACATTTCTTTAATGTGTCAAACTGTATAAATTACCAAACTGACATTGCAAGATGAAATACATATTCATAAAGTAAATGAGTTTGAAAACTGGCATTATTTTTATTGAACATGCAACAATAACAAACATAACCAGGGTTTTCTAAACAGAATATTGAGATGGGCAAGAAATTAAACAAAGTATATACATTTTTTATTTTACAAGCTTTTATTTACGTACACATATGTTTAATGTTTAATGATAAGTCTTGTGATTAGAATATACATTTATGAATGGGCTAACAATATAATCAGATTAGTAATACAGTACTACTAGGCTTTAACAGAATACTAATTGGCGTGGAAAAATGAATAAATCTTCCGAGTACAGTTCACAAAAACATACATCAATCTTCTCCTTATGTATTTATTTGTTTGTAAAAAAAGACTACGGAGGGTCAATGGACAATTAAAAAACAAACGCTTTATGATTTTTGTACTCGTGTGTAATGTCTCGTATGGACCAGCAGGTGGCAGTGTGGCGCGCGGTGTCGTCTGAACTACAGACATTAACCAGTAGTAGAAGGCTCGTTTGGTGACTGGAGGGACGTTATGCTAGCTAATTGCTAACTATCTGGATTTCAGGAAAACAGACTAAAAAGATGACATCATTTTGGGGATGCTAATCATCCGCGAGTCGCAATAACCTATGTTTCGTGTAATTACCTGCCGGCCCGTCATAAAGTTGACTGCAGGCGTAAAGTTGTTGGATGATTCTCCTGAATCAGTACCTGAAGGGCCCTTAATCCGCGGTGCTTTGGTGAACGACAACCGGGGATCACCGCCTTTTGAGAGCGGGAGCATCGAGGCTTTAGTTGCTACCAAGGACTCACTGCACCAAAGCCTCTTCTGAACATGTCACACACCGGACCCCCTCCTCGATGGCGGAATTGTCCCAGAAGAGGACAACCTGTGGCAGGTGAGAGGAGACAACACAACGTTAGATTAAGCAGTTTAATGTACGTAACGTTGGTGCTATTGCTACAAGCTACGCAATTTAAAACATGCTGGTTGAACCTCGCCATGCCTTTCCTGATACGTTATGATCCGCTTTTTTAATTTCCAAACGTCATAATACAACAAGCAGCACTTAACCAGTTATGTCTGTCAAGTTTCAGTCGTGCATAAATGGCAAAGCTAGCATCACAACATAGTGACGTTGGCGAGCAATGCAGTCCAAATTAATACTTTTTGCATTTAAATTAAGCGATAGTTGGTATGAACTGGGATGCCGACCTCACCGGAGGACATTAATGCACCACAGAAGCTGAGACATTACTTAAATTATAGGTGCATTGTATTGTTGTAGCGAGACCAACTTGGTTAGCTACATGTTTAAATGGAGTTTGGTTTGACCCTCTTTTCCGGCGCGCTTTGTTTAGCTAACTTGGCACCGGTGGCTAACGGGCTGCCAGTGGCCAGCTCCCCGCGAACATGCGTGCTTTTTTGTTATTTAATAACTCTGATTTAATTCTGTACAACATATGGATTTGTGGGTTGCTTCGACCATTTGTTTCCCACTAGAAATAGTGCATCATACAAGTGCTACTGGGTCGGCTAACTTCGCTGTCGAAGCATCACGTGTCAAAACAAACCGTGGCTGTAGCATAGTTGTGTATGATGATGCTGCGTAGTGGTTATCCATTAATGACAACACGTATTACTTCTGTGTTATTTCAGGGTTGATTTAAGACGACCACAGCTTTTAAACTGCTATATATTTTTTTATATATTTTTTAGATTTGAATTGATATAACTGTGGTAATCTTGGTAATTGTTGACACGCATTCATATTGTATTTGACTGGGCTTTGGAGGATTCAGTAATTCGACTTAAGGACAAAGAAAAAATGAAGCTTTGGCTGAGCCAACTAATCGGTGTGTTGGCTGGCTGGTGCAATGTTGAGGCCCACTGGTTCATTACTGGTTCATCACTGGTTCATTACTTGTGTTTTCTCTCATAGGTAAATTCCTGCCAATGAAAACGATGTTGGGTTCCAGATATGATGACCAAGTTGCAGAGGAGAACAGGTTTCACCCGAGCATGCTGTCCAACTATTTAAGAAGTCTAAAAGTAAGTAACTCTGTGAAGACTGAAGTTCAGTGTGACACTTTCAAGTGGGGAAAAACTAATCCCACCATGTCTTTTTGTGTGTCTTTCTTCAGGTGAAAATGGGTTTGCTGGTGGATTTGACAAATACTACGCGTTTTTATGACCGCGCCGACATTGAAAAAGAAAAAATTAAATATGTGAAGCTTCAATGTAAAGGGTACGAGTAAATTCACTGTCATCATCATCATCATCATCATCATCATCATAATAATAATAATAATAATAATAATAATAATAATAGCTATTGTTTTTCCAGACTCAAAGCGCAATGAGTTAAACTAATTGTGAGTTGTAGTTCATTTAGTGCTAATGTCCTAAAACCGATGTCATTCTTTCTGTTTTAGCCACGGAGAATCCCCTTCCAAAGAGACGACGTCGATGTTCATCCGGCTCTGTGAAAACTTTATAGAGAAGAATCCTGAAGAATTGATAGGTAAGGAAGGCACAGCTTACAGGGTTGGGTACTGAAAACCGGTGCCTATACGACCGGTACCTACCGGACCGAAACGCAACGCAGATTTCTGTGCTTCCTTTCGGTGCCTGAGCCAAATACTTTTTTTACACTACTCTGATGACTCCGTCCTGGCAGCAGGTTGTATAGCTACAGTATCTAGCTAGCCAGCAACCTTTTAACAGAGAAAATGCCGAAAGGTAAAGTTTCGCTGTATTTTGCAAAAAAAAGATTTGAACAACGCGACGTGCAACAAAACAATTGCGTGTAAAGAAGAAGAGCCAAACTCCGAGAGAGAAACGCTCTGTTTTCTCCACCAAACCTCGTTGATGAAACGTTTGTTTTAAACGCTGGAATATGGACGAGAAAGCTGCAGAGTTTCTAGAGAGGGAAAAGACTCCCGAACTATAAACTATAAACTTCCTGCTAGAAACGTCTGTTTCGCTGATGGAAGTCAACGTCAGAGCGGAGAAACCACAGCTGACCGGCAAGAACACCGGCTGAGAAACGCTCCAAGCCGCGACGCAAAGTGAGATTATTAGGAGACGTGTTTGTTCCTCGGTTCAGTTGGTGTTTGCTGAATTCAAGAGCAGCTCCGTCTGGTTCAGAAAAGCTCTCCCAGTTGATATTAATGATGACGTGTAGTCCAGTAAAGCAGCAGAGTTTGTAGAATCCAACAGTTTCTGAGTGGAGTTCTGTTGCACACGGTCCCTATCAGGCCACCTGATGCTTTGAAGCTGTAATTTGAAGTCAAGTGTTTTGTATTTATATTTATAGTATACTTTAAACAGTTAATATATTGTTCAAGTTGACGGAAAAAAATTGCCTTGGCAATAAAAAAGTATCGGTTCAGGCACCGTTTAGACACCGGTAGCGTTTTAAAAGTATCGTTTTAGCACCGGTATCGAAAAAAAAAAAAACGATACCCATCCTTACAGCTTAACAGTCGGGAGGAAATCGATAACTGATTTTGTGCTTCTTTGTATTTTCTCCATTAGTTGGAGATGTTTATCTGACTGTGAATTTCTAGAGATATTCAATAGCAGCATCTTGTAATGTGTGTGTCGTTGAATCTGAAGTACATGAGAGGAAACAATACTTGTCACTGCAGTATTAGATCTATGTTTGCACCTCTTTGATGGTTTGATTGCATTGTTTTTCTGTTTTACCTTTGTTTATGTAACAGTTTTTTTAGATTTAAAAATGATGAAATGCTCAGTTCCACCCACAAAGAAAATTGACACTGGAGCAGGTTGTTGAATTTCTTTCTTATATAAGGGATGTGAGCATGTCAGAAATGAAAGTATATTTTTTATTTCTTTGAAACAGTTATTTTTCAGTTATTTTAATCTTTAACTTAAAAGTTGATATATATTTTTTTAAATTATAAATATTAAGTCATATTTATTTTGGTAGTAGAGCATACATTTGATTTCCTCACAGATTAAAATAGTGAAAATCTGCATTTTTAATTTACAGATAGATTTTAAGGATTGCATTAGTGTTCAAAGTTAAACATTTGGAACAAGGAAGGTTTATTTCCGTGTCTTTGTGTTTTCAACTTATTAAGATTTCCTCAATGTGACTGAAATTCAAGAAGCTTAATTTGTATCACGTCTGCATTCTTTGAACATTTCTGAATATCGTTTCGGGTTTCCTATTGTGTGACCAAAATATTTCTAATTGTAGCCTAAAGAGTTCTTTCAAACGCCCGAGTTCACAGTGACCACATTTCTGTCAACTTTATTTTATTATTTTTTTATTTTTATTTAGTTACTTGCAACTACTTACTTATCTTAAAGGTAAACTATACCCATTTTCAAGATTCAGACATGTTATTTCTATATTTCTATTGTGAAGACAGTCCAAACATTTTCATAAACGTAACAACTCTCTCCCAAAAGCCTTTTTTAAGTAAAGGTTATTTGTTAAATTAGCTGAGGTTAACTAAAACAGACTTCAAGATTTTCAAGAAAGGCCTATCTTTATTGGCATATTTCCTGTGATAATAATAATCATCCATAATGATGGATAAAACAGGATTTACATTTATTTGGTGAAAAGACGACAATAAATGTTTATTGTAATGTTTATCCCTAGAGAGCAGGACTAACTGTGCCGTTGGTTGCATCAACATACGCGTCCAGCAGAGAGCAGCCTTACTCTGTGTTGCAAATGGACAAGAGATGCATGTTTTATATTCACATAGTCACACTCTTAAACATCAGACAGCTCCCCATTACAACCGGTCTTCTGCTGATGGTCACAGAGTAGACCATGGAGCAGCTGGAGGTCAAATGACCGTCCCATGGTTTGCTCAAACGTCACATGGCATTTGCACATTTCCAAAAGGGCACGGCTCTCTAACCAACATCCTTTTATTAAAAAACAAAACAAAGACGGTGTCGTGCAAGTCACTATGGTGTGTGTGTGTGTGTGTGTGTGTGTGTGTGTGTGTGTGTGTGTGTGTGTGTGTGTGTGTGTGTGTGTGTGTGTGTGTGTGTGTGTGTGTGTGGGAGTTTCACCTGAGAAACAATACTGCTCTCCCAGTGAACACTGTGTAGGTGATTTTGAGGTGAAAGGACATCAGTAGGCACCGAGCCTAAACCTCGACTACATACATTTGGTTCAAAAGGCAAAATTGTGTAGATGTCTGTATGTGGGCAGTTTTTGGACTGTTGTTTCAACTATATTTCATTATTTACTTCATGGAAACGCTGCAGTAAAGGGATGCACATAACACCACTCACCTTATTGAGATGTATAAGTGTGTTAATAGTAGTTGTGGCATAAGTTATATGATGCTGATTGCTTAATATTAACAGTCTTCATGCGTGTGTGAATGGTTTCCAACACAGCGGAGAGACACTGACCCTTGGAACGCATTCAAATTGCTTAATGCATATGTCTATCGGTGTGAAACTCAGATAATAAGTAAAGCGTCTTTGAGTATTTAGAAAAGCGCTATATACAATTTAAAGTGTTATTAACATATAATTACTACACAGAAACTGAAAAATAGATTTCCACTTTTTTTTTTTTTCACAGTCAAATGTCTCGCTTGGGTTGAACCGTGGTCACAATCAACAAACTAAAGGACCAACACGAGTTGGACTACTATAAATTGACTGGGCTTATGAATCTTTGCTTTTTTTATTTGTGTGTGTGTTTCATATATGCACAATGCATAACAATGGTGTGTCAAGATCTAAATGGCTGAGGGGTGTTGAAGTGGAACACGAGTTAGAGACTTACTTTGCTGGTTTTTGCCTTTTTGAGAAAGAGAGCAAAACATGCTTCTTCTTATTTGTCCAGTTTTTAAGCCGCTCCTTCTCACTTTAGTGTCCAAAAGTTGGTTTGGAACCATGTTCTGCTGCGACATGGTGCCTAAAGGCATCCTGGGAGATTCTCATCATGGCCACATGGATTTAGAAGTGGCACTTTCACAGTATTGACAGCAGGGTGCTCTCCTGTACCTCACTCTGGCATCCTTTAACCCGGTCCAGCTCTGTTCTTGTCTACTGACTGCTGTCTGGCTTTCCAATCAAATTACTCAAACATCAGAGAAGAAGAATGTGTGAATGTCATCTCTGCAACGTCCTCCTGTCTTTAGCCATCTGGTGATTAGGCGCTGTGGACTCTCTGGTAGACACGTCCAAATTAGACAGTTGGGCTGGTGAATGTGATGCCCGTCCTGCGACACTGGTTCATTTCATCTTCATTAGCTTTGCCAGGCGAACTTCCTTTGCTCGGGAAATATGACAGTCGGATGGTTTTATTTTGTGTAATTTGAACCCTGCGGTGCACCTGCTTATTTGGAAGAAGGTCACTTTGTTACAGATTTATTATAGATATATATATAATTTATTTTAGCTGAACATTGAAGTGGGGAACTAAAATCTTCAGTTTTTTATATTTTTTTGCACCTGGAGGCAGAATTTCTTCAGTTTGTGCTTGCAACATTTACGAACAATTTGGTTAAAAATAAAGAGCGTATTTTCTTTCCTTCCATTTCCAGCACTTATTTCATCCACCCTTTACCTCCCTGAATGGTTGATCAATCTCTGGGTCTCTAAGGAGAGAAGGATTTGCTTGTGAGTCTTTTTTTTAGTTTATAACTCAAAACATGGCCTCAGGGCTGATGTGAGAGGGGAACACATTGGATGGGATTGTGCAGATCGTGGAAAAGCTGTAGTGTTTCCTGCACATCCTACCAAGACAGTGTTCATATAATTCCAAAGATGAAATATAAAGATGGAAATCTTATTTAAATTTGTTCTTCTCTTGAAGGAGTTCACTGCACGCATGGCTTCAACCGGACAGGCTTTCTGATGTGTGCTTACCTGGTGGAGAAGATGGACTGGAGGTAAGAGAGCATTTCCCAGTTGTCTTGAGCGACAACACAACCCCTCCCTCCCCCACTAGCTTACATCATCACTGTGGTTTTATAACCTCCTCACCCCTGTCAGTCTCTTTTTATCTGATAATCCCGTCTTCCCCTGGTAGTTTCTGTATGTGTGACGGCACGAGAAGTTGCACTGTCGGTTCAAATCAACACCGGCTTCACCAAGAAGCTGGCTGGTTAGCGGTTACCGGGATGTTAAATAATTTACAGCAGCTGAGCAGAGGAGGTTTGAGGATGTGTCTTTAGTCAGAGGTGGAGCAGCAGTCTGAGGAGGCTGAATCCCTGGAAGCTGCCGACATGTGGGCTGAATAAAACCCTCCCCCCGCCCGCTACATCCTGTGTAATGAATATTCTGAGAGCATTTACAGCCCTCGTCCAGGGTCACGTGTTGCAACATCATTTTACTATTAAATTATCAAAACGGGTACAATGTTTTTTTTTTTAGGATATGGCTAGTCATGAAAAAAAAAAAAAGTCAGATTTTTTGTATACTTAGCCATTATGTTATGTACTATTCCTTTTGAGGGTAACATTAAGCGTGTAACCTGTATCAACTGAAAATAAGATTGAAAGACAATTGTGAAAAATGGCCATCAGTATTTCCTAAAGCCCAAAGGAAAGTCTTACAGTTTCTCTTTCGTCTTACCCACCTTCTAAAACCCTAAAAAAAAAATGTAATTCATAGCTGAAACAATTAGTCGCTTTGGATGAACGGCAACTTCATTGATCAATCAATTAACTGTTTATCATTTATTTCAGCAAAAATTGCTCAATGATCCTTTTTTTCAGTTTTGCCAACGTGAGGATTTTCTGAAGATCCGGTCAAATGAGAAATTCAGTCAAGACGGAACATAAAAAAACATTTAAAATAAAATAAAAAGACATATATTTAAAAAAAAAAAATCCTCTGCGTTTGCTCCCTCTTATCAGCGTCGAGGCAGCTGTGGCTGCCTTCACCCAGGCCCGGGCCCCGGGGATCTACAAGGGAGAGTACCTCAAAGAGCTTTTCCGCCGCTATGGTGACGAGGAGGACGCGCCCCCGGCCCCCTCCCTCCCTGAGTGGTGCTTCGACGACGAGGACTCCGGGGACGTGGACGACGACGGTAACTCCGTTGGCCAGGAGTCGGGCCCCAGCTCCTCCGGGTCAATGCATGGCAAACGGAAGAAAGAGAAGCTAAAACTGGTAAGACTTCCAGGGAGCTTCAGGAAATGGACTGTTAAGTACCGCTGGTCCCTTTCTGCTCGACATGGGCCTCATGCAGGGTGATGGAGGGCCTGTAGGGAGACTTTGCTTCTCAGTCATGAAGCTCTTTATTTATCAGTTATTGAACCTGAATCGAGTCAGATCTAAGAGTGGAGTTGCACATTAGACGGATCTAGAGGGAAGAAGCCAGAGGAGAGAGCAGCAGCAGCAACACTTTCATATTGCGTTACTTTAAGATGCTCGTGTTCAAAACTCTCTGCACATTCAATATATATCGGAGAAGTCGAGAATAAAGTTGTGATATTTTGAAATACAAGAGAGGAGAGGGCCCGACTGCCTGTAACCGACACTTGTGATCAGCTTCAGCTGATGACATCATCATCGTGGATGGTAGAAATCCAAGATAACATCTAAACGCATTAAAGGATGGCAGACAGTTTTCAATAACCTCTTCAAAATACTTTGCATATATCAAGTTTTTTTGTTTGTGTAAAATCGCTGCAGTGGAGACGACTGTGTTGCCACTAGAGACACCGCGGTGGACACACATGTGTTACACAACCAGGACCACCCACCATAATAAGTTCAGTCTCACCGGAACATTTTGTGCTCAAGTAATTTAGAAATACTGAATTATTTATCCAAAGTGTAATTTGATCGGTGCCATCGTATCTCTCTCTCTCTCTCTCTCTCTCTCTCTCTGATGGACTCCACTGAAATGTTAAAATGTTTAAGAAGCAGCATTATTATGAACTAATTGGTATAATATTACATGTTTTAAAGATATGAGCTTATCATATCTTTCTACAAATGTCCGTTGTCCAAACTAGGTAGCTTCAAATTTCTCGTTTTATCTGAACATCAGTCCAAAACCCAAAGATGTTCAATTTACTATCTCATACCACGCAGAAAAGAAGCTGCAACTAGAGAATGTTTGGCAGTTCTGCTGGAAAAAAATTACTGGCACAATTAACTTATTATAAAAACACTTGCAATTAGTTTACTCTTGTTTGTCTAATTGTTTAATTGACTAATCGTTCCAGTGCTTCGCACCTCCTGTCTAGCACCGCTGTTCCACATGGAGAGTTTGGTTTCAAGTAAAGCTTCACAGTAGAACACAGTTCATTGGTTTGAATGTCAGTTTAATTATTTGATATGGGATTTCGGATACATTTGTAAACATATATATATATATATATATATATATATATATATACACACGCACACATATACATACACACACACGCACAAACACACATTTGAATTGCAATAATGATTTAAGCCATTTTGTGCACAAGTAATGAAATAATCATCTTTACCAAGGCTTTCCAAATTGAATTACTGCTGAGTTTTCCTTTTTTTTTTATTGTTTAATGCGATTTCAAACAGCATTTTCACATGTTATGACATAACACTTAAACCTCCTTCTGGATAGAAAGGTGGAGAATAGGATTTACAGTATATGACCATGATGGGGCTTTCTCTTCTCACTGCAGCCATCATACTAAAAACATGCACCACATATTATCATAACACATCTGTTTCTGTTCTAATTGGCGTATATTATTATTATCTTATACCAGTTAGCAAGTCTGATCTTGTCACATTTAGGGGGCAAAGGTCATGTCAAAAGAGAAATGGGTGGGATTAGGAAGTGAGGTAAATGAGCAAGAATCGTTCCTATTAGAGAAAAGAGGGCTACAGATGTCGTCAGTGTTTCGCTCCAAGCAGATAGGAGATGATATCTGCATAAACAGGAGTGTAGGGGTGAAGGTAGTGAGGGGGTGAGGAGAGAGCAGTCTAGTTTCCAGGGAGATGAAGCAGAGGAACAGGGTTTATGAGGCAGATTTTATAAAATAAGTAAAGTGAGACGGGGTTTAAAAGTTCAAAAGAAAAACTGGATTTGTAATATTTCTACCTGTTGTCTCTGCACACATGGATTCATAGAGCAAAGAAGCAGCTGTTTATGAAGCATCACAGGGATTTTTTCTTCTTCTTGTATGTGTAGGAGGGTATGAGTGTCTCTTTGTTGTCAATCCAAGTTCAAGCTTATGTTTTTCTTCTCTTTTTTTTTTTTTTTTTACCTCCCAGGGTGCATTATTCCTGGAAGGCATCACAGTGAAAGGCGTCTCACAGGTCACCACACAACCCAAACTAGGAGAGATCCAAAGAATGTGTCAGGGGATGGCCGAGTGGGACCGGTGAGAACCTCTCTGTGCCCTCCTGTTTACACACACCGTATACATGGATGTACTGGTCTGTGTTGATCACCCAGGGGTGACTCTCAGCCTGAGGAGCCCGATTGAACTGCTAATCTCACAGTCGAAGCGACTCGAAAAGATGAAATGGAAATATATCGCAGCATCTGATTCTATACCGCCTGCTTTTTGATTATTAGCTGAAAGAGATTCAGCGTCTCATACCCGTCACTTCACATGCCGCCTAGTTTCCATCAAATAAATGTCCCCGCCCTAGCTGCTTCATAAAAGGATGCCCATTTGTTGTTGCCTTGGCAACAACTACTCTACCTGGGCTATATTGAAACATGAAATGATAAAGTTTACGGAACATAGTTCTTCCTACAATTATGTTGATTATCAAATTAAGGTATGAGTGATATTTTGTTAAAATATTGAATATATATTTCTCCTTAACTCATTAAATGTTATAATAATATTTAATGAATTAAAGAGGAAAATAACCAAATTAACTATTCTATCGAGGTCCTATAAAAGGGTCTGATGAACTGTGTATTTCACAGGTCACCTTAAATATTTTAAACACGTTAATATTTAGGATCAATCACACTAACCTGGACCTTCTATTGTATTTATGCTGAATGTATCATCTCACAAACTTTTTCGCAGGAGTATGGGTATATGGACAGACCGTGTATCTTTTCTCAACTTATCATACATTTCCAAAATATGGAGAGTGTGTAGCTGCTGCCTCACTAACTGACTTAGGAGACATCTGGAGCTCCGTAATAATCGTAGAGCAAAACCAGCAATGGAAGTCCGTTAGAAACCCAGTTGTAAGATGTGTGTGTTCATTGTTGTTGTAGGTCCGGTTTTCCTGGTGCTCAGCCTGTGTCCATGGACCGACAAAACCTCCGTTTCCTGGAACAGAATCCATACAAAGTCAGCTGGAAAGCCGATGGCACGCGGTAGGTCTATTGTTCATGCTTTTCTTTACGCTAAATGTCTCCTCGTCTTCACGTGTCGATACCGGGATGCCGCTCTTTGTGTCTCTGCCTGGACCTGATTGGCTTCTCTTCCCATTCATTAGGCTCTTTTTAAAAGTCGGTACGTACGCACTGACATGGGAGTTATCCAGCAGTTCTGTATACCAGAGGTTTTAATTTACCTCTCTGTCTTGTTAGTGAAGACTGAGAAGAATGCTAACAGGACTTTTGTTTCTCATTTGATTTTAATTACAGTACAATATAGCTAGTCAGAGTGCTCAGTAAGCCGGGTTCGATGTGAACTGATTTATAAAATAGCTTCACTGATGGAGCCACAGACTGAACGGGATGTCTGTGTCGAAATGTGGAATGAGAGGTGCAATAACGCGTCGTGTCTTTCCCGTCACATCTCTGGGTTTAATTAGTTGTTTTCTCTTGTTTACGTCTCTGTCACCAGACGCTATTGTTGAGCACGTAAATGGGAATTTTACTATTCCACTAGTCTGCTGTGAAGCCCTGTATCTCTCTCGCTGGTGCAAATGTGCAGTGTGCCGGTGAATATTTAATGACTGCAGTCAATTTCAGAATTTTACATATCGGTGCTTTAATTCCCTGTAAGAGTGAGACCAGCAGAGTACCTATTTGGCCCCTGACCAAGATGCTGTAGATGTGCGTGCGTGTGTGTATACGACTGCCATCATCTGCAAAGGCTTGAGTGTTTTTTAGAAAGTTTTTCTCTTAAATGTGTATAGAGCGATGCTGAGCCCTTCCTCTCTATCCTTCGGCCCCAATTTCCCTGCAGCTACTTGAAGAGTCTCGCTGAGTAGTGACGCCATATTTCTTTAGCCATGAGCAACAGAGAGAGACACAGTATGCATCCTGCTAGGTATGAGTCATTCCTCAACTGCAGGATATGAACTATGTTAAGATGATTTACTTTGATCTCTTCACATTTGAACATTCAAGCAGTAACATATAAAGTTGAAGTTTTTACTATACTGATTTTTACCTTTATAACATATGGAATAAGTTTTTTAATAATCAAAACCAGATCAGCAAATTCAGGAAGTGGGTGTGGGTGTTAAATAACACCTTTCTTGTTGTTCCATTTAAGACTTGATCACAATTACGACAAAAATACATGGAAAAAAAACAACAAGCTCCGTAATTGAAGAAAGCTACCAACACATGCACTTAAAAATAACATTTTTTTTCTATGCAGAATAATTGTATGTGGAGAATCTATTGATCAGAAGGTGTTGCTCAAAGATGAGACTAGCTGTGTTTTGTGTTGTTGTTTTTTTTATCCTGAATTAACATTTGAGTATCCTGTTACCAATTAATGAAAGTGTTTTGTACATGTTGGTAAGCCCGCTCATCCCACACTGCCAGTGTAGCCAGGACCTGATATATCTTATTCCTCTGTGCCACAGACCTAGATTGTTTCCAAAAACTATTAACAACCCATCAGTGAGTCACAGTGTTGCACTGGGTAACATGTTCCCTCATTATGATTAACGTGGGCACTGTAGTTTATTTTAAGTCAATACTAAAAATCCTTTTTGGAGCGCTAACTACGTATTAATCCACGACTGAAAATAGTCCCCAACAAGTGCAGTTACAACTAGTTTTGTTATTTGTTTTAAAGATGAAGGCTTGGTGCGAGTAGACTAATGCTGCCTTCACATGGGGTCTTTTTTTGTAATTGTGTACCTCCTGAGGAAAAATCCCAACGACCTCATCTATTTGCTTTTATTATGCCTTTACGTTTTCTGCATTATGTTACTTGTTCGCCAGCTTGCAAAATAGAGTACTGCAGGGATGACGTATTGTTGTAGGTCATATCCTGAAGTTATCGTCACACGGGTACTCTCGTCAAAAAGCCAATGAGATTCTTTCCATTGTGTGTTATTTTTATTTTTTTATTGGATTTTCGCAGGAAATAAGCTCTGTGACAAACACACGTTTATGACGCTTAAACGTTTGGTTCAGCAAGATAATCTTCCACCGGTGTTTCCGCGACTTAATCACTTGAATGCAAAGCTTATCACGAACATACATTTCCACGTCTCAACCTCAAGCTCACACGTTCCGTTTGAAGGCAGCACAACACATTATTGCTTCTCGTCATTTAAATTGAATTGGTTGACAAATATAGAAAAACGCAGCCTTATCCTTTTTTTTATAAAATCTTGTTTGGAGTTTAGGTGAATGGTTGGTTGTCTCTATATGAGCTCTGACTCTGTTTTAGCCCACCTGTTACACAACCAGGACCACCCACCATGATAATTCATAATGTTTCGCCTCACCAGAACAATTTGTGCTCAAGTCATTTAGAAATTGTGTGTGTGTGTGTGTGTGTGTGTGTGTGTGTGTGTGTGTGTGTGTGTGTGTGTGTGTGTGTGTCTCCATGAGAGGGTCTTGGTACACTCAGTTTTTTTCGGATCTTCTGCTTGGACCCGTTCTCTTGGATACTTTCATAGGTAATGTTAGTGCTGCCCTAATACATGCAGCACTAACATTACCTAATACATGTTTCTACCTCTGGAACATCTTTCTAGATAAATGGTTCTCTGTTAAAAAAGGGAACTTGGAGATGTTTATATGATTTGGTTAAGTTTCACTCGCAGCACAACAGTAAAGTATAACAAGATAAAAAGTTGTGTCTCATCAATGATTTTATTTGATCACAATGCAATAATGTGTTGTTTTTTTTGGAGCTGCATCCACTCTTCTGATGTATAAATATGTATTCTAAACTCGTGTATAGAATATCTGCAAGTTCTTAAAGTTTGTTCACACCCTGCGACAAAAACTTTGAGCCGCTATTCATATCTTTCCTTGTAAGACAACCTCAGAACTTCATTGTGTTTACAGGCAAAGTGTGATTTGGGAGACGGTGAACTTTGATCATCTTTGTTTCTGTTTTTTCTGTATGGTGCCCGTCTCCTGTGTCTTTTTTGTTACACAGGCTGTTACAGTATGTCTGACAAAGGCTATAGGAACTTGCAGAAAGGATTGCCGCAGCGTTGTCAGATGAATATTCACACAACTCCAGCCTTGCTGCTGTCTGCTGAAAACTGTGAGGGACTGTCTGTTCTGGTGCTGCTGGTTTGATGTTACTTTATTCTACAGAGCTGAGAAAATGTCTTAAAGCTTGCTACCTTATCAGTGCCTCACCGGCACCACTATGGTCTTTAATTTATCAAAATACGCCTCGTCTTTCTTCCAGGTTTGGCTTTTATGTGAAATTATATTGGTACAAAAGCAGTGATGATTAAAGACAGTTTGGTAAAGAAAATAAAGTCAAAAATCCATTCGATGTTTTTTAAATTTATGATTAAACGTACACAGGTCCTTCAGTTGTTGGTCTTCAATAAGTCTGTGCAATAACTCAGACTTATGGACAACAAACGCCAGCGTGAAAGTGAGTCAGAAGGATGTGGGCTCTTCTGGAGTCCGTGGATACGAGCAATCACTATAAAAGATGATTTATTCCATGTTTTATCACCATTTATTTTGCTCTATTAATCCTAAACTATCTCTAATGATGCAAAAAGTATGAATTCTGTAACATTTTCTGTAGCATGTGGGGGGGCGTTCAGTGCATCAGATAATATTAATGAGTTTTGAGGAGATTTACTGGTTGCTGTGCTGCGGTGTAACTTGTCATTCTCGCCATGCATTGTGTAGAGTTTGCAGAGAATTTCTTATTAGATATCCTACTTTCTTTGACGGTGGCATTTTTTTAAGAACTGAAATGGATTTTTAATAGGAAAATTGTCTCTTCAAGGTGGTCCGGAAAGATTTTTCTCTTCGCATATTGCCGGAGGTCCTCACTTATATGTTACACATTTTAAACCCCCCGGCCTCTTACCGATTGTTACTTGGGCGAGGATAAGAAAAGCTTGTGCAGGAAAGGGTTAAGTGAGCAAATGTGTTGACTTTCAATAACGTGTAATGACAGACTTCCTCTCAGTCCCTTGTGGATGATTCCGTGCATAACTGCATCCTCTTCTTTTGCCACAGGGTAAAAAATGCACAATATGGTGACAAGAGGACTGAACCAACCCCGCTTGCTTAAACCGAAGATTATGCAGCTCTCCTAGAGACTCCCGATCCGTATTTGTACTGAATATCGGCTGATAAACAATAAATCGGACCATTTCTGAGCCTTAATGCACAGACCAGTCATACAGTGAATAAACTGTCACTGCGTGCCAAGGAGGTTACTTCTAATGGGCTTTGGAAAGGACAGCAACATCAGTGGATTTGCCAAGACGAGAAAAATAGACTGTGTTGGCTTTTTAATCAACTTGTTGTCGAGCCTTCTGTCAGGGCCAGATTGGTTGGAGCCCCAGAGAGGACAAGGACAACGGAGAGGGACCAATTATGTCTTTGGGACATTAAACAAACACTGCTGCTGAACTTGGACTTTTATTAGAGTAAAATTGGACTTGATAAAGACTTTCTTAATTTCCTACTCGACTTCCTCTCCTAGCAACACCCCATCAGTCACTCCTTTTAAAACGAGGAATCAATAATCCAATGTTTACTTTGATGTGCCAGATTAGATCTCGTGATGTAGTTTAAGTTCTTTTCTGTTTATTGGCTGGTTATTTTCAGAGCATCATTACTTCTGTAATTCTGTTGCTTACTTAGTTTATTGGGTCAATAACCCTTCTTAGTGGACGGCTTGTGCGCCAGACTGTTCCAAAACTCTGCCTCTCTCTCTCAGGTTAATGTTGTAACTAAAACTTTGGGCTGCTTATTGCTGTTCCAAACGGCAATGAGAAAGAAATGGGAGTCATTTCTTTTACAAAAGTGCAAATTGTAATTTGTAAACTGCATTACTGCACATTTATATTCACGAGTTCATCTTTTCTGTAATGCTTTATATCAAAGAAACCACTGGGACACAAGTTGCAAAAGCAATAATGTGGGTTTGTTGAGCTTTGTTTAGCACACACTCGGCTGCTGCTCAGGAGACGGTTTGTTACTTTATACATCCCTTACTTTTTATTTGTGTCACTCCATTGGCAGAGATATGTGCTATGGCTATTTAAGACCTGCCTTTTGTTACAGTCTGATGTTATTTCTCTGTAGTTTCACATATTCTTTGGGTTAAGGGTTTGGTTAAGGCTCGGTTAGCATCCTGTCCAGTGTTTGTCTTGCTTTTTGATTTCCCATGAAAATACATGTTGGCTTTGACCAGTTCTGATCCCTCAGCTAACACCAGCGTGGCCCGGTCTGGGATGCTTTCCAACAAGGCTGACCCAAATGTATTACGATGTATTCATTACTCCCAAAATCCCAAATAGCCCATGAAATAAGGAATTGTAATCTCACATTATTCATTATGCATGAACATGAATTATGATTAGTTATTCTCAAACTGATAGAGCACTGTTTGTTGTGTGTAAAGAGAGTGTGTGTGTGTGCCAGTGCCACTGCCCCGGGTACTGAAACCGAGGGGAGCAGTCTATCTATTTATTTATTCATTTAACGGCTGACATATCTCTATAATTTAATTGATGTCATTTTTGCCCATTTTGTCGCCATTTTCATTTCATTAAAAAGGAAAATCATTGTCTTCATCCCTCATTAGACAATATAGCAAAGTAAAGTCCAATATGAATGAATGATGACAGCGGGTTTGAGGAAAGTCATCACTTCTGTTTTCATTTTCGTCATTGTCCCTTCAACGCTTTGAATACCCTCAAATATTTCTCACTGAAGCTTCGAAGCATCCCAATTTTATTTGGGAAAGCCCCGCTAGGGAAGCGGCTCTTACTTCTGTCTCTGATTAAGTGCACAGCTGCTTTGCTGATCTTTTCTATGGGAAGCATTGGGACTGTCTCCTAAACAGTGGATGAGACGGTCCCAAACAGGGCTGTCAACAGAGGTGCAGTTGGGTGAGACCCCTGAAAGTAGCGCATAGTTTATCAAATGTGATGTGAAATAATTTTCTTTATGAACAACTAATTTCCTGTATAGTTTAATTAGACTTTGAGGCAATTTGTTGCATTTCTTTCTGTATCTAACTTACTCAAAAAAACTCCAGAACAGCACCACATCTAACACAATAATATAGTATCTGTCATCTGCAGTATGTACTCCACAACATGGGAAGGTGGATCTTTTTGTTTCGACTCTTAACTCTATTATCTAAATGAGAAATCAACCTGGACGCTCTGGGTCTAACGGAGCGGTCCTGCCCATTGGCGCACCACTAATGATGTGCAAAGCTGCTGGATCTGATCTCGGGCCTCCCCTGGAGCTCAGCTGCTGTCAGTCATGCCGCGGGACTAGACTGGCAAAGCCGACACAATGGCCGCCTGTGCCTCATTAGGGCTAAAGTGCTCGGGGGGGAACGGGGCTGGATGAGGATGAAATCTGAGGCTCACAGCCCCCATCAGAGGACAGAAGGAGTAGGAGAGAGTAGGCCGGAAGGGAATAAAGGAGCACATTGGATTGAATGTTTTCCAATGGGTCCTGAGAGGAAATATGGTGTATTTCAGGGAGAGATGAGGAAAAGGACCACTGGGTTTGACACCGCACTAATGGGCTCCCTCTGCTTTCTTCTGAACATACTCGACGCGTTAGCTACGGCTAACTGGCCAATTAGACGGCAGGGGACCCACTTGTGTCCTCACTGGTTGACAGATCCTCTCTGTTCAGACACACTGTTTGATCTCTTCAGACACAGCCCTTTTCTGGGATAAAAGATATCCCCCCCCCCCCCTTCTTCACAATAGGATCTTCTTGACTCTGGCAATTTGCATAAACCGAGCCATGCAGGCATTTCCTGTTCCCCCGCCTTTCATGCTTTTATGTCGTTTTAATGCTTTCATTGTGTCCACTCCCACCCCGGACGCTTAAGTGCAGCTTTATCTGGCCCACTCACCATTATTTCCTTTTCTGCAGGACTTTTGGACGTGCCTGATTTTACAAAACTCAAGGCTTGTGTTTTGCTGCTCCCTCCTGTCATGACCGGAGGGGGTGGCGGGTTCAAAGTCATCGCTCCGAGCCCTCCACCGATCTCTTTTATCTGAACAGTGTGTTGAGGGTTATGATACAACTTTCATTGGCGAGTCTGCTTGAGGAGCATTCAAGTGTAATGGAAATAATTAGGTTATATGTCCAGACTCTCAGCCCACTACCCCCAAAACAAAAGCCCTTATTGAGATGATCACACACTTACTTTAAAGGGAGAGGCATCTACCTACGCAGTTATTCCCCAAAGTACAAAAAGAAGAGCATTTAATCAAAGGCGAGCTATTTCTAAAGCTGATGGGTTTTCTTCTCCTCTCATCCCCACCCAACTTCACTTGTGTGAGAACAATCTTCACTGTTATTTCGAAAAATTGTGCTGTCAAGTTCGATAGTAATCTTACGACACACGGTGCCTGAAATATAATAGCGACCTAGCGATAAAGAGCTGCCCTCAGAGAATGCACCGTCTTGTGTTTGTCTTCAAAATGCGGTCAATTGTCTTTTGTACTAAAAACGCACTATGATTAGTTATTTATAGGCTTTTGTGTCATCTCTGGGGTGTAATTCTGTGCAGAAGCCCTTTTGAAATATCTTTTCATGTGAGAACCCAAATTGCTGCCTAATGTTAAAGTTGCACTTTTCCCAATATTTGTATTGAATATCAACCATGATTTTGGGCAACTTGTTATAACTGCCCTCAGTTCACCATCTATTTAAGCCTTGCTGCTTTCAAAAATAAATCAAGTTGAATGTCATTATTGTGACACGATACTCGAGCTGAAACAATTAGTGGATCAACAGAAAGGGCAACTACTCTGATAAGGGATACATTCTTTTTTTTTTCTTTTTTTTTAGCAAACCAATATCAAGTAATTTATTCCCCTTAGCAAACATACCAAACATTCTGTGGTCCCAGTTTCCCCAGTGTGAGGATTTATGTCATATACTATTGTAAATGTAATAACTTTGAGGTCCACTGTTGGTCAAACAAAACGATTTGAACGTCTGCATGGCTTCTTGAGGTATTTTGATAGGCATTTAAAAAGAAATACAAAACCTCTGCGAAGCTATTCAGAAGATGAATCGATTATTAAACAAATTGCAGCTAGAGCAAATGACCTCTACGTAGTGCTAGTAAAAATTCTGCTTTCAGAGCTGACTTTTGTCAGCTGGTATAGTATCACACGCACACACGCACACGTTGGCGGCTTGTCAAGTTTCCCGCTTTGAACCAGTTGGTATTGATGGCATATGTATTACATCTAATCCCTGTGTGATTATGATGGAGAGTCACAGCAGGTATGAGAAATGCATAGCTTTGTCAGTTGGGAAGTCATTAATCTCAAATCTGTCATCAGACTTTGTTTTCCCTCGAAGGTGTGAATTCCTTCAGCTGGCTTTAATATCTGAGTGTGTACACCATCAAAACTTTCTACTCATTTTTATGGCATAAATCCCATAATAGTTACAAGATAATTAGCCTCCGTTTCCAGTCCCATCTATTGTAATATTTAACCTTTGGAAACACAGCAGGCCTGCAGTTGCTCATTAGGACTTTAGTTCATGCTGCGTATTACCACTGTTAAAGAGCAGCAGGCAGCCCACAAAGTGTAATTGGGTTCATAGGAGGTGTGTAATGAAGCCGTCAGATTGCTAATATATTTTTCAAAAACTTTCATACAGTCAAGTCTTTCACAATGAGCCTGAGCTCACAGCAGCATGCCTCACCAGATAAGATCACTCCTAACTCTTCAACCAGAAAACGAAATATTGCAGTCAGTCGATCAATCAAATGGTCATTTAGTGTATGTATTGGGTGCAATTAAGGTAATCGAGTAGTTATTTAAGTTGTTTATCAAGAACAATGCCAAGCATGAGCTGCCTTTATTATTATTTCTTTACATGAGGATTTGCTGCTTTTCTAAGTTGTTGTCTTTGGGTTAAGGATTGTTTTTCAGAACATATTTCAATTAGCCATTTTTGCAGCTAATACTTACCAATTCTTTTCTGAAAAGAGCTATTTCAAAGTTGTAAGATCTCTTTCCTCTCACAAGCTTTAATTGGTAAAGAACAGATGCGTCTTAAAACAGCACTCGCGTGCCCATAGTTCTATTAAAACTCGCTGTAATCATTCCTCATGTCCATACCACCTGTGAAGATATTCCTGTCTTAACACAATTACAGTGAGAAACATCTACTTATCTCAAAGATGAAGAACACCTTTACCGAGCGATGTGTTACCTCATTCAAGTTGCAGTTGCTGCAATCATATGGAACTGGAAATTCTTTTACATATATTAATCTCAAGCAGAAAACGGCTCGGCGTCCGCTTCGTGAGGGAGAATTAAAACGCTCACGATGGGTTGTCTCCAGGTGGTTGCTCCGACTTGTCAGAAGACATTTACATAAAACTGAACCTTTCTCGACTGCTTCCTGACATTTGAGTTTTGAATAGAATAGGCTGTCACGCCTTTAATGTTTGATTCCATATGTGTGAATGACATTGTAAAATGAGCCTGTCCTGTTTCTTGGCCTACAGTTCTTGGCTTACTCAAAGTATGCTGATATTCCAGCACATTATACGGACACTAATTATACCAAATTCATTTCTATTGGAATAAAGAATGTGCTTTCCACTGTATCAGAAATGACATGACAAAATAGAAATCCCAATAAATGACAGTTGGATGAAGATCTTTCAGCAGTGAATGCTCAGTGTTGCTACAGTCGAAGACAACTCTGGAGAATAACACAAAGGCAACAATGGTGCCTGTGCTTTTGGGTGTGGCCCATCTTTTCAGCTCGTTTCTGGGAACCAGCAGAAAGGAGGATCAAGGATTTTGTCAGTCTTCTGTCCCTCATTTGAATTTGCGTGTCATGTCTGCCAGCTCATTGATCATCCGGCTCTATTGATCAAACAAAAAACATTTGAATAAACACTTAGCTTGTTTATAATTTGTTTATTCCAAAAATGTGAGACCTTTATTTTTTATAAAGGACACTTTTTAAGATGAAACTACTCAACAGACTGACCTCATATACATAACTGACCTCTAGTTTAATTAACGGCGATCAGACTGGAACATAAGCTCATATTCTACATATCAGTCTTATTAAACTGGGCAGCGCATGCAGAGAAGGATGATTCCTTGAAATTGTAATTAGGTTTAAAATGATCTGTATGACCATGTTGTCCAGATGTGGTCCTCATAAGATATTATAACAGATGGAATGAGAGCTGTAAACAGATAACTTTTACCACGTACACCTCCCGGAGATAATTATACCTGAAAGTAAAAGTGTGCACTTATTATTTTCCGTGTCCACAGTAGTATTTTTGAGAGTGGAGGTGTAAGGCTGATGCAAGTCTCAAAGCTGAAGTGTTAGTCTTAATGTCCATGCCTAATAATGCTTTATCAACCTCGCACACCTGTGAGCTTAATGAAGAGGAAGAGCGGAGACAAATTAATACCAGTCAAATGCTCATATCATGACCCCATGCTGGTAATGGGACTATTTTGACAGCTATTTTTTTGGCAATCTTAACAGTCACTGCTCTCAGGTTTTCGAAACTTCCAATTGAGTGCACTCGTGGGTGAAAAAGTAATTTTCCAGCAGTTTCTTCTTCCTTGGTTTTACTTCATTTTATTGAAGCAAAGACAGGGAAATAGACAGAATAAGATGGACAAGAATAGCAGTAAAACCCTTGCAGTGTAATGCAGCAGTCTAATCCAATATTACCAGCAACACAGTGTGGAGATATATATATATATATATATACACACACACACGCACGCACACACACGCACGCACACACACACACACACACACACACAGAGTGTGGATATATATATATATATATATATATATATATATACACACACACACACACACATATCTATATCCACACTGTGTTGCTGGTAATATTGGATTAGACTGCTGTGTGTGTGTGTGTGTGTGTATATATATATATATATATATATATATATATATATATATATATATATATATATATATATATATATATTGTAGAACTACGGCAACAGATTGCAGTTGTTTAGCCAAATGGAGTTTAAAGTTGCTAATGATTGTTATTCCTTTTTGAGGCCTTGAAGCTTCACTGACGATGACTATAACACAAGCTTCTCACTTTCTCCAAAGTGTGTTCATTAATTTCTTATTTTAGTCTCATGAGATGAGAACACATTTTCCTTTGACACACCGACAACAAATTGTACAATAATCTTATCAAATACCTGACAAAGCCCATCAAAATGTATTTGCTCATATGTAGGTCTATAAACAAATGAATCAATAATATAATGTAGCCTATGCCAACATGTATAATAATAGACGTGGGTTTGCTGAGACTGTCAATCCATGTCCTCCGCTGAGTTTCAGGAGCCGGGACGCCGCTGCACCTACACACAACAAACAGCATTATCCGTCTAAAAATAACTTCTCATAATTAGATTCAAGATTCAAGATAATTTTTATGTGCACAGATAACAGGCAGTTATTCCGTACAACGAAAAGCTTATTTTGCTGGGTCCTCCTAACACAGAATTACAATAATTACAATACATTTTAAGGATAAAATGAAATATATAAATAAAAATAAGGCACAAAATATAGTGACAGCATTGCACAATAATGTGTATAAAGTGCACTATGCATTGCAACAATACAATATCCAAAGTATGGCCGTGACATGAATGAAGTCACAGCAGCAGCCGTTCACAGTTCAGTGATGTGTGTTTGTGTTCACCAGCCTGATGCCTGCGGGTAGAAACTGTTTGTCAGTCTCGTGGTTCTGGACTTGTGACTCCTGTAGCGTCTGCCTGATGGCAGGAGCGAGAAGAGTGGGGGTGTGTTGTGTGCCTGATGATGTGGGCTGCTCTCCTGGTTACGCTGGTGGAGTAAATGTCTTGAAGAGAGGGGAAGGCTGCTCCTGAGATGTACTGCGCAGTTTTTATCACACGCTGGACTGCCGTCCTGTCCTGGGCAGTGCAGTTTAAATACCATACTGTGATTGAGCTGGTAAGGACGCTCTCGACCGTAATTAATGTTGATGGGATATTTTTTTGGGTAATGCATCCTATATAATCAAAACAAAACTCTGCATTTGAATACTGATTTGGACATCGATTACCATGGTAATGTCAAAGTTTTGAGTGTATATTCCTGCAGAAGTTGAAATTGTAGAAGACTGGGAAATATTTTTAGTTAATTTCTTTCTTTTTTTTCTGCTTCTAAGTCTTTCCCTCACCTGCAAAGACTGGCCATGGAGTAGGTGAGCTTCGTGCTCATGCAGACAGATCTCCTAATCACTGGCGATGTAAAATATCTCCACATAGGAGATTACTGTATCTTTATTTTATTTTTATTAGTATTATTATTGTATATATCTTTCATCCCTGCTGTTTTGATATCTTATTTTCTGTCTGTAAATTGCTGCTACTCAACACCAAATTTCCCCTTGGGGATTAATAAAGTATATATTCATTCATTCATTCAATGCAAACAAGTGAAGGCTTTTGTGTTGATGCAGGGCGACCAGGGACGACTGTAACAACACAATAATTTGTTTGCAATTCATTGTTCACACATTCAGATGTGACATTGTTGTTCAGTTCGTATGTGTCTACCTAAGAAACTACTTTTTTAGTTTCTAAAATCCTACTGATACCGTTATGAGAGGTTAAAGTTGTAAAAGGCTTACTGTTGGCAATGATGGTTCCCACAATGCACGGCTGGATGAAATGGAAAAGTGTTTGCTTCGGTAATAAGATGCCATTAGCAGGTATCTGCTTGGTTATCTTACCTATCTTCTCAGACATGATACAAGCTCTAACAGCTTTAGTTAATAGTTCAGTTGAACACAAGAAATGTGCACATCAGAGATATATGCAGTCTTGGGTGTTGTAGTTGCTGAGCGGAAGCTTAAGTGTTGGTTCTCTTCGCTCACAGCAATTCAGCTTTTAGTGTGATTACCATATTAAGTCCTCCAAATAAACTAATCAAAGAAAATTACAGGCAATTCTGTTGGTCTGGAGAAATGCACTTTCAGCAGATGCTTAATGTAGTAATAAGGTGTCACAAGGGTCAACCCCAATCCAATATACTGACTAAAATGGAAAACATCTGCCTGTTCTATCAATTAAATAAAACGATAATGAAACTTTGGTAATGTATAACGTATCCATTGTAACATTTTTGGAATAAACAACATAATCAAAACCCACAGCCAGTGTGGTCTGCAATGTAACATTGTAACTATCGCGCCCACAACCAATAGTGGGGAGTCGTCTGTGAACATAAGATATCATATTAGCGCCATTGAGTCTCTCTAACACAGTGACCCGCGCGAATACAACTTGCTACCGTGTATCATTATGGTTCATCTTCTCCTGCAGGTACATGATGTTGATCAATGGAAAAAATGAAGTATTCATGATCGACAGAGACAACACCATCTTCCACATAGCGAACCTAGAGTTTCCTTTCCGGAAGGAACCGCGTGTCCACCTAGCAAATACTCTATTGGATGGGGTGAGTTATTTTCCTTCCTATTTCTTGTCTTACTATTGGGTTGTTTTATTTATTTATTTATGCCATGGTAGCTTCTCTTCTTGCTTCCCAAACATCCCATAGCTGTTCCTCCCTTGACTGAAACTGCATGTCTCCTCCATCACCAACCTTGTCACACTCCCGCCCCGCCGCTCAGTCTTGCAGATAATTGACATCAGTTTCCAAACCGTAGGTGAAAGAATGGCACTAGTAAAAGACGGCAGACTGGAAAATGAGCACCTACGCCCTGAAGGAATAGCAAGTGAAATGTTTTGCGTCACTGCTGCCACGCGGATCCACACTGTTGTTTTGTGATGCTCAGCGGTGTGCTCCCCTGGGTGACGACGGGGGTCGCTGGCTTCTCCTCACCTGTAATACTCTGCTCAGACTTTCTTTGGCATACTTGTGCTGCTGAGGCGACACAACTCCCCGACAGCGGCAGGTGCACATGCATGAGTCATTATCACACTCCCTAACTGGAAACACGGGAAAGGAAATCTCAGCCGAGATTTAATCATAAATGTACTGGCAGTGGTTTGTGTTTAATATTCCAGTCGGGGAGATGACGGATACGGTGTCTGTGATTGTGTTTGTTTTGCTCCTGGCCGTGTTTTTGTCATAGAGAATTATAGAATTGTATTTAAAATAGATATCCACCTCATCTTGGCTGATTGATGCGGTGCATTTAGTTTCCTCATCGGGCAGGACATCTAATTGCAGCGCAATAGTGTTACTTTGAAGGAAGAGGTGCAGGTGCGTGTTTAGATTGCTACAAGGTCTGTTTTGACTTTGGTTATTCATCTGTTAATGCTTCTGGCTCTCAGTTCAGAGAGGCTGTGTGGAGAGCGCTGTAGCAGCCCAGCTGTGTCGTCTGATACGTTTCATCTTTGGCCCAAAGGCACTGGTCTTTGTCTTGACATGCTGTTTTGTTGCTTTTAATGAGCTTTACATCAACTTGAGTTCCAATATGGGATGAGTGTGCAGTGTAGATTGAATTCCTGCCGGTTTCATTTGGTCACATGAATGTATTCATCTGCTGCTCTCTGTCTGTGAAACGGTTCAGTGCACCAGATGCATAGTGATGGCAGCCTCCTGTAATGACATCATTGCTTCTCTTCAGCCCCTCCTGCAGGGATCTGTAGACCTGCCATTCACTCCTCTTCTCCACGCCTCCAGTCTGGCTTTTGGCAATTTACTGGTGATGTTTGGTCTTTTGTCCTGTCCGATAAAGTGAAATCATGTCAGCCAATAGGAACGCACATCTACAATATTTTTCTTTTGATCGATGATGGTTAATTGCACCAAACTATGAATCGTCAGTACGCTAAATTCCCAAAAATGCTCGCAAGTGGCATCCACTACTACTAGTGAAGCCAATGCCAAAGTGCCTTCACCGGTGGCTGCCACTACCACTCTTGAGGGCCGTTTGAAGATTCTCAGCACCTATAGATAAATATAAAGTGAAGAATTATTTCCGCTAGAGAGTAGAGGCTCATTGGATGAGTTTACTTCTTCTGATGTGCATCTTGGAGGCACTCAAGCTGAAGAACTTCCATACGACCACCAAAAAAAAAAGCCAGGGAATGCCAGTCAGCTGAAAAATGGCCGGTCCAATAGATTGTTGCTTCTCTACCTGTCATCCAACCCCGAACACTAGCTTGTTTGTCCATTTGGTCAAAATGGATGTTGAAGTGTTCGTGTAATTGCCGAGCCTTTCTGCGACTTAACCTGCTAACCCTCTACATGCCATTTACAGCAGCAGGGCACTGTTAGTTCCCTGAAAGTTTTATGAGGGGAAGGGGAATAAATGTAGTGCTCTAAATGTAGTGCTTCGCTTTTATATTTATACCAAGTACAGCACCTGAGTTGAGAGACCCTACTTTCACTTCCACTACTTTAGCGGCAGTGACGTCTGCACCTCTGCTGTCACAACACCTCCTGGTTGTGTAACAGTTCTTTGAAAACGTCCCATGTGTCGGTTGGGTGTCCTGCACCACCGCGGCACCTGACTTTCAACGAGAGTCTTACATAATAGATGTGCAATGCTATTTCTGCTTCATGTCCTTCTTTACCAGACCCCACCACACATACATGCACACACACACACTGCACACACACATCTCATCAATTCCTTGCTATCCCCCTCATCGCTGCAGGCATCTCCCTCTCTGAACATACATACGCTTGAGAGCGCTCACCCATAGTGTCCCACTGTTTTCATCCTCCATAACTATTTTCACAGAGGAATCACATGTGATGTAAAGAATGTCCAGATTCTTTCTATATATTTCTATATTTATATCTCCTCTCAATTGCGTGTGCTTACCTCAATAACAACAATATGTATCTCTTCATCTCCGCAGGAGATGATCATCGACAAGGTGAATGGTCAGCCCGTCCCCCGCTATTTGATATACGACATCATCAAATTCAATGTGAGTAGCCCCCGGCCGTCTTTTCCTGAGAGAACAGAACATTGGGAGCATGTGTGGTCTATCAGCAGCTCCTTCTGCCCTCTCCTTATAATTTACTGTTAACAAGGGTCGAGTTCAGCAGAGGAAATTGTTGTTTTTGCATCAGCAGTCGGTAGAATACATAAGCAGTGCAAGGTGTGGGATGTTCGCCAGGAGAAAGCTTTGATGGGATTTGCTTATTCTGAAGTCTGAAAAATCAAATTCCCCATTGGGTTCCTTCAAGGCTCTTTAGCCGGCAGCAGAGGCGTGTTCATCCAGGCTCTGCAGTATTTGCACAGGCATGACCAAGCTGCGTCAGTGTGTATATTGGAGGGAAGCGCATGATTCTGCTTGACCCCCGCAGCCTGTCATGCACTGAGCTTTGCTAAAGCTTACCTTTGGCACCACACTGGCTGAATGGCGTCTAAATATATTTATTTATAAGCTAGGTCTTTGTGCTTTTACCACTAAAATTGGTTTTGCTGAGCTCCATTGACTTTTGATGAGAACTAAAATGTTGTTCAATATTAATCCAAACTTTTAACATTGTCAGTCACTGTATCGGGTTCAAGTGAACCTGATCATCAGTCCATTACATGCATTATAGCTGGGTAGCAGTAATTCTCCCAGTGCATCGGTGCATGTGGAATTGGCTTTTATGTGTAATAGGATATTTTTCCTGTTGCAGTGTAAACCGCTTATAGTGATTATGGTGAAGAACCGCTTGTATGTATCAACAACCTTGGTACAGAATCATTCCAATAAAGTAAAACTATGGTAAATCTATTTAAAAAAACATATTTTTTTACTTTATTCCCATGACTGGCTACTGTAGCCTACTTTGCACATTGGAATTATGATGCGGCATAGAAAGTACATTTCTCTCAATGGAAAACAAGCCAATGCGCTGCAGCAGTAAAACTTCCTCAACTAAAACAGCGAGAACAAGTCCTGACTGCTGATGGAGACAGAAAACGCATGCAGGCGGGGAAGGCACCTGTAGATGAAGCCACAATGAATCAACTGTACTGTATTTTGAAACAGCCAACACAATTCAGTAAATAGTGAAGCTCTCGCTTCGAATGCTTTATATTAATGTAAAAAATTATAAAAAAAATGTAGATTTGTAAATGTATATTCTGCATGAGAAATGAATAAAAACTATTTTCTCTTTTATAATTTCCATCTGCTTAAAGTGATCAATTGGACCCGGACCAGAACATTATTTTGACTTGGCTGTTTTCTTGAGAACCGCCTCAGGACAACATTAAAAGGCTGTTAATTGCTCACACTTTTCCAAACAGCAAATTAATTCATCCCTTCAGCCGATCTGCTCGCTGCTAACGTCAAAGCTGACAAGCACAGAGACAAACGGTTTGCTCTTAGCGAGCCTCAGCCATCTTACTTATAAAATCTTGATGAGGAGGGGGTTGCTCCTGCCATTATGTTTGTCTGTCTCCTCCTTTTCTCCATTGATCAGGATCAAACCAGCAAGCGGCTCAATAAAGGCTCCAGTGGTGAGGGGAACGTCTTTGTAAGATGGTGCAGAGGTTAGCAGCTCCACATGGCACCTCCCCCCCCCACGAGCCACCAGTAAAGCGCAGTTGTATTGATCCGAGCCGGCATTATTAGCCTTCTCCATTATCTGTGGTGGGCTGCTCTTTGGCACCGAGGCTCCATCCCGAAACCGAGGATGGAAATAGAGCAGGAGGGAGCACACGCCACCCGCTAGGCCCGTGGCCCTACGTGACACCTTACTTGTTTGCAAAGTCACACGCAGTACAGTCCTGGGATTCTTTTGATTACAGCGCGACGAGAGTTATGTGTCCTCTCGCCGTGATCAGTGATTTAGCCATGAGGGAAGGGTCAGAGTCTACTTAGTTCTGTGGATAAATGAGTGACTGTTCATGTCAGAGCAATTGATATCCTTGGCTATCCTTAATCAGCCTGGGTCAGTGTTATTATGTTGAGTACTGATGTGCACAGTGCCTCTGCGACCATGTAACTGACTGACCCTGACTTATTCCCCTGAGACGTGGAGGAAATCTATTTCTGCTATTCTCTACTGCAAAGTATAAAAACTACTTCCTTTTTTTTTGTCTTCCTGGAAAGTTGTTTGGCTCGTCAGTTCCTGTCAGCTCCCCCACTGTGGGCGAACTGATAAGATGTGATGAAATCACAACAACAATTACATATGTGTCCCTAATTTTGACGTTACTGAAGAAAGCTATTATCTAGAAATAAAACTGTGGAGGTTTTCACTAGACATCACCGTCAATGTCCTGACACTTTGATTGACCTCGTTATGTTTTTATGTTGCCAAAATGAATCTCCCCTTAGGTGCAGAATTAGACAACATAATTGTCTTTGCCTTAACAGCCAAGCCAAAAGGAATGCGTACAAAAGATCCCCAAAGGAACCTCACCTTTTGGGAGGTATGGAGTACTTTACTGATTTCAGCCCCATTTACTTCCACTTGAGAAGTTTGTCTGCAGGTACAGTCTGTATCTCTGTAGGGCTTTTCCACCCTAAGAATAGTCCCTAGGCTGCACCGTTCCTTTTAAACCAACCGCTGCATCACTCTTATGACGCACTGCAGATAGAAAAGGTACGAGTTTGACGGGTCAACACTGGTACGGGTGCTAAGATGTTATTGCTCGCTAGCCAGTGAACATGACTAGTGTCTAACAATGACTTTCCAGGAAATGTGAAAGTCCTTTTTTAATTTGCAACACATCCTTGTTACTCTGCGGGGACTTTCATCTGCATTTTACCTGTGGTTATGTACATCGGCCTTTCATGTTGAGCATGTAGTGTAATGTGAAGATCGATTAAGAAGTGGGTTATTATCAGGGTAATTGTACTAAAATGTAGCTGAGGGGGCAGTAATGCTCTTTATTTAACCTTAACTGCCTGAAAATTCAACCCATTACATTATCTTTTATATAGATAATGCAGGGCACAACACGGCATAATCTATATAATACTAATGTACTTTGTTATCAACACCCACCACTGGTTCCACATTTTATTTAGCACAGATCACCCAAAGAACGTGTTGTTTTATTGGTTTTCGTTTGAACATTTTCTTTTTTTACTCCTGCAAATTATCTTGCAACTATGTTTAAACACATTGGTCTGACAGCTCATTGCTATGTGTGAAATACATTTCCTCTACTCATTTCCTTTTTAACTCAATTTGAGACTGGGCTACGCCCATCTATTTATTCAAGTAAGGGACTCATAAAGGAGCAGAAACAGGAGGCCACAGGGACTACATGGACTATCGTCATAGTCTCTCTGCATTCAGTGACCAGATAATTAAGACCTTACCTCATAATGATGGGCACTAAGGGAAGATGGTGGAAAAACATGGAGGCTCGCTTGTGAGCAAGGTCTGGTTTAAACCTGCTCACATTAGTTGAGATGTAGATCTAGAAAAGGCGTGTAAAAGGTGTTCGGACTGCTCAACACAAAGAACAAAGAAACAGAGGATAGACAAACATGAGAGAAATGGAGAGGAAATCATAGTTTGAATGGGATACAGTATACCTTTCCAGCATACTAGCAATAACGAAGAAATAATTTATATTTAAATATATATATATATATATATATATATATATATATATATATATAGTTAGTATCTCCCTCAAGATGCTGCATTGGCTTGGGCCCTATGATGCAAATAGATACATAATGTGTTTTCAGGCCAAAACAGCCTAAAAGCCTTTTTGTAAATAACACAATCCCAAGGGAAAAGCTGTACATTAAGCATCTGTTGAGTGCTCCCAACGCTGATTTTTGTCAGCGTTGTATAATGTAATTTATTCCAAATCATCCCAGACAGTCACAGAGCTTTTAACGCTATTCTCAGCACTGTCAGATTTGTCTTTTTAACATGTTTTGTTATTTTGTCGTATTATTGAGGGCATCCAGTCTCACAGTGAAGAAGGCTTCATTTCAGATTCTGCTGCTCTCCGGCTTTTAACATTGAATGACACAGTTCAATTGACCAATTATAGGTGACATGTAAGTAATGCACTGAATCGTTACTTGTTGGACTTTGAATACAATTTGTGTCTCTTTCCATTTATGATGAATGCATCTGTTGATTCATTCATATTTTGTATTTTAAGAATCTTTAAAATACCGTATGTAAACTCTGTGTTAATACATTTATTGTCAGTGAGCACAGCTATCATATGTTTGTCTCTTAAATTGACCCAGATTCTTTTGGGGTGCAACTAAGGATTGTATTCATAGTCTACTAATCTGCAGATTAGTTTCTTTAGAAAGGAGTGGAAAATGTCTAAACAATTTTTTAATGACTAAATTCCTTCTCGACATTGCTTGTTAGTGAACTGAATATCTTTTATATTCTATCATAAAAGACAAGCAGCACATTTTCCCAAGTTGGAAGTTGACGAGGGAATCATTTCGGCTGTAGAGGATTGTATAAATAGAGTGACTTGGAAATGTGAGCTTTACAGCACATGCATAGTAATTGGAGGCAATATAGGCAGTGTCAAGTTACGGCTTCGGACCTACTGCACTTCCCCACTTGATAGGGATTGACCCATCTACACCGATTCAAACTGGATTCCACTCCAATGAAAACCCAACTTTTCCTTTTTTTTTCTCTCTCCTTTTTTTTTTGAGATTTGGATTGTTGAGTCCGGCTGCCTCTCCGGACTTGTAGACGCGTCTTTGCTGCGTTTGATCTAGCCGCCCGGCGTTCATTTAATCCCCACCTTTGACGTGCGCCCGCGGTGCTTCCGGTGCCTACAAGCTCCGCCCCTTTTCCTCCCAAGTCGGATTGCTTGCACTAACATTTAATTAAATGCTTTAAATGTTTATTATTTAATCTGTGACTATTCATCTCTTCCTGGGTGCTTTATTAATTTACAATTACTTTTATTTACCTTACATTTTTCCCTTTCTTTTTATCCAAAATAAAAATCATGTTTGACTTCACAGGCAGAGCTGCACTATCGGCATCAGAGCAGATCAAGGCATTTCTTTAGAGATTAGTATCAGTTACTGTATACAAAACCATTGCTGCTGCTTGTCAGAAATGGTGCAGTGTGCTCTGTTGAAGCTCTGGCCTCGCTCAAACCCACAGTGATGACATTAAGTCAAAGCGAAGCAGCACAAACAAGTAAATGGCAGCCATCAAGACGTATCGCCTTCTGGTACCACAGCAAAACAATCATGAGGTGATTCCACTGATATCGGTCGGTCTTTATTCACAGAAATGTTGGATTAACGAGATTCCTATCGTCTGTATTTTTACTGTTGAACAGGCGTGGACAGCACATGCCTTGAATCATCCACACTTACATCGTGTCCTGTCCTGATGACACTGCTGACAGACGGTGCCGAATGTGTGGGACATGATACCAGCTGTTGCTCCAGGAGAATATAGTGTTGTTGTTATTTTCTGCTGTGACACTGAAAAAGAAAAATGAGTCCTCAAAATGATGCCTATTTGAGACTTTCTCAAACTTTTAATTTGCCTTTTTAACCTTATTTGTAGTTGCCGAACTGTCATTATAGAGTGAGGACAGACGTGACAAACTGCTCGATTGTCATGTCGTTATGGCTAATGTACTGTATTAGCAAACAATTGCCTACTTAAACATGCAGCACACAGGGCAACGTGGGCATCCCAAAGGAGTGCTACCAGGCCACCTGATGCTGTCTAGTCCAATATCTATTCTACCTTTTTAACTGTGTTCGACGATAAACTCTTCATTTTACTTGGGCTTCTACATTTTTTATTATTATTCTGTCTGTATTTTAAAGACATAATCAGTGTAATTCAGAATTGAGCAAAATCTTCTCATAAGAAACTAAATTCTCCCCCTTCACACCATCTTTGAAACTGGTTTGTTTTTATTTTACACACAGCGGACACAGTCGTGTTTTCTGTGGTTATATATGAAAAGTAGTTGGTTGAAGATGTTTTGTAATTTATAAGGCTTGACATTGTACTTTCTTACATAAGACTGCTCCGATCTTTTTTTACTGCTTTGTGTAATATCTGTGTGACTCACGAGAAGTAATTGTATCTAATCTTAACTAATCATCGTCCATCCACCTCCTCATCCCCTTTAAAAGGAATCGTTTTCCTCCCCCTGTGGTCCAATAGTTTCATAGAAGGCTCTTGAGAAAAGAAGTGGCCTTTACCAAACCGTAACCGAGCGGAATACTTATCCGCTCGGTCGCACCTTCTTGCTCAGTGCCTCTCAATATAGATCAGCAAATATTGATCCATAACCCGCTAGTGTAGGCACAATAAAGGTGTAACTGTTTTACTCTCAATTAGTTTTTTGTTTTTGGAAGATTTTTTTTAAAGGGTAAAAACAACACACATTTGTCCAAAAAGAATAAATGTAGACGGAACATTTTTGTGTTAAACACACATCTTTGAAGAAAGGTTTGCGCCAGAGCGGCAACAGTTAGTCCATAATTTGTTAGTCCATAATACAATTTGCCGGTTTGAGCTTCTCATATGTGATGCTTTGTCTGTCTATTTAAGAGAATAATTGGGAGATAAATCTGGAATCAAAATAACCACGCATTGTAACCATATCTTACAGTGACCATTACATGTAAAAGCATGTATAATATGTAGTGGTAAATAAATAATATGAGGAGGAGGAGGAGTCTGCTGATGTGTTGAAATTATTGTTAATCATTACCTGGAATTAAATGGATTGATCCCTGAGGAACTCCAAAGAAAAGCATCCTATAACCTCAGTAAACATTTTCCCATAAATGTTTCCATTCTCTTTCCCCCATTAGCAAATATAATTGTTCCTTTTGTAATCATATATTGTGTAAAATATAACATTGTAATCAGGGTCTTTATTCAAAGGAGGCAAAGAGTTAACCTTTTAGTGTTCAAGAACACATTTAAAATGCCTCAAAGCATCTGTAGATGCAGGGAAAGCATTTTAAAATAGTCTTTTCTGCACGGCATGGCCTGGTGACGTAGAGCACGTTTGCCTCTCATCAGTTTGTCAGTATCTTGGCAGCAAAAGAAATGGCAGCTTGGTTGCTGAGTTTGAGCTTCCTCTTTTCTTTTCCGATAACTTGTGAGAAATGTTAAATGTCAGATTGTTGTCATACATTTAGTTTGTGTCCATCTGGCAATATTTATGAAAATATTCTTCTACTTTTAGGTTTCTTTTTTTTTGTTCTGATAAAAGTGAGGCATTGTGTTTTAATCACAATTGGAACAACAGAGATATGTGGTGGGGACCGTCAGCTGTCGGCTGTTCTAATTTTAAATTGAATTGATAAGTAGAAGCAGAAACTCAAGTATTGTGAGTATTATTTTCTGCCAGATGGTTTTTGGACCCCCCCCCCTTGCTTTGCCTCGGTGGTCCTGCCTGTCTGACGGCTCAGGTCGCTGTTCTTATCTTTGGAGAACAACTGTGTGTGGCTGGCTAATGATGGGAGGAAGCTGTTGTCATAGTGACAAGAAAAAAAACGATTTCACTGTACTGTGACTTTTGGTGTGAACATTCCCGAGAGCGCAGCGGATGTCAAGGTCTTGTTGGCCGACTGAAGGCACCTGCCCACTGCTCACCTACGGTGTCGCTATAAATACGAGCTGTACGACAAGCCTGAGTGCTATATTGATTCTATGAGGATGTTATTGTGTGTGCCAGGGTTGCAACTATTGTATTTCTTTGACTAATTGAGTTATCCTTTGCACCATAAAATGACATATTCACTATGTCATCAAAATGGTGTCCTATCAAAACCTAAAGAAAGACAAAGGGAAGCAGCAATATTCACATTTGAGAAGCTAGAACCAGACACTTTAGGCCATTTTTACGTCTTTTTTTTTAATAGCAATTTGTATTTTCTGTCAATCAACTTGTCTTTTCGTCTTCATTGCTACACCTGTTGCTCATCACCATGTTCCCAAATTAAAGGAATACAAAAGATTCCATCAAAAAGCTGCCTTCAATATAACTTAGAGTTGGTGTAGAGGTCTATTTGTCTGCTTTTTAAAGATATGTCTTGTTCTGACTCACAATAGTTGTATTACATCTACAGTGTTGCCATGGCAGTTAATTTACAGCTCAACCTGTAAGTGATTTAGGATGTATGTTAAATGTGTGCCATTACCGGTAATTTAATATTGAAGGCAGTGCACACAGTTCAGTCTAAAGAAAGACAATTCTTTATTGTTTGTATTATATTGAATTTATATTGAAATAATGACTTTTCTTTATCTGTACTACACAGTTTGTATACTGTTTTTATCTGTACTACACAGTGATAGTAATAAATGATATAATTTCCAGGTTACATTGAGTTGATGACTGAGTTTGTTCTTTGTGTTTCAGGGACAGCCTGTCGGCCAGTGTGATTTCAATATTCGGCTGTTATGCATAGAAAAGGAGATAATTTCACCCCGGATGGAAAAGATGAAGACCGGACAGATTGACAAAACCAAGGAGCCCTTCAGTGTCCGAAATAAACCTTTCTTTGACATTAATGCAGCACGGAAGGTAACGTAAACAAACCCATTTTTCTCCCCATTTATTTCACAGATGTGACCGAGTCAAAACACACACAGATATTCAAATACAGATAACAAAAATGTCTTACCACTATTTCATCTACAAATAGTATTTGTGGATTCAGTAACGTGCCAGTTGAGGAGTCAGAGAGAGAGAGAGAGAGCAGTTGATAGACAGCGACTTGTGGATGGCACAATCTCACCCACAATAGGGAGACTGGCCTCCTGGAGTCAGGCCTCAGGTTCTTTCCTAGAAAAAATGCTGGCAACAAATTGAGGTTTGTATAACTGGAGCGAGAGTTCAGTCTTCGTGGACTTTGAGCTCCACCAAGATTTAGTCTGTTCGGAGATTCTTCCTTTAAGAACTCGCTGGAGGACCCAGTTTCTAAATGTCTTGTTTTTGGTCATCAAAAAGTCACTGCTTTGTGGCTATAATACCTGTAACAGCCCATAAGCTGTCATGGTGCTGTTTGCTGTAATGGGTATCTTTGATTGGTCAAACACATCTCTTTTTTGTCTCTGTCTGTGTGAGTACACCATCACGTATTAATACGTTAATGTGAAAAGATGGAAGTGGAACAAAGCATCACAACACACTGCATGTGAGCTATGAAGTATTTGAACGTTGCACATATTTTGTTGCACCAAACAATGAGTGTACAGTACATTTTTTTTTTAATGTTAATTCAGTTAATTTCTCTGGACTATTTAGCTTCAGGTCGTATTTTTCGACATTTTCCATCTAGTTATCACAAATAAATAAATGACCACGGCTCAGGTTGTCGTACTGTGCTGTTCACAGACTGAGGACAGCGGAGCTTTTATCCTCTGAATAGCTGTTAAGCCTTCCTCAAAGGCCTGCACTTTCGCCCCAATACCAGGCCTGTGGGAGGTCGGAGCACAATTAATTTGATGTTCTGCTCGGGCCAAGATCAGTTGGAAATGTTGGCACTGCACACTCGCAGAGGATCAAAGTATATGAAGGGGGTGAAGTTGAGACATTTCTTGTGTTGTGGTCGCATGTCTTCCTCTGCCAACGCCGATATCCTGGTGTTTTGTACTTTGTAAAATTCCTAATATGAATAGTTGGGTTACCTCTGGTCTAACCCTGGGCCGTCTGCTCCTCTAAGAACTTGTATGAAGGACCGGCCCCCACCCTCAGAGGGGGATGTTGATGAAGATACTCTAGGAATTAAGTCACCGGAACTATGTCTGGTTTCTGACTGCTCTATTGTGTTGTACGGCTCCCATCTGCTCCCCATACAGTCATATCTCTGTTGTATGGGACATTAGAAGAGGGAAACTGGAATCTGTTGCATTAATTCATAGCAGCACAACCCTCCGCTTCATGGCATATCAACCAGAAAGTCCATTTTAGGAGTATTTCGGTCACAGACTTGAGTTGTATGCTGGCTTTTGTCTTTGACTCGGCTGCTGTTTTTCAGCTCCGACGCTTCCACATGCGGGTCGCCATTTCCCACCAATTGGGACCATTTATTCTTCATGCTTTCTTCACTTGTCCAATTATCAAACAAAGACTCCTTTTTGTACGACAAAAATTCTACATTGGGACCACCAGATAACACATTTGGGAATTTCCCTTTTTGTTTAGGTGGAATGGACTTGGCTAAAAACATAATTCTACGTTTTATGACACTCAGTTGGTGGTGTCTGTTCGATAGTTAATTGCTTTTTGCATATTTAGTTTTATACCTATGTTTCATGTTCATTGGTGGATTTGATCTGATGTGACAGGTGTGAACCCGGCCCTTCACTTACAGTACATACTCTTAACGCTTGTACTACCTGCGGAAAATTATGAAAGATTTAAAATGTCAAAATGAAAGCAAATATAATAATTAATGTGAAATACAGTACACTTTTTTTTTTCTACGACTAAAATTCTACTTTTTGGTACTGTGTGTATATAACATTTAAATGTACTTTTCAGTTCTTGAAAATGAAACCTTCGTCAAAGTGTACCCTGTTTGAATAAACCTAACATTTGCAGAGAGCGTACCATAATTAAATGTAACTCAGATTTAATAAAGTCACTCTTGATAACTTTAAAATTACAAAAGGAAATTAGATGGTGTTACTTTGTCCTCGGTCATTTATCATATTTCTCAAAGTATTAGGCCTAAGCTGAATAAAGTTTCCCCTAATGAAACCGGTATCTCGGGTTGACCCGAGGCCATAACCCGCCTCCTCCCAGGAGCCCAGATAGGAGATAATGACTTGAGGTGACAGAATGAGTTTCTTACCTGAGAGTAGATCTCCTCTTGAAATTCCCTTTTGAACTGGGATTGAATTTGGATAGAGACCTGAAAAAGTAGTTATCTGGAGACTTTTGTAAGACCGCCGTGTTTTCATGGAGCTTAATCACGGACCTAATCACGGCGGGTGAGATAAAGGTTTAGAGTTTACACTGAATATAAAATAATGAAATCACGCTGAATCGTTGATGTCCATTATCACCATGTGCCTATTTTGTACCGAGAGCTACTTTGCTGCTGCCGTTTCATCAAAAGAATATTATCTTTTAATAGTGGGACCCCTAGTCTATCTTGACGGCTGCCTCTGGACTTGACAGGCACTTGTCTGAAATATGTTTTGAGTGATTGGTTAAGGATGTCAAGATGCTCCACGGAGCATTCAGCAAGTCTTTTGTTGGGAAACCTTTGAATGACATTTGATACTCCCTTTCTTTCAGGGTTTGTGTTAAATGTATATTTTCTTTTACTTCATATTTATCAAATTTTTTATTGGCCCACTTTTTAAGTGTGTCTCTTATGGTTGGCCTTTCTTCAATAATTGATTGATTGTATTAAAATATTGTTTTTCAATTTAGTGGCTTAGCAACGTCGATGTCCTCGTGGCGTATGAGTGAGTGATGAGTCTGATATATGTTGTGGGCTCTGACCGGTCTGACATGAGCCTCTTTTGTTATTTGTCACAGTGCACAAGCGACCAAACTGGTTTCCCCTCAAGAGGTGAATAGTGTATCTAATATGATTGACTTGTGACCTACCTTCAGGTTTTTTGCTAATCTTTTTCAGACTATCTGGACATTTTGATGATTTCAATTTTCTGCTTGTGTTTTCCCTGATAGTCCTCCTCATTCCATGCCAAGCTTGTGGTTTAGGTTGAAGCTTATTGTTATCTACATCAAGGTCTCGGGCTTATCGGTAATATAATAGTTGTGTGTGCTGTGTCACATGTGGCTGTCGTGTGGCCCTCGGGCCGACATATGACCGGGTTGTAGAATTAGTGAGAGAGTTGAAGCTAACACCGGTAAGTTTAGTCACGATTACCATATATTGTCCCAGAAATAATGTACAAGACCATTTTATGTCACTGATATAATGACTATATGATAGCTTTCATGAACAATTATCTTTTTATTCTCAAGAATATTGTAATTATAATTTGTAATAAATTGTAAGTGACATTCGTATGTACACATGATCAATGTCATGTCAATATACTGTACAATAAGTTGGTTAAGTAATTATCGTAACAGGCCTACATGCTGCATCTGCTGTACATACAAAAAAAAATTGAAAATAAATTAAAAAGAAGAACAAATACACATTTTAATGTGTATTTCTATAGGCCTTCTATAGAAGCAACAGACTGATCATAGACGGTGTATCAAGTAATTGCAGCCAACCATAACTTCAATGGCAAGACTCCATACCTGGCTCACCTTCCTCTGCAGTGGAGTCAGTCCTCATTAACGGACCTTGAATCCATGTCAATGTCCCCTCGTGGTCCTTCTCTTGTCTTGCTTTCTGCAGGTTGATAGTGGCCAGGCCAGATAAAAGCAGCATGTCTCATTAGCGGATTGCTGTCAGTCTGCAGGTTCTCCTGTTGCTCACTGATCTCACACCTCTGTCAGTTGTCGAGTCTGCAGGTGTTTGAGATTGAGAAGCATGACCCCGGGTCTCCAGCGTCACCTGTATATATGTGTGTGTGTGTGTGTGTGTGTGTGTGTGTGTGTGTGTGTGCGTTAACAAAGTCCAGCTTTGGCATTGTGCTGAATCTGATTATATCTGATTCAGTTAGTGGTGAATCCACCCACACCTTCTTTATCAGCTCAAATACAAATGAAGATGTGCGGTTCTGTCACTTCACAATATTGTCATAAGTATTTTGCAAGAGAATGACAAAATCTCCCTTATTGTCCTGTAAACCTACAGCATCTAATTTGTTATAATTAACAGCAAAATGTGGGAATGCTTCGGCGGGGAAAGATAAACTTTTGTCCTACTCTGTTTGAGAAAATACTGCATATCTAGCACTCCCCTGCCTTGGTGATACACCACTCCATCGTACGGTTCAAGAACAAGCTGCACTTCATCACCTGCATCCTCTCTCTCTCTCTCTCTCTCTCTCTTTCTGCTGCTGCTGCACCCACTCACAGAGGGAAACATGTTGACTGTTGTATAAGGGATCGGGATGCTTGGAAGAAAACACAACATGGACTCGATGACTAATGTCTGTGTACTTCAGTTTGCTTTGATATTTTTTTTGTTTTCTTCAAAGCCTCCAAGACATTATGCAACATCTGATGATGCACAGCACATCTTTACAGTAAAGGTCTGATTCACTTGTTCTGCTTGCCTGCTCTCGTTTTGCTATCCGGAGCCAATGTACTCAGGGAAGGGAACAAACGTCCTCTGTTTCAGGTCAACAGGTGTTTTTCTTCACAATGTCTTTTCGACATTTGAGTTTATTCTGCATTAGTCTACCTACTGTTTTTAGTCTGCTGTATTCTTTTTCTGTTTGTCTCATTTTGGTAATGAGATCCTTGCTCTCCTGTTTTTAGACAAACAACACTGCTGCCATAATGATACAAATCTACATAATCTTTTCCTGGAATTCTTCTTTTTCAAGAAATCTAATTTGAATAATGTATGTGTTGTACTTATTTTAAAGTCAAAGTTCTACTCAGTATTTTATGTAAGGATATATAAAATACAGTGATACTATTATGCTATTTTGTGTATGCTCAGTGGTGGTATGTAAGTACATTTATGCAAAATCTGTACTTAAGTACAACTTAAAGGATTTTTTTCATCACATACAGTACAATAAGTATAAACAGTCTACAGTATAAAGTAATTATGAGTGAGAGTGAAGTAATGAATGAAGAGGAGCATCCTACATTCTTATCGCCTTACATTTTATGTAATTTATGGTGGAAATGTTTTTATTCAGCCGATATTAAGGAAATCTCAAAATTCTCTGTCACCACTGCATGTGTCATGAGTAAAACATTTCTGTTTCTGTGCCTTGTGTGGACGGTGTACATGAGGTGTAAAATCTAGCTTGGCTTTTTTTTTTTTTTTTATGACAACTATTTTGCTGATTTCAAGTATAAGTTATTGTCATTATGCAACACAGGATGCATAACAAAATGCAGTTGTAGCTCATTCAGTGCACAAGTTAAAAAAAAAATCTATGGAGCCAGGCCTCTGTAAGATGTGGGCACATCCTGTTGCTGGGTTATCCTGAGTTTTCCTGTGACCGGACATTAGCCAGCAACAGATTGGGTGGTGGAATAGCCTCAGGTCGTAGCTGGGTTAGCTTAGCTTCCATCTCTGCTCCCCTTCCTCTCGACCCTAACCGTGTCGTTGGATCCACTGGTCTGTGTGGTCGGCCGTGGGCCGGTCTCGTCTTCAGATCCGCTCCCCACCAATGTATCCTTTCCCCATGCTTCCTTCTCCAACTTTGTGAGTGGAGTCTACAGTAGTAAAGACAACAAATTAACACAATAATGTAGTATTATTCATGAGAGCTACTGTGCACAGCATGAACATGCGCCGCCGTGGCCATAGCATTGCATAATCCATCCATTTAATTTATTCAAAGTTATTTATCGATTAAAACTGCCCAATGTTTTGATACAATACTGTTTCATCTCACTAAATATCTAGATCTGGATTGGTCTCCCTACTTTAACAAGGGAAGCAACTTCTTTGTACGCCTTGAAAAACCTAAAAGTCAAACGTTGTTAGCTTTCTGACATCCAGCCAGCAGCAGCGCTCTGTAGCTCGGGGCAGAGTCTCCTCTCCGTCTGTAAATGAGACTGGAGCCCAACGAAGGGCTGCCTCCCGGTTGTTGCCTCTTCACACTACCTCTCTGTCTGCTGTCTGTATGAATGTGTCTGAGTGTGTGTGTGTGTGTGTGGGCTGTGCTCGGTCGGCACCGCTGTGTGTTTGTTGTAACGGGCCAGTGAGGTGTCTAACAGGCACAGAGTCCCATCTCTGCACCAGGAGAAACTAATCCTCGTATGGCTTATTTTTCTGGCATTACACTTATTATTGTCCATTTCACTATTCTGGTCCACCATCTTGTGCACCCTCAACTGTCCTGATGGGCATCACAGTTTGTATAGCTTGCAGCTATCTACACTGTCTATATCAGGGGGCACCAACCTTTTTGAAACTGAGAACTACTTCAAAGGGACTGAGTAGTACGAAGGGCTTCTTGTTGGACACAAACTTCCTGAATAACAAAGTTGCACAGATCACCTTTTAATACTACTATATGTGAAGAGACGGTCTGATCATATTGAAAAGGCTTTCTGGTTCTTTATTAAAAAATGTGCAGCTCAAATTTGCAGCTCTTAACAAAGCTTCAGTTGCTTTTTGTGATTTTTACCACCGGCCTTGTGAAAAAAGACTGTCGTTGGCCCAAAGCAGCCTTTAAGTCACAGGGCTTTTCTGTCCGTAGCTAGCATGGAAGCTTTTGTGACGCATACCGAAGTGTCTCCACATTGTGCCGCTTTGCCGTCATAGACACACACATTTTTCTTTCACTGACGTAAAAAAGAACTCTTCCTCCCAATCATTGTGAAAATAGTATGTTTTCTTTCTCTTTTCTGCCATGTTTTCTTCAGTTTGGGGGTAAAAAACACATCTAGCTCCCCATCGTCGCTGCGCCCGCTTCCTTGTCTCAGTGAGATGGCGTTTTGACAATATTGAACTTTGACTTCAGACAATGTCAGAGTTCATATATATACATAAAACATTTTTTTTAAATTGTATATTAAATATTGTCATTTTAAAATCTACATTAATGCAAGTGTTTTTGAACAGCAACTAAATGTTTTAGATGAAGCTCTATGGTGACTCGTGCAACCGTGTTGGCTACCTCTGGTCTATGTGTTTCACACGCGCTGCGCTTACGCGTGATCACGTTATTTAATACCCCTTAACAAAAGTATATATCAATTACTACAGAGTGCACCCATCGTCTCTGTTAACCCTAAACCTATTTAATTTTCCATGAAGTTAAACATGATTAGTCAATGAAAAGATGACTTTGTCAGGAAGTTAATCACCAGCTGTTTTGATTATAGATTAATCATTCAAGTTGTGCTTTAAAGCAAAACATATCTGGCTCCAGCTTCTCAAATGTGAATATTCGCTTTTAGGTGGACAAAACAAGACATTTTAAGATGTCGCCTTGAGCTTTGGAAACTTGCTGACATTTATTCTGTAGATTGCTCTCATGAACATAATAATTACTTGCAGCTCTAATTTCTATATTTCCTATAGTTCTTTCAGGCAGAATTGTGTATGGGAAGGAGACTTTAGCTTAGGGTATAAAACTTTAGAAAGATCTCCCTATTAGCCTTAATATCCAAAGCCTATTAATTTAGATGGCCATTTATGATGATAAAAAGGAAGCTAAAAAAAGAAAAAACTGATTCCCTGAAGCTCTGCCTCAGTTCAGATTATGAATTTCAGGTCAACGATTTCTTTGTTCCTCAGGTCTTTTGTCATCTTACAATAACTTGCTGCTAACTTTTTCTAATTTCACGCTAGTGGGTGTTAGGCGCTAGTCACTCATCGGGACTCTTGTCCAGTTCGCCGCAGGTTTCTTTTTCATCTCACAATTCAATTTCATGCTGTGCCCTGATATTTCTCATGATCCTCGCATGTTCGAGTCTTATACTATCCCTTCATTGGTTTAATCCTTAAAATTTGAACGTCTCTGTTCATCTTTTCCCTGTTTTCACAATTGAACGCGTAAAACGTAATATTTTTTTACATGAAATGACGTGTGTCCAATCAAAAGATAAGATATCAGAAGACAATAAACCTCCTCAGACTGTCACCAGCCAGCGGTTTAGCAGCCCTGCCCATCCATCCACTCTGCGGTGTGCTTTTCGTTTAATAGGGAACTGCATCCTGGCTTCAGAGCGCCATTCACATTAGGTTTGAAAGGAGCCTCCAGCAACAGCCCTGTGGTCTGACTGGAATATCAATCTTTCCTTGCCGCCTTTGATTCAGCCCCCCGCACCTAAACCTCCTCAGACCTACGAGGTTGAGCAGACGGCAGATAAACATTAAACCTTGAGGAATGGAAAGTGCATATCATGTCAGTTCAGGTGTGCTGAGGGGAAGCTGGAGATATCGCACAGAAAATGAGCCTTGGGATTGTTTTGGTAATGAGGGCATGCTGCATTGTCCTGCTTGCATGTGCAATTACCAAACCATAAGGTGTGGAAATATCTAACATACATACATGTGAACTCTTAGCGGTTATTACTATAAAATGAGTGTTTATTGAGCACGTTTTGTCTTTTACAATACAACTTTTAAGCTGATTGTAGCCAACTTGAAAAATCCTGTCTGTGAGCAGTTGGTTTACACTGATGGTTTTTTAATGCTAAATCTTTACTGCCTCTTAATTTGCTGTCACCATGGTTTTAGCTCCCGTGGAGGGCACCTTTTTAGTAGAAATTAGAAGAAAACCTGCTCTGCATTCCACCCACTTCTGTTTATTTTATATTCCTGTGGGGTAATTGTACACCAGCCCATAAAATCTGTTATTCACACCAGGATATTGGCATTTGAAGTCAAGGTCAAAACTCTAATTTGACTTTGCTGCAGCTAAACATAAAGAAACGACACAGTCATAGGGACAGACCAAAATCAGCACAGACTCCGAATGTATTCTTTTTCTCGCCGGATGCATTCGGCAAGCTTTCCACTCATGCAACAAATCATCAAATCTGCTGGGCCATTTCCTTGTTCAATGTGACTAGAGCTGAAACAATTAGCTGATTGATTGATTATATGAAATTAATCTGCAAAAGTTCTGACGATCAATAAATGGCTGCACTTTTTTTAATTATTCTCTGGTTCCAGTTCCTCAGATGTTTTTAATCATTAGCAATTTAATATATTTTGTTTGACAGACAAAGCAAGACATTTTAATCTGGTTATTATCATAGTAGCCATCTTTTAAATTTTTTGAGTTTCTGTGTGCAATTTTATTAAATGTTTCTTTTATGACCTTTTAACTTGCACATCTTGATGTTACTATTTCTGGTCTATTATTCATTAAGGTAAACTTAAGGGTAAACTAGCATTGATTGCAAGTGATTCTGATTGGCTAATTGAAATACGCCTTCGCTGTGAAGACAGACTCCATTAGAGGGAAGGTGAATGGTATATTTCATGTCAGATTGCTGCTATCCGGCCAACACCAAGCCAGATATTACTCATCGCTGTGTCCTTTTGTGAAACGAGCCCGAACATGAATCACTGGAGAGGAAAATGGTCTGACTTCCATCACCCTGACATCCAGTCTCTCGAGGGGAAAGACATTGCATAGCATATTCGCGGTTGATTTGTCTCCCCAAGCCCTTCCGTTGTCCCCGTCTCTGCCCTGGAGTCTGCAGTGAAAGCCTGATCTCTTAATGGGCCTTTGCTGTTCGCCTCTGCCCACACAACCCTACTGTACCGGGCACAACTTTGTGTTTCCTTCCTAGAGGGGTTTACCATGAAAGCACGGCTGCTGCCCCCTCGCTGCGTTATTGCTCCAAGGAACTTCCTTACTGTAGGAGGATGTGTGAGTGGAAGTCTTCTTTCTGCTCATCTTTCCATCCAGGGTGCACTGTGCTTGATGAAGGTGGTGGGTGGGTGTGCTAAGATGGCAAGAGAACTGAAATGGAACTCCCAGATCTTACCGCCTACAAGCCGCTCCATCATAAAGGCCCCAGTTCTTTTTAGTCTGGCTATCTGCCTTCTCCATGTCAGGCTTTGTGTGATCTGCTGTGACTCATTCATCATTCTGGAGAGCACTGATGTTGCTCTGCTTTCTTTGCAGATCGAGCAGGGACCGAACATTTTTCCGTGGCTGCGCCGTAGATAAATGTGCGCTCGCTCCTCTGAAGGCTGATGACTTCATTTACTTCGCTGCATCACATCTTTTAAAAAAGAAAAGTAGTTTTGTTTTGCATCAAAGTATTTTGTGGAAAGGTGAAATCACCCTGCGGTATAAATATAACACACACACAAATTTATCTCCATCAAAAGCAGTGCTCTGCAGCAGCAAAGCTGTGGTTTGTGAGAGATTTACCCAACCCATTATGGGCTATTTTCTGCTACGGCGATGCTGAAGTGAGACCAGAATGTCCGAGTCCTGTAAGATAATCATTCACAATCAAATTTTATTTATTCCATCCACCTATTTTCATGACATAATGGGGCTACCACGTAAAGACGTGCAGCATTGTTCCAACAAAAGGCAGGGAAGAAGACTGCAAGCTAGTGAACATGCAATTATAGAACAATGAAAACATCTGCTTCATAAATGTTTTATCTGAAAGGAAACTCTTTCAGCACGTTAGCACAAAAGGTTTTGTTGAGAAACACTGCATGTAAACATGACTTTGGTTTGTTTACTCCACAAAGCACCTTTTAACTCAGGGGTCACCAACCTTTTTGAAGCCGAGAGCTACTTCAAGGGTACAAAATAATACGAAGGGCTGCTTGTTTGATACAAACTTCCTGAACAACAAAGTTGCACAGATCACTATCTATTTAACCCCTATCTAACTATCTAACTCTATCTAACCCCCTTCAGAAATGGTCGGAGTTAGGGCTGGGCGGTATGGCCAAAAATTAATATCACAGTATTTTGTAAGATTCTGGCGTATTTTTTTTCTTCAGTAAAAGCATTCATTCATTGATGCTGAAAAGGACCGCAGGCCAACTGAACAGCTGTTTTTACGTTGGTACATAGAGGGTGTTAGGAAGCAAAACCTGGAGGGACTTAGGACCCAGGGGAATGTAGGTGGAAAAAAAACAGGAAGGGTCTGTCTCTTCCTGCGACGGAGTTTCTTCTTGGTGTGATAGTGGGCGAGCTGTACCCAGCATGCTCTGTGGTGTAATTTTATAAATGTACAATTATTAGTGTTACAAATTGTTAATAAGTCACAAACTGTTGTGTCTTGGTGTTTTACCCTGTTAAAATGTGTTAGTTGTGGGTTATTAATTGTTGTTATAAAGTTTTAACCGCGACTAAAGTTAGAACCATGATACAAGTTAGAACCATGACACGTAAGTAGCTCCGACCGCTGCGCACGGCAGTGAATTTTTTTTTTTTTAAATTCTTTTTCTTGTGAAAGCTCATAAGCGTGTTCTATTTTTAGAACATGCTTCGCGGGCGACTAGCGTGGTCTCTGCGGGCGACCAGGCACCGTGTTGGCTACCCCTGTTTTAACTTGACGCTTTAACAATGGAAAGTAAGCCCGAAGAACACTTTTACGTTTTCCACATAGACAGATGGAAGAGAAGGCTCAACGAGAGCTTGCAGTGAGTTTCAAATGCTTGTGGAACAGAAGCGAACCTGGACGGGACATCAGGACTTTAGCTCCCTCTAGATTTCAACTAATAATTCAGACGTTTGTGTGTTCATACCAATACTTTGTATCTTCATTCATCTCAAAATATGGATAAATATCCTGCTTTGCAGCGCATATTATCTGATGCATTACAGCATACAGTGCCTGCTCACTTTAAAGCGATTTTTAAAGGCAGACTAAATGTGTCATAATACAGTAGATGGTTATCCACTGAGTAGCTGGGACGGACCAGTTTGGTCTAATGCGGCACAAAATGCACCTGTCACAAGAGAGCCTGCTGCGTATGAAAATGTTTGCCAGACTTGAATGCGGTACCAATGTAATTATGTCATATTAGCCCCTTTCTTGTCTTTGTGATTGAGGTTATAAGTGGGTTGCTCTCAGAGTAGCATCTGGACAGATGATGACCGTCTGTCAACTCCTGGTCAGAGATGCAGGCATTTTTAATTAATATTTAATCACTTCATTTGATTGTCTCTTATCATTCAGACAGGAGACGACTTACACTGTGTTATAAAAGGCCACTCAAAGCACATTGTTGTTCCACCTTTCAATACCTCCCTCGTCTTGATGGCTTAGATATGATACCTGATATCCGCTGCAGTGCACTAATGCATAAGCTTTCTATTTTATTGACCAAGCCCATTTCCTGTCTGCCCAAATATATTCACCATCTACATGCACATACAGAGTAGCTAAGATTACTCGACAGGTTTTCACACAAAAGATTACAATATAATCCATATTTCTGCAATATTTATACTGACAATTGATGATCAACAGTGAATCTGCAGTCTCTGTTAATGACTACCCTTTAAAAACAGCTTACAGATTCTGTTCTGTGTGCATCCATGTATTAGATTTGGCATTTTGTATTACATTAGAGCCGAACATTTTCCAAGGCATATGATACTTTTTTTAGATTGATTTCCTACCTTCCAAGCAGCCAGCAGGTCTCCTTTCATGCCAGTGCAGTATGGAAGTAATATATATATAGATATATATATATGTGTGTGTGTGTGTGTGTGTGTGTGCATCTGTAAATATGCTCATCCATCATGAAGAGCACAACATCATATATAACGTTTTGCACAGGTTTTGTGAACGTGACATGGTGGAATTTACTGTGCACTTTCAGTTTTATCTCATATATTGTGTTCACTTCTCAGACATTGATTTTGAAAGTCTTATGTTTCAGTTCCTTGCGCTTTGAAATATCATTGAAGATGGAGCACTCAGCTAACCTTGCCTAAGCACACACAAGCCTGCAAGTCTTCATATTCACTTGACTGCACATACATCTTGACATTGTATTACTTTGCTTCTCTCCTTCGACACTGTGTTTGGAATTAAACCCCAACACTGATGTGAGCTTATCTATTTCTAATATTCAGCTTTGTTTTTATATATTTCAGTTCAAGGTCTGTGTAGAGCGTGAGTTGACTGTGTGACACACCATGTTAACTCTAAACCTATGTATGTGTGTTCAACTTGAGTAACTCAGTGTGACCTACATATCCTGAGTAAGTATATATTTTGTACATGCAGGGGTAGTACACTGGAAGCGCTAATAGCTAATTCTGCATGCTTTTAATGGCGACAATTTGCCGAAATGTAGCTCAAAGCTAACTTACTCCATGGCAACTTTATACTTCCTGTTTACGGTCCTTAAAGCCCTTAACTATGACCACAGTGTCGGACTTTGAAACCGCTGCTGCGATAAAGAGGGATGACATTTTCCTAAGATCCTCAAGTGTGTCAGCTTTTAAGCAAACCTCATCATTTTAAGGTCTGGTGTACACAACAAATATGCTCTGCAAATATGCAATAATCAAGCCAAGGTTGTACTGAAGGTGTTTTTTCAGTGTTTTATTTAATCGTCTTTGCCGATAATAGGCCATAAGCCACGAGCACTCTCTGTGGTCTTTTTCTAAGATTGTTCAATGACCTCAGTGGAGGGTGAGTTTATGCTTAAGAAGGTGTTCAACAAAATATCTTGTTCAAAGTTTTAGTGTGCTTGTATTTTCCATTTAATGTAATAATAACAATACACGTTTTTATAGCAGCTTTCATGCATGAAACGTGCTTAGCAACAACGGAAAATAAACATAGAATGAACAAAAACAGTCATTAATGTAACATAAAACACACTTGATGATGAAATATAATACATAGAACATTAGGTTGTATACAACAATACAACCCACCAAATAATAACAACAAAAAACTCGGTACCCGTATTTCCGACATGCACATCAATAAACACTGCAGTGGCATCAAAAAGTCTCTGTTCTCTTCTACTCTTTTCTTTTCTACACTTATGGTGGAGATTTTAGTTTTTATGATACAACTTCAAAAGTATTTTGCCTTGAGTGTAGTTGCTGGAATGTAAATTAGTAGTGTTCAGTTTCGGGGGATGAGAGGAGTTGTTTGAAAAAATAGTCAAAATGGAAAGCACTTTTAAATATGGGGATCTCTTAATCAGTTTTTATATGCAGATTGGATATTCAGCCTTATTTTAGTGCCTCTTAAGTGCCGGGCTCTAGTTGCCGTGTCTGTTGATTTGCTCCATGATGTAGAAAATGTGCTTTTGTTGTGTAGCAGCTCTGCCACGTCTCCTGGGCATCCCATGTCGACTGTGGTGCCGCAGGTTTCTTCTCTACAACAGCTGTGGTGCTTGGTGGTTGGTGTTAATGGAAGAGATGAAATCCACTCTTTCCAAGTCATCAGGAACTTAATGATTTGTTGCCATTCTGGTCCTAAACCTGGGCGGTCAAGTTGCAGATATTGATCTCTCTGTCATGCATTACCCAGTCACAGAGATTAGTGCTTAGTTTCAGGGCTCGATAGATGGAAACGAGCTATCAGACTTATAACTCTACAGGATTTCTCGTATAGACCTTCCAGTTATGTTTAAACTCTGCCTACTTTTAAAGTTATGTATTGTTGGCACACGCTTTAGTCGACTTTATAAATCAATATAATTGTGTGTATTCCCAGATGAAGCTTTCAGTTACCATTGTTTTCCTTGACTGAAACTGTGTCCTCCTTTTTCCTTTTTCAGCTACTTGAAGGCAGCTTCACGTCCCAGGTCAGCCACGAAGTCGACGGACTTGTCTTCCAGCCATGCGGGGTAAGCCTCCCTCTGTGTATGACGATCTGTCATTTTTCAAAGTGTTTCCACAGGTTGAGTGTCAGGCGACGCTTTTTCTTCCACCGAGCTCCTACATAAAAATCGGACAGCTAGTCACTACCACCTGCCATTTGTCACTCTGTATATCTGAATTTCCCTCTGTTATTGGAAAAGAAGCCACACTCCTACATGAATTCACATAAACACAGTGCTTTCTGTAAGGAGCTGCACCGTGAAATGGATACGTGGCAGTTTGTGTTGGGACGGAAGCAGCCTTGGTAAGAATACCCATTTACTGGGTTGTTGACTGCAGAAAATCACCTTTAACGGTGACTGTCATACCAATCCTCCTCTCTTCTCCTGTGATAGACTCATAGGCCAGTATTCCACAGTGTAATATATGAAATGTTGTGTCGCTCATAGGATTAGTGCAGGAGTAGTACGGGTAGGAATCTAGTTGTGAGCAGAAAGTAGTACCAAAGTAAACATATTATGAAAAAGTGTGTGTAGGTATCTGGAGAGCCTACCAACCCAACAGCTGTGAAGTAAAACCAAGTCAGTTGTTTGTGGGCTACCTCGATCATAAAACATGAGATTAAACAAACCATTTAGATTTGGCTTCCCTTCCTGTTGCATGCAGGCTCATTAGCATACACCGCCCCCCCCCATCTTTGTATCTCCACCCAGGGCTTGAGAACCACCTCTGCATTGGTGCGACATTATTTTTTGCACCATAGTCTCTGATTTGACCTGTTGGTATGCCTTAATCAGAGAGGGCACATTTCATAATAGCAACAAAAGCAGCAAAAAATGTGTTTGGCTTGATGATAGATGGTAGATTTACATGACAAAGAACTGGGCAGCACTCGCGTCCCCGGATAATGGAGTTAACGTTGTGTGTCTGCTCACCTGCTTCTCGTTTGTTTTTTGACCCCAGACATGTTGAACATCTATCACTCGAAGGTATATAATCAACCAATATTTTAACATCAATACACCAATATGCTGCCATGGTGCACTGAAAGCCTATTTTGTCTTTGGCCACAGTCCAATTAGAGATGTTTATTCAGGTATTTGGATTTTGACTTAGTTGAAAGTGGGATTTTTAAGGCCAAAATGCTTTTTAAGTAATGTAGAGATGTTCTGCCATATGTAACTGTGGCGAGTTACTTATTATATTTTCTTCCTTGCTTATTTCTTCTCTCAGTAGCAATGAGTCCCAATTCCTGTTATCTTTGTGGTCAATTTGACCCCATTCAATGTTTAACGTCTCTAAATATATGATTGACATACCTTTTTTTTGGTTCACATTTCATGACTTTTCCTAATTTAATGGGGACAACTAGGTATACATAGCATTAACATGATGATATGTTTTCAATGTCCTGTACACATCTTGTACGCATCGATGTTCTTTGGGGTCAATTTGACCCCAGGCTGTTTTAGCTGTATAAAACAATATCAACATTTTACACACATTTGTTTTGGATGATATTGAGTTCTTTAACATGCAACTTGATAGTCTTCAAATAGCTTTAGGTTTCTATCCTATCATAACCATAACTGTAGTAGTGCGAGAACCACTGATAGTTCACATGACATGGGGGAGGGAAAAATACGATTCAAACATGTAAAAGTTTGCACAGCAGCCATCTAAACCATTTTTCTTGGTGCTCTGTGTGCTTTCTTTCTGCTCTATCTCAACTGAAAATGACTTATAAGGAAAGGTTTTCTGTCGGTGAGGTGTTGTCCCATCTCTTTGACCATGAAAGTGACAGAGAGAAGAATGTGTCTGAGACAGGGGATGAGGTCCCTGATGATGAGGCATCCTCCTCTGATGATAATGATACCCTCGGTGTTGACCCTCCAGTTGTCTTCCCGCTAAAGTTATAATTGTCCATCTACCACTTGAACAACAGGGTAGACTTAGTGCTGCTAATGTCATCAAAATGGTTCCAGGCCCCACCAGAGACGCCGTCAGCCACGTCCAAGACTTACAGCATTTGAGCTCTTCATAACACCATCAATGTTTTATTTAAGGGGGTCTTTAGGTAGTCAACAACACAAACATAAAGTACCTGACACTTAAACTTGGGAAAACATTTAAATTATAATCACTGTCTGGAGTTTTAAATTGCGAGGGTCAAATTGTAAAAGTTGTCAGTAAATTTGAAGGTAACAGGAGGGTTAACACCTTTTTAATGGAGATAATTTGCAATATGGAGGCTTTTTTCTTTCAGCATAGCTGTATAAAACGTATTGAATTCATAGTGATTATGGATTTAAATCAGAATTACAGCAGTAAAAAAAAAAAAAAAAGAGTTCACCATGCCTGAGATATATCAATATAGTGAGCTAAAACATGTATGGGGTTAAATATCAAATACACAGGACATCAACCAAACAGGGTGCGATAACATGTCTCTGGATGGGACAGGTATACTAATTAGTTATAATTATGTTATATTGAAAATGCAGCAAGAAGTAACGTCACTGGCCTTGGGAAATATATCTGTTAATATTCATATTTTAGATTGATTCATGTATGTTTACTCCCCATTTATTGGATTGAACATGTTCAGTTTGTTCTCTTCTCTGTGATTTGTAAAGTAATTAGTGTAGAACTGTGGCCGTCAGGTAGCAACCGTTCTCAGGAGATGTGGAAATTAAATTTGGAGGAGACAAGTTTGGACAGCTGCTGTTTCTCTCCACCACAACACGAGCTGAGCTGGTTAATTGGTGCGTCCCTGTCCTCATCAATATGGCAACATAAATGTCTTACTTTTGCAAATGAATGAATGAATATATATACTTTATATACTTCCCAAGGGGAAATGTGTTGTCGGAGTAGCAATTTACAGACTAAAACAACATATAAAAACAACAGGGATGAGATAGATATAGATATATATATAAATAAATAAAATAGCTGGGATGAAAGATATGTACAGCGCAAAAATGCAAAGTATGTATGTGTACTGTATCTTTGATGGAAGAGAAATCAATTATGTTAAAATAGGTTTGGATTATTGGATTCTTTTTTAGCTTCACACTACGCAGGAAATGCTTTTGATATTGTTTTTAGTCGATTGTATTGCATTTCCAATGTATTCACAATCTTAACCAGAAAATGCTTTTGGATATTGAACACATGGGTTAATGCAACCAACCATTGATTTATTTACTTCTTTAGCTTCAGTGAATTTGATAGATTATGACCAACAGGGCCGGCCGGGGAAAGGAAAGGAAAGGAAAGGAAAGGAAAGGAAAGGCACGGCACAGTGGCCCTACAGGCACAAAGATGTATTTGGCATTTATCAAACCGGCAGAGGAAACAACAACATCGTCCCCCTCCCAATCATGGATTAGGAATACACTTTTAACCAGGGTTTGGGATTTGTTTTGGCAGGTGCTTTTGAAATGATTGCTGTTCAACAAGCGGGAATATAATCAGCCGGGACAATGTGCAAATGTTCTGCACATTGACAACTGATTGCGTGGACTGGTCCATTCTGTTGGCAGGTGCTTTTTTTCACCCCCTTTTTAATATAATTCTCGCCTTTTTGAATTAGAGGGAAGTCCCTTCATAGCGCTTTATGAGCGCTATGAAGCGCTATCATTTTAGAAATTACCACCATAGAGCCAGATTTCCCATGTGCCCCATTAAAGCTCATTATGGTCATTAAGATGCTTCTCAGCAGTTTCATGAATCTGAAGGAAATCACTCCAAACTCTTGAAGGTCAGCAGCTGGTTCCCGTCTGCTCAGTCGCTCAAACGAATGGAGCGGATTGGCAAAGCTGGCAGGTCCAATGTGACTAAATGCAAATGCAAATAGTTGGCCATCTAATGTGACTTGACAAAAAAAAGTTATTATGCAACACTGTCTGACTTTTTTCATGATAGCATCTACATTAAACAATTAAACATTTTGTTTCAGAATCTTTCTAAAAAAACAACAATAACCAAATCCGACTAATGAATACAGTGTGACAGGAGCCTGTCCGTACGACAGCCTTTGCGTGCACTTAAATACAGCAACAGAGACTCATTTAAATGGCATTAACCCGTTGCAACCCCCTTGACATTTCCTGTTCAAACTGTACGTGTTTGCATTTTTAACATATATAACAAATAGCTGTCCATGTTGCAGTGTTTAGATTTTGTCCTGATGCTGTCGTAGAAAACTTAACATGGAGAGCAGCATTCTGTAATAAGAAACCTAACTTAATATTGAAGGAGATGGTGTGATGACCTACACAAAATACAACACGTACAGCACGATAGTAAACTGCACTGAAATACTAGCGAAGAGGTTTCGCAAGAGGCTATTAAATATTTACGGGCAAGAATAAAGGACATTGGCTAGAGGCAGATAAGGCAGGAAGGTACATTGCTGCTATTCGGCACTTTTTCAGTTGAACTTTCTCTTCTTTTTTTAAGGAAAGATTTGAAAAGGAATTTTATCATTATTATCTGTTTTTGTCTGCAGCATCCACAGAAAGTGGTTGAGCCGTGCATTGTCGGTGTGTTTACAATCCATCCACGTCTGATGTCCTCTTGTCACCTTTGCATGTAAATAAAAGTCATTGTGTGATTTACTGAATTAATGCACTTTTTAGAATGCATCTACTTTTTTTACCTTTGGCTAAGTGCCATTGGATTATTGATTGACACTGACTGTTGTTTGAGATTCCCTTGATGTGCCAAACTATGTAAATAAGCCATTATTTGTGAAGGATGCTGTGCAGTGGAAGGGAACATGTTGGATCGTGGGAGAGCTCTTAATGCCACCACCTAGAGTGATGGCTCGAGGTCTCCATGTGCAAACACATTCCCCTCAGGGGCAGTTCCATGTGTCTCCCTCTTCAGGAAGAGATCATGTTTAATTGTTTTATTTTAACCAAATTCATTAAGTATTAAAGAACAGAGAGACTCAGGACAGCATCTGGTTCATAAGTAGTTCAGCCGACTGTGAATGCGGTGTTAGGCATTAACTTGAATACCCTTTTGGTTCAGAAGTTTTCTTTGAAACATTGCATGGACTTATTAGTTTTAACGAATTTGACACCCTTTTATGTGGATGTCAAATCAGTACTGATGGTAAATGTGGTCCACGGAGGAACATTTCCTGGTGGGTGCTATATTGACCAAGAAAGCTGATCTCTCTCTGACTGAGGAGCCATTTTGGTTGTCCCTACATGTGTCAGACAGAATGCATTGCAAAATAAACTCACAAAACATCAATGAAGGAAATAGTATTACTCCTGAACAAAAAAATACACATGTATTCCTTCTGAATTCAAGTTTCTCTCTTACATCAAACATCGTAAAAAACACTTCAATGAAACTGGACAGAAACAAAATAATTTTTTCACTACTCAAAACAAGCAGCAACTCTGTTTTGGTCAAAATAAATCCTTAATTTAAAGAGTACGATTTCAGAATCAGAACCATTTATTGCCAAGTAAGTTTACACATACAAGGAATTTGTCCTGGCGGGAGGTGCAAAATATTTAACAAAAAACATTGAACGATAAACATGAAACAGAGTGCAATAAAAATAAAAAGGGAGCATGGGTATTTACAATTTGAAGACACGCCCGGCTCTACACCGTGTGCTTCAGCTCAATAATCTAGTCAATTACAGCCTCAAACTGAATACTTGATTTAAGTTTACAAGCACGTCACTCGTTTATTAAAGGCCTATTCACATCAGTTTACAGCAAAAGAAGGATGATCTTACATTATTTCACCACCAACACCAATCCCAACCATTAATAGTAAGTAATGTTCTGTACAGGGGTCGAGAAAGCAAAAAACTAAACATAAATCAAACCAAGTGACCATAACGGGGGCTAAAACATTACAACAGGTAGGAAAGCATAATGCAATACACAATAAAAACAATAAATAAATAAAAACATATAAAAAGCAGGCCATAGCGCATGTATTTAACCATTGTGGCTTGCATGAGGCCATTAACACTGACTCACATTGAGGCATTGATTTTGTCGTTCTCTACACCAACCAGTGCAATCTTAATCTTTTCTTCTGTGAGTGGGATCGTGGTCGTCTCAGGGTTAATCTCAGCAGGATCTTGCTGCTGTGAACGTCCATTAATATTAGCACAAAGGTTGCCCCTGTGGCGGCCTGCAGTCCCTGGGTATGTTATCTCACCCAACACATGGTGTCCTTGGAATATATTTCCTTTTGTTCAGGCAACATCGGAAAGATTTATAATTTATAACGGAATCATTGGCACAGATGGTAGAATAGCTTATGGGAGAGCACTCCAGATGGTGATCTCTGTGCAAAGAAGGATACCAATTTAAAAAAATTCAGTATCACTAAAAAAAGTCTTAAGTCAGTACAGAGAATGTGCTTCACATTGATTTTGGACCCAGAAAAGCTTTTGAATCCTCCGGCCCTGAATTCCTCAACCTTATTTATTCCAAGACAAATCTTTAACGTCACTATACCATTCTTTTCACATTTACGCCAAAAAAAACACAAAGACGCATACAGTGTCAATGTGGCTCCCGAGAACCGGGCCAGTGCGTTTGAACTGTAACAGAGGGAGCTTTTCTCTGTGGAGCAGATTTATTAGACTTGTCCAGCCTGTAATCTGCAGCACACTTTAACAATAATATTGCCCCAGAGCAAAAAGCTGTTATTGAAATGAGACTGAACTAATCAAAGCGTAGCTTTTTCTTTTATCAAATTGCACTTTAAACATGTATTATGCTGTTGTTTATTGTGGATGCTTACTACTATCACAACACTACACTATACTACACTTTTGATTTCAAGCAGACGCTCCAGTATTTATACATACTTGTGCTGCAGATATTGCTTGGGTTTATTTATCTCATATACTTGCCAAATAATTCATTCAAAGCTAAAAAACACTCGAGATGTTTATGTGCAATAGTTATGATTTTTTTTTTTTACTCATTTCCCACTAAAGTCAAAACAGTGGTGAGAGGGAGGTACAATATTTATATCCACATGAAGGCAATTTTATCTTAGAAACCCTGAAGCAAACCACTTTGGTCCAAACCAAAATATCTCGACAGCTATGAGATTGAAATTGGTCCAAGTAAATATGTTGTAATCAATATTACTACATTATCATTGAGTGTCTGAAAGATACAGATCCCACTTCTGAACTGCTTACATACCTCTTGAATAAAAAATAAATAACCTTTTGACCATGTGTGCGTCTACTTGGAGTATATCCACTACTGTCAAAGAGCAGTGGTTCAACATTTTAGTATTCTGGTTCAGTGTTTCCTCTCCATACTTTAAGACCAAGTTGAAAGTATAGAGTCCTGTTTCTTTCCGTGGAAATATAGATTCTACTAAATCAAATACAACTGTCTATTTCTAGACTTTAAAAGGGTAACAAATCATTGATCTGCAGCCATTCAATAGCTTGTCACTTTGTCGGTTTGCTGTTATATCTCTGGACTCTAATAGTTGATATGCCCCTGTCTGCCCTCGGTTATTTATTTCTCTATATTAACTTCAGGGAATGGCTATGGATTGGTCCTACCAATCACAAATTTTCCCGGTCTAACTGATGTGAATCAAAGTCTCATCGCAGTAGCATCTCTAAAGCTGCTGTCTGACAACCTGCCAAGCACCTGTACCGTATAAAAGTAATATATGTTGTTTTGATGAACCACTGCCTGACTCTTCACTCGTGAGCGCCGGGTTTCAGGAGGAGCTTTCATGTTCCGTTCATGCCTGGACAAGCATTGTTGGTGTGTTTTCTGTCTTGTGGTTTTCTCGCCAATTCGGACCACTTCGAAAAAGCAGTTGCTTGTGGAAGTTATAAAGTCTTAGATGGCAGTTTCGTGGACTACTTTGAGTTTTTATCTTTGTCACCAAAAAAGGTTTAGTTGAAGTAGAAATGCAAAGTCAGCCGAGCGGCGCTTGCACAGCAGTCCTGCTGATGATGCCTGAAGTCGCGTCATGCTGCTGTTTTTGAAAGCTGGCACAATTTATACAAGTTCATTATAATCACAATTCTTGAACAAGAGATAAGAAGATGGAGTCCAGGAAACAGAAATATGGAGCATCACATATAAGCTACTATAGGAGGTGCAGAAGAAGAACAAATGTAAATAGAGAACAAATAGAGATCCTTAAACATTCTCTGGATTACATCCTCAGTAATATTTATTATTTAAGGATCCGTCAACCCTTATTATGAAATATAAATTCACGTATTCAACAGTTTTCGCTTGTACGGCTTTCTACAGAAGAAATGATCCCTCTAAAAAGTGTTGACAGTGTGGTCTGTAGATCCTCATCCTAAGTGACAGGGACATTGTGTCTGAATATACACCTAATTAAATAGAACGCACACCCTAGGAAAATATAATTGTTCAATGGTTAAGCAGCACAACAACAAAATTCCATTCAACCACATATTGTAAGGGATGCAACAACGAATCGATAAAAATCGATTATCAAAAGTGTTGGCAAGGAATTTCATTATCGATTCGTTGTGTTGCACAATTATTACGGCAGTCAATAAATCGCGGAGGAAAAAAAAGAGCGGAGCAAAGCAACTGGCCTGCCAGCGTTTCTGAGATTGGAGTGAGACACAGAGAAAAGCTGAGGTTGTGATCTTCGCAAAAATAGAACATCTTTGATTTGACGTGTCGAGTCTTGGCCAATCAGCGTTAAGATGTCAACGGTGTCTTCATTTCCCTCAAACTTGTTTTTAATGGAAGCTAGTCAGCTTGCTATCACGTTAGCTAACGTGTTTGGGTTGTGCATTGTCGTTAAAGTTACGTTATGTTCCGTTAGTTCAGTCTTGCTTCAGTCTTGCTTGTAAAAAAACGTAACGTGATGAAACATGCCGTAACCCCCAGTCTGGTTCAGTTCACCAGTCACTCGTTAACGTTAAACCGGCACACTGGCGGATCTGGCTGCAGGTTTTTAATTTTTTTTACTCAAAGTAGAATGAAGCAAAGCACGTAGTTGGGCTTAGCCAACAACGTGATGTCGTGGTCATAAGAGGCCCAGAATGAAATGGTTTAAGGAAGAGGACGCTCTATATGTAGCGCAGCTTGATGCAGGGCTGAGATGAAGAGGTCAGACGTGAGAGGAGCAGTACAGCTTCCCACTGTTTCATACATATTGATAAAGCAGGGCATGCTAAATGCAGCCTCTGCTCCAAGGAGATCAATTACAGTAAAAAGGGCTCACATGGCTATACATTTGGCAGATGTAAAGCATACATGTGTATGTTTTTTGTGTTAGTCCATTTTTATTTTATTTTTTTAATTGACAGCTCAGGGATGTTCCTGTTTGTGCACTTTCTGAAGATGTTTTGCACTGTGAATTTCCACTGTCACTTCTGTTTTTGAATAAAGGGTTGGAAATTAATGTTTTTTTTTTTTTTTTTTTTATCCGATTCATCGATTAATCGAAAAAATAATCAACCGATTAATCGATTATTAAAATAATCGTTAGTTGCAGCCCTAGCTGCAATATAATTTTACGTAACGATTGTCACAACCTTATCACAAAAACTAAATTATCTGCATGGTCAGAAACTAGTAGTGGTAAATGTACCACTAAAGGGTTTTAGTGACCCTTTAATAGTAACTAAAGGCCCTCTGTCTGTTGCACATCTGACCACATCCAGCATCACTTATGGGTGTGGTCGGATGCCGCTGGTTTCACTGGTTTCCACCATGTGGCGATAACAAGCGAAGATGAGCAACAAAGGCAGTGAAGAGGACCGCTAGCTAGTAAACTCTGAAGGGAACAATGTAGGATGTAAAATAATATCAATAAAATCAGCTTTGCAAATGTTTTAGGAGGAAGGAAATGCATTCAACACACCAGTTAGACCTCAAGAATACACAGTTTGCTTTTGGTGAGAAACACTGAATGTAAACATCCCTTTCTATTGTTGACTGAAAACTGCACACGGCACCTTTTTAAATCAATTGAAAAGACAGCTGGTGTGTGGTTTTGTTTTCTCTTTATTCAGTTGTATTTAGATAAAGACCTTGCAATGTGGTTGGCTGTTGAATTATCCAAAAATATGTATTTCTTGCATTTTTCCATAGACAGTTCAAGTAATGCATTCGTTATATAGTAATTACCCTACATTGTTGTGGCATTTGTGCTCTACTTTTCTTTCTTTCTTTTTTAAGAAGGAGGCACACTTTTGCTTTCACACTCAGTTTTTCTCCCCCTCGGTCTGACAGTTGCTGCCTCTGAACTTCTAACTTGAAACAGCAGGCACTTTATATGCAATGTAACATCATTATATGAAAATGATTTTGCTAGATGGGGAGATGTGTTCTTGAATGCAGAATAGGCTTGAAGGTCTGTTTTGCAATTCAATAATAAAGCTTTTGTTTTGTATGTGCAGTCAGTTATTGACCAGGCTGGCGATGGCAATGAAAGCAAGCGTGCAACTGGCAGCCCTTTTTTGCATTTAGGAATGCATTTAAAGGAAGCTTATTTAAACTGCAGTCTGATTGGGTTTTCTCTGGGGTGTTGCTATGGTTCTGCTGGCTTTTGATAAAGCAAATTTCACTGTGGTTGAAAATGTTGCGCACGTAGTTTAGAAAGCCTCAACAGATCATCAGGGCAGTGTTTCTGTTGGCGGCTTGTCATTTCCTAACAGAGGTTAACATGTGCGGTTATTGTTTTATCGCAGTGATGATGAACCATTGGAACTTTTTGCCTTCAGAAGTTAGCACCGTATTTATTTCTCTTTTATTCAGCTCATTTATGAAGTAATTAGATTAACAGCTGTGGATGGCTTAATCACCAGTCGCGTTTAATTTGGCATTCCAGCTACATCGGAGCAATAAGTCATTTCTCAAGCGGTTATTTTTATGCCTGTGCAGCACAGCGTAACTAACTACATTGAGGAATGTTCCATTCCACACCCACGTTTCCAGTAGAAAAGATGTTCTCTGTTCAGGTTCTTCAAAGGAGACATGCACTTTACCTGCTCTCTATCTTAACTGCGGTGAATAGCCTTTTTGGAGTGTGCTGGTTTCAAAGGCACATGAAGGACACCCCACACTCGTGTTCCCTTCAATTTACACCTAAATTGACTAAGTCAGTCGGTCCTTGATTTTTCACCGAGTTATTAAAGTATAATTTCACGATTTTGCCATCAGTACAGGATTTTATTTTCCCAATGATGCCCATTATGTTAAAGTCCAACTGAAGTCTTCAGTCATCCCTTTTTCTCATCAAGAATAATGTCAATGATTTTTTTTTTTATGTATTTCTCATAGTTTTCTTTTATTTAAAGAAGGAAAAGGGTCTTAAGTGAATTTTAAGAAATCGTCATTGTTAAAAGAAAGCCGTTAGACAAACTCCTGTCTCCAACCTGAAAGTCAAATATGCTACTTACTTACCCGTCAATCCTCAGCAATACAGTCGCATGACCTCATTATGATTCAAATAAAATTCTTAGCGGATCATCTAACAGCATCTAAAACCCCATTTCTGACGTCAAAAATTTAGCAAAGGCTTTTTGAGACGAATTCTGTGACTTTCAGAAACCGAGAAACTGTTGGTAGCATCTACTTAACGCAACACATTGGCGCAGTGGGGGACGGGTGAGAGTAAGGCAGCGTTAAAATATTTGTCTCAGGTTGTCTTTTTTTTATTGGTGTTCACACAACTATTGTATTTCCGTCACTTCTTGTGTGTTCAGCGGAGTGCAACCCCTTCAGGGAGTGGCTGTCCAAACGTTAGCGCCATTATCCACATTTGTATGCATCATTGTGTTGAGACCACAAGGACGTTAGAAAGACATTGTTCCTGGAGAAATATTGTGGAGGCAGTGTGAAGCAGCCCGGAGGAAGGCTCTAATGGCGTTTTGCTCCATTTGAAGAGGATCATTTGGAGCAGGTATAATAAACACTTGTACAACATCCCATCAAAAGTCATTTGTGGGCTGTAGAATGAGTGTCATTTCTAGGGTTTCTGGGCTTGACCCTGAAATGAATGAAAACCATTAATAAAACTACAAGATTGTAATGCTAATCGGGAAACGGCTTCTCAACCTCCGACACCAGTGGAGTTGTGGAGGAGGAGGGTAGTTTTATTTTGACAAGTGTATTTTTTTATATTCTTCCCGTGATGATTTAACGTTCCTCTTAAAGGTCTCGTCATAGGATCATAGGCAGTGGTGGAAGAAGTGTTCAGATCCCAATACCACACTGGGAAAGTACTCCACTTCAAGTAAAAACCATGCATTCAAATCCTTACTTCAGTAAAAGTGTGAAAGTATTATCAGCAAAATGTACAAATGTTCTCAGTCAGTGTTTACTGTAATAACACATGAGGTTTGTGGTTTAATATTACTGCTGCATTTACATGTATGTTGCATTTTACTGCTGTAGTTGTTTACGGTTGTGATCATTTTAACACCTTTTATGTACTGTTGGGTTGTTTAATCTTCAGCAATGTGTCATATTCTGTAAATTCATCATATGTTTGCAGCTTTGCTGTCCTGTAAGAACCGTGTATCTCTTAAAGTCAACATTTCCTGAGCATTTTCCAGCCGCTCTAACTTCGCGAATTTTCTCGATCAATAAAGGAACACTTCATACTTCAGTTTATCGCAAACATTATAATATATAATCTGTAAAGTAGTTAATTTCAAACAAATGTAGTTGAGTAAAGTACAATGTTTGCCTCTTATAAGTATAAAGTGTAAACACCGTAGTACCTTGAAGTACCTTGCATTTAGTTGAGTAAACTTCGTTACATCCCATCAATATTCATTCGTGGGTGAAGCCAGGAAGCCCTTATTTGGTCGTGTGCGGTGACAACACAGGTTCTCTTTAGGAATGCTGTCTGTTTTCCACACATTTCCCTGGAGTAGCCTTCTGTTACCGGGCAACCTGACAGTGACGGAGTCTGGTCATCTGTTCCCGCCTCCACCCGTCATGGCTTTACATTCCTACGTTCCTCTGCACTCGTTTCATGTCCTCCTTAAATGTCACGCATTGATAATCAAAGCATGTTATGTGTGGTATGTTGAAACTCAGTGGTGATGTGAATAATGCTCTCCTGTTGAATCTGAATGCGTCAGCCTGGAAAGTGTTTACACGTCTATTCTGATGCTCCCTCCGTGCAATTTTCTACTTGTATTCATTTCCATTTAATATGTAGAGTACTTGAACAAAATATTTAATACGCTCTTTCACGACGTTTTTGATACCAAGAGACTAAATATTAACCGAAGATCAATTCAGTTCCCCGTCTTGCTGCTCGAGATAGTGAGACACCAACAGTTTATCATAATGGAGCCTAATTTGTTTCAGCTCATTAACCGTGACACTTGCTTTCGAACGCACAAATTACTTTGAAGTACTTAAGTCATTCTGGGTTGACGTGAAGCACAGGGTCACACTTGTTCCACGTAAGCAGCTTTAATATGTATTCATCCACGACCAATCTTCCATATTATAATTTTTTTGGGGGGGGGGACTGGGTTTCACTTGCAGAGATACAAGGCCGGGAGGTGTGACGAGATCCTCAAGTGGAAGCCGCCCAATCTCAACTCTGTGGACTTTCGCCTCAAGATCACCAAAGTCGGAGGAGAAGGGTAAGTCACTGTTGCCAGGGAAACGCTCTGCCTGATGAGTCTAATAACACCTATCATGTTGTGACACACTGGAGTACTTCACACACACACACACACACGTACAGTTGCTTTCTGTGTCAAAGGCGATGCTTTAATCTTCTTTTGTTCCTCCTATTTCCTTTTCGACTTGGGGCTCAATTCCTGTTACAGTTACGGTGCTACAGTGTGCAAACGTTCGTTCCTTTCAACATCATCGCCTACATGCGCCTTTGTCTCCATCCCTAGAAATTTCTTATTTGCTGTATGGGCAAAGAAAAACAGTACTGCTTTCCCCCTCTTTTTTTTCTCATTTTATGTTTATCATCCTCTGCAACATAAATTATTCAGATCCACTGGTGCTCATCCGAGCCCTTATCCTAGTAAACATTGAAGCTCTCCCGAGAAACAACTCTATAACTAGAAAAGACAATCGATTTCTGGAGATACAGTCATATTAAATAGAAGCTCGCTGTAACATTGGTAGTTGTCAGAAAGTCTGATTTAAGCCTATTCTAGTAATGTGGTTCTAGGAAAGGCAATGTACATCTCTTTGGTCAAGATCGAAATATCTCAGCAAGTATTGGATTGATCTCTTGACGTATTCTCTCGTGACACCAAGCGGCTTGACATTTTTGGTTTTAAAAAACTATTGGGTGGATTGCCATGAGTACAAGTGTTCTTGGTGCCCAGAGGATGAATCCTAATACCTTTGGTGACTTTTACTCGAGCACCCACAGCATAGCAAAGTAAAGTTTTCACTCAAACTGTTTGAGGGATTTTCACATTCATGGGTCACAGAGGACAAAACACCTGGACAACTATGGATGGATTGCCATGAAGTATGGTACAGACATTCATATTCCCCTTAGGCTGTATCGTAATACATTTAATGATCACTAAACATCAGGTTTCACTGCCAACACATTAATTTACAATGACGGACACGGTACTTTCCAAACATCAGCATATGAGCATTGTAATTCTGAGCACGTTTGCATGCTGACATTAGCTTTTATCTCAAAGCAGCACATTGTGCCGAGGTGCTATCTCACAGAGCTTCAAGCAAGTGTAGACTCTTATTCTTTTTTTTCTTTCTGTCAGTACAATGCCTATCTCTTTGCTCTGTGTGCTTTTTTTCTCAGATGAGTCTGAGTAGTGTCTGAGTGCGAGCTAACAGACTCTTAGCACTGAGCTTTCTGGTCACGCTGCCTTTTCCTCTGAGAGCCAGGTGACCTTACCGACTGTCCCAGCTTTGTAGCCGTGAGCCTGCCACCATTCACCAGCAACAGACTGAGAGGATCACAGAGGCACGGCCACTCATTCTCCACCAAAGCCAGCCAGCTAGTCAGCCTTTTGACTCCTCCCTGTGTGTGGGAGAACACAGACGATCATTGTTGCCATTTGGGAACGTTCTGATATTTCACCCAAAGATTAATTTTGCTGGCAAAGGAGCAATCAGCAGACCTCACTCGGCCTTGGTGTAGGTTTTCAAATCTCTCCTTAGTTACTGTCTGAAAGAGAGAGAGAGACGGATATATCGGAGGTAACAACTGTCGGTCCTTGAGCACGTCTTTGTGTACCACAGAGGTGTATACGGCCTAGCAAGTTTTATTACTTTCTCTGAAAGCAGGCACAAAGGTAGACTGTGATTACTGTGCGGCAAGAAAATAACAAAATGGAAAGATGAAGCAATCCAAGAAAGCATGCCAGTGCCCCTCCCGAGTGTGGACCTGAACAGTCTTTAGTATTGTGTAGAGAGCTTGAGTTAAAGATCATTTGAGAGGTGATGAGTAAGGGTTACATCATCATTCATTAGTGTCTTTGAAGGAGCCAGAGAAGGAGAATGGTACCTTTTTGATTGGCTTGGATTGGCTCTCTAGAGGCCCGAGTCCAGGTTTCATGTTACTGGTCTGTGGACTCTGTGGACTCAAGTGTCATGACAGCATCCCGATCCAGAGTTTGTGTGAAGGAACCCAGTTAGTAGTTCTTTCACTTCTGACCGATTTATTGAAAAGCGTCAAAGTGAAGTTAACAACATGTGATCAGTGCTTTTATTCTCGACTGTGTTACCATGAGAACTTGTCTCATTTGCAACATTCCCACTGCGGAGCCACAATGACACCATGGCGTCATTTGTGGTTTTGAGTGAAAAGGTTCACACCATTATAGAGTCTCAGCATGGTGTCAGAATGTAAGATCTTTAGATGCATCATTTCTGCAGGATCTGTTGTAAGATACAAACAATCAGCCATTTTTAGAAGCTGCAGAAAAGGACTTGGGGAAGAGGCATTCGCTGCACTTTGAGTGTAATTCAGAGTGGATCTGACATGTCAGAAGAGCTTGTGCTCGCAGCTTCTCAGTCCTCAGCACAAACATGAGGCGTGCTGCAGAACAAACATGGAGCCTTTCTTTGGACTTTAAACCGTGATTGGATTTCTCTGTATGGACGCAATGACCTGGTTGCCTCCAATTGGCACGTCATCACAGGAAGTGTGTTGGCTGAACTCCAGCATACACATTTTGTGGAATTTAATATTCCACTGTTGAACAGACTTGTTAAATTTTTCGGGCATGTGTTCCCAGTATTTATCAATTATTATTGCTAATAATTTGCAGCATGTCATAATGGCTACTCTTATGCTTAAGTTGTGAAATGTGAACTAGGTATTAGTCATATATCTTAAGGAGAATATATGATATGTTGTTATTGTCCATAAATCAATTAAAAAAACAACAAGGCATTAGTCCATCACTCAATATGTGTTTATTTATTTAATGTTGTTTTTATAGGCACAGATATAATGCATGGAGTAATGACATACCACAGCATCTATAGCCTAAATTTGTTTAATAATATCTCCACTTCTTAATGGGTCTTAATACACAAACACAAAACTCAACAACAAAACCGCATAAAAGGGTGGCACAATAAAACACTGAGCCAGAAAGCCATTTACGTACCTCTATGCTCTCCAATTTCCTGAGCTTTTCTAATCCACTGAGCCATACTGAAGAGGAATATATAGTGTACTTTGTATACTGTGTTTTGTTTTGTTTTCATGAAACACAAAATAAGGTCCTAAAGCAGCTGGGCACCGTGTGTTTTTGCAAACATACATAAAAAAAAAAAAGGAGAAATCAGTGCATTTGTTCGGGACATTAAAAATGTCTGTAATATTTGGGATTGAATCAAAATAAACTACAGTGCCCATGTTCATGGTAATGAAGGAACATGCCACCCCATGTAATGCTGTGACTCATGTATTTGACAAGATTGCAGGTCTTTGACTAAAAAGAATGGGCTTTATCAGGTTTAGCAATACAGGATCAATTAATGGATAGTTTCAGGCTTTTCGTTGGATTCGTTGACACAGACAAAAATATAGAATACCACCCGCCTCATCTTTAAACATAGAGAACTAAACAGAGTGCATAAAGAAAGCTCTCTTTCACTTTCACAGCACTTCAGCCCTTTCTTTAACACAGTACCTCATATTCTTGCAAAATTTAGATTTTCCAATATTTTTTAGCTTTCTAAATCATTTGACCTATTGTTCCAGCTGTTTGGTACTACAGGTCTGATTGCATGCTCTTTACAGACTACGGTGACATTTAACAGCATGTTGACTGTTAAATGAAAGCCCCTTGCCTTGTGCTGGGGTCTTACTTTCATCGGTGTTCTGTGTTGTTAAGGTCTTTCCTTTTAACATAATTCATCTGACCCCTTACTAGAGAAAATTATGTTCCAGGGTCATTAAAGACAGCAGGACTTTCAGGACCTCAAACATTTAGATGGTGAGGGGAACAGCAACTTCGGGAAATATCGTGTATATACTCGTCTCTTTCCTCATCCGTTCCATTGCCTCTGGTAAAATCTCATCGATATCTCAGAAAACTATCTTTAGAAAACTGTGCCGCGATCGTTCCTGCAAGTTTAGGAAAGTGGTATTTGACAAACAACACGTTCGTCAGAGGTATTAATAGAACAAATGACGGTAATGGACTTTGTCTTGTGAGGACTTGGCATGTGACGGTGTCCATCACTGCACGGCTATTTGGCTCTCTTAACGTTTACTGCTGCTTCCTTCCTGCTTGTGCTAGCTATCATTACACAGGAGGGGGCTGGGGTGATGGTCTCCGATTACAGCTCTAATTTAAATCTCTGAATAAGGTGCATCAGACTACGTAGCCGCACTGTTGTTTAGCGGCCGGTTTAGCTCAATAGCCCCCTCATTTCTTGAGGGAAAAAATGGTTAACTGATATAAAATCAGTGCTCCTAGACGCAGTGTGTAACGGAAGACACAGTGTCTGGAAATAACACGGGGTGGGGGGTAAGGAGCAGTGTGTGATTAAGACATCTGTTGGGCGTGATTTCTGGGATGAGACATAAATACTGCAGTGATACATGTTCAGGGTACTGAGATGTACACACACGACTACACAGTACATATAAACCATATCGTCTGAATTAACTGTGCAGAGAGATGTTGAATCTGTGTTCAATCTATATAAATGCTCCACAGATTTATCATCGACGTACCCACACTGTAGTTTTCTCTGTAGGTTTAGGACCGTGAAGCTGCGCAGGGAGGCGGAAGGGCTCAGAGAGGTGTAATCTCACCTCTCTGAGGTTCTCTGTTACTAGCTGGAAAGTGGAAGCAGTGTAGTGATTTGCACCGTCGTCAACCACTCAGATACTCTTGTGTTGAGGGTGTTAACCGTGATGTTTTTGTCTCTCTAGGCTGGTTCCACAGACTGTCGGTTTGCTCTACGTCGGCAGCTATGACAGGCCCTTTGCCAAGATGAAGGTGAGAAAATAAATGTGTTGCTTTGTTGAGTTCATCTTTGTGCCAAGAAGCCAGAGCCGCCTGCGTGTGCTCTTCCAGCTCCCCTTTAGAATGGCACCAGGTTTTATTTATTTTTTATTTTTTATTGATAGTATGTCGTCGGTGCTGTGTGACATGAGGAATGGTATCCGTTTCAGTGCTGTTCTATTATTTAGGGACACATCGTCATTATTATATTCCTGTTTTAGACAAAATATTTCAAATATTTCCTGTTTCCCAATCTACGGTTGGTTTAATTTGATCTTAATGCAAACCTCCCATAGTTACCTGTCGTCTTGATGCCTCTGGTGTATTGGTATGTGACTTTTAAATGATGCAAAGCTAGCTACTGTATACCTTTCACTGAACATGTGTAGATCATCAGGATGTGCATGTTTGCTTACACATTGTTTACACTTGATCACAGTGTAAACAATTGAATGATGAACAGTGCTCATGTGGAGAGTGTTCAACAACATCTAAACTGCCCAAATATTCTCATTCTTAAGCCCTTTCCACACAGAACTACCTGGGGACCCTTTAGTAATTCTGATCTCTACATTTTATATATATATATATATATATATATATATATATATATATGTATGAAACATTATTATTGATAACAAATATAATCTTTGTCTGTGATCTGCTCTACTGTAGAGAGGCATTCGTTAGCTGTACGTAAAGAGACATAGCTATAAAAGGATTTCCGTGTTGCATATTGTCTATATGAATACACTGTATTATATAGGATCACACATGATTCGACGAACTTTGACCTACAGGGACTCAATCAAGTGCTCTCCACAATAACTAGCATCTCATCTCCATTCAGATATTACGGGAAGTCACTAATCAGGGGCGGAGAACAGGTCGAGGAGCAAAATTATAGCGTTACTACAATTGATCTATGATTTCTATTTTAATGTACATTTCTATAATGCTATTACACTATATGGAAATGTTCCACTTTGACTAAATTATTCGTATGTGAAGGCCTTTTAATAGTCACAGCCATGCGTTTCCCTCTGGTACCTTTTGTATCGGCCCTGGGCTCTGCTACTAAACATGGTGGAGGCTCTATTTTCTCTAAGCTCCTCTCAGGGAGACAGAGCTGCACCCCGGGGTCCTCTTCTGTTGGCTTTCATGTTGCCAGTTTTGTTGGGAAATGTGTTTTTTACAGTCTGTGTGAAAATGCCGCAAAATCGTAATTACTTGCCAGAACAGGACACAGCGATTTTGTGGCGTGTTTGTTTTCAGCCTGCGGTGCACCACCACGAAGTAGTTTTCGTATGCACTGCCTTGCTCATGGGCATGCCAGTAATATCAACGTGTAAATTAGATGTTTTTTGGGGCACATCTATTTTTCGGCTCATTCAAAAGAAATCAAACCAACCTTTTCTGTAATCTGAAAAATGTCTTTATTCGCTAATCATTTTCATTTTGACTCCTGTTTGTACCTACAAGGAATAACTCAAATGAATATATATAGATACAGTTGTAAACATATGTGTAGATGCACTCTTTACAGATTACATTTCCATTGTATCTCCTGAGATCTTATTGTACCTTTTTTTTATTGTAACTACTAATTTAGTCAGGCCTTCTTTTGCTTCATTATCACTTTTAGTAATGTCGCAACTGAAGCCCATTCCACCACTGCATATACATGTCATAGTACGTTAGTTATAGTCTTTACAACAGAACTAGGGTTTATTCAAAGTTTTATTTTTGTCACTCCCTCTGTTAGTTCAAACGGTTATGACTTATTAGTTAAGTACAATGTTATCATATCATAGAGTTGAAACCCAAATTGAGATAAACCACAAAAACCTACTCTTCAGTCCTTCTCGGGATCATTGTTTCAATTTCTGACTTCTAGAAGATTTAGCTAAAGCCTGGTCGCAGTAATGGCTATTGATTCCCCATCTTGGTTAAGTTTCCCGACTTCATAGAGTCTGCTCCCTGTGCAGAATTAAATGTGGCGTGCTCAGAGAACAGCTCATTAATCATAAATAATCTGAATGGTGCCTGACAGATCTAGACACCAGAGACTAAGATAAGAGCATCTCTCTGTCAAAGACCAGCCCCTTTGATGAAGCTGTGAGAGTTTGGCAGTGTGCACTTCACCTGCTGAGTACGCTCTTTTTTTTTCCCAATCAATGATTTCCCTAATTTGTTAGACTCTCTATGCATCAAGGAAGAATGAGAACTAGTTTGTTATGTTTAATCAACTTTAACACTTCCTATTGAACCAAAATTAAAGTGTGTTTTCATTGTCTGTCATTTTTTTAGGCTTTTGTTGCCCACAGCTTTTTGTTAATTACATGAAATGTGGGATGGAGAACCACGAATACCGTCGAATAATTAAAAGTGTTCACACAGAAAACTCTCAATCATGCTGAGCAACAAAACTAACTAATCAATTCAAAGTTTGGGAGGTCTCTCTTAGTATTTCTTGTCTTTCCCCTCATTTGCCTCAGTTACACTTTATTAGTTTGGGTTTGTTCTCAGATCTAAACGTGTGGCACAATTATTCGTTAATATATTTATTCTCCAGAACATATTAGCTTTACTATTCACACTCACAAGTCACTCACTTGATATGTTGTGTATATTTTAGCAGGAGCTGATATTAATGGACAGAAGACGTCCAATGTATTCTGTTTGCAAGTATATTAACCCTTTATAGGGCACTCATTAAAATACTTTGTGAGGGAAATGACCATATATGGTTACTTGCACAATAAAGGGCTACAGACTGAGCATTAGTTCAATACCGTGTTTCAGTCGTGTTGTTCCCTCTGAGGTAGTATGCCTACTTTTGCATCTTATATCCTCGCGCCACTTATATATTCTTTCATCCAGTTTCTCGTTATTAAAATGGACCCGAGTGCTGCCATGTCACAGACCTGCGGGCCGGTTCTGATTAAGTCTAGAAAGGCACGGTCAGTCGGAGAGCAATATGGGGGAAAACAAAGCAGCTATGCAAGGAGATTACATACTTTAAATCTTTGCTCAAGCATGTCACTATCTCCAGAAGGTTCCTGTAATAAACTGTAGCAGTACAACTGTCCCCACAGATCTCAGTATTTGATAAAAAAGGCAGGTTAACTGAGCGTGTTGTGCACTGACTAGTAAAAGGTCTTGTCTGTAGTTTTTGCTTTACTTCATGATACAGAATTGATGCCCTATTTGTTTAGTGTTTCCCGATGATGAAAACTCTTGGGCCTGTTGTCCCTGACTTTGTACTGATCGTAAATGTGTTGGAACAGCATTTATATTTAATATGTTGATTCCTGGAAGTGATAAATGGAGTTAAGGACGTGAGCCTGTGCCTCAAGGAAATAGCTTGGCGGTTCAGGATATACACTCATTTGGGTGAGAAGATCAATACAACCCTCATGAACACTAAAAATGGATCATTAGATTAGATTAGATATTCCTTTCTGTCAGTTTAAGGACTCTCCCTCAAGGTAACAATAAGTCAGGCTTGAATGAAATTGGAGGGGAGTTCATTTTGTCACAATAATGTGTGTCTCACCTAAATACCACAAATTGTATTTTTTACATTTATGTTTGCAATTAAACCAAACTAATTAACATATCACATTTTGGAGAATACCAAGCAGGCTGTCTCCTCCTCCTCCTCGTCTTAATGCAAAGCTAAACTAATCACCGCCGTCCAGCTCTGTACTCGGCACACAATTATAATTATGAGTGGTATGGATCTTCTCAACTAACTCTCAGAAAAATGCCTTTAAGCGCCGACTATTCCTTTAAAATGATTACGCTCAAGATCGTGTTCTGCCTTTTTTTTTTTTGTTGAAGTGATGGCAGGGGTTCAAGAAACAAACATGTTGTATTTCTAATGTATAATGACCGAAGCGAACCAAGTGAAGGACACCCACGGCTTCCTAACAAGTAGCAGACGTTAAACAGGCATTTCCTTCATACGGTGTAGATGGTTTGAAATATATCCACACGAGTGGTTGTACTGCTTTTCCTTCTGTCTGTAGTTTGTAAATCAGAACAAACATATATTGGAATAGAGCGGCAGAAGGATGGATCCCTGCTGCTCTGCAGTAGTTCAACACTGGCCGCTAAAGCGCCCGACTGCCAAAGTCCCTGATATCTGCTCGCACACGTGTGCTGCCATAATGAGACAGATTTGGACGGATTAAACACCGAGCGGCGACGAAAAAAAATGGCAGCCAACATGTCACCCTTCACCAGCAGGAAGAGATCCCAGTCTGTAGCAGAGCGCCCTGCCTGCAGGTGCTGCCCTTCCCTTCCCAGTTCTCTGGCAGCTCGCTTCAGGGAAGCTTTGTGAGTCTGTCGCTCCTTTTTAGATCGTCTGTTCTTCTCCAAACACAGAACTGTTTGATTTACAGTTAGTCTGATTAGCGTGCTGTCTGTCTTCAAACTGAGATCAGAGAAAATGCTGTGGCGATAAATCAGAATTTTGAAACGATGACAATGACAAATGAGACATTCTCATGAGTTATGATTCAAGGTTGTTTTATAAAAATCCAGTAACTAGCGTCTCTGTCTTTCTTACTCGCACATTTTATTTGCTTCCTGTGTGATTTCGCCCCCCACTGTGAGCCCAGATGTCCCACACTCCAAGATCGCACAAGCTCTTACTTTGTATTTTAGCATCTTGCCAAACACTATTGCTTTCCTGGCAGTGATGACCTTGAAGGTCACATGGAGGTCACATGGAGGTCAGCCTCTTTGTCTTTCGAGTCTCCACACTACACATTTTTCTGCTCGGTCAAGGTGAAAGGAGCACTGACTCATGTCACCATCATTTTTTCCGGTCAAAGCCAACTGTTGCATTTGATTATTGCAGCTGCACGTTTCATTTCCCAGCTTCTTTTGGAATTTTTCATTTCCCAAGTCTTGTGAATCCTGTCAGTGAGACACGGTCCCTCGACAAATAAACAGATGCTCAAATGTCTTCTTTGACTCGTGCTGTTTTCATATACTCTAACTATGTTGCTGTGTGCTCCGTGCGTAGAATTGATTTTGTTTTCAAAGCAAAATATGATGTAATAAGTCAGTGAACCTGTGTAGCTCAGAAGGAGGAGCAGAAACCGTTGCACTGCTTTGTTGAAGGATGCATCATAGAGATGCAGACTGACTGTCTGTATTTATGTAAGAATCCTAAGACAGTCATTTAGGTTATTTAATATCCAATATCTGTTCAATGATTCCATCAAAAATATGAACTTGCTTGCTATAAAAGTGATTAACTGAGAATTTCTGCATTTCACTGTTTCATCTCACTGTGAATTGAATATCTTCGGGTTTTGAGATGTTGGTCAAACTAAACAGGCAAAACTGGGAATTTTCACTATTGTCTGACATGTATGGACTAAACGATGAATCGAGTGTATGACAGAGATGAATTGTTCATTTGAATGACTTCGCTGTATTCCTAATATTGCTCAGTTTAGTGACATGACATCATTTTTTAGTCCACAAAGGTTTCAAAACATTGACTGCTCACTTCCATTGTAGCCTCCAGAATGCAATTAGTTTATTGCCAATTTAAATATTACCCGATTATTATTTTTTTTCCCCTCTCGAGAGGTGAAAACCAGCAAATGTATTTATTTGCTGCAGGCAACTGCTGCTGCCTGAATCAACATAATTCTTCATGAGCTGAAAAGTAATTTTTTCCTAACTTCATGTTTAACACCAAAGTCGTTGTGCGCGCATGTAAACGCTCGACTCTCCCTCTAAACGCCTAATCTACTCGTAAGCATTAACAGCAAAAGTGAAGACAATAATTTGCAGCATATTCATAACGCCGTTACTCGTGCCAATCATTGTGAGCTGTTGGCGTTCATCAGTGCAACAGCATTTCTCTGAAAGTGTCTCTTAAAATACATGAGAGGGTTTATCATTTCCACTGGCAATGGTGGCAACAAGAGGAAAATAACTGACACTGGTGTCTCCTTCCCTCTGTGTCCTGAAGTACCAACCATCTTTGTCTTTGTCTTCACAGGCCACTAAGGAGCTGAAACAGTACGACAACAAGATCGTTGAGTGCACCTTCAACAATAACACCTGGGTGTTCATGAGGCAACGGGTGGACAAGAGCTTCCCAAACTCCTACGAGACAGCAATGGGTAAGACGTTGCCCTTTTCTGAGGAGGGAATAACAACCGGTCAGCCTGCAGCTCATGGCTACTATCGACATGATTTCATATCTATAAGAGGTTGCACTGTTTTAAAGCTGCACTCATCCATGTATTTTTGTATGAAAGGGGTCATTTGCAGTAACAAACCCAAAGAGCACCTGACTCTGCAGTGACCCTCAGCTCTACTGAGCACTTAAGCATCTTAAGTAATTGCTTTTGTTTCTACGACCTAAAGCTTTAATGTTTTTGTTCACGCAATGCTCTCAAAACCTAGTTTCAAGAAAAAGCTCCGATAAGCAAACGGTACACTACATGCTCGGCACAGAACCGCAGTCAGAGAAAGATAGCGGCGAGCCGGTATTCATACTATGTACATTTGCTTATCTACGGTGATGAAATAACTCAAATAAGTGTGTGTGTGAGTTAAAGGAAGAGACAGGAGCAGTTTGGCTGAGCTGTTCTCCACCTGCGCTACGTGTTTATGGGTAATAATCATAGGACATTATTTGAAAAGCTCACAGCTAAAGTTATTTTTCATTTAGTAGTTAATTTAAAATGCATAATTGCTTAAGCACAAAAACTAGCATGCTTCACTCATAGAACATAGAATAGTTACAGGCTATTTTTAATCAGTTTTTTAATTATGTTTATTATAATGATGTTCTCATTTCTTTAAGGGTTATTGTAATTGCTAATAACAATGATAATAACTTTAATGGTGTGATTGATATCATGAAACAGTGGTGTTTACCGTGACGGTTATGATATTGTTAAAATCGTATACTGTTGGTGAACATAGTTGAGCATTTAGCACGCGGCTGGCTCCGCTAGCAACACACACACACACACACACACACACACACACACACACACACACACACACAAGGAGAACAACTTCATTCTCTGCTCAGATTTATTCCAAATAGCAGTTGTTTCAGGAAACGCTGTGAATGAGTCACTTTTATGTTAAATACTCAGAATTTCAGATTTAGCACATTTAAGTGTAAAAGTCATTTATTTTTACTGTTGAATAAAATAAAATCGGAGTGATTCATTCTGATTTGAATTCCGAACAAACCTGTTTTCCCAAATGGTCCTTCATATGAAAATGACACAACAGCTACACGACATAACAGCTTCTTGAAAACACAGATGGAGTAAAAACAAAAGAGAGAGCAAGACTGAGGAAGAATGTGAAAGTAATAGTTTACAACAGCAATAAACCTCTTTGTGTACAGCACTTATCTAAATGCTGACTTTACAGTGCTGTACAAGGTGGCACATAAAAGTTAAAATTGAAGCAATAAAAACACAAGCGAGAAAAAATACATTGAGAGAATGAATTGAATTGATAGAAGATGAAGATGGAAAAGATTGTCGTGAATTATTGAGCTATAGATCCTCAGGCAGGCAGTTTAGAGCCCGGATGGCAAAAAAAGCACCTTTTATCTCAAATCCAGACAGATAGTATTGAATTTCTCCTCAAGCTGATGAGGACCATTATATGAGTTATCCACTGTTCCCTCAGTTACTGTTGCTATGCCTTTCAAACTCGACGATCAGTCATACGTTTTAGGAACAATTGGCCCTTCATTTCAGACTTCTTTCCGATTTCGTCCGAAATTACATATAGCTATCGCTATAGCTGAAAGATTTGTTATATTTGATATATATCTTTCAGCTATAGCTAAAGATTTGTTATATTTGATATATATCTTTCAGCTATAGCTAAAGATTTGTTATATTTGATATATATCTTTCAGCTATAGCTAAAGATTTGTTATACTTGATATATATCTTTCAGCTATAGCTAAAGATTTGTTATACTTGATATATATCTTTCAGCTATAGCTAAAGATTTGTTATACTTGATATATCTTTCAGCTATAGCTAAAGATTTGTTATATTTGATATATATCTTTCAGCTATAGCTAAAGATTTGTTATATTTGATATATATCTTTCAGCTATAGCTAAAGATTTGTTATATTTGATATATATCTTTCAGCTATAGCTAAAGATTTGTTATATTTGATATATATCTTTCAGCTATAGCTAAAGATTTGTTATATTTGATATATATCTTTCAGCTATAGCTAAAGATTTGTTATATTTGATATATATCTTTCAGCTATAGCTAAAGATTTGTTATATTTGATATATATCTTTCAGCTATAGCGAGCTAATTCTACAAACTCTCTATAGTTGGTTGAAAGCTCAGGTGTGAGTTGTGATCAGATGCTCTTGTGACCACACCTGAGAGGAAAAAGCATATTGTCACCATCGGTTGGCAAGGAAAGCAGGATTATTAGACTGGATGTTACTTTATTTTTAACACTCTGTAAGCAAATAGAACTCTTAGCCTGGTCTTCACCTTCTCCAAGTTAGAGGTGAAAGTATGCTTGTTGATCTACTACGAGTGAAGATTCAGTAATGCCAATTCCTCGCCTCAAATTTGTTTAGATTTTGGAGGACCGCTCAGGTGAATTAACTAAATGTTTAATAGCGTATTTTCCTTCTTTCCAAATTGGGGCACAGGAAATGCATCATGCACGGAGGATTGTGGGTGTTCCTGGAGCGCGGAGGATATAAATGTACGCTTAAAAGGCCTCTGAACAAAGGACTCAGTCCTTGGTAGAATTCAAAGGATCCTCGACATTGCAACAGCCTTTCAGCTGACAGAGAAAGATCCGATGACGAAGCACCCTTAAAATGTAGCCTTTGAAGGATCCTTCTTTGTGAAACATCTTCAGTTTCACACTCTTACTAAAGCTCCAACATGTAGAAAAAGCCTTCGTTTGACAGCTGTAATTGGGGTTTAGTAAACAGTCAATTATGTTAATTTCTTTGCCAGTGCTAAAGTAAACAACATATACATTCCCCGTGGATGCTGCAGGAGCCTGTCGCCGTCTCTGTAGTAACTTCCTGTCGTTTCTCTCCTCAGCTGTGTGTAAAAGCATCCAGGAGCCCGTCACGAAGGACATCCTCTTGGAGTACGTGGACCGCTGTTCTCAAGGAGTCCAAGCACAGAGCCGGAAACACCCACCAGACCCAGACTCTGAGCTCATGCCCCCTCCTCCTCCAAAGAGACCCAACCGGCCCGTCCCCTAGCCCACAGCTCTCCGGACTGCTCTACAGTCACAGTGTGCATCTCCACCACCAGCCACATTGACCTCCCCCTTACAGAAAACAGACATTTCAAGGCTTTCTTACCCACAGCACATTTACTTTATCAACCTGTACATGCAAGGACTTCAGAAACCTTTGATTGACTGCCTCATCGTCATTTAATTTACCTTGTAGACTTGTTTGTAGCTTTAAATGCTGGTGTTTTATTAAAATGAGAACCATGACGCTTAGTTTATTTTATTTTTTAAAGTCTAGGCTATTTATGTACAGGGACATTGTTATGGCTACAACATAGCACCTGACAATGCGGACCTTGTATACGTTTTTGTCAACGAGTTACTTATTTCTATTGAAGGAAGAGTAAACGTCATCAACACTCAGTCCGCTGTTTGAATGCATAGAAATCAGGAAACAATTCAAGTACTAGTTTGCAGCTTCAGAGATCACATTAAACTCAAAGCTGCATGTGTTTTGACTTCAATTAAGAGAATACGGTTGCTGCCGCTGTTCGGCCCATAATGCAAAGTCAGGGGTTTCCAACTGTTTACATATCTAAACAGCTCTGTTTCATAAGATGTTGTCCAAAGGAAGCCCATCTGTGTGGACTTTTAGTTTTAAAGGCCACATGGGTGGGCGGATAGATGACAACATGATTACATAGTCTCGACAAACTAACTGCAAAGGAGTACATACTGTGAAACCAAGCTACAGATGGGGCACAAATACACATAAACCAACATAAAGTGTATTTGTAAGGTGAATACTTTTACTGTTCTTTGAGTCAATTGATGTTTTGAAGATGGTGATGGAGAGCGCTGTCGACCTAAGTCCGACCACAAAAAGAGTAAAAATGGGTTGCGATCTGGTGTGGAAGTTCTATTTAAGCACTGATTGATCCTTTCAGAGACCCCATGACCCTCAGAAATGTTTCATCCTCGGATATCACGTGTTTACTGTACATGTCTGGCAGCCAGAATTTTATTTTACTTTAATCATTGTGTTCATTCAGTGTTCAAACATGCTAATTTAACTGATAACTCGTGCAACTGCGTCAATTTAATTCTCACCGGTAGGCATTTTTTCTGACGCTGCGTTTCATGGATGCAGGTAGCTGGCTACGTAGGAAGACGATGCCCGACTCCTCACAAGGCTATTGAATGAAGCCTGGGACACGGTCCTGACCTATTGGGTATGGCACATGCAGTGTTACTGGAGCTGCAACGTTGGAACCCGTTTGGTTCGAAAGTGCAGACCAGATTTAGCTGCATGTGTTGTACCCCGATGGAAAGAGGCGTGGCATCTCCTCTGTCAATGCTCCTTGATGCTTATTCTCATTTACAAAGCTCTGATTGGCCATCTTGTAGTTGACCTCTGTAAATGAAGATGATTTCCCATTTAAAAACATGCTCATCGTCGCTCCTTCATTTCAATACCAGAGGAAAACCTTGTTGCCAGGAAACATTTCAATTCATTTTTCTTACCATGTTGCCCACGTTGCGGCCTGTTGCTAGGAGTGTCGCCCATCTGCACTGTTCATCACCCACTGTAGTGTTTGTAGAAATGATTTACTCGGCAGATCTCACATGCTGACTGGTTTATTGACATTCTTTGGTTTGGTTTAGCCTGTGTAAATCGGAGTGAAATAATGTTTCCATCAGTTTTATTTATTATTTATGTATGTTTTTTTTTTTTACGAGGGACAATCTCTCTTAAGTGGATGATGCTACAGAAAGTATTCAACATTGAGGGATATTTATATTTCTGTCTGACTAAAAAAAAAGTGTGCATTTCAGAACCAGTGTGTTGTGGAAGTTTGTTTGAAATCAGTGTTCCTGTGCCCCCATGCAATGAAACGGCTTATTTTCAGAAATAACTTGTGCTTATTTTAAGATTAGGGTGAAAGCATGCAGCGTGGAGAATTTAGATCATAAGTTACGGACTAAATGTAAAGTCAGTGGAGTGAAACGCACAAGGGTCTGTGTATGCATGTGTGTTTTGAGTTCCTGCCTGTTGGTGCCCGAGGCGACTGTTCTCCTTATAGCCCAGATAGATGAGCTGTACTCCCTGGGCTCTCCTCCCCTCTGGCTGCACATGAAAGCTGACTGATTCTCATCAAAGCCTCCATGACCTTTTTTGTCGTGAGGTTGCTGCCGCTGAGACATTGCCGCTCTCGTGCAGCAGGTGCAGACACATTTATAACAGTTTTTCTCTTAAATTCCATTCACTTAAATCCATTCTGGATCCTCTCAATCCGAGCTGTTACTGTAGTTTTCTGATCCAACATAACCCGTTTTGTTTTCCAAACCCCTTTCGGCCAAATGGTTCTCTCTTGGCAGGGTTTTCTGCATCTTTCTCCTTGTGCAAACATTGCCAGGGTGGAAGCACAAGAAAATGCACACAAACACAAAAAGGGAGAACCAAGATTATCAATAAATGTGTTTTTTCTCTGGGTGCCATCGAGTGCAGGAGGCACGAAGGGGAGCGTCTGTATGGATCAGGGAATCTAAACACACACTTAGCGTGAGCACAGGTGGTGCAGCAAAGATTATGAGGCTCCCTCTTTCTTGGCTCAGGTGTTTTAGAGGCTGGAAGCTGCAGATCTCCAAAGCAATATTAAATCAGCGCAGACGACTTGCAGGCCATTATCATCTGCATTGTGAATAATGCATTTATGTGGTTCTCACTGTCGCTGTGATCTGAGCGGCAAAGCCTTGAGCTCGAACTAGCCTGTGTGCTGACTTATTGTTTGATAGTACCTGCTAGAACAATACTTCTATTATAACGTAATACCTTTTGATGTCATCTTGAAAACAATGCAAAAAGACCAATACATATATGTCATTAAGAAAAGAAAAAAATAATAATCTTCCTTCTGTAAGCATGATAGGTTTCAAAGCAGAAATACGGAAAATGATATGTAAATATAGTAAAACAGCATACAGGAATTATGTTTCTATTTGATCCTTAACTGACTGCCAGAGGCAGAAGTGCTGAACACTGAATATCTTCCATCTCACGCACACACAGGTTGAGTCTTTATATCAACAAACTAACTCGGATGACCCCAGCCAGGTATAAGTTCCGGCGTCATCTCTGAGGTCCTCCATCCATCCATTATCCGAACCGCTTATCCTGTTTCGGGTCGCGGGGCACTGGAGCCGATCCCAGCTGTCAATGGGCGAATGCAGGGTACACCCTGGACAAGTCGCCAGTCTATCACTGGCACATATAGAGACAGACAACCATTCACGCTTCCATTCACACCTACGGGCAATTTAGAGTCCAGTTACCCTAAGCTGCATGTCTTTGGACTGTGGGAGGAAGCCGGAGATCAGTCCTTCATCTTCTCTCTTACGCAGGATAACTACTATGGTAGCATTAGGAGTGCTCTCGTTTAGGCTAACTTGATGGCACGCTAATATTGACAGCTACCGTGCTACTGAAGAGTGCGCTCTCTCCCCTCTCACTGTTTAGACTCTTCCTTGCCCGTTTCTTCTCAGTCAGTAGAGTGATCCGGCTCAGACTGACTTTATCAACTAGTATTGCAGGGTTTCTCCAGAGAAATGTTTAACTCCCGGCTGTAAGACCTGTATGGCTCCTCTTCAGCCTGAAGACAGCCATGACCTCTACCCCTCTTGTCTTGGTTTCAAGGATCTGAGGTACGTCCTTTTCCTGACCCTCCATCCTAGTGCGGGGAAGGCTGATGCATCAACTCCACCCATGGCTGAGCTGGTTCCTTTATCTTAGTTGCTGCATCAGCCAATCTCTTTACTGAGTACGGTGAAGAGCGGCCCTGGCACGCCTGCAGCTAGATATATACCTCCACCTGCTAGTACCTTCTTACTGTTCCTCCCTCTGAGGGAATTGCATGCATGATGGACGGACACCAAGACGGACACTCATCCTGTTTTACATCAAATGGCCGAACCCTGGCGGACATGCGGGATGCGGCAAAGTGTCCCAGTGGAACCCGTGAGCTGTTCGGCTGAGCTGCTCTACAGGCACTTCAGCAGACTGTTCAAGCTAGTCAGACCAGGGAGCAGTTCTCTAGTCTTCACAGGGACATTCCCCCTCCCCAAGCTCCAATTTTGATGCCGGCCCCCAGTCTTAAGCCAGGTCAATAGCCCTGAGCCAGGAGTTGGCCGCTCCTGGCCAACGGGGCAATCAAGATGGTGGACCCCCTTTGTTCTACTCAACCTACTTTCTCGTAAAGAAACAAGGCGGCGGACTGCATCCAGTCCTAGATCTGAAAGTCTTGCTATTCAAGTTGAGCACAGCAGACGTTTTTTGTGCTTTTTTGCCTATTGTATGTTCCCATTGTGCCTCAGCACAGACCGTTTCTTCATTTCGCCTTTCAAGGCCGTCCCTTTCAGTTCTGGGTGGTTCCATGTGTCTGTTATGGTGGTCCTAAAAAGGGCTGTGCTCTTTCACATTATTTTATCCATGATTTAAAAAAAAAATTGATGGTTTTATCCAAAGATATTTAATAGGTGGGTGCAGTGTGTCCTTTTTTTAATTCAAGACTGAGTAAAAAGCTTGAAACTTCGATATATCTAATAAAAAAAGCGTCTATAGCCCATATATTGTTACTTGTTTTCATTGATTAATGCCCCAATATATTAAAATGATCTATTGAACTATTTAGTTCATTAGCATTTTCATCTTAAAGTGGATAATTTCCACTGCACTAATCTCAGAATCGTGAATAATCTCAATGATTTTAATAACGAGTTTTGCTCTTGATAATGAAGTGACACAGCTCTGACCTGATTACCCTCCTGAAATTAGAAATGTAATCACATAAATGTTTCATCTGCTGGAGTCGGGGAGGCATGGCGCCATAAATCTATTATAGCAGATTCTCCTGCTCATAAACTCTTTGGAGGCGTGATGCCATGTGGCAACAAATTACTTCTATTTGGGGGGAATGGCGATGACGCTCCACCAGAAGTAGCAATCAGGAGGTTGTTTGTGACGGCACATTCTGCTGCCATCATTTGCAACCGGAGCACAGCGAGGCTGCCATCGTCGTGTTAATGTTTGATCTCTGCTTGAATATCATGTTTTAATTAGCAAAAGGCAAAAGGTGAGCCTGAGGAGGGAGAAACTGCTGTTGTGCCTGCTGTTGCATCTCTGACACTCCTCAAGCCACTGAAATAACTTGCGAAAAGTCTGTTGTAACATCTTTAGCGCTAATGGAAGCTAATGAAACTAAATATGTGGGCAGGATAGAGTTACTACTGATTACTTGATTACTACTTAAGATTTAATTGGATCATTCAAAAGTGGGTGAATAGTGCAAGCTACAGTTTTTGCCAACTGAAATGCAAACACACACCAGCTATGAAATCACTCCGCGAGCTACTACATCATGAGTAGCTGTTGGTCAAATCCAATAATTATCTGTTTAATTTAAACATATTTTATGTCTAAAGAGTCCAAGACCTGTCACCAAAAACATTGTAATGCTTTACAGGAAGAGAAAAGAGAAATCTTAAAGTAAAAACACCTCCTGCTATGAAATGATTATGGTAGCTAACAGCCAAGTACGTATAAAGTTATGCTTACCCTGTTCATATTTGACTGATACATTTATGTAATTCAAAGGTATTTAACCTTTTTCAAGGAACAGAAAAGAAAGGTATTTGTTTTACATATATTTGGCACAAACAATTAGTAAAATGTTTATTCTACTGTCTTTAAAGGAAAAACTACAGTCAATTGAAATTTGTATTTTTGTAGCTCACCCCTTGACGTCCATCAGTTAAAATAACTTTGTCATAACTGTAGTTAAGTACGGTGCTGAGATCTGACGATGCTAAAAATTCACGGCGATCAGACGGGTTCTAATCAAACCCAGACTTAGATTGATTTGGATAAGAAACCGATGTGAGCGGTACAGACTTTGGTTCAACTGCATCGTAGTTGGATAAACTCAACAGTTTATGTACAAAATGTAATTATTAGCAACATTACAGGTGTGCTCATTTTAGGTTTTACCTCCAGATAAAGTGTTTTCAACCTGTATGATTATCGGACTCTGTTGTTTAGCAATGTTGCAACATTACAAGATCTTCAGAAGTCCAATAGAATCAATGGTCAGAGCTATAATAACAAAAAGTTTAGTTTTCATTTAATGCATTTTCAATCTTGTTGTTTTGCACTTAGTTGTTGAAAAACCTCCACCGAGCTTTGGTTCAGGTCAGAGCAGACGAGGCTACTAAAATTCTGCCTATTTTGCCTTCAAAGCTTTTAAATCAAACTGCAGTTACACTTAATGACTCTAAACGATTGTGAAAATGTCACTCACAAAACAAAAAGAAAATTGCACCTCCTGGGTGAATGCTTCCCTCCTACTCCTGCTGACATTCTCACATGCACCAAAGTTAATGGAGTAAAGAAAAAAAAACATGAATCATGTCGCATTCTTTAATTTTCTGGGTTTTTACTCCTCAGTTGCCAGCGGGCAGAAAAGAATCATTGACTTTATACAAACTTGGTGGAACTGCAGAAAACATATTGGTAAAGTGATTCCATGTTGATTACATCGAGTGTTGGCGTGCTGAAGGAGAAGTGTGTTGTACTCGCACCGTGGAGACGCCTTTAAAAAATAAAACGGGGAAATTCAATAACAAATGTCCTGACCTTTTTCAGTGTAAATGTTGGCAATCATTGCCACTTATTTCCCTGCCACTCTGCCTCTAGTCACTGGGGCTTTAGTAGAGCACGCGCTGAATAAAGGATGCAAACAGGGAGAAGTGGCGATTACCATGCTTCAAAACTTTGAACACGTATCACAAACTGGAGTTTAAAAGATTTGGCATTTTTGAGACCGAGCGTTAAACCAGAAACGGACATTACAAAGGCGCAACAGGATTTTATAACTCTGGAATTTATAACTATCTCAAGCAATGTTCCCTCTAATTTTTTCCGGCACTGAGCAATTTCTTTTATTTCTGAGCGCACATTTCAGCACTGTGAGCAATTCGCAACCACGCGACCTGCCGAAAATGACCACAAGCCTGCGTTAGCCATAGGGGATTCAAAGAGATGACAGCAAATGCATCAATATGTATACAAGGTTGATATTTATTCAATATCCTTTATAATGGCTGGACTTTGGGAACATTTTAATGATGGTGTTTTACCAGTCAGTTTAGTTGAACTTAAAGGATCTTTGTTGAACTTCAATAAGGGGAGGTTATGACTGGTTCACTGGTTATGACTGATAATGATATATATAAAAAATAAAAGTATCAAAGGTGTTTAGTCATTTCTCAGCAGGTACAACATTTAAGTGGAACTTCATTGAAAGAAAAATGCTAATGCAGTGCTTAACAATAATTATAGGCCTATTAAATTGACATGGTGTCATTTTTCCTAAAGGTAGCCTATATAAACAATTTAATAACTGGAGTGGTTTGCAACAAACTAGGCTACAAAACATGTAATTTGAATGTCATTGAGGGAGATAGGCCTATCTGGCTATGTGGCTCATCTTGTCTGCAGGCCTATGGAAGACACATGTCTCTGAAGAACAGCATCTGAAAAACAGGTTAACCAAAAGAGAAACACGTTTTCCCAAGAGCGAACTCTCCTTTCGCTTTTGCCTCCGAGCAGAATTTGCTTTCTTCATATTTAAATATGTCTGTGTCAGTTTGGACTATTTCATCTAGCCACTCATGTTTAAACGTTAGGCAGACCTTTTTCTGGGGCACCTGCTCTGCCTTTCTTTTCACCATGGTATCTATAACTGCTGGAGCAGGGCCCGCCAAGAGTAGCCTAAACAGCGCCGGCCCTAGCTGCTCATGTGGCGCTCTAGGCGAGCTTCACTCCTGGCGCCCGGAGGAGGACAGCGGGGGTGGGGGGTGCCTACGGAGGCAGAGCGCTAGCAGAGGTACAGAGAGCGCATGTCGAGAAACGGGACGCTGATTGGCAAAGAAGACTCGACACGTCACATCAAAGATCTTCTATTGTGGCGATGGCTCACTCCTATCTCAGAAACACTGGCGCAAAAAAAGATGTTTAACCCCTGAAAAAAAATCGTTTGCGCGGTCTGAAAAATCTATTGCGCGGCCACTTCGACTGGCCTGCGCGGCCGCGCACGCGCGCAGCTTAGAGGGAACACTGATCTCAAGGTAAATAGAAATAAGGAGTGTGCACACGTTTTTTTTTTTGGCCAAATGGCATCACACTGATTTACATAATAATGAAGCTAAGTTCAGCTTTTTGTTTCTGACTTTTTCAATGTTTGTTTTTTTGTCTTTTCCCAGAGTGCGGTCTCGTTGAAGCACATCAACGTTGTATCTATGTTTTTTTTATCTGAAAGCATCATGGTAAATAGGATCCAGTTTCAAAAGTTAATTTAATGTCATGATATATCTCAGCCTCTGCTGCATCAAATTTGAGCATTTCATTTTACGTTTCATGGTGCAAGAGTTTTCATGTCATTTTTCCAGAAATGGAAATAAGGTGATTTTCCTGTTCGCTGCACACTTCACAGAGCGTTACCTGCGTTCCAGGCACATGAGACGAATCAACCTCTGCTGCGAGAGTACTTGACGGTAGCAAGTTGGACGTATTTTAGTGCACCGAGAGCACGCTCCATCACAGAAGCACCAACACGTTTTCTCAAAGCAGCAGTACTCGACTAACCTCATGCTCTTATATTTTAAAAAATTCAATAGTTCAAAGTTGAACACTGTTCAAATAAATAATTCAGAACTATGCAGAGAACTGATCTGATTGGTGTTGCTGCACTGAAGCCCATAGCTCATGTATGATCAGTAGGAGATCTCAGGTTTCTGCAGCTGGACAGTCGAGTGCCTTTCAGGGGATCTGTTGCCCGTGTTGACCAAGATGCCATTGATGATCCTCCTGGTGGTCATCGCTGTGGTAACCTTGGTGTTGCAGACAACACTGTTAATCTGGTCTGTGTTTGTTTCAGTTTGTTTTACATTTTTACAAATTTTCGTTCATTTTTCCAACTGGCTTTTCTGAGATGGCACCCACCTGTCACTCAAAACAGCCATGCCCTAAATTATTCCTAATTCAAGGCTCAACATGATTTTACCGGGTGAGTTGTATAAAAATGCACGCCCCATGCAGTTGGGGATATTAGCTGGCAAGACCAACATTCTTTTTTACCAGACTGTAAACGTGTTTATTTCTGCTGTAAAGTTTGGCATTTTAACCTGGGGGTTTATGGGGATTGACTCTTCAACTGGACATTTGATCAACTGCAGTGTTTGCCACTTCTGCATGGCGTGAGTGAGTGAGTACCACCGTGTCTGTCCAAGGCTAAGCTCACGTTCTTCTGCAGCAAACTAGCATCATAACACAGATGAGTGCGCTCCCTTTTAGTGTTTTGGCCGGTGTGTTTTGGGCGGTGTGGACTGCTAACTGCACTTTTGGATTCAGCCAAACGGTGTCAGTTTTAATATCCAGGAAATGGGTTTGAGAGGCTCCATGAATTCCATTCCATTATTATACGGATGCTGTATTTCATTAGAAAAAATATGTCCTTGTAATGGCGTGGATGATGTGCTCATGTTTTCCTCTGGATAAAACTCTACTTTTCCCTGCAGGTTTGTTGCTTGAGAATATTTGTATGTTTGTCACGAACTGAGCTTTTTGTTTTCTTGTGCAATTTACTAAAAGATGATCTCCAGAATCTCTCCTTGACTCGGTCTCGCAGATTTACAGATTATCATAGTCAAAGAGGCGGTGGAGGGGTTTGGAGAAAAGTAAATTAGATTTGGTGGAAAGCCAGTGAGGGGGCAGCATTTGTCACAGCAAAAGTCATTTTGCATGTGGTATAGCTGCAGGACTGTGTGCTGCTGCTGCTGTGTATGAACTCGATGGGAGAGGGGGGAAGAACAAAATCCTTGCTCACTGGGCATACACATTAACTTGTTGTTGTTTGAGGAAACCGCAAAAGTGAAGGGTGGGAAGGGTTGCTGTGCATCCAATGAGGAGCTGTATAGGAAACAGGACTGCAGTCTGAATGACAGTTGACAGGAATAAAGACTTTGCTCTCTATGGAGAATCTGTCAAGTCATTTTGGACTGCAGTGCTCCCTGAAGCAACTGTCACTGCCAACCGAACACAATACAATGTGAAATATCTTTATATTATTGATATGTCTCCACTTCTCTCGACACTCATTTCACCTCTTCGATCTCTGTCCCTGAAGCTCCCTTTATATTCCCTTTCATGAACAATTGGTGATGAACACAGCTCCATTTGAAACCAGTCCATTCACCAACTGGCTGATTCACATCCGTCTGAAGCATTACACAGATGCATAATAAAAAATAAAATAGAACAGACGTAATATAACTCATATTCGTCGAGCTCTGCATGATTAATTTTATTAATTTATTCCTGCGGCACTTCATTATCAGTGCTTCAGATACACTAAGGAATAGACAGATTACCTGTGCCTCATCACAGAATCACCAATAAATGGCCAATATTTCCATAAAACTGCCATTTGTGGTGAGATTGATTGGATTGATTGTTCCATATCAGTATGTGCAGACAGAAAAGAGACCATCACAACTCGTAGTTATTCTGTTTACTGTCATAAAAGGTTTATGAGATTTCACAAATCATCACTATCTTCCACACTTTTTTTTAATAGTGCAAATACCGTCTCTGTTATATAACATTAAAGAGGAAAGTTATTCTCAGGACTACTGTCAACAAGGCATTATTTGTTCATGAGAAAAAAAGAAAATATAGAATTTGTTTTTCTTTCTTTTAAGCCAAGAAAGACAATAACCAAAGGGAATGACTTTGCCTGGTGATGTTTCTTCTCTTCACTGCTTCTGTTGAACCTCTAATCAGATTGTTTGCTTGTCGCTAATTTGAAAAAAATTACTTTATTTCTGGAGTCAATTACAGGCCCATATAGGTTAAAGCGAGGGGGACCAATTTGGCCAATCCTGTCGTACTTCCTCCCATCTGCTTGCATAGAAAACCCTTAAAATGCATCAGCAGAAGTGTTGGAGGCTGCCGTAGCTCTGCTCAGCCTCTACAGCTGTCACCGCAGGGATCTGTTTGATTTCGTTGAGCTCCGCCTCCGCTCAGCTTCCAGCTACACTAATGACAAGACTTGGTATCATTGGCGATGTATTTGATAGCTGAGGATAAGACAGTTAGAGTGGAGGGAAACTCCAAGCTTCATTTAGCCAACACACTGTTCACTGCAGTAGCTGGTGAACCTTTTCTAAAGGCCTAACACAGCGATTGACATGCGAATGAAAACATATAACAGCGTCTTTATTCTGTGATTCCTCCAGATGGAGAAAAGACCAATAATGAGTCCTATTTCACGCTGTTGGATATTGTAAAGCATGATTCACACGCACACACAAAACGAAACCCGCTCATAGTATTAAGATATTACAAATTGCTTTTAAAATTTTATGCCTCAAAAAGACATTTCCACTTTAAATTAGACTTGCCGCCTATTTGGCTGTGAGGCTGTAGAGAAAAAAAAGATGTTGGAAATTGCTCCTATTTGTAACTACGCTTTTTTTTTTTTTTAATCCAAGAGCAGAAAATGTAGTCAGGATTTTAATGTGAGGGGGTGTTTGTAATTGATATAATGAAGCTCTGGGAAAAGCTTTGAAATTAGAGCTTAAGCAAGGAGTGCAATGAAAAGGCTTTGTGCAACTGCTGCACAAGCTCTTTGTCTATCTGAGCAGAGGCAACTCAAAGCTGATCGGAGTTTTACAGCATTACTTTGTTCGGATTTGAGTCTGGAATCCTCCGTCACACCAAAGAGTGCCCTCTTACTCAGCTCTGTGTTGATCAGCATCCGTGGTGGTTTAATAGGGGACCGCATTAATGAATGTCTCCTTGTATCAGAACAATTTGGGATTACTACCTTCCTAAACACCAATTTAATCCTTCAGATGAAGGCCCATATATTATACAGTCAGCGAGCTGTTTCCAGCTCAGCGATACTCTCAGATCTCAACCTGCTGTGTCACACTTTCAGATAGCAGCCGCTGCATGCTGTTTGATGGTGGATCAATGATTTCATCCCATCTGAAGCAAAAGTTGAAAGTGCACTTGAGCCCAAGGGATGCATGATAAAAAAAAGGATAAGAATACAAAAAATATATTGCAGTTACATTAAAATATGTATATTGTTTTCTGATTTTTTTCTTTTGAAATACTGGATACTTTGACTGGTCTACCTTTGGGCTGTACCTGCTGCTAACAGTCCACATGCACTGAATGCCTTTGGTTGTCAACAACAAGAAAGCGTGAGGGATTCAGTGTTCATCACTGCTTCCACAAATTAGTTCCTCACTATCAGCAGTACGCCACTCTCCTCTCTTCTCTGTCTTCTGAGCTTCTGCCCTCTGACAGGCTCATATTTGATAAGACGTTCGGCAACCATAGAAAATGACAAATGACCGTAATAAACCCTATCGCCAAGTGCAGATTACATTCAATGACAACATTAAGGTCCAATTGCAAACTGTTTCATTTGCACTTTCTACAATATCTGCACATGGCAACTTTATGGTTAAGATACTGTAAATTTAAAAAAAAAAGCTAATTATGGTTGCAGGCATGTAGCAGGATGTGAACTCCTGTGGGAAGGTTTGACAGTGACACCTTTCACTTTCAGCACAGTACGTCTGGCATTGGCACTGAATGTTGACAAGGACATTTAACCTAAATCATGATGTGAAGAATTGTCCAATATGACATAATTCCAAGGGATACTGCGCTGGGATATCACTTACCTCTAACTGAATAACATCCCCAGCTCTCATAAAGAGCAGCTTTTTCCTTGAGCTTTTCTATGTGAAGCATCATTGGATGAGACAGTTTAATGGGACCAGATCACAGTAAAGCTCAGACCTGTGATCAGGGGTCACAAGCCAAAAAGGTTGGGAACCACTGCAGTGGTGACAGGACCAGAATGGCCAATCGGGAGCATGGGGAGTATTCCCGGTGGCCGGCCAGCTGATCAGAAAATGTGGCAACAAAAAGGTTACAGTCTACATGCTCAGTTGTGAAATGTGTTGAGCTTGGCTGTTTGTTTTGATGTGGTTAAATAGCATAGTCTGCAAGTATAGTGCCACTAGGCCCTCTATACAACCAGGCACTACTGAATGTATTGGCGGGTTTACAGAGGGATCAAAGAAGGTCTGTAGAGATGAAAGTAGGGTCACACATGAGGGGATCGGCAGACGATGCTTGTACAGATGAAAGTCAAGTCGAGAAAGCCAGGGGGTTGAGTCTCAGCATGTCGTTGATGAGGCATGTCATGGCTGCATCTTTGCCTCCCTGAGGTGTACTAGTGAGAGAGAGAGAGAAGGAAAAGGTGAAAATGGTTCCAGAGGGAAAGATGTAAGAAGACAAATAAGGAGAAAATGGGGTTATATATCTAACTACTGCAGGTAGAGACAGGAAACGAAACATGAGGGTTGTTTTGTGTTCCTAAAGTTAGTTTATAACCATTTTGTTTCTATTTATCATATGTAGATTGTAGTGGTTTTAACAGCTAAGACTCAGAACAAACCACAGAATCCAGAATAAAGTATTGACAGCCCTGTGCTTTATCCCCCAAGTTGGACTGTGCTTTAGATGACAAACACATCGGAGCTGCTTAAAGCCCCAAATCTGTAATTAAAGTATATGATGCCACCTGTTAGTATCGGTTTGTTCGTCTACAGACTTGTTTTAAAAGCTCACTTGAGCTTTTCAAACAACAGTAGCATAACACTGTTAAAAGTTGGTATGCAGCCTCCCCCTTTTAATAAATCCATTTCCACGCCATTACAAATAATTACATTGAGAAGTAAACACAGGAATCTGTAAGTTTGTCTATCTCTGTTACTGCAATTACTGTAAATCTTTCACAATAAGGATTCACAGCATTATTTCTGTCACAGTTTTTAGGTCTTCATTTTACCATAAGATGAAAATGAAAAGCCATTTTGAGAGAGGATTACTGTATTACCATATTTCATAATGTAAGAAGACAGAATACGACTTCACTGGAAGGATTTGTATTTGCAGAATGAAGTGCTATCCCATAGTTTGTAGCATAATAAAACTAAAGCCACAATCCATATACAGTAAATGGAAAAAAGGTAGGTATAAAAAAGGTTCTTAAAATGAAGGAAACACTGCAAACTATACTATAACATCAGCAACCCGGCCAAATTACAAAACAACATTCCCCTTGATTGTTTATCTTCTCGCCCGTCTTTCTTTTCTCTTTCGGTAGCCTAATTTAACTTTTTTTAAATAACAGAATAGCTTCAAAATCCACCTGAAGTCCTCAGCATCAACACAAATACAGTTTGTGTTGAGGTTTGAAGATTTGAAGATTTGAAGATGAATATTTTGTCCACCCTACAAGAGTGGACGACCTTATATTAAGTCATCAGTAATAGTTAACTTTTTATGTTAATAATAATAATTAAAAGTTGCAGATAAAAACACATTTATATTTCCAGACTTTTTGACCTGGTTCAGATAGCAATGGCAGCATATTTATTTGTAGACAATTGATAAGGAGAAACTGTGGCGCCTTCAAATTGCCCTAGCATTTTCCTTTTCTTGATTTTCTGTTGAAAGTCCTGACAAATGAGCACACTTGAGTTTGGTTTTGACTCCTTGTCAGCTCAGGCAGAGCTCTTAAATTCATGTCAAATGTCCTCCTCTTCTAATTTAAAAGAAATAAGAAAAAGAGTCTGTATTTTGACATGGTGTGTTTAAACATTCTGTAAAATATGTAAATAGCACAAGGGAGAGATGACAGTCGTCCCTCACCTCCTCCAGCTTGTCTGCCAGTCAACTCCGACATCTTCCCACACCAGCTTCACTCAACATAAACTCCATCTTAAATACCACCTACCACCCTCTGAAAGTAATAGATGTATTAACACACATATAGATAGATAGATAGATAGATAGATAGATAGAAAACATTTTTCTCTCTCGCTACAGCAGCATTTTTACAGGTAAGTAATAAAATATAAAAAATGCACAATGTATACAAAAGGAACTAGCAGCTAAAAAGAGGGACGAGGTTTTAAAGGGGAAGTCCACCAATTTTACACATCAAAGTGTTCTCCAGTTAGAGTGGTGGGCTTAAGACAGTTTTACATTGTGGACAAATGTCCGTTTAAATCATGATTCCATTGGGCCCAAAATACTTTTTGCCATAGACTTACATTAAGAAATAGACCTCTGTAACTCATTGGATTATTTTTGTTTGCGGTGAATCAACTTTCCTATACAAATATTTGAATATCCCTTTATTTAAATCATTAGTTGTAAAATGCCCTGATAGCCAAATCCATATTTATCTATGTAAAATTAGCTTCAAAACTTGCCGATCTTCCTTGGGGTTTGTGGTCAACATGCTCTTTTCCTAAACCTGACCAAGTGGTTTTGTTGCCTAAACCTAACCTCCTGCGAAGATGGAAGTGTATTATGAACAGAAACTATGCATGCTGTTCAAATCTGACGCTAGAAGATGTGGAGTGCCTTAGTTTGAAGCGTGAGCACTGATCAAGCTGCAGTATATGTTAGGGTACATTGGGGTGAGAATGTGTAATCATTTTTTCTTTCTGTTCCAGATCTGAAGTTTTAATCCAACTCCAAAGACCCATTTTCATTCTTATGTAGATTCTCCTTTATTGGGACATTTTATTGTGATAGCCGCAGCATCCCAGTTCCACCTAAAAAGCAATTAAAGGTTCTTCCTATCTTATCTTCATCTGCATTTCAGGAAAGGGAAATCTGATTTCAATGTGGATGTAGATGGTAAATGAAATCTGCCTACATAAATCACAGTGTGGACACGAAGTGAATAGTAATAACAGTTGAGAAAATGTACCCTTGTGTCACTGAAGTTTAAATTTGCACCTTAAAGCTTGACACTTTTTTTAAATCATCACAGAAAAGCGTTAATGGAGATCCAGCCAACGGAGCATTAATACGTCAAATATAGAAATTTAAGGAATGGATCGACATTTGGGAAATACACTTATTGGTTTTCTTGCAGAGAGTTCGATGAGAAGATTGATACCACATTGATATTTCTATGGTAAAAATGTATCCAAAACCAGCAGCCAGTAAACAGCTAGCCTGAAACAAATCAGACTATACCGTCACCTTTTAAGCCCATTAAGCTAAACTAACTAACTGCTCAAAATGTCAAACAATTGGTATCTCTGGCTGTCGCAGGACTGTATTAGGACAAGCTACCTACCTGTCTACCTGCACACACTCTGCCCGTGCACTCATTGCATCATTGAGTCTTCCACAAGCTGCTAGCTTGACAGCTGTGAGCACTAACAATAGCCATGTTTGTTGTTTACGTTCATTCTGATAATGTGGGGATAGTGGCTTTGGCTACTTTCTAGATTTAGAAACAATTGGAGCTAGTGCAGGGCGGCAGCACTGTGGTGTGCCACTTCACAGCAAGAGGGGTCTGGGTTCGATCCCCGATCCCGGGCGGTCCTTCTGTGTAGAGTTTGCACGTTCTCCCCGTGGCAGCTTGGGTTCCTTCCAGGTTCTCCGGATTCCTCACACAGTCCAAAGACATGTAACGTAGGTTAGAGACTCTAAAAATGCCCGTAGGTGTGAATGTGAGTGTGAATGGATTGTCTGTCTCTTTATGTGCCCTTCGATAAACTAGCGACCTGTCCAGCGTCAGTTGGGATCGGCTTCAGCCTCCCCTTGACCCTGAAGAGGATAAGCGGTTTGGATAATGGAATGGACTGGAGCTAGTACTGCTAGATACTTCTATTGGAAAAGAACTGACAACACTGGGCTGGGGTTTTCAGTGGGACACTTCTTCAAATTTAGCTTACTCTTGTTGGTTTCTCTAAAAGCTGCACTAGGCAAACTTCAAAGTGATCTGCAACAGAGAGCAACGTCTCATCCCATATGCTGACATATTAAACATTTGCTGTCTTTTCCCAAATCTAATTCTAGAGCTGGGTTGGAACAGCTGGCAAACTGAAACTGAAACACAAAATGTCTCCCCACAGCAGTGCCTGAGAGCTCTGTCAAGAGCAACCTGGTAAACATCAGCAGGGCGGTGTGCTTTTTGGGGTACTGAACTCTGAAAATTACCCTCTCTGGAACATTTTGTAGTGGCCAAAGTGCAAAGAATTACCGTGTTCAGATTGGAAGCGCAATTGTCCGAGTGTGTTTGGCAAGGTTTCAGAGTCAGAGTCAGATAATCACTGTGCCATCCTGTGTTCACACTGGTGTATGTGGGAGTGATGCAGAGGGAGAAGGTCATATTGGGAAATGGGGAAATGGGGAAAAGGGAATTTGTTTTCTACCTGAGAAGCATATTCATGTGGAAATAGCTTCAAATGTGATACCTCCTCTTTTTTTTTATGTGAACACCCGTTGACCAATAAAACAGTACCGTACATATCTCCTTACATGAGAAAAAAGCCAGAAATTCAAATGTGTCTACTTGCTATTCTCTTTTTTATGTATTTATATATTTAGTTTGTGCTGGGAAAATGGCAAGCCTGACCTCAGTGTTTCCATAATCCTGGCTAAATCCCTGATCATTTTAATACACAGATTTGGGATTGACCTCCAGTCAGATTCCCGACAGCAGAACTTCAAGGACCTTTTTCAAAAAGTAGAAAAAAGAAACTTGCTCTTTAGTATTCACTACAGTAATCACGGATTGAAAAAAAAAAAATCTTCATGTTTGAGCAACAGCTAAATCCATTCATTTCTATAATCAGTCTGGATATTGACCCGATGAACACACTGAAGGTTCACAGAGATATTGATAATGATGCACTTTTTATCGAGTGAAGAGCTCAGTCTGTCTCAGTAAAGGTTCTGCTGACGCCTCAGGGGTCCGTAGTGCGAATGACTGCAGCCCTTGAGTGCTCACTCTTCATGCCCATACCCGTACAGAGGCCTGCTATTAAACCACATGATGCAGCGACACCAACATCTCATTCAAGGGGAGATTTGAGGGACACGCTTACCATGATTCCCAAGCTTAGCCTGGGATCAGAAAGCAGATGTTTACCGTTTTCTAATCATTCTTCTTTTGTTCTTTGTCTCGTCGCCTTTCCTCAAGGAGCTGTAATGCACCATTTGTGCGCAGCTTAGTAACACTTGTCGGATCACGATGTGCTTGGCCGGAATATATACCCACTGCAGCTCCGTTGTGCGGCAGAGGAGGATGTTGCACCTTCTGGATGTCCCTCAGATAATTAGCACAGAACATCTCGTTATTGGCCTTCCCTTTTTTTGATGCAACGCTGTCTGTTGTGAAGTCTCTCCCTGTGGAAAAAAATTATGTTCTCTTGCTTTGTCTGTGCTCAACCTTGGCTGTCTCATGCGACTAGTCATTTCAGTCCTCACTGGTTGTCATGCCAACAATATATCTAAGGCAGTCGTGCCAGCTTAGTAGTGGAGGGATGGGATGTTTGCAGACTTCATAAGGCAGGCTTAAGGCAGGTAAGTACACACACAGTAGGTCATAGTTTGCACCTTGGTTGGTACACTCTTAAAGTACATTTACATTGAAGCCCTTGAATATCTGACTTAAATATTACTTGCATAATGCAGGTTACATAGTTTATATTGCATTAGATTTTTCTAATTTGAATTAACACATTAATATTGTCATATTGGCACCATGGAAAATTAAATGTCAAACAGCTTTTCCATTTTCATTTAATATGGTCATTGCTAATACCCATACAAGTATGTGATAATGAGAAGGCAAATTGGATTATTGCATTTTCATTTCAATCTTTACTCAGTCAGGAAATAAATATGTGGAAAATGTGTATGCTAATATTACATTTTCATTAAATTATAGTTCTGGCTTCCATACCTATAAATGTTTTCGGTTTCGTAATGATACATAAATCTATCATCATTTATGATCTAGAGTAAAATCACAACCCTGCTGACTAAACACTGCTCTGAATCTCCGGTGAGTTTTTAATTTTTCTTTTGTATTACTGTTTTCTGACAGGTCCCCCATAAAGTTGTAGTTTGAGTTGATAAAAATATGTTTTATGCAAAATTATGTTTTACTGACATTTTTCAAATATTTGCTTTAAATTTAACTCTTCAGTTTACTAAAGACTATCAACTCTATATTCACTATAACTCATACGGTGTTCTCCTTTCATCCCCTCCTAAAGGCTTTGATAACCTGATTCCAAATCTTTAAAAGTATTTGTCCGTTAAGTTAAACGTATGCAAACATCTAAGTTTATATTCAGGGTATATGCAGAAAGAAACACATTGTGATCATTATTGAGAGCTGTGTGGATGTGTTTTGAACTGATGTGATGAACAAAAGCCCGCTCATTTTGGTTTTCTGCTTCTTCTTCTTTTTTTTTTACTTTTGAACATTTTGCAAAGAAACATTCACAACAAATTTAACAAAAGTATTATTTTATTCTTCCTTTGGTCTGGTACAAAAGGTTTCATAGAGGTGATATAATTTCATATCAGCAAAGGTCAGTAGGTTTATGTTGTTGTTCTTGTTGTTGCAGATACCTCCGGAGGAGGAGCTGCAGATATTTGGTAATTATTTCATGCATATGCCTTTTCGTGATCCAAGACATATCTCAGGGATTAATTATCATCCTGGAAATTAATAAACAGAGTCATACTGAGTAAGACTGTTTGGTGTCTATTAGATCCAAATATTATGAATATTTTAGTTTTTTTTAATCACAACAAAGATCCTAAAGTGCCTGTGAAGAATAAAAGTTGAATCATATTAGAAGCCTCTTGGTATTAAATGAACCCTTGTGATCAGAGGTCAGAGCATAGCACCCCAAGGTCAGACCATATAACCCTGAAGTCAGAGCATGGAACCCTGAGATCAGAGCATTACCATTTGCAAGGCCCTCTGAGTGGAGAATCTTTTGTGATAAGGAACCACACGGGCAAAGCTATATTTACCCAATTTGCATCTGGGATGGAGTATGAGCAAATAAAGACTGGTTCCTGCAAGACAGAGGCTAAAATGTGCGGGAAAGTGAGAGCAGACAGGTGTCGGTGCTTGAATTTATCAACAATGTTGCAACCTTGTGCGGGAATGGCAGGGGCATAAAACAAACACAGACAGACACACACACACACACAGTGAAGGGACAAAGGACCTACAATTTCCACCCTTTTATTAGTCCCGGGACACGAACATCCTGTATGTAATATAAATGTGTAGGGGGCTGTACAGTGTGTGGTCATTGAACATGTGTTCTGATTTATGTTCTTCACAGAAAATGAGTCAAGGCTGAGTTTGAAAAAAATCATTAATCCTATAATTTTTCTTTTGATTAAAAATGTGAACGGGTCCCACAGACCCGAACACCAACTGTGTCCTGTATCCATGGGCTTAACATGAATACTTAAATGTGAATACTTTTATAAATTTGGATTTACATGCAGCTAATGTCTTGAGTAGTAAGATTTAGTGAGTTGGAGACTCATTCCCAGTCCAGATGGGTTACATACTCCTCCGTGTGTCCTGGGTCGGCCTGAGGTCTCCTCCCAGTCATTCTTATCCAGAGCACCTCCACACAGGAGGAGCCCAGTGGGCATCCTCACCCCTGCTACAGGCTGACAGCCGGTCAGTCTCATAACTTTCTGAAGACAGCAAGATGGCTGTTGCCTCCTCACCTGCATGGGAAAGGCCGCTTTGTTCTGCGAGGATTGGGAACTCCGACTCAGAGGTGGTGATCTTCATTTGAACTGTGTCAAGCTGAAATGCAAACTGCTTCAGTGCTGTTAGGGTTACATACATGTCATTCAACCTCTACATCCGTACTTAATGTCCTTTCATTTATAGGCTATCATAATATATCATATACTGTAACACATAAATGAAGAAAAAACAGATGGGATGTTTACACACTATAACAAACTAATGAATCAGATGCATACCAGACTAAGGAATCTGAACAAACAAACTATCTTCAGACTTTAATCTCCAAATGTCTATTATTATCAGTAATTTGTGAGTATTATGTTCCACCTGTGTTCAGCTGTGTTGCATCCACATTGTTCTACTTTTAAAGGAAAAATACATATTGATCATAAATAGTTTTTTTGCATCATTGCTGAGAGAAGATGAGGAAAATGTCTGTTCATTAATTCTACAACCAGCAGCTGCTGAGTTTAGCTTAGAATAAAGACTAGAAACAGGGGGAAACAGCAAGCCTGGCGCTGTTCAAAAGTTTAAAAAAAAATCCACATTCACCTGATTACCTTTTATATATTGTTCAATCCGTAAAAAACATAAATACGTTTTAGGAAGACACGCTTTCCCGCCAAGAAACAGTCGACCCCCCGACCCCTCTGCAACCTCAGTTAAATTAAAAACATTCCTGTAACACAGTAATCTTTCTGTACCTTCACTTTTCATTAGTTGAACACATGCTTCTTTCATTAGGATTTGCATGCAGTCAATAGAAGCCTACACCTGATATGGTGAGGTATGAACTTTCTTTATGACTCCTGATATTCAGCTTAGAGTGCAGCGTGTTCACCCAAATTAGTTGTTTTGATTTAAGAGTCATAAAATGTGTATGAGGACGCTTGCAAAGGCAGCACCATCAGTGATTGCTGTTATTGCCGTTATTGTTCAGAAACTAAAGTATTGGACGAATTAATTGGCTTGATGATAATAAACAAAAAGTCAGGGGGTCACCAAAGTTATGACAATTAGTCAGAACCAAATGTCATAGAAATACATAAATAAAAAGTGAAACAGTTCACTCAAAACCACAAATGTCAACCTAATGGGGGCCCAAAGGGAAAAGTATGGGCATCACCGCAAAATATATATATTGTCTGGGAACTATGAATGTCTGTTCAAAATGATCTACCAATCAGGCTTGTAGACGTTGAGATCTTTTTCAAGATAAGTGAAGAAATATGGCCTGCTGGTGGCACTAGAGGAAATGTCAGGTGATGATTAAAGTCAGTAGGATACATCCTCTGGGCAATTTGAATTTTTATGGCGATCCATAAAATGCAGTAATTGTTGAGATATTTCAGTCTGGAGCCGTCAGACACACACCAACATTGCCAAAGAGCAGCAAGCATGGCAGAAATAGGACAGTTGTAGTAACAAAAAGCAAATAAAAATGTTTAGTTTACATTGAAAACACAAGACAATAGCAGTGCATTGCTATTATTCATACATATTTTGTATCTACCTACAGCAAGATAAATATGTGTAGGAGGAGATACATAGACTGAGCTTCCCTTTTTAAAAACCCTCTCAGTATTTATTTGGTTCATTAAATACTGTTCTGTCAACCTGTGTTAGGTTTTTTTTTTGTTTTTTTAAATGTTTTATTGAGAGAAAGGTTGTACATGAAGAAGAGTGCTCAAACACAAAATATGAAATCAATAAAAGCATAAACAAACCCAGTATTTGGCTGACACCATTTCAATATGGGGTGACCTTCTGAAATCACAGAGGCTTTCAAGGGGGAAGCACTAACAATGGCAACATCCATCTACCAATAATGTAATACACAACGTGGTGACGCCTCTTCTCCAGCCTCAGTAGACACAGATGAGATCAACAATTGACCCCTAACTACTATTTAAAAACGAATCCAATCTATTCATCACAAATGCTGATGATCAAGTTGTTGTTTAGCATAATGAGCAACGGTTCTGTATGGAAGTTCAGTATAAACTGTGATTTGTTATGAACCGATGGTGCAGCTGCAGCGCTGCAACATAAACACACAAACACAAGCAACACACAAGCTATTTATGGAGCACTCTATAGTTTTGCCACTATGTCACACAGAATTATGAGCAAGAGTCACATGTGAAAAATGAGCTCTAAGTTACAAGAACTGCTTACTGGCAAAAAGACAAAAGTATCTGCATGTTGTACATGTGGCCTATTTTCAGTTTGGGTTGACTTATGCACAGGCTATGTGGTACACTTAATCACTGGTTTAGCCTATTTAGTGAAGGAGAGCAGCGATTTGAAGACTCAGATCAGCGGAGTACCGGAGGGAAACAAAGCTTCGATGAATGACGGTTTTGATTCAACCTCAGTTGGCCTCTCATATTGATGAGGTTGTTACTGATGCATTTGAAAGGTATCTGGGAAACTCTGGCTCTGATTCTGTCTGCCAGAGTGAAGAAGGCCTTGAATATGGAACAACCTGCAGGAGAGAAGCTAGTGCAAAATGCATTATGAGTCCCAAGTTAACGCCTATCTGCTTCTCATCCAACATCACTGTAATGTGAACCATGTGAGGCAAGGAAGCACTTCATTCACTAAGTATGTATGTGCACTAAGTCCTTCCTGAGAACAAGCAATCAACTGCAGCAACACGCTTTAACAACCTTTCAAAAATGACAGTTTAGGAAGCCAAGCAAACCATATATATTAAATGTAACTTCCAATTTGTTTGACTTTGCTTTTATAAATGGAGAAGTTAATTGGTTTGAGTCCGTTGTAGCCTATTCAAGCAGTTTGGAATGAGGAGGAAATATACAATTGCACTAACAACTGACCAACATAATTTGATCATTGCATCTGACAGTACTATGAGGTATATTTTGTTTTTGTTTTTTAACAAATGTAATTTATTCTCAGTTAACATCAAGTGTCAGGTCAGACAGGTCACAACCTTATTCCCAACTAACAATCTATCGTAGTCAATCTATCGTTTCATACAGCAAGCTAATGTTAATTTTGCCAATTAGCTACTTCAGTTAGCTATGCAGCTGTTACTACAATGCAGCAGGCAGTTATATTAGTAACAAGTCACTTTTAAAAACAAACTTTTATAGTAGGCTGGGTTTGAGCTTACAAACAGCTGGCGTTAATGACATATTCAGCAATGTATGGTTTGTTTATGGAGGTATTTTTCTCTCTATTCATAATAATGTGCTCAAATGGCAATAAAGTGGACCAAATAGACCTAAACTAGGAGTCTGACATTTAGCACTGAATAGATAGTTAAATTACAACTGGAATAGAGACTTCCTTCCTCTGACTGAGTTTTTTGTCTGAGCCCCTTTCCTCTGATCCACGGACTCAAAATGAGTAACTGGAGGACACACTGTTATGCACCACAACTACAACGCAGATGGCCGTGAGCTTTGCTTGAGCCATCGCTCATTGCTCACTCACAGGTTAGCATGCCAACAAAGTCAGAGAAAACTGTCACAGTACACCAGTCAGTTTGGCAAACCCTGCTGCCTAAAGTCTAACTGCTCCATGTGGTGGATATTACAAAGTCTCAGTAACTGGGATCAGAATAATAAGCTGATGAAATGCAAACGATGCTCAAACATTTTGGCTGCTACATTTTATATTTGCTATAGCAGGTGTCGTCATGTTGTGTTTGGCGTAAGACTGCATCGTGCTTGATTCTACACCATTCTTGCGCTTGTTTTATGGCACGTGTGAATATTTATATGTGCTGCATGTCTAAACAGACATAAAAGGCAATCACTCACTTTCCACACGGGCGAGCGACAGTGAGGATCGTAGGTTGCAGGCCCCAGAGACAGTCTCACAGAGACACATTTAGCTGTTGCCGGTCGTCAATCAAATGGGTGCGAATACATAATTGAGCAAGAAATGACATGTAGATGTAAGAATAACCTGCATATTTCAGCATGCTGTCAAATAATACAAAACAAGCTAAATTAAGACAAGGTTAAGACAAATTCACCATTTAAAATGTGAGTACTGTTGCTGCTGGTGCTACTTTGGTCCAGACTGAAATATCTCACTTCTGGATGGATTGCCATTCATTTTTCCCCCAGACATTCAAGTTCCCCAGATGATGATTCCCAATCACTGCGGTGATCCCTGAGTTTTCTTTTAGGGCCCCCAACAGGTCAAAATCTTCACTTATTCAGCAGAATATATCAACGTCTACTTGATGAATTGCCAAAAAAAAATGTCATACAGACACTCATGTACCTCTCAAGAGGAATTGTGACATCTTTGGTGATCCCTGACTGTTCATCCAGTGCCATCATCAGGTCAACATTTCAACATGTCCAATACTTTGATTTATGACCAAATACTTGCCAAACTAGTTGCATTCCCATTAGCCTAAGCTATACTTTGTATTTAGTGCTAAAAAGCTAAACTTTGATATGGTGAACATCATACCTGCTGAACACCAGCATTTTGCACTGTGAGCATATTAGCATTGTGTTGAGGCAGCATGGTATGATATAATATTGTTATAACAAGCCAAATGTCATAGATAAATTACAACACAGTTTATTTTTCAGTGAACTATAACTGCGATGATAAACAACACATGTCAGTTTCAATCCTTGTATACAATTTTTTGTTGTGTTGTAATTCTGCAGTTTTACAAGGATACTGAAAACATAATACACAGAGAAATCAGCAGTAATATGGATTTCTTCATTAAAGATACCCTCAATAAACGTGGCAATCACACTTGTTATTTGGCTTACTGGCGAGACGACGCGTACGTGCCTATAAAGTTAATTGCATGAAATGACTTCATCGCCCTCCTGCTGACATTCCCAGAAATAGGAAACAGAAGTTCACACAAAACCTTCAAGGTACAAACGATGAAAAGGTGAACTACAACACATGATCAAAACATTTCTCCGAGAATACACTGAAGCATCAGAGACGGGGGGCTCTCTAATAGTGAAAGGGCGTCTGAGGGTGATGTTTTCCCTCCAGGGCTGAGAAGGAAAACTGGAGACTGGAACGTCATTACTTCAGGCTTCTGTACAATCCGAGAAGCCGTGAAGAGAGGAGGTGAACCAGTGTTTCTCTCTTCCCAGTCCTTTGATGCTTTCTTATTGGAACAAAGCATTTATCTGCCTGTTACTCTCCTCGAGATAATCAGTTACCAGCGAGGAAGAGGGCCTGTATTTTGGGCCGCTCTCAGGTTTGAATCAATATGTGGAGCTTGGCTTGTCGCGAGGCAGATCGTGACTCTAAATGATGTGTTCTTTCTCAGTTTGCCTAAAGATTTATGAGAATCCGCTTGGGGAAGATTTACAAGTAGCCTAACTCAGCTGCTTACACTGTCAGCAGACAATTTTGCCAAAAATGGGAAATTAATTCACAGAACTATGAGTATAAATCCCCAAGATGTGTTTTTTTTTTCAAAACATTTTTCTCATTTCCCGACCGCAAATGTCTCCTCATTTTGTGAAGTAGAACATTCTGTTCATTTCAGACAGACATGGCAACCACAGCTGAGCAATATTAATAATTACACCTGTGGTGGTGATGATGATGGTGGTGATGAAAAAGCCATAACCTCATTTCAGACCTGACGTGGCACAAGGTTTTGATGTTCTGTTCGGCCGAGGCAATCTGTGGCCGTGAAATGTCCCATTAATGCATCTATTCTGAGTTCATCTACGACAATGAAACTACTCAACTCCTGCATGCCTCCTTGGCCTGGACCCTTTATTCTGCCATTGTGAGGAAATAATAAACGTTGCTAACATTTTCACATGAATATTGCCAAATGAAAAATGTAAATTGGACCATTCATAATCAGTGAATTGAAGGCCATCTCTTTGTTAATGTGATTCATAGCAGGATCTGACTCGTTAATTTGGTGGTGTGTAATCTGATTGAATGTCCTGATAACAAACTGCAAAAGAATAAATAAATAAATGTGTATGAATCATCTTGTGTTGTCACTGCTCAGCTCCCCTGCGTTTCCTTTCTAAGTGTATACATTACATATTGGGCTCCTAAGATCCCACTTTCCTTTGGCATTGTCATCCAAACACAAACAGAGACTCACTTGTACTCCAAATAATTGGTTTGTGTCAGAACATATCAAGAAAGTGAACAATTTAATAGGTATGAAGTAAAAAAAAAAAAAGCTATTTAAGGGGGAAACAGACATGTGAGGATGATTTCTGTTCAGCCAACATCAAAACGATGAAGTCTGCTTTCTGTTCTTTGAGATTCAAGATTTTAGTCAATTATTCACACAATAAACCGACATGCACTGACTAGCAATGAAGTCTGCAACCTTTTGAATGCAGGCACACAGAGGAAATGGAACGCCTATAAAAAAAAGTGGCCTTCATGTGGAGATTTTATGGGACCAATGCAACTTTTTGTTCCTGCAAAATGTAGAAATTGAGGAAGCTAAAACGACATTTTAAAGCTATTCGTAATCTAGTTTGTTGGTGCTTTGTGCTGTGGTGATGTCGGTTCTTTGTCCGAGGCGCACATCGTCTGATAGGAGGAGCTTTGAAAATTCAAATCAGATCCTTTTTTAAGCCTCCACCACCAGCACTGTCCGTCTCCCTTGTTTCTATATGCTCCGCGCTTGACAGCTTCAGGGGTTGGGCAGATAAAGCTATAGGGGAACACGTGACCGGGTTTATAGCAGCGACGCTTCATAAGTGTGAAGACACAGAGAAGAGGACTGGAGAGACGATGGAGCCCGCAGCAGCAGCAGCAGCAGCAGCAGCAGCAGCCTGTATCCACAAAGCAGGAGCGCACTCCAACAGCGACAAGACGCACTTAGACGTCTGATAAACTTATGTGATAGATAGCTCTTTTTTGTTGTTGAAGAAACTCCTAATATGATCATTGTAGTGCTTTCACATTTAAACACATGCCCGCTGGTTGAACCTCCTTTTATGTAAGATCTGTGTTGGTTTGAGGATGCGCGTCTGACTTGGATTAACGCGCGGCGGTTCAGGGCGATTCTGCGCACTTGGAAAATGATGTAAGGTAAATAATCACTTTTCCTCTTTAAAATGTTTAGTTTCGGCTTTTGATATTGTTTTCTTTCCTATGATTTTACTTTATATGTATCGTGTTGTTTGTCCAAGCCTAAACGTATGTTTTCTTCTTTTATTTGTATTATTCCTGAACTATTTTTTTGCTTTTTTAACCAACACAATAACAATAAATCTACTCTCTTGCAATGATAACTATATTTTTTTAAAGCCTAATATTAAGATAACTTTTTTAAATCTAAATTATGTAATAGCAATTATCCCGCTGTTATATGCCTCTTATAGTAAATTAGACTGCCAAAATATTAGCATGCACATTGTGCATTGACAGAGGTAATGAGCTTGTTTTCCAGTCTGGTACAAAGGATTGCTTCGTCTGATTCTGCACCTCATAGAAAATAATTCGACGTTTTTATCTTCAGCCTCATGTTTAGCTTTATACGAATGGTGTCTTGAAAAGAAAGCACTCAGTGATTTATTGTTTTATGTGTATTGATAAGTAGGGTGCATGATACAGTATGTATAACTACACCAGCTATGATTTATGCCAATTCGTAAATTCTTTAAAATGATTAAAAACAAATATACAGTTGTACAAAAGTATATATAATATATATCCAAATACTTGCATAATGTGAAGATAATTTTTTCGTCATTGTTATATATCAAAGGTGTGCACTGCTGCAAATTTCATTTCCTGTCATAATATGCATGGGATTCATTTTTTAGCTTTTTCAAACATGTCTGAAATGTTTGTCATCAATTTGTAGGTTGTCCCGGCGTCTTAGACTGCAGTATTTCCCTCAGACACAGCCATGAAATCTGTGCTGGATGGTGTGGCGGACACCACCTTCCGGACTATTACATCTAGTTTACAGTATTTGGGCTCCAATGACGCTAAATATGAGGACCCCCTCAATGATGTAGACTTCAAGACGGGTTTCGCTCTGCAGAAGCACTTGTCTGCTTTCCGCAGCAACTCCTTCCCGAACAAAGTACCTGCAGACGAGGAGCTCATCCTCAAGGGCATCCCTTTCTTCCCCACCAATGCCACAGACTTGTATGGCAACCGGAGCACATTCAGAGATGAGACTAACACTATACAATGTGGGGAGAACTTTATGGACATGGAGTGTTTCATGATCCTGACCCCCAGCCAGCAGCTGGCTGTGGCAGTGATGTCTCTGACTCTGGGTACCTTCACGGTGCTGGAGAACCTGGTGGTGCTCTGCGTCATCTTCCAGTCCCGCACCCTCCGCTGCCGGCCCTCCTACCACTTCATCGGCAGTCTGGCTGTGGCTGATCTGCTGGGAAGTGTCATATTTGTCTACAGCTTTCTGGACTTCCATGTTTTCCACAGAAAGGACAGCCCCAATGTTTTTCTCTTCAAGCTGGGTGGAGTCACGGCGTCGTTCACTGCATCCGTGGGGAGCCTTTTCCTCACTGCGATTGACCGCTACATCTCCATACACCGGCCTCTCTCCTATAGGCGCATCGTGACACGGACCAAGGCTGTCATTGCCTTTTGTGTGATGTGGACCATCTCCATTGTCATTGCAGTGCTACCTCTGCTGGGCTGGAACTGTAAACGTCTCAATTCCGTTTGCTCAGACATATTCCCTTTAATAGATGTGAACTACCTGTTGTTCTGGATCGGTGTAACCAGCGTGCTGGTTCTTTTCATCATCTACGCCTACATATACATCCTGTGGAAAGCGCACCATCACGCTGTGCGCATGCTCAGCCGCACCTCCCAGAAGAGCCTTGTTGTTTACTCAGCAGATGGGACTAAAGTGCAGTCCACACGCCCTGAGCAGACGCGCATGGACATCCGTCTGGCCAAGACCCTCGTGCTCATCCTGGCAGTGCTGGTCCTGTGCTGGGGCCCAGTGCTGGCCATCATGGTCTATGACCTCTTCTGGAGGATGGACGATGACATCAAGACAATATTTGCATTCTGCAGCATGCTGTGTCTGCTCAACTCCACTGTCAATCCAATCATCTACGCCTTGAGGAGCAAGGACATGCGGCACGCCTTCCTCATCTCCTGCCATGCCTGCAGGGGCAGTGGCCAGCAGTTGGACAATAGCCTGGAGTCAGACTGCCAGAACAGAAATGCCAACATTTCTGCCAACAGGGCTGCAGAGAGCTGCGTGAAGACCACTGTGAAAATAGCCAAAGTAACGATATCTGTGTCAACGGAAACATCTGGAGAGGCTGTCTAATTGGCCGTCACGCAGCTGTAAATGTCATCCTCCCCAAACAATGCCATTCAACACAATAAAGCAGAGGTTAGATATCCCAGAGAAATAAATCCTCGACTTACATCCTCACATAGACGCGCTAGTGGTTGCATTACTTTACGTTGGTCTGTGAGTACATGGTGTGCCAAAGTGCCAAACCGTATTGCAAGTTAGGAAGGACTTTGAAAGGATTATCAAGGACTATCATTAGTCTGCTGTTCACCATAGACTTCATTATGTCCAGTTAGTTAAGGCATATTATATTTTTGTACTGTGAATTCAGGTTTTGAAAACAATATATCTTCATTTATGGGATAAGGGGCTACTGACATTTTTAATTTGAGATGTTTTACTGTATTGTTTAGACTTTAAAATGTATCTTGCACCATAAATATAACAAATCTTCTTGTCTTGACTTTCTACGGGATTCATGTACATGTTGCATATGGACATTGTTTGAGGAAATGATAAAAAATAAAGTTCAAATAACTTTGATTGTCTAGTTCCAAAATTAACATTAAACGTTTCATTTTAGTACTTCTTCTGACAATACTCAGTGAGTGGCAAACTGCGTGAAGACATTTTGAGAAATGGCACATGAATTCATGCTCAAGAGAAGAACAAAACAAGAAAAAACTAACTTTATCCAAATGAGATGGAGGTAAACGGATTCACATCTTTTAAGTGTGTCAAATATGGAATGGCATTTTCTTTGGCAGAGTGACGATCGTCCCTGTTGTCCATTTCTTTAACCACTTGCTGTTAGACCTATAGAGTAACGTGTCTTTGTTCAAATGTGTACCTAACAACTGTACAGCCTTTTCTTGCAAAATAAAGTGTTCCAATCAACTCCTTCAGCTATACAGCCAACACAACAACAACAACAACAACAACAACAAGCTTTTGGCCAAACACATCAAAACTGAATTTGGATGCAGAGTGCTGGTCACTACTGTAACAAACTGGAATAGTTTCTGAGCTGCTTTCATCAAATGTACGGTGTTATTGCCTTGTATGTGTGTGATACCTTGTGACTTGATGATATATTTCCAACCCCAAGTCGTTTGATCGTTGCAGTGAGTTGTTTTAGTGCTACTGTTGCAGGGGGGGCGTCATTTGGGAAAATAAAAGCAACCCATGCACAGGCCTAGTGAAGTACCTTTGGCGTAACACTTAATCAAAATATGTCTGCTGTTAATTTTACTTATCTAAACAAAGAAACAAGGGTCTGTTCATTAGCTGGTAACTTGGATGGAAGTCTGTGTGTATGCTCTGTGGGGAGACTCGACAACTGACCTTACAAAATAATCTGATACGATGTGATTTTTCTAATAGATGATGTAGATCTATCTCACAGCACAATTGTTCTGTAGACATTTATCTTGGTGTAAAGTTATCCAAACCGCTGTTTATCAGTATGCTTTGCTGCCTCTTGTATTATTCAGTATTGAAGATCAAAATGTCAACTGTCAAGTGGCTTCTGTACAGTGGTGGCATAATGAGGAACCTATGACTTAAAAACCACAATCAGTCAAGTGTCTTTAGTATTGCTGTTTTCAAACGTTTGAATAAAGTTGCAGCTGGTTGTCATTTTGCCTGCAGTTATTTGATTGATTATTTGATGGTGGGAAATAGGAGGTTGCAGCACATGTCGCTTAATTCATCCGGACGGTCGCTGATTCAAGAGGAGCTGAGACTGAAAGGAAGCCAAGCCATGAACTGACAAAAAGCTAGAGCCATCCGTAATGTTTCAGTGCCCCCTTGTGGAACATTTGTCATGCAGTGGCAGCCTTTCCGAGAAAAGCCAATCAATCAAATCCCTGTTGTTACTTCTTGTATCCCCAGTAGTGACAAATTGCAGGAGAAATGCTTCCACAGCATCATCTGACACCAACATCTGCTCTGCCCTTTTCATCTCTTGGCTTAGAGGGACAGGGGAAATTACAACATATATGTTCACACAGATGTCAACAGGATTTTGTTAATTTATTCACCAAATACTCCAATCTGCAAAAAAGCTATGAGGCGGGTTTACTCTACCATGTGAAAGTCTCAACAAGACATTTTCTTGACGTTTTATATACCAAACAAATAACTGAGAGAACAAGTGGCAGATTAATTGATAATGAAAATAATCTTTTGTTGCAGTCCTATGGGACCAGGCTTCAGGAATCTTCAATGGCGTAGCACTTACAAACCAAATTATAACAATATTATTTTACTTATTTATATTGTTCATGTTGTCTAACACATTTGGTCAACTTCACAGCTTGACACTGCAAAATAATTACACAAAAAGTCAAGTTTAGTGAAGTCTTATAATATGATATATATATATATATATATATATATATATATATATATATATATATATATATATATATATATATATGTATATATATATATACATATATATATATATACATATATATATATATATATATATATATATATATATATATATATATATATATATATATATATATGTGTTAAATTACCACACATCCTCCTCCATTTTGTACAGTTCAAATATGTTTGTGTATCAGGGTGGTAGAAGTGGTAATGGTGGAAGGGAAATGTCTCACACTTTTGGTTGAGTGTACAAAGGGTGGGGTGTTGTTTCAAATCAATTATTTTGATCAATACTTATTCATCATACTACATCCTACCCTGATAACCCACTGCAGAATAATTTGTTTTGTAAAACTGAATTAATTAATTCATGATCCACAGACAATTAGTTGGCTAGTTGTACAGGTGTACCTTCATTTTCATTTTGAATTTCAAATGTTTTCATTCTCAGGCAGCAATATTATTATTTCTTCTGAATCAGAAGTTTGCTCTTAATTCACAACCATGGGTTCACATATAATATTTGATCTGTACTAAAAATCAACTGGAGGAATAACAATAAATATCTACACATAATTATTTTTTGTAGGTGAATTTTAGTCAAATCCTCATATGAAGGAATTCCGTGTACATTGTAATGCTCATATAGTGTGTGAGTTTTTTTTTTTAAAACAACTAACAGTAAGTATTCAATAAAGTTATAACGATTAAAAAGGCTTTTATTGCTTTCATTTAAACGTTTTAAGTGAAACCGAAACTCTACCGTGGTTTGGGGGGTTTATGAGAAAACGATACATTTGAAAAGAAGAACCATTTCAACGTCTTTGGGAAATGTAGTACTTAAGTTCATAAAACGATGAACACGATAGGGAACAAAAACTACAAGTACCAGTGTCCGCCATTTCTCTGCGCATGCTCAGACGGAACAAGGTAAACTATTCTGAGCCGTTTATGGATGAAACTCGGAACAAGTCCTGCTACATCTGCAATCATCCGATTGTATAGAAAGTTTACTGTAGAATATTCTCTCCAGATCATCTCAGGATATATCTGGTAACGTAATATAGATGAGATTTATCAGCAGAAGGCAACCAGAGACAAAAGTCGTGTGAATTTGTCTGCTGAGCGGAATCGCCGCTGCCGTTTGACCGAGCTAACGCTAGCTGGAAGTAGCGACACAGATCGGGGCCCAGGTTCGCAACTTTCCCGCATAAAAGGGAATTTTAGCCTTTCTATCTTCGTGTTTTTAAAAAAAACACATTTTGTCGCGATGGCTTGCGGGGCTACACTTAAAAGGACCATGGATTTTGATCCACTGATGAGCCAGGCTTCACCTAAAAGGAGGAGGTGCGCCCCGTTCACGTCTCCGGTCTCTTCGCCACAGAAATATTTGAGAATGGAGCCCTCGCCGTTCGGCGAAGTGTCGACCAGACTGACCACAGGTAAACATTTACACCTGCATTTTACATTTTAATGCTCTCTAAAGTCAGTGTGGTCAAACCACTATTCCTTGGAAACCAGACAAAGTTAGCGTTGTAAGGTTTCTGGTGTGGTTAAAACAAATCAAACTGAACGCTGCTTGTCGGTGGACGCACGACGTGACTCCTTATTGCCCAGGTGTACATCCGGGATACATGTTGGAGCAGTTTTTAGTAAATGAGTGTTTATTAATTGTAGGCGTTGTGGCAGTTGAAGTGTGGGAATAGCAGGAAACTGAGGTGTGGTGATGTTGAATAATTAACAGATTGTGATGATGATGTTGTAATTGATGCTCAATGATTTAAACGTCATGCTGCATCTCAATACATCTACATATACCACGTGACGGTGTCAAAATTGTGCATTCTGCAACGCCTTTTTGTGTTCACACAATTGAAGCACCACCCCTGTGCAAAGATGCCTCATCTATAATGGAGTACATGTTTTTCTTCTTGTTTCAGAGGAAATTTTACACAACATCAAACAGGAGTACAAGCGGCTGCAGAAACGACGACACCTGGACAGCGCTTTCCAGCAGGCGGACAGCTGCTGTCCTCTGGACCTGCAGAATGTTCCCAGTGGACCCGCCCTGCCAGGTAGCTACGAGCGTGTTGAATAGTTTATTTCACAAATCCGTCAACTTAATACATCTAGTGTACACTAATACTTTTACTGATCAACTCAAATATCAGTTTATCGTGATCTGGTTGGTTTAGTTCCTGGTTATGACAACATGGCGGCTTTTAGCTGACCATAGTACATGGTTACAAGCCTGAAATTGGCATGCTTGGTATTAAAGCTGCACAATTTCTGTGTACTGTCTATTGTAACATTAGCCTGACCAGTTGCAGTGTTGTTACTGTGTTTAATGCCATGTGTCTAGTGTACATTGTATGATATTATCTCTTCTAACAGGAACGTCCTCCGGTGCCTCATCTCCCACTAGAAAAGAGCAGCCTTTATTTTCCCTCCGACAGGTTGGGATGATTTGTGAAAGACTGCTTAAAGAGCGAGAGGACAAAATCCGTGAGGAGTACGATGAGATATTGACTACAAAGCTTGCAGGTATGGTTATTATTATAATAAAAAAATGTTGTAGAATTTGTAGAGCTTAATCCATACTGTGTGCCAATGAATGTGTTTTTCTTCCAACAGAGCAATATGATGCGTTCGTCAAGTTCACGCATGATCAACTGATGCGAAGGTTCGGAGAGCAACCTGCCAGCTGTGAGTATTTATTATTTGAATATCACACGTAGCTCATTAATGGGTCTCTATACAATTTGCCTCTGTGGTTTTGTCTTTTCAGTCATCTCCAGTTTATGAAACATTGTTAACAATGATTTGTGAAATTTGAAGTCAACCACATTTTCATAGTATCTGCTGATTAGGAATACACTTGGAAACTGGATATCATCTTAGCTTTTGGATATTGTAATATGGCATACGTTTTTTTTCTGGTTTTAATGGCTGCACTACAGTAAAGTGATGCAATTTTTGGAATTCACCAGACTGTTTCCAGCTGTTCTTTTATTTGCCTTTACCCACATAGTCATTCTAGATACGTCACTGATGATTATTAATCAACAAATCTCATTGGGAAGATACTTTGTGACGAAGTATTGATCCCTGGAAAGCAAAGTTTGCTCCTGCTGTTCTTCTGTCTACATCAGCTGTTACACAAGACTCGCGAGCCGGTCACTGCACGTGTTAAATGTTTACGTTTTGCACAGCAGCCGGTATCTTGCCCTCCAAGGCGTGGCCTAGCTTCACAATAAACAGTAGTGGTCCAGCCGACTGTAATAGTGCAGAGGAGGCGACTTGTCTGTCTTAATGAAATGGTAATTTCAGCCGTGTGCTGTAACGAATCCTGCGTTTTCAAGGTCTCCAGTTATTGTCATAATGCCTCACAATCAGCTTGAGTAAAGCCGAACAGTCTGGTCAGTTTGAATGAAAACCTTTGTTCTAGGCTCGGCATTTCACTTTTAGTTTAAAGTTGGTAATAAAGCAAGTATTTGTCTCTCTCCACTGTTGTGAATCTTGGTGGTCCAACTTTTACCTTTTTCATTTAAGTCCCATTTGTCCTCCACAGATGTGTCCTGAGTGTCAGCGTCTGACATTGAGGAAGGCTCTCTGCTGCAGGCTACTCCAGGGACTCGGTCTGGTTGGACTTCTCTCCTAGCTGTGCCATATCGCCTCCATGTGGACTCAGTTTGTGGTATCCACATTTGCTGTGTCTGCCAGAGCTAGGAGGGCTTCCTGCTGCCAACTTGTCTAAGGACTCCCTGTGACTCTACCAGTGGCCCCTTAACAATATTTATTTGGCTTTGTTCTGATGCCTTCGTAAAAGGCTGACTGCCACCACACACACATGGCCTTTTGATTTTATTTCTTTTGTTAAATTTTGTTATTTCACAGAGAAGGATGTTAGTTGTGAAGCTTCTCTAAATGTACATTTTGAAAAAGGGATTGAACATTGACGAGTGGATAAACCAAGACCGCCTTTAGACTAGGCTCCAGAAACAGACATCTTGGCTTTTTCAGCATTGTTTTTAAACTGTACTGGCAATTACTGTTATTACATCTGTATACACTGTATTTTTTTTGCGTGACTTTTGTTTATTGTACCAAATGTCATGATTTTATTCGCTGTAGGTATAAAGGGGCTTTGATTCAAGAAAAGCGGGGAAAAAATAAAGTGTTTACTCAAGTATTTGGGTTTGTTTTAGTGTTTCTATTTATGACTAAGAAGGATCACACAAACTGTATAAACTTTGCGGTTTTCTCCATGCTTCCACCATACTGTTATGAATTTTGTTTGTCTTTATCTTTAATTTCCAAACGACAAAGAGATATCTTCCAGACACTCCTGTCAATTATCACCGGGACCATTTCTTCTGTAGAGAATTGTAACGATTTTAGTTTTTCAGCTCCAGGTCACTGAAGTGTGTCAGCGATTGGCAATTGAAAATTTTGGGGACAAAATCATAATTTAAAGTAACTGAGCCGAGTATAAGCTGATAGTAAACAAGAGTGTTACTTCAATAATGGGGCAGGATTGGTCGTTGTTGCAGTTTCAAGTATTTGGTTTTATTTGAAAATCAGGACCCACTGATTCAAGAGCTAAACTTTTGACAAACTTTCCTAAACAGGAGGTGGAACCGAATGAACAGGATACAATTTAATATTTATTTATAACAATAACTTTATATTCTCATTTTTATTAGTTTTTTCTGGTAGGGACATACTCCATAATCACTGAAGGGTGTGATGTGCCTCTTACAGTGAGATTCATATATTTAGGTTTCTTTTTTACTGTTTTATATCTAGTAACTATTACTACTCAAATCCTTAAACGCTTTTGGGACTTTAACGTTGACGGTAACTTATTTAGTCATGAATTGTAATGTTATAGGACAACATTTTAGGTATGAATCCGAAAGTAAGTGCCCGCATAGGCGATACACACCGCCGGGAGCAACGGAGAATACAATCAAACGAACCCTTTCCGTTAGCGAACGAAGCCTGTGATTGGACGAGCTTAAAGGAAGTAGCGTGGCTAAGGCGGAAGTACAGTAGCCATGTCTATGTGGATGGATCATACAACAGTTATTGTTGCACATTTTGCCACAAGTTTCTGATTATTATATACTTTTTGCACGTTTAATAAACATGGCTTGTTTCTTCAGAAGAAAAATAGCAGCAAAGGTAACAAAGCCGGAAGTATTCATGGATTACACTGCATGCTAATGCTAACTTGACAGCATGCCTTGACCCTGAAGCAAGTCAAAACAAGAGGGTTGCAAAACCATTGCACATCACCGTTAGCATTGGCTCTACACACTTATCACATACTATTTAATGCAATGTTATACCTCTTTGTGTGTCTCGATGTGTAGCTGGGTCGCACGCTGCAGCAGTCTGAGGATGCCTTCATACCAGCTCTGTCAGCAGTTCCAGTTTTTAAGAAACAGTTAAGTTCGTTTAACTAACCCCATTATTCCTCTGGTGTGCAAGAGTGAGACTGAGTCTCTCTCTCTATCTATCTCTCTCTCTGTGTGTGTGTGTGTGTGTGTGTGTATTTTGTTTGTTTGTTCGTTTGTTAAAGCTCCCTGAACTTGTGCTCCTCAGGCAGGGTGCTGACTTCAAACTATCAATCGGCACATTACGGATCAATGGCATTTTACCATCCAGTGGTGACATCCAGCTGCAGACTGAAGGCTTGGCCGCTCGGGTAAGGTTCACCTTGGAGAACGGATGAGTAAAGGATAACACTTGTTTTGACACCACGCTGTTTTAAGCTCACGAATGGACTGAATGTGGATGAGGACAAAAGGTTTCTTGGTGCCAAGCAAAAGAAGCAACAAATTAAGTCTCATCTTTTGCAACATTTATTTGTTCGACAGCTTTTGTCTAAATCAATTAACATGTTTGCTTGTCAATGCATTGGTTGCACTTTGGGGTTCAATGTTTATGTCTGTGACGCATCAACATGTGAACTGGAGGAGGTTCCATGTAAAGATGCCTTTTTTCCTTTGCTTGAAAATAACCTTACTTGAGATATTATTTATGTGTGCACCTTCCTTTGTACTTGCTGTGAATGGGTATTATTATTATTTTCTTACTTTCTTTTGTTTGTTTGCAGAGTTTTCCTGTGTGTTTGAAACATGTAATATAAAGTTGTTCTTGCTCTTTCACCTGGAACCAAAATCACACAAAGTCAAGTCAATATTCTTCATGTTTGTAGATGCACTCTAAATCTTTTCTGCTTCATATAATCCTCAACAAAAAAATAACAAAAGGCCTTTTGTCTTCCCTAAAATCCACTCTATATTTTTCAGTTGAAGCAGGACAGTGTGGTGGAGGAAATATCTGCTGGATGTGGAATGATCAACTTTAAAGTGAACCGTAAACTTCTTGTCCAGGTTTGTAAATGTTCTTTTCCACAGTGGTGAAAACAATCGTCTTGACTGCTTCTATTGTGATAGTAATCCATTGGACTACCTCTGTTTTAGAAAATGTTGGAGCCATTTGGAAAGGAGGAGGATGATACATTTGGGTTAAATAGTGAACTTTTTAATACTCTCAAGAGAGGAACAACATTAGTCGAGTACAGGTATGTTAGTGTTTGTATATCTTCTTTAAGTACATGCAATGTCTTCCACTTGTAGATTGTCAACAGTCAGAGTTAATGTGTTTTTCTGTTGCAGCTCTCCAAATATAGCCAAAAAATTTCATGCTGGACACTTACGATCTACAATTATTGGTGAGATTTGGATAACATTTGGATTTGTTCAGTAACTGAAACCAGAATAGTGATAAAGATGAATATGGAAGTGAGTTGCACTGTCGTATTAGCTCATTGCAGGTATCTCTAGTATATGAAATGGCAAGAAATAGAAGTAAAGAATTGCCAAAAAATATGTTTTGAAATAGTAGTTTAGCCACCAGAGCATGGTTGAAAAATGAAAAATAAATAAAGTCTCCATCTCCAGGTAACTTTATTGCTAACTTAAAGCGGTGTCTTGGAAACAACGTTATTCGAATGAACTACCTTGGAGACTGGGGTATGCAGTTTGGTGAGTAAATCAATATTCAACATGTGTCCTCTGGTGTCATACATGCTTCTCTTTGAGTGAATGTTATTGTCTTTGATTTCAGGTTTGCTGGGAGCTGGGTTTGCTCAATTTGGATGTCAAGAGAAACTGAAAGAGAATCCCTTACAGCATTTGTTTGAGGTGACTTTGCATGTTCGGGTACAGACACCCAGAGTCATCAGAGAGACGTGTTAAAGGAGTGTGTGTGTGTGTCTCATAACAAGTATTACACAGGAACCACACAGTCAAAAAGATGTTTGTTGTTTTTGTCTTGCAGGTTTATGTTCAAGTAAACAAGGAGGCCGAGCACAATGAGGATATGAAGCAGGCTGCCAGAGACTTCTTTAGACAGCTGGAACAGCATGAGAACGAGGCTGTGTCGTTATGGCAACAGTTCAGGGAGATCACAGTGGACGAGTATCAACATGTTTACAAGGTACAAGCAGCTGGACTGAATAACAAGCGTGACCAAATGAAACCACAGTCAAATAACCTACATTTTCAAATAGAAAATAAAGAAAATATCAGAAGAATAAATATAATCAACTGTAAAAATTTGACGTTCATTTTTTATTCTTTCCAGCGGTTGGGGGTCCATTTTGATATTTACTCCGGGGAGTCCTTTCACCAGCATCAAGCCCAGGAGGTGGTGCAGCAGCTTCAGAGTCGAGACCTGTTGAAAACCTCTGAGTATGTGATGCCATTTAGTCGGTAGCCGGCGTGACGCACTAAGTAAAATAATCAAAAGATTGGTTGGCTCAGCCGGCTTCATTACAATCCCTACGACAGCCACAGACACCGGTTTAGTTTTCTCTTCTTTTATCAGAGCATTTGTTTTATTGATTGCTGGCAGAATGTAAATAAAATGTCAATAAATATGACAAAGGTGTTTCTAAAATACATTACCTATCCTAACTTTAATGAGTAATGTTTAGTTGGCTGTCACTGATTTTGTGTTGGGTGTTGAAAGTTTTGGCAGAGCATCAATGTATTTATTATTTATTTATTTATTTTGAAACCGGGACTAAAGATTGTTGCTGTTCCCGATGCTTTTAGATTGTGAAATTTATATTTTGAGTTGGAAGCTGATATCTCAAACATATTCTTATTGGAATGTGTGTTGCAGGACAGAAAACCCAAAGATGTGTTCAGAAACAGTCTTCATTACTCAGTCTGTCCACCAGAGAGCACTGACAGCTTGAGTTCTATCCTGTAACTGCTCAGTACATATCTGCAGATTACCGGTAGATGAGATGAGATTTAACTCAGAGTACTGAGTGCAGAGTAATCTTCATATGTAGAGTATAAATAGTATTACACTGTAAGGGCTTTATGAATATGCATACACAGTATAATATGAACAGTATGCAACATGTACTTATCAAAAATGTATCTGTCAATATATTGTTACAATATATCTTTAAACACTCAAACTATCATGCTCTTATTAAGCGAGACGGATTATTAAGGAGACAGATTTCAGTCATTTTTTATATCTGTGATTTCCTTTTGTATAATTTGTCATGTGTAACAATTAAATGAATGCTCTTTAATTGCAGTAGATATTAATGTATAATTAAATGAATGGCCGCCAACCCTGAGTTTACGAGGACTTGTTGTATTTACAGGAAAGGAACAGGTGTAGTGGATCTCTCCACTGCTGGAGACATGAGCAGCGTCTGTACGGTGCTCCGCAGTGACGGCACAACTCTCTACATCACCAGGTCAGCACTAGGACAAAGAGTCAGTCAAAATTAGCAGGAACATCTTTAATTTTGTTAAAATTACAGATCGAAGCTGAGTTAACATGGAATACATAAGAAATTGGCAATAATGGCTTATTTTCCACTTTAGAGATCTTGCTGCAGCGATTGACCGAAAAGAAAAGTACCATTTTAATGAGATGATTTATGTGGTAAGGAAACTGATGCACTGTCTCGCTCTACCTCTACTTTTTCCAATTGTAACACTGCTGTCCTTTAAAGACCTGATGGAACAGTTGGGGTTAACTTTACATATACAAAGCACATTTATCTCCAACATGACGTACAGTAGTACAAGACATTTCATTGTAGTCATAAGTCATGTGTACAGTGACTATCTTTGGGTTTTGGACTGTTGGATGGAAAATACTACACGTATGAAGATGTCACTTTTACATTTTTTTAACTGTGACGCTCTTTTTTTTATTTTATTTTTTAACCATTTTCTGGTCATTTTATAAATGAGACATCTGATCAATTTTAATAAAATAATTGGCAAATTATTAGATGAACATAATTGTTAGTTGCAGCCCTACTCATTTATTTAAATGGTGTTATGATGACCAAGTAGGATATCCATTATGCTCTGATGAAGGCTTCATGCCAAAAAATGGGCCAAAAAGAGGTGGCGTTTAAAGAAATGTTGTGCTATCTTTTTCCCTAATATTATCATTCTTTATTGTCTTTGTTGGCAGCAGAAAAACAAATATGAAAAACATGCAAAACACAAATGTAAAATGGATGTGTGGATATTTGTTAACCCACGGTCTGAAAATAATTAGTGAGACCTGTACGCCTGGTTCACCCCATTTCATTCTGTTCTCTGTAGTACTACTACTCCTCTTGTTTGCTTGATCTCTTTACCCATGCCCTTTATAGATGCATACTTATCAGTTGGCTGCATCTTCTTTTTCTTTTTAAGACGGATAAAAGTCAAGCGAATCACTTCCACCAGTTGTTCCACATCCTGCTCGCGATGGGACATTCTTGGGCTGACAGGTAGCAACAAAACACCTGAACACAACTACACACAAACCATCGACCGGGTGGTGGATGTTGTATGATATTAGCTAATGCTAGTTGTTAGTTAGCTCTGAGAGATCAAACAATGAATAAAGTTGAACATTTCCCCTCAGAATCTGAATAAATTATATAATATGATAAATTGGGATATGCCCAAACACCCAGTAACTTGTCATAATGAAAAATGCCCATTCTGCATCATGACTACCTTTTACTTTTGATACTTTAAGTACAGTTTTGCTGATAATAAATGCATATTCCACCACTGGTTGCAGGTGTCAGCATGTGCCCTTTGGCCTGGTGCGGGGTATGAAGACCCGGAGGGGTGAGGTGGTGTTTCTGGAGGACGTGCTGGATGAAGCTCGGGCCCGGATGCTCCACAACATGAGCCAGTCAAAAAGTAAGACCTGCCACACTCTATTTAGGCATTAGTTTATATGACGTATAGAGTTCGGTCCAGCTCAGTGTGGATGCTCCCAGTTGTCTCAACCAGTGTAATTTCAAGATTTGTTTCCATTATATTAGGATATTTTTGGTTATAGTACATGAGGAATTCCTTCAGCCAGAATATTGATTGACAAGACTAAACTACTAAAGCAAATGTGTCTCTCAATCTCTTTTTAAAATTGCAAAAACTAAGAAAACCTGCCAATATGAGAATAATGAGCCTCATATTGCTCTTTTCCACAGCAACAAAGGAAATGGATAACCCAGAGGACACAGCAGAGAAAGTGGGAATCAGTGCATTAATAGTGCAGGCGAGTTGTTAGTTTTAAACCTTACACTCTACTATAAAGTCAAATATTTAACTGTTTAAGTTCCTGATTTGTCTGCACAATGTGAGTAGAGAGATTCTATTTTCCATTGACTTTGTTTCAGGACTTCAGAGGTCCGCTGCAGTCGGACTATACGTTTGACTGGGACAGGATGCTGCAGGCTCAGGGAGATACGGGAGTTTTCCTCCAGTACACACACGCTCGACTCCGCAGGTCTGTATTCACCACCGGCTGAAAATAACGAAACTGTCGAGGTATTCTAGTAGTGCTGGAGTCATTTTGGCGATTTTGTTTAGAGAATCTTTGTAGATTTCATAACAGTAGGTTTGCAAAAAATCTATGTTTTTATGATTGATTTATCTATAGTCTTTAAATATCATATATAGATATATTTTAAAAAAAAAAGGCACAATATAAAAAAAGAGAATATAAAATTAACTAACAAAGCAAACAAAACAATAGTGCAAAGATGTAGCCAAACAAAGAGTATAAGAGACAATAGTTAATTAATTCATAATTTACAGTCGGGCTTTAGTCTGTTAAGGATTATTAAAGCATTAAAACATTAATATTCATTTGTATAATATTGGATACAAATACTCCAAATATACCCCCAAAACATGAGCGCTAAATTATAAAGTTGCTCATTCACATTTGTATCTTGGTGTTCTTACTGCAGTTTAATGCGGAGGAATGAAGGCGTCGAGGCAGTTGCATTTGATCCATCCCTCCTCCTCGAGCCGACGAGTATCGCCATCCTGCAGCACCTCCTCCGGTAAGCAAACTTTGTATCCCTTCTGCATATCCTCAAACAATGATAGTACGTCAGTGTTTTATCAATATTTGCTCCATTTGTGTAGATAACCCAATATACTCTCTCTAGCTATGATGAAGTGTTATACCAGTCGGCCCAGGATCTGCAGCCCAAACACCTCGTCAACTTCCTGTTGAAGCTTTGGTAAGAAGGATGTTAGTCTTGTGGGTTGGCCGGGGGCTTTTGGTGCTCGACGTTTAACCAGCTGCTCACTGTGTTATTTATTTTTTAGTACATGGTGATAAAACGGTGTACTCGGGTGTATTGATGTTATTCCTCTCTAACCTCTTGCAGCCACCTGATCGCCTCGGCACACAGAGAGCTGCCGGTGAAAGGAAGCGCTCCGGATGTTGCACAGGTAGGAAGAGAATCACTTAAGTACATATCTCTGGGGGTTTTCTTCTTAAATGTACCATCATGCAATATTATTCAGTCAGTAAATCCTTATCACCTTAAAGACATTATAATGAATATAAAAAATAAAAAAAAGCACATTGGTTGAATTAAACATGTCAAGTCACAGATTAGGATTGTGTTATGACAAATGAGGATAATATAACACAAATATTTCCTATTATTGTATTAATTAAACTCCAATTCTGTATTGATGGTCTGCGTAGTATTATAAAAACAAGACATAACTTTGAATAGTCAACAAAACTAATTTTGTATGTTAATTTCTGCACCTGAATAAATTAGCTGGAAATGTTTCTATTTACAGATGGTCACAGGTTATGTTTTTACAGTACAAGACATTGCTAATATTGTTATTACAAGTGCTTGCCTTGTAATTTGAAAATGGCCTTTTTCAGATCCTGATAGAACTGTAAAATGATCAGTCTCTTAATGCGTAAGAAAAGGCCTGAACACAGATCCTGGATCAGCAAACATCAGTGATTGCATGTTCATGAACATAACAACTTAATTTAAAAAATGAAACCTATATTATTTTTAACTAATGCGTTCTTTTCTCATTTGCTGAATGTCAACAGGCAAGACTACGACTGTTCAGTGCGGCCTGCTCAGTCCTGGCCACTGGGATGAGGATCCTGGGCATCACACCAGTTGATAAAATGTGAAACTCATGTATTGTTTTAACTGCTTTAGTTTATTTTTTCTATAAATACATTTTCAAAATAAAATACCATCGTCCTCAATTGAACTCACAGGAGCGTTTGCTTGCCATTCTATTGTCTCAGGTATTTTCCACTCAAAAACCAGTTTAGTTGTCAGGGAGTCACTTGGTTTTCAGATTGTCTGTTGACCGCTGGAGTCGTGGCAGGTGCAGGTACGTAACTTGATCAAGATAGCAAACTGGTTTGAATGGTTGCACTAGTACAACTGGAATCGGATTTCTTTACAGCGGGGAAGAATCGTGAAACATGTTTTACATGTTAACAAAATAGTTGCCGTTGCTGTTACCATGTTTCCATTCGGTTTTAATGAAAGCTTTGAGTGACTTAAAAACAGAAGGTGACACAGATGTGATCCAAAAGATTCATGACACTGGAGAGATGATGTTATAAACTTATAATCACATTCATCCTTCTCAGTATGTTTAGCATACTATATGATATGAAAATTGCACAGTGTAAAACAGACTAATTACAGGAAAAACTAACTACATGATAAGAAGTTGTGATATTTATATGCCCCCTAGAGAAGACATACGGAGGCATTGAAATAAGAGAAACAAACTCCTGTTACTGCTTATTGCTCCAGCATGGCTGACAATGAATTACAAGACTTTACGGATTGCTTCATAACGTTTACAAACAGCTAGCTATAAAGGCCAGTTTAAAAATCAAATGTTTTTTCTTCTTCTAATCAACCAAAAGATTGCTTGTAACTACATTGAAGTGGATCAAAAGCTGTCGTCGGTGTGGTGAACCGAACACAAAGACAACTCAGCTGAGTGTTCATTTGGCTCCCAAGGGAGGAGCTCTTCTAGGTCGCTAGAAAAAAGGGACCCACCCATAACGCAGACCAAGTCCACCAGCAAGAGAGACTCTGCTGCCGGTCGGCGGCTCACACAGTGATCAGCTTCTGTTTGGATTCCTTGTCTGCATCTTGCCGGCTCAGCTTTGACGTGTCTTGCTTTGGGAGTCCATACAGGTAGATGGAAACACACACCAGGAGTGCTCCAGAGGCAAATGAGATCGCTGCACAATAAGGGAAAGAAAAGCAAAATGAAACATTCCTGTAATTAAAATCTTAAGCCATAACACCACACCTCACCTGGTGAGCCAGAGGGACTCGGCATACCAACAAAGTGGTCGTGTGGAAACTAACTAACTTACTTATCTGTAGTCCAAACATGACGACAGACGCCACTGTTGAGAGAATGATGGCGGCTGCAGCAGAGAAGCCTTTCATGATGTTGTCTGTGTACTTCACGACCACCGACGTGTAAAGACCGCCCACGCTGGCCAAGACTGGAAGCACAAAGAGCGGTGTCAGCGAAAATACTGTGAAGAAAAGTGCAATTAAAAAGAAACCATCCTCCGGTTTAGTCGTACTCACATACTACGAAGCACACCCAGGGCGTGTAACCGAAGAAGAAACCCTTCTCCAGGATCTTGTCGCCGTCGGTTATGTAAACGCCAATCAGTGTGACCACAATACCGGAAAGGTACATCTGGATGTTTCTCACCCACAGAGATGTGTCTGAGCTCTTCAACACCTTCTCAAAGTACACACCTTAATCATAAAGTAGACACAAAACTGTTAGTGCAACGTAAGTACTCTAAACTTTAAGCAACTGCTAATGAGAAAAAAACATCAGCTGGTATCAGTGTCATGTTCGAGTGAACATAAAAATGTTTACTTGTCTGGTAAATGCAGTGTTGTTTGGCTCGTCAAATATTTGTATTGGGTAATGTAGCTAAATCAATATTGTCCGACAAGGTGAATCCACAAGCCATCAGTAATTTTCACTGACTCCTTTGCCAAGTTTACCTGCAAACCCGGAACAAAGGACAGCAATAGCGATCGCGACGAACCCAAGGAAAGGATTTTGCTCAATCTGAAAAAAATAATTAAAATAAGACGTAGCATGACCTACAAGAGAGACGGTAAATACCACTTGCATGTTTTGATCCACGATAGTGTGAGTCACAGGACATATTATAGTTGAGTGGATAGCCAGGATGTTTATAACATTTAAGTTTTAATATATGCCACCCCCACCTGAAGCTTCGTGGCCTCTGCAGGCCTCCATTGGACGAGTGTGACGCCCCCGCAGAGCATGAAGACAGAGAACCACTGCAGCCGGCCGAGAGAGCGGTTCAGCATGAGGACTGTACACAAGGCCGTGCACGGGATCTTCAGCTGATAGGTCACCTACACAGAAACACACAAGTTAGGTCTAAAAACTATTGATTTTGAAAAAACCTATTTATAAAAGTTAGGTCGACTGAGCATTGCTTTTCAGCAACACACTGATAAAGCTCCACGCATGCTGTGGGTATTATGAGACCTGCTGAGAACAACGACTGCTTTCACTCCTTTCACCATGAACTTCACACATCACAGGGAGGGATCGATATTTCTATATTGGAAGTTTAGTTTATGTAAATGTTTTCTATATTGTTGCATTCTACCTTAAAAACAAAGTCTAAAGAGGGCTCTTCAACTTTTGTGCCCCAAGTAGTTTAGTCATACTGAAATAATTAGTGGAATGACAGATAGTTAATCAACAGTAATTCTGCTAACTAATCAATTGGTGGAGCAAAAACACCAAACATTTATTGTTTTCAGTTTTACAAATTTCTGAATTTGCTTAGAATATCTTGAGTTTTGGACTATTGGTTGGACAAGTCAAGAAATTTAACGATGTTACCATATGATCTGGGAAATGTGTAATAGACATTATTTCCTTCTTTTTTTACATTTGGGAAACCTAAATGATTAAGCTATTAATAAAATAAATAATTAACAATTAGTCAATAATGAATATATAATGAAATTGTATTTGATTAGACTAACTGCAAACCAAGCTACACTTAATCAAATATGTATCCGCCCTCATCAATGTAGCCAGTTCTCAAAGAAAATAGCAATAAACCTCTATTACATAAGCATAATAGTGAGTCACACAATGATTATGTCTACATGTACTGGTGAATCAGATCACATGCTACACTGGTTTGTTAACATTGTTAAGTTAGTGGGTGCAGCACAGGCATTCAATTAGGTTCACCAACCATAAACACATCAGCCATTCATTTGAACAACATAGAAACCAGATTCAGTTCATACCTGATAAACTGCTGCATCAAGGTTGCTCAAGGCCAGAAAGGCCATGTTATTCTGAACGGCATACACTACGGAGGGCACGCTCAGCTTCAGCAGTTCTTTTGGGCTGCATAATACATGTTCCACTAAAGCATTCTTCAGTCTGACGGGACTTCCTGTTTCTCTATGAGAAGAGACACAAAACAGACTCATGAAGATTGTAAATACTTTACAGCTCAGATCCTCTGACAATTTAGTTGTTGGTCCAAAGTTCATGATAAAAACATGTAGTGAGGCTGCTTTTCGTGTGCATTAAACTACAATTATCTTACTAGTCATGTCAGCCACCTGTAAAGCACTTTAGAGTGTGCTGAATATGAATGAATGAATGTGCATGAACGGCACTGCACGAACCAAGTTTGCTTGGTTTAAAAGTTTGATTAAGTCTAAGCAAATTTTTCCTTCAAGAGATTATGAATGGAAACCCTCACAGATGCACACATGCAACATAAGAAGAGCTGCTCTGAAACAAGTAATACAAAACCAGTAAGGTCTGAGAGTAGGGGAATCAATATGTTCGTATATGATCCTGGTCCCTGTAGTTATGTCTCACCTGATCAATAATATAATAATACTCCAATTGAGAACAGACTGCTGTGCTTCAAATCATCCTTCTATGTGGTTCCTCCCCAACGTGTTGCTAAATCTCGAGATCTTATTCATAATTATAGTATCGACTTGGGAATTAGAAAACTACTTCCCCCCCCCATGTATTATTTGTATTCCCCGCCCCCCTGTGGTGAAGGGTGTCACGGAGCGGGTTACAGATACTACCACTTACTTTGTCAGCATCCCCAGACTCAGTATTAACTTCATGACCTCGGTGATGCACACTGCGGTCGTGGAGAAGTACAGCTCGGAGGAGATGGTCCTGGTGTAGCGCAGGACCACCGTGTACGTCGCCGCCACCAGAGTCATCACCGTCAGGCAGTACAGCTTGAAGCCCACGCTCACGTGCTCTGTTGGGGTGAAACATGTCGCGGCGGTTAGTCCCAAAACAGCGAAGTCACGACGAGTGTCATCTCTTTGCTCACTGGAAACAGAAGTATCCGCGGCACACAACTGACAGCGTTTAGCTCGGCGTCTTTCTCCGTGACCGTTGGTCCACTAACGGCTAGCATGAGGAGGATGACATGCTAGCTCGTATTAGCTCGTTAAACTCACCGACAGCCATCGTTGCTCTGGTTCGCGTCCGTCCGAGAGGAAAAAGGAGTTGGTCTTCCTGTTCTCTTCACATTGCATCAACACGAGCACATGCCCGGTCTGGATTGGAGATTGTTGTTCGACCGGCTACACATCACTAGTGTTGCCTGCCTGGGTCGGGTTTTCCTACATAGTGGCCAGAGACTACATTACCCAGAAAGCAGCGCGAGTCGACTTTACGAAGAGTGCGTTCGTTTTCCGTACCCCGAAGTTCTGCTAGTATGTGAAACGTCTCCTGTGGTCGCTCTGTGGCATTTACTTTATGCTCTTTAAGTTACTTAAAGAGAAAATCAAACAATTAGGAAACGCTATGCGACCCATTCACGGAGGAATTTACGAACATTTAAGTAAGGTTGAACGTTGCACAGGTACGTCATGTGACGTTCTCCAGCATGTCAAACGTTGGTCGTTTAATAGATGTCATTTCTGCCAAACATTCACGTGCTGTTTTTTTATTGGACGGTTTTTAATAATCAGTCCAGGGTTCATACATATTTTGACCAATGGATTTCCATGACTTTAAACCAAATTTCCACGACCAAACATTTTGTGACTGGCTTGCTAGTAGTACTAACCAATATGTCAAATTATTCTAACGTGCAATTAAAAATGACCTGATACATACAATAATTAATTACCAAAAGTACTCTTTTGTTTTAGTTCAGGCTGGACACAATATTCAAGTCAGAATATTGCCAGGCATGTAAATAAACACAATTAATGAAGACATTTTTGACAATGAAAAAACAGTTTTATTCAAGCAATATGCCAATCACTACCAGATATTTGAATGATATGCAATACATCACTAACTTCCGGTTTGTAGCAAGAGTGTATTTAAATGCAATTTTCCATCACTTTAAAAAAAACTGGTTTGACTTTATCATCATTTGTCATAACATAAAATAAAGTGGGGATGTCTGACCTCTACAGCTCATAAATGAACAACAATATGATCACAATGATGTATTATTTTGAGGGAATACTCTAATATTAAAGAAAAATTACTTAATATTCATATAAAATAAAGAATGTCTGACATTGAACACTTATCTGTAAAGAAATATTGCAGCATATTGCTTTGTGACAAATTATTCTGTGAAGAACATAGTTCATGTTCGACGTCACCATCTCTCTGACCTAACAGGGCAGCGTGAGCAAATCTGCTCCCTCTGACAGCAGCCAAAACTCCACAACATTGAACACATTGAAACGGCAGGCGATTTTAAATGCTAGAGAAGGAATGGCATTACCCATCATAGAAGATATTCTTAGATGTTAAAAGTGGGAAAATATACACCACTTTTTTTTTTTTTGTACGTTTAAACACCCTGGGATATTGTTTCGGTGAAGCTCTACAACCAAATGGCACAGTGTCCATCACATCCATGCACTGCTGCTGGAGGGGAAAGCTGGAACGTGCACAGCTGGAGCGTTGTAACTGCAACAAAAGTGAACTCAGGAGTTGTCGGGGGGATTGCGTTCGAAGCCTTCGCTCTCCCTCACCAGCGTCCTCTCCAGAATGACGCGGCCCTCCTTGTAGCGCTGGCTTTCCTCGTTGGCGAACTCGTACACCCAGCCCAGCTTGCTGTTGCAGTTCTTGCAGCTGACGTCCCTCACCATGTGTCTTCCGGTCAGCATGACTCGGTCTTGCACCTCGCTGTGCTGCAGATTCACAACCTGGAGAGCAGCAGCCAGATATCACAGTCAATTGCTATCCTGTGTCTGACCAACACCCAAACCCAAATATAAATCAATTTAGAATGATAAAACAGTCAAATCCTCACATTTGAGAAGCTGGAGCCATCACGTTTGGCATTTTGCTTGGAATATTTCTTAAACAATCGATTATTGTATCAGCTCCAATAATGTCCACAATCATACTATCTTACTCCTATCTGTTAATGAGGAACTGATCATTATATGGATAACACAATTTGTTAATATGACCTGAGCTATTAACTTAAATCACCGTCCTAACACACAAGTTAAACTACAGTGGAACTGACTATCTGACTCTGGGGGTTCCGTTATCATCCCGAGATAAATGTTATGCTGTGTATTTTCACCATTAAACTAAGAAGTGAAACACTACTGATATCCACGATCCAAGGGAAGGAGGTGACGTGCTGGTACCTTGTTGAACAGGAAAGCTCTTCCGGTGGCCCCAGTGAAGCGCGTGGAGATGAGTTCAGCTCGGTTGGTCAGAATGGTGTCACAGTTTGCACAAGCGAAGAGGCGAGTCCCGCCAATGTGATCCAAGAAGATCCGCCCCATTTTGTCTACCAACACAATGCATAAACAAAAACATATAAAAAAGGAAGATGCCTTGTTGCATGTATCATACTTTGTTTTCTGCATTATCTTAGGGGAAAATGGAAAACTAACAAGAGCACATTGTATTTTCTTTTAATGCATTAGCAATATGATCATGTACACTTTGAGAAATTAGGCATTTTGCTACATGTTTAACACCGTGGTAGGTCTTCCAGTAATATCTCTTGAATTAGGCAATTTTTTGGCATTATTGCAAACCAATTACCAGTTTTTCCTCTTGATAAAGTACATTTATGAGGTATCGTATTCACTGGATTTGACAAAGATATTCCAGTCTGATAATTTTTGCCATTAACAAAATCTCAATTGGGTTTCCAGCAAATGCATTACATCCCAATAGATGATATAAATTGACATATACTGTGACAAAGGACTTTACACATTAATTTGGCTAAGACACCCGTTGTAATAGACGTGACATATGAAGGGAGAGTCCTGATCTAAGAATGGGAGAGAACAGTTCCGCCTGTAGATTATATATTGCAAGTAATGTATTTTTAAATAGTGATTTTTTAAATAATTGCTAGTTAGGGTACGGTTTTATTTGCATTCATCGTTTCACTAATGATAGGGGTTTACATGCTCTGTTGAGAAATGTATGATATGAATGATAGTGTATCGTCTCTGCAACACAAACTGACCATTAACTTTGGTTTATTTACTAGATTAATGTTGTGGAATAAAAATAGTACCATTGGGGGTTATGGGGTTCACTTGAAGGCAATATGGGGCCTGGCGTATCCACAAGAACGGAAAAAAAGACAAGATTAGCATTTCACTGTGCATTCAGTTCCTATCATAAACTATAAATGCTGTCAATTAGCTAAATAAAGTCACTATACGGTCGGTCAGAGAAAACACGCCCAAGGCCTCCAGATAACATGAACGGGCCTCACGGTTGACGGTTAGTCGAAGACACATGTCTCACCTCGCAACGGCAGCTAGCGGAAAAGCAGTTGGCAAGAAACGGAGATTTTTTTTGTCGTCGAGGTGTCTCTAAACCACCGCTAATCGCTGGTGTGTCTTCATTCTTATCCCGGTGCCCGTCTCCTCTGTTATTGTTGTCAATCCCGACTCAGAGCGAGCTGACGCAGCTGGCGATGTTTATGGCGTTAATCACGTCAGTGAGAACGACGACTTCCGCCCAGGACTTTGGAAGTAAACGACCCCCTAAAAACATGTATTAAGTCAAGGCCATTTTAAACTGTAGAAATTGAATAATAATGGTCACAATTATGAACGTATTTATCCTTCATACTAAAGACAAGAGTCCACAACGCCATACGTGTCATCAGCTTTTTTTTTCAATTACAAAGTCTATGCTTTTATTTTGAAAGCAAAGTCTCGCCTGTATTTCGGTGTTTCTCTGGTAGCTTAATGTAGTTATATTTACTGACACAAGGGGGCACCAGAAAACGCCTGTACAAACACCCAGGACTGTTGTTGACCCATAGCATGAGATGTTGCAGTATTTGTGCAACTTTTTTTTTGGTTTTAAACATTAATTAGTGGATTGTTAATTCGTACTATTTAATTTGAGTGGATTTTCCTGATTAAAATAGTGACTTGAATTGTGTTGAATTCCCCTGTTGACAGAGAGCTATGGAGCCAAAGAACATAAGAGAATGTTTTGGATCTTGGAAGAGTTTCTACTCTTCAGTGGGTCATAATCACAAACATTAAAGCATGTTAAAAGCTGATATTATATGTTTTTCTTATTGTCAACAAATACCATGAATAGATGGAAACCTAAGAATGCATTGATACTTAGAACAAGTATCATCTGTGTAGCTAAAGACTGATGAAGCGTATTCCACCGTGCTTCATTGTTGTCCCAAACTATTAAAGTTCAGTTTTCTTCTCTGTGTCTACAACAGAGGATTTCAGAGAGTATTAAGAAACGGACTACCACATTAAAGATTTGTTGATAGGAAAATATAAAACCAAGTCAGCCTTATCCTTTAAGATCAGTCATCACTGACTGATCTTTGTTAGGTTTTGAAAATTAGTTTGTGTTCATGTAATATGTCATAAAAGTTAAATCACTGCAGTCATGGTGACTCCAGAGTTATCCTGTTGGGAAAAAGAGACAGTAAGTGCAGGGGAAAGTGCACGCAGATATAAAATGTTATTGACCAATTTAGCATTGATCAAGGTTACCACAGGCCACACCCTCCAGTGCCACACAGGCATCAATATACAGCCAAATACTTATCGCCATGTTCTATAAAAAAAGATCCTGCAATTAAGTAACAGATTAACTTTACAGTTTAGATAAAGCAAATCAGGATACAGTGGATTTAACTAATGATACATGGCATACATTCAAATAAAAAGATAGGTGTAATATAAACTCCAACAGGCTTAACTGTAAATCTTTTTAATCACATGCTGTCTTCTTCACCTCTACCAGCTCAGCAGGCTTTTTTCTTCCATTCTCTCCGTATGCTTTACCCTCCATCTCATATTCTGTATGTTCATCACATTGTTCAAGAACTCCAACGCCTCCCATCTGAAGTTACATGACAGTGAGCCAAAGCCATTAGCGATGTCCCAAAATACCACTCAGAGATCTCTCTCCTCCTGGACAAATCACTGCATCTGGTGACAAATCCTGTTTGAGTCAGAGACGCAGCAATCGATGAGATGTGAAAGCAGAACTGTCTCCCTACACCCTTTCTTGATGTTTCTATTCCCTACTTTGATGCTTCTTTTTAATAAATTAAAAAGGCTCACTGAGGAAAGCATGTCAGTCATCTCTGAAGCTGGATTCTCACCTCTGTTGTTGTGCTGTAGTTGACAAGGACAAACTCAAGAAACATAATGAAGCTTTTTTCAATGTATGACCATTTTTAAGTTGTTAAAAATGTGATAAATGGCTTTGATTCTTAAGTTTAGGAGAAGACACTTAAATCCAGAAGAGTCAAGAAGGAAGTTATTTTAGCTCAGGTCCAATTGGGCCAATCACTTTGCAATTGTTAGCACAGACAGGACAAACTGTTCAGCCCATCTAAGCCTGTTCAAAGATTAGTGTAGATCGGGGCGATAAAAGCCATGCTTTCAGCAGGCGGTTCATGCAAAGTAAATGTCCTTGAGGGAAGATAAAAGACTTTACAGTATAACCTCTTATCTGTATTACAGTAATCATGATTGGAGTCGACTCTTCGGTGAAAGACTGCATTCATATTTCCGCAGCAGGTACGATGTGATGGAGCAACAAGGGCACAATGAAGGAATCCTAACACATGTTTCAGTACATACTGACCTTCAGCTCGGAAACCTGTACATTTTGTGACTGTGTTCAGCTGTCCAACGCATTTAATACAGTACTAATGCTGACAGCCCGTATTAATGTCTGTACTTCAAGACACAAAAACAGTAGTGGTTAAAACATGTGTTATTTGTTTTCTTAACTTCGTTGACCTTCTTTCTGGCCTAATCAGACAAGAGATAAGAAGAGTCAAACTTTCTGACACTAAAACATTGCTGTTATGTAAAAAAAAGAAGGATTTTTCTAACCCTGTCACTGGTCCCATCAACCTGTTTACTTTAATAATCTTAGTGTGTGTTGACATTCTAGTCCATTTATTCCAAATGTATGTAACTCATTTTGACATGAAGCCAGCAAGGAGCATGTGTGGGGCGAAATATTTGGTTTTCTGCCACTGAATTCATAAAAAAGAGATAGTTACAACTATTTCTGCAAAGGATAATCTTTTTGCCCTGTCACAACATGAATCTGTTGTTACAGTCAGCCTACAAAGTACAGTAATTCCTGACCTTATATCATTGTAGTGAGGTCAAGTCAACATTCCAAGGACTATTATATGAGGTGTTTAAGGAAAAGTACACACAACCACATGGGCTTTGTTGTGGTGGGGACGAGTTCACCTACAGGTGGGAGATCGACCTTCTGGTGACCTGGTGCAGACTGAACAACTTGGAGCTCAACGCTCTAAAGACAGTGGAGATGGTCGTGGATTTCCGGAAGAACGCAGCTCCACCCGCCGCCATCACCCTGTGTGACTCCCCCACCAACGCTGTGGAGCCCTTCAGCTTCCTGGGCTCCATCCCCAAGCTCCATCACCAAGAAGGCAGAGGATGTTCTTCCTGAGGCAGCTGAAGAAGTTCAACCTGCCAAAGACCATGATAGTGCACTACACTGCCATCATTGAGTCCATCCTCTGCTCCTCCATGAGCGGCTGGTACGCTGCAGCCACTGCCAAGGACAAGGGCAGACTGCAGCGCATCCTCCGCTCTGCTGAGAGGGTGATTGCTGCTATCTGCCTTCCCTCCATGACTTGTTCGCCTCCAGGGCAATGAGGCGGGTAAGAAAGATTGCAGCCGACCCCTCTCACCTGGACACAAACCCGTTGAGTCCCTTTCCTCTAGCAGGAGGCTGCGGTCCATCAGGACCAAGACCTCACGCCACAAAAACAGTTTCTTTCCAGCAGCATTTGAGCTCATCAATAAACACTTACTATTTCTTACTGTTACACACCCCTGCACAACTATTTTCTCTTTTAATATACACGTGACACTTCAATAACGTACTTGTTTGAATGTACTCTTATTTGTTTAACATATTTGATTGTACATTTTCATATTTTCAATTTATGTATTTATACTATTGCACTGTGCTTATTGTTATGCACCAATCACCTCGCCAATTTCCTTGTGTAACATACTTGTGGCTGCGGATTTACTACCAACAGCAATGTCATTTGGTAACCTGTTATGATAACTAAGAGTCATGATTCATTAATATTATTATGTTGTAAAGTATATTAATAGATTCAGCAAAAACCCTCAGATAGTCTAGACATAGAATGTCATTAACACCCTGAAGTTCACTCACTCTTATTATTACAATACAAGTTTCACTATCAGTGACATTGTTTCACTGTAAAACCTTATCACTGTGTTCTTTGGACAAGGAAGCCAGTCCCTCCCCTCTGTGCATATTTATGATGCGTCAATATGCTGACCAGGTATAACCACATAGATACTAATAATAATCACATGGAAAGACGGCTGACCAGAGAGAGACCAGAGGAGAAGGAACAGCTGCAGCAGAAAAGATCCACGGGGACAAAATCTGAGCACACCAGAGAGATGATGCTTCCACAGCTGGTTGTGCTCACAGCCCTGGGGCTCACGTGGCCGAAAGGTTTCTACTGTTCGACTAATTAGTTTCTCATGACAGCCTGCTGTAGTTTTAAAATCTGACCGGAGAAACGGATCATCACTGTTTTAAACTACTATCGAGGATGTAAACATTATAATTCATGTAGTAAACAAATTAAGGATCATTTGAGAAGTTGACTGGATTTGATGGTTCTGTAGTTCAATACTTCTTTTGAAATTATAACAAAATGGTGTTAAAGTCATGAGTGATTGGAGTAATATTTGTTCCACTAATGTAGCTTGTATATTGGTATCTTACTGTAATATGTAAGCATCTCTGAAGAGGAGTGGGTTGGAGCACTTTTGAGTTGAGCTCATAGAGACACGTTTTGATGTGTTTAACAAGTTGGAAGAAGAATATTTATTCAGAATATTAGTATGTGTACCTTGCTCAGCAGGCACATTTAAATACTCTGCATGCTTTTCCACTGTTAGTTATATTTAATCTACTAATCTAATCTACTATATATATATATATATATGTTTACAATGGTGTTTCTCATTCCAGTAAGTGGACTGCCTTGCGCTCAGATGTTTCACTCTCAGCCACCCCCTTCAAATGGTAAGTGAGATAATTAGAGCCTGGCTAATATTAATTGTAACTTGAATATATTAATTCTGTACTAAATACAAATTTAAACTACTTGTACTTTAATTGAGTGTTTCCATTCCCATGGGCCTCAGAGCTGTGATTCAATTTTAAAACAATGTATTTCTCTCAAGTTAACAGTGTTACGCCCTCAAATGTGGCCGTGCTTTCCTCCATTGGACTTCCCATGCAAAGGTGAGCACAGGTCCCAGTCATTTTGAGTGATATTTGCACCAGGAGGTTTATTCAACAATGTAGACACAGACACGGTCTTTTCTTTTCCTGCAGCACTGAGCTGACTACGGTGGTATCAAGACTCAGAGGTAAGATTAAAAGTTGTATTTTGTTGTTTGACATGTTCACAGCCAAATATTTATTGGATAGTTTCCTTAATACTTTAAAAAGTTAATTCATTCATTCATGATCTCCTTAGCATTTTCACATTTTCGTGTTGGTTTCAGTTGGTTGCAATCTGCAACCTCACCACTAAATAATGTAGAAATTGTTTGAGCTCTGCTGTGGTTTCACCTACAAGCCATGTGGGAAAAGAAGCTCTGGGTGTTGGGGTTAAACTTGTGTTATTGTCTCTCCATCAGAGCTGATGACACTGTTCAATCCTGCACTCATCAGTCTTCTTTCAGATGAAACAAACTTGTATGCCCCTCAGTTTGTTCAACACAGGTACAGACACACATGGAACATGAGAAATATCATACCAATGACTGGCTGCATCCAATGATTTGTTGTTTTCTCCTTGTTGTAGCTCGCTGGTGGAGCAGGCAAAGGAAGTGTCCCTCTCCATCCAAAACAGTCAGGTAGGTGCTTCAGTGTCTGCACTCCCATCTTAAGGGATCAAATAACGATTAGATAATCAAAAAGGGAAATAGTTCCTCATGTTTTGTTTTACTCCTACAGGTCATTGATTTGGATAGGGATTGGAAGCTGGTCCTTCTCTTTGCTCAAGTAGATCAGCTCTGTGCCTGTGAGCAGCAGCAGGTAAACAACAAAATACTTTAATTGATGTTACAAAACTCATATCACAGAAAGCTACAATAGAACAAATGGCATTTTAAGACTTACTTAACATCAGGACCCAGACGTCTATGCGAATGAGTTTCAACCAGCCTTCATTTTATTATTTATACCCCTTTCTTAATGTGACATAAACATACAGTTTGTGAAAAAAGGCCTATTGAAAGGCTCAAATAGAACAGATGGCATGAGTCTATGCTCAGTAAAGTTAAGGGCAGTCTGGAAGATGGTTATCACATCAACACTTATAATATAGATGATGGAAAATTGAAAACATTGTTTTTAGGTGTGATGCTGTGTGTGAATAATAATCAAGGCGGTACAAATTGATATAAAGGTTACTGCAGTTGCAAACGGTTGTGTTTGTGTGAAGTTTCAGTCTGTTATCAAAGCCGTGGTTGAAGAGGTGGATGATGCTCTGCAGCTGCTGCACTCTCAGGTAAATTTCAGATTATATACAGTATTGTTCATTCAGTATAACTGCATTGCTTATATTTACCCAATTGTCATTTTGTTTCATGCAGCTGAAGCGAGCCATCGTCAGTGTTGCATTGTGGGATGGAGAGCATGACAATTTCCACAACAAGTGAGTTCATTTGTAAAATGACAAATTTCTGGCTTGAAATGAAATGAGTGTTTTGTCTGGAGACTTAATCAAACACTATAAAGATAATGTTTCTATAAACAGTAATATACATAGTGAGTTTTAACGAGCAAATCTGTTATACTGATAGGATGTGTCGATGCATGGAGACAAATAATGAAGGAGAGACCAGACTTCAGAGGGCCATGCTGAGTCATGCTCTGCTGGTTTGTAGAGTATTCATCAGAATATCTAAAAGCTTCATTCAGTCCTTTACTTTTTTTTTTTCGCTGCTGTGAAATGTTCTTTCTCAACTCCTTTTCACTGAGCAGGAGTCTTTGGATGAGCTCATGATAAAGAGGCGTTGGTACGGTGAAAGAGAGGACTTCACTGTCATTGTGCAGAACACACCTTTCACCACATGGCCTTCTTCTGTCTCTGTGAGTTCACTTGCACCATTTTGCATCCCTTGTTAATCTGTACTGGAGGGGAGAGGAGTGTTAATCACAGAAAAACTAGGTTAAGGGGAGCAACACAACACTGCAATCAGGCTGTCTAAACACCATTTATTGTTTAGAAGCAGATGAGTGGGTTTCAAAAAACTTCAGTAAATAGATACAAAATGACACAATTTAGAAATGTGCATGTTTGCAGGTTTACAGCCATGCCACAACTACCATGCTGACTGATCAAAACTAAGATGAAACAAAACCCACTAACTTTACCTGTTAAAACAGAAGGAAGTGACCACCTCTATAGCTAACGTGCTAACAACTTACAGTTCCTTCATGTACTGGTGCTCTGTATGTAAAATGAAAATAATCTTAGAATCCTGCATGCAGTTTGTGACAGAGTCCTAGTTATCTTACTGAAAATGTACTTTCTGTATCTAATCTATAATGTTGTTGATTTTCTTGTTTTTAACAGAATGGGAAGCCTCTTTCTGAGCCACAAGCAGCTAAACAAGCTGATAAACTGATGGTGCAGATGTGGACAAACCTGGTGAGGTCTTAAGCAATCTATTCAACCTCCCGTACTCTTTCTCATACAGACACACAAACACAGAAGAAATGTTCAGATCCTTTAATCAAGGAAAAGTACTGATACTACACTGAAAATACTCCACTACAAGCAAAAGTCCTGCATTGAAACCCTTGTATATTAAAAAATATGTGAGTACAACGACTTCTAATCAAAGTATCGAACGTTAAAGTATACTCATTCGCAGAAAGGTTTCCCCCCTCAGTGTTTAAAGTAATACATGTGATTTTTTTTCTTTAAGTAATATTACTGCTGCATTAATGTGTATGTTGCATTTTACTGATGCAGATATTTATGGATGGGCGAATTTGAACTACTTTATATACTGTTAGGTAGTTTAATCGACAGCAATGCACTATATTCTATAAGATCATTATATATTTGTAGCATCACTTTCTGAATAGTTTATTAAGCTAGAAAAGTAGGAGAATGTTCTCAACCCATAAAGGCAGACTTAATCATTCAGTTTATCATGAAACACGCTAATTCATAATCACCAATGTAGGAGATACAAGGTTTTCACTGGGCAGCAAGTAAGTAAAAAGTATAATATTTGTAGTATAAATTAGAAGTATGAAGTTGTATAAAATTAGAATACTCAAGTAACTTAGTATCTTAGTTACATTCCACCACTACACACACATACACAAACATTCAGAGTCATTGTCCTCTCGGTCGTAAACAAGAAGACAATGAGTTTTCTGTCTTTCAGCTGCAACCCATAAGTGGGCAACATAACACAGAAGACAATGGAAATATCATCGCATTGCCATGTCCAACTGAGGTGAGGAACTGTGCCACAACCTCACACGTTATATCAGCATGTCAAAATACGCCATTAGATGTACTTCCAAGCTACTCTTCTACCCTTTCTCAACCATTCCTTTGTTTCCTTTTATCCCTCCTCCTCTCTCCGGCTATCTGCCTCCCTCCCATAGGACCGACCCTTCCTGAGGACGGAGGGAAACTCTCCTTCACATCACCATAGTGTTGTCTCTCCTCTCCTTCACCCAGTGAGTATAGTATGGTATTCAGCCCAGATGGAGGTGGTGGCAGCGTTGTACGCTTTAGTTCTGACTGTGGATCTGCTTTGTGTGCGCGGCCAGTTTACAGGCACAGTGATGCCCTGTGAAGACCTCGGGCCCTCACCCTCCATACCCACCTCAGGTACGGTAAGATGGCTCACACTGACATGCTAGGCATTTATCAGGCATTTTTCATGGCTTTTCATGTTGCAAGACACGCATATTGAAGTTGATTGATACAATTTTGTCTTTCTTTTTTACTTAAATATGTATGTACATAACAGATGAAAATACAAAACAAAGGCATCACATTGACATAACAAATATACAACACCCTATATTGTTTTCAATAATCTGTATATTTCTCTTTTTTTAACCATTCTGGTCTTTTGCCGATCTCCGTTTAAATGACCTTTTATGTCATTTTTATATTATGTGATATTGCTTCTGATAATATATAATATACTGTATTTGTGTCCTACTATAGTACTAGTGTAATTAGAGCTACTGCTATATTATTATAACTACACATATTATATTAGTATTATATTACATTACAGTCTCTCTGAAAGTCGTGTGTTGTCTAACTTATTAATCTTAGAGCCTGTACTGTCCTGACTTGTCTACTTTATTTTCCCAGTTCATGAACTCAGGCCTGGAGATATCAAAGTGGTGGCTGCGGTTGGAGATTCTCTGACAGTGAGTCATTTTTTAAGTAGATAGAAAGATTATACAGTCCAAAGATCTCAAGGTCTTGGTAGATATTTACAAGATAATCATACTAGAGAAATGGAAAGATTAATTTAGTACAATGGTAAAACAAGAGCCTGATATACTGGTTTACTGTACACTATGGAGAACTTCTGTGTTATTTCATCACTGTCCTGTTCTATCCATCAGGCGGGAAACGGTATCGCATCTAGCCCCAATGACGTCCTGGATGTCCTGAGTCAGTACAGAGGTTTATCCTGGAGGTAACTTCAGACTCCCCAATTATCACACAACATTGCAACATAATTCTTATGTTATATGCTTTGCAGTGTTGGTATGAATGTGGTTCTACGGCCATCCATTGTTTTAGTTGTAAAGTCCTTTTAAGTCATATTTTCAACATCATATTATATGTTTTTTGCAGTATTGGTGGAGATGAAAACCTCACAACTATCACCACGCTGCCCAGTGAGTCTTCTTAAAGATGTGTGTCAAATAACATAAAGTCAGGCTTTGTTGTTGTGGGATTTTTATTGTTATTTACTTTGTTATAACAGACATCTTAAAACATTTTAACCACAACCTGACGGGCTATTCTGTTGGCATGGGCAAGCAGCAAACTCCTCAGGCTTTTCTCAACCAGGCTGTAGCAGGAGCTAAGAGCAGGTGAGGATCAAAGCACAAGTCCATTTGATATATCATTTATTGTTAATTGAGGTTATTAAAAGTAATAAATAAAGTTCATTCTTGAATTCAGAAAAAGCAGTTTGACTGTATAAACCCGGCCTTAAGGTCCTCTTACTGGCTTTTTCTAGACCTTGAATCAACATTATTTTATCAATATAAAATTTATTTGATAAAAAGTTGGAAGAAAGTAGAATTTAAAGTAGAATTTATATGAATATACAGTATATTAGTTAAAGTAGCTTTTAACTGTCTGATTTTCATTTCATTGGGATATTTTGTTTTGTTTGTGTTTTAAGGAGCATACCAACACAGGTGCGAGCCCTGGTGGCAAGGATGAAGAATGACTCTGTAAGTTTAAAGTTGATATTTATTCTTTACCATATTGTAAATTTTCCAGCCTCACTATAAAAACTAGACTACATATACGACTCACATTCCCTCACACTCTTGTTTCTTGTGCAGAGAATCAATTTTGAATCAGATTGGAAGGTGATCTCCCTTTTTATTGGTGGAAATGACGTCTGTGACCACTGCTTGAACTCTGTAAGTACTACAGTGATAATTCATCAGTCGTTTCATGGAGCGGCCAAAAGACACAACGTGAAAATGTTTTCCTTTTATTTACAGCTTCTTTACTCTGAAGATAATTTTATTCGTCATATTCGAGACAGCCTGGATTATCTACACAAAGAGGTAAAGATTAAAAGACATGCAGCTACATTTGATATATAGATATATGTTGGTTGGTTTATGATCATTAACTGAGCTTGTTTCTGTCAGGTGCCTCGAGCTCTGGTGAATTTAATAGAACCTCTTCATATAACCCCTCTGAGAGAAATGCACATTGACGCTTCACTTAAATGTCCTACTTGGCTGGTAAAGTAAGTATTGCTTTAATCTGCTTTTTCAAAATCTCATTGATATTGACAATCTAATAAATGATCATAAACAGTGGTTTAAACGACTTGTTGTTCTTCCTTTGCCAGTATTCTGTGTTCTTGTGTTGTCTTGCCAAAGCCTGGCTCTAAAGCTCTGCAAATTGTGGAGGACATCAATAGAAGCTATCAGGTAGGAACCCCCCTTCCTAAAAAACATACTAAGAATGTCAAACAGTCCAGCTCGTCTTTAGCCATTGAGACCATCTCTTTCTTTCTTTAAGCGTGTACTGCATGGACTTGTGGAGTCAGGCCGGTACGACACTCGCTCAGACTTCACGGTGGTCGTCCAGCCTTTCTTCAGAGAAATCATTGTCCCCAAACTGCCGGTCAGTAACAAAGCTCTGTCTTTCATATGTGGACTGCACAGACTTTATGGGAGTCTGGTCCCATCACTTTATCCAATACATAACCACAGGCTTAGCACCAGAATCATCTGCTATACTATACAGTGTTTAGCAGTGTTTTAGCATACAAGCGTACAATTATTGTTAAAACTAACCAAAGTTGGAATTTGTTAACAAACTATGCCGTCTGGTTACAGACATTTTGGGAAATATCTATCATGAATAACTGAATTTGAGGAATAAAGTTTAAAAGTCATAAAGGCTTCAGTCAACTACCGTTTTTTGTCTTTTACCACTTTTAAATAATAGTCAGAAATCCTTAAGGCTCATACATGTAGTGTACCTTTTCCACAGGATGGCCGTGCTGATCGCTCCTTCTTCAGCGCTGACTGCTTCCATCTTAGCCAGAAGGCCCAGACGCTGATGGCTCGCTCCCTCTGGAACAACATGGTATGTGTATATATATATATATATATATATATATATATATATATATATATATATATATATATATATATATGATAATCCCCATTGATTCCATGCTTTAAATTGAAAGGAAAAGCTCATTTTGAATTAAGAAATGCTGAATGATACTCAGCGGTCACTCTAACTCATGTTTTCCCAGCTGGAACCTCTGGGCAATAAGACTACCTTACAGGATTTTTCTGCAGACACTGTCCTGAAATGTCCAACCAAGGTGGGAAATTGTGATTAACTAAAAGAAGATATGATGGCAAATGTGTTTTTTTTAAACCCAGTGAGGATGGGTGCTATAAATGCATTTCCAATGCTTCTGTTATTACAAGTATAAAATATTGCTGAATGTACTTAATTTCACTATATTTTAAGGCCATCATGTAATGCAAGTCCTCTCCTTTGTCTGCAGACTTCCCCATACATCCGAACCTATAACAACAGCGATTACATATATGCTGGTCCTTCTCCAACACCAGGACCTATCACAGTAAGCATTTCCTCTATCTGAGAGGCTGAGAAATTACTTCTAGGACAAATAGAATATAGATTGATTAACTAAAGGCCTGAATGAAGCTAACATCTAACAGAAACTCATATAGCGTTGAAACTGTTTATTAATTAACAGAACATACATCATTAGCAAATTTTATAATCGATAAATCATTTTAATAAATTTTTTTCATCAAGGAAAAAGTCCAAACATTCTCTGGTTCCAGTTTCTTAAATGTCTTAAATGTATCATCTGTTTTATATGATTATAAATGTAGTAGTTTGTAATTTGTAATTTTTGGTTGCACAAAAAAAGCTGTATAAAACATGGCCTTAGTCTCTGGGGACTTCCGATGAGCATTTTTCTCTATTTTAGAACTGGGGGAGTGATTTCTCCTGTGTGGACATTGCTCCATCTGAAACTGTGCCAACTTCAGGTGAGACAGACTCTGCATTATCAGTAGACGATCAATACGAGATTAAATGTCCTCTTTCAGCTGAAAGCTGAAACAAAGACAGCTATGCATACTAGTGACACTAAGAGTGAAAGGGCTGATATCCCAATGTTCCCCCGAAGGCCTTAAACCCTGAACTCTCTGGGACTTACTGAGGTCACGAGGTAAATGGTTGAGTGTGAGAGACAGTAACAGCTTGAAATGGTGTAAATATGAATGGGACAGCACTTTGCTGTTGTTACCATAACGTAAAACATGTTACATTCAATTGTGGGTATTTATTTTTATTTCTGTAGAAATGTGGACTTTGCCCAAAGGGCTCTTTATGAACCCTTAATAAAAGGCTTCATAAAGGGATCAAAATGTCCCAAACTGTGAGTGTGGAGATTGGGACCTGGCCAATGTCTCATCAAGATGATTTAACAGCTGCTCTACTAATTTACAAATTATACACATACTGTTACATAGGAGATGCTTATAATAGGAGATGGCTAAATGCTAAATATTACATTGTATATGGATGATCTTTGTGGTTTATCTTTGTGTCAGTAGGCTGAAACTCTTGTATGTCTTTAACTCTAGTTCACAATCTGAGACCAGCAGACATCAAGGTGGTGGCAGCACTGGGAGACTCTGCAACGGCAAGTGTCGTAACACAATATCCAATTTAGAAGTACAATAGACTTAATGTAAAAAAAAATTGAAAATCACACGTGTTTTACCTTAATCAGTATAGACCATGAATACTTAACAGATTTTAGTTGTTTTTGCTTCATGTAGAATATGTTTCTGTGTGTGTGTTTAACAACCACTGTCAACCTGTCAACCGGAATCAGCTATTCAGTGTCATTAAACTATGAACTGTCTAATCAATTTGTTATCAGCCACAAATTTTGCCCCGGTGATGATAATCCCTTTTATGTGTCTAGCTTTTGATGTTGCAGCATGATATTTGTGTTTAATTGTCCCATTGTTTGGCTTTCACAGGCAGGCACTGGCGCTAAGGCAAAGAACCTGTTTGGCCTCAATATAGACTATAAAGGAGTATCATGGAGGTTCGACATGCATGTTGCGTGAATGAGGTTTACATTAACCATCATATTTTTTACGAGCCTTGCTGATGTTTGTTGGCTTTTTTTGCAGCATTGGAGGGGATGAAACTCTGGAGACGGTCACAACACTCCCAAGTGAGTTTACGCCACTTGTTTAGGGAAAAGATGATGTGTCTGTGAGACACTATATGTGACAGGAATAACAATATATCCAACATTATGTTGCAGAGGAGCATTTTTTGTAATATTGGAAATGTATCACACATTTTTAACCTTAATAGTTTTAGTTTCTCAACACTTTTCTTTCAGGTCCAGATCAGTCCCATAAGTCATACAAAGATAGTCTTCTGTTCTTACATGAGGCCCAATGTCTGTTGTTTCTTAGGCATAGATACCTAAATGGGAGCCACCATAACCACAAGCTTCACTTAACAAGACGGAGAAAAAACGTTTACTCAGCTGCTAGAGCGACAGGAACCAGCTCTGCACTACCTCTCAGCTGGTACTCAATCCTTTTTCCTTGTCATCCTCTCAGACATCTTGAAGAAGTTCAACCCTTCCTTAAAGGGGTTCTCCAAAGGCCAAGGCTCGAGACAGAAGGCCTTCAACGTAGCTGTACCTGGAGCTAAGACCTCGTATGTGCATATTCTTTTATTTCCTCCACGTGGGTTAAACACTTTTGAACGACCCATCGCCACCTCTTCAACGCCTACTTACTTTTACTTTTTGTTGGGTTACAGAGAGATCCCAGTACAAGTCCAAGCTCTCATCAAGGCCATGAGAGAACATAAGGTAAGACTTTCCCCAAATTAAATAATGATATCAGATTGCTTCAAAAGTTTCTGCCTCTTCTCATGTTCTATTCACATGATACACAGGAGGTGGATTTTGAAAAGGACTGGAAACTTGTGACAATATTTGTTGGAGGAAATGATCTTTGCAATTATTGCATAGACCAAGTAAGTGTTCTTTAAAATATGTGTATTGTACATACATTACTGAACATACCACACTCGTGTATGTTTTTAAGCTGCAGTACGAAACAATACTTCAATATTTTTTCTGCAGAATAATCTGTCGCCCAAGAACTACAGCCACAATATTATGCTCAGTTTGGACATGTTTTACAAAGAGGTGAGATATTAAACACAATAAGTTATTGTCATATATTGCCCTCGTGAGTAGAAGTGTGTCATGTTTTCTTCTTCTCTCTCTTTCTCTCTCCCTCTCATTGTATCTTTAGGTACCGAGGCTGTTAGTTAATCTTGTGGCAATCTTGCAGATAGATCCATTGAAATCCGTATCAAGGAACACGCTAGGCTGTTCACTCTTGCAGAGGTTTGTTGAGCCCGTTTTCACTCTGTTTCAGCTTGACATCTGGCCATCTTGGTCCTAGTGGAGACCGAAGCAGAGCTAAAGGAGAGTGAATGTTGGATATACATTTGTCGGTGGATCCACCACAACTCCAAATGAATGACACTGTTGCTTTGTGTCTGCTGGATGTGTGATGTTTGCAATATCAATTTAAAGGGGACATGTCATCGCTGTGTTTAAAGCATGTTTCTGCTGCCCTAAAGTGGTAACAAAAAACAAATTCGGTTTAACCATCAAAAGATTGGTGTAGTTTCCCCAAAATTATTTAAATCTCTTAAAGATAGAGTTTATTCATTTAAGCATCTTGTGAAAATCCAGATGTTCTCAAGCAGATGAGAGAATTAAAAGACAGGCTTTCCAAATTGGAAAAGCAGGAGTTAGTTATGTGGATTAGATTATTCAGCGATGTTTGTGTTGATCTTTTGATATTTTCACGTCTCTCACTCAGAATTGTTTTGGCATTTCAACTTGCGTACGTGAAGCCAATATTACGAGTAACATTTCAGTTGTTGCAAATACCTCTGGTTCAGTTGGTTTGCATAAACAGCCCTTACTGTTAACTTCTCGAACCATCTATTTCCAACTGATCAGTCAAGAATTTAAATTTGGATTTCAAGAATCTCGGCATGCAAAGGTCTTTATTCTGATTCCTGGATTTGGGATCAGCTCTCTCCTCATATCAGCAAAAAAAGAATAAACATGAATATATTTTTCACAGGACCAGATGTCCCTGTGTTATCAACCCAGTTGAAAACTCTCCAGAGTTTCAAGAGCTAAAACGAATCAATCGCGAGTATCAGGTAAAAACACAGAGCTCTTTTAATCATTTAAATTAATTTTCAAAATGTGGTTCTCTCAGTCATTCCGCCAATTATTTTTTTTTCCCCAGGCTGAGATCCAACATCTTATTTCTGGAAATCGCTATAATGGAAAAGAAGATTTTGCTGTTGTCCTTCAACCCTTTTTACACAATTCCTTCATTCCTCATATTGGAGTGAGTTACAGAGACAAACCAATGTATCCAAACAAGCTTTTGGACATAAATAATGAAATATACCTATCCTAAAAATCCACTCCTTTCACCAGGAGGGTGAGGTTGACTCAAGTTTCTTCTCTCTGGACTGTTTCCACATCAGTGAGCGAGCTCATGCTGAGATGGCCGTTGCCTTGTGGAATAACATGGTGAGCGTGCAGTAATGTACCAAACTGCAGCAGGATGACCAGTGTTTCCAAGTGTGTTGTGATGGTTTTAGCCAGTTGTTCTTATTGTCTTCAGTTGGAGCCCATCGGCAGAAAGCAGACGTACAACAACTTCACATACGACCGCTCTAAGATTCATTGTCCCTCTGAGGTATGTTTGGAGAATTATGAAGTCTGGAGAGAAATCCCACTGCTAACCACTCAAATTATCATTGTATCACCAAACTATATCTACTTATTTATTCATTTATTTATTTAGTTTTAAGTATTGCTTAGTCTCACTTTTATGGAAACCAAATGTGTTGAATATAAAATAAATAAGACTGTTTGTCTATCATATAGGATACAGATACTATAACATAGCAGTTAACTTAAGACAATACATTTTAAAAACACAGCTCAAATATAATGAAACATGTAAGAAGTAACGATTATGGAAATAACTTATTTTAACTTTTAGTTATCCGTACCATGCTTTAGTTTTATGGACAACATTTTCTATTATGCAGTTATAGTTTGTTGTATTTTGTTTGTTTGGTTTCTCTGTGTCCATGTTTTACATTAAATTAAATGTATATGCTTCTGTTACCAGACTTAAATATAATGATTAATAATAATAATAAATATTCCCTTATTAGTCCCAAAAGAGTTTGCAAAAATGGCCTTTTGAAATAAAAACTACTGAAGTTACATTAAAGCAATTTAACTCTGAGCTTGATTATATTATCCAACAATTTTATGATGTATAATTTGTCTGTATTTATTTATTTTGATAATGATTTCCTCATGGCTCATCTATTTAATATAAAACACTGTGTCTCCATATTACTTAACTCATCAAGCTGTAATCCTTTAACTGAAGTGTGGGTCTGTGGAGTTGACTTTTCAATATATTTGGACACAATGTCTAAACGATTCTCCCATATATATTTTAAAGTTCTTAATTTCTGATATTTCTGCTCTGAACTCTGGTATGTTTCCTATAGAACAATCCCTTCATCTTCACTGAGATCAACAGCCTACCAAGTCCACCAGTAACCCCCACCACCACCACAGCAGCATCCACAGCCACCAGTACCGACATCCCTTTGGCCATGTGCCCTTCCTCTTTGCCCGTGTGGGTGCCAGTGATCGTGGGAATTGCCGGTTTACTGGTTGGCATTGTTATTGCTTGGCTAATTCTCGCCAGCTGTAAGCCTCGTAAAAGTAAAGTGGAGAAAGCAGTAGAAATGAAAGGAACTTTATTTTGATAGTTGTTGTTGTTGTTATCAAGCTGTAAAGCTGCATCAAGCAACTTGTTTTTACCGCTAGAGGGCAGATATACTCCGACACTTGCCGTGACTATTTCTTGACTAGAACCCGGAGGGAACCCACGCTGCCACGGGGAGAACATGCAAACTCCTCACAGAAGGGGCGTCCAGACCGGTAACGGACCCTGACCCATCTTGCTAGGCGACAGTGCCGCCAACCCACCATTCAGCAGACATTGTGAAATATCCCATATGTAATAGAGTGACCTTGTTAATTCCTAATGTTTTGTACATTTCTCTTCTCATTTTTATTTATAGATAGAATAAAATCTCTCCAATATTGGAGACATGGTTGATTGACTTTTTTTAAACAATAGTATCGCACCGAAGTCTCTTGATTGATTTTTTTTTTTACGGGATATGACAATTATTCAACAAGTGTTTGATGGATTTTCATGAAAGTTTGTCGGGACACTTGTTGTTTTGATGATCCAACCATAAGGTTGGCCTTTGTTGTTTTGGGGTGAAATGTCTGGATTGGATAGATAGCTACTAACTTGTTTGGACATTCATGCCCTCTCAGGATACATTTTCAAGTGTAAAGTAGTACATGTATTACATTCAGGGCCAACCAATGGCCTTGATGCTCCAGACAGAGTGGAAAGTGAGGAACAGACAAACATATTGTCGGCAATAAGAAAAATACAAATTGCATTTCCCCACACTGAATGACTGAATGTGAAGGAGCAGTAGTACTGTTGGATCGCCGAGGTAAAGCTCAGAGGCTTCATCCTCTCTTTCAACACTTAGCCAAAATAGTCATTCTGGGCCAATGAGAAGAAATCCGTCACCTGCCATACCTGTTGCAAATAAAAACACAGAGACTTAATTAAAGCATGATCTAATAAAAACATAAAGGTTCAAAACATAGAGAGAATGCATTTAATCTACCATCAGAACGTTGTACTTTACTTGCCTGTAGACAAAACTGTGCTGGAAACCAACTTTTGTGCATCATTCCCTGATGTTTTTCAACTAAGTAATTGTAGTTTGGTGTTTGTGTTCATGTTTATCTATGTGTATACATAGATAATAAGAACATAATAAATTGAGATTTAATTGATTGATATACAATTTTGAAGTTTTCCCTATTTGATTTGATTAATAATTCAGTTATTAATAATGTTACATATTTTGATATTAATGAATTATTATTTATGAAATCTTCTACAAGCAATAATGCTACAACGACTTCAACATCAACATCTGTATGTGCAAGAAAATGTATTGATCTAAAAATATCTAGGAAGCTGATCAAATATTCAAATTGATTGTTCTTCACGAAATGCCTGTTCTTCACTTTCAGACTTGCCTGGAAGAAAAACTATTGGAAAGATAAATATTCTATATATTAATACTACTATTACAAGTTTTTGTTTGTTGTGCATATCCTTTCTCGTGATTTTTTAGTGTACTTAAATGAAAAACTGACTATGATTCAATATTACAACACAAAGTGGGGTCTGTTTATAAGCACTGTATATTTTAGTGTCGTTTTATTTGTTTGTTTTTATAAAAAGTATAAAATACTTTGAGATCGTACTTAAGTGCAGTCTCCCTGACCACCTAAGGGCAACTCAGACACTGAACTCTTTTAAGACTGGCCTAAAAACCTTTTTTGTTCAGGAAGGCATTTTTTTACCTTGTGTTGATTCATGTCAGCTATAAAAAAATATTATTATTATGGGTTGCTTTAACTATGTTTTTATTTGTTTTACTATATATTGGCTTTGTGGTAGTTTCTTTTGAAAGAAAAGTGCGTTTAAAAATGAAATGTATTATTATTAGTACTTAATTAGTCTACTTAGTTATCCCACCACAGTGGAAACGTGTGTGTCACTGTGCCTGCCTGGGAAGGCTGAAGCTCATTTGAGCCTACAAGTCAGCGTTCAGGGCTATTTTGCCCGTTGTCCTGCCTCTGTGAGTATCAGAAACATGGCGGAAAGCGAATTGAACATTGACAGTCTCATATCTCGACTACTGGAAGGTACTGTAGCAACGTGATAACCTTTCTTCCCACATAAAAAATGACTGAATTGTACATTTTTGTTTCTAACTACTAACTTCACGATACGTCAAAAACATGTTCGCATCTCCGCTGTCGTTCCGCAGCAACCCGTGAGCTAACGTTAACCGTGAAGCTCTCTGCTGAAGGAGAAACGCAAACGATAGTGAACGTTAGCATGATGTCACAGTTCCGTGTCGCTAACCGTTCGCTTAGGTTGGCTTGTTAATCAATGTTAGTCGTGGCGCTGTGCGTAATACAAGAAGGGAGAGTGGCGTAACTGATCCAGCTAGAGAGCTAACTAGCTAGCTAGCTAGCTAGCTAGCTGTCTCTGTCGACCAGTGCCACTACTTCACGATGTGAAGGCAAACCAGCCGACTAATGTGAGCAGAGACTGGCAGGTTCATGTTTTATCGTTAAGGACGGGATATAGTGGGGAGAGAAATCACCGTGGAAGTATGGGGTTGCAAAGTAACATTACTACCTGTTCTCCTTGGCTAGGCTAGCACTTCGGCTACCACCCAGGACACGCCCCCTTACGAAGGAATACCTGCATAACTACCTACTGTTTTAGAGTCATCGTTAGTTTCTAAAGTTTTTTCCTAACCCACATATTAAAACGACTACACTTGTATTTGTGTCCCTCCTCAACATAATGGAGGCAAATTAAACCACGTATCATTCTGCATGTTCAAAATGGAAATAAAGGATAAATCAAAATTTGATGATGACACAATTCTGATCATGGGAAATGTATAATTTATCAAAACCAAATTTAGGAAAACGGCTCTTTTTTTTTTTTTTCCTGGCTTGGGCCACACTGCACTCACTTCATGCTTCATTGTGTTGGCTGGAATATGGTATCACTATCAAAGTATTTTGTAGTAATTTTAACACACTTTTTTTTTTAGTGTTTTTTTAGCATCAGTAATATTTGTGAACATCAATGTGAAACAGGCAGGTAATTTATGATCAGTTGAGATCAGTTCACACTGATTCAATGCCTTCTTAAATTACGTAAAATACATCTGCAATTTCCCCACTGCGGGACTAATAAAGGATTATCTAATATATTTTAATGCAATGACTTTTTTTGTGGTGACAATACTGATTTAGCCTACACATGTTGTTCCCATTGTCATGATGTAGAGTGTGATGTATATTAGTTCTGATGGCAGGTTACTTAATGCTTCATTTTTCTAACGTCTAGTGTCAAATACTTGAGACTCAGCCGATGTTGAACTCTTTTGTCTTTTAGTGCGAGGATGTCGTCCAGGGAAGGTTGTACAGATGACAGAGGCTGAGGTGAGGGGGCTCTGCATCAAGTCCAGAGAGATTTTCCTCAGTCAGCCGATCCTGCTGGAACTGGAGGCTCCACTCAAAATCTGCGGTGAGGACAGCACCGATTACTTAGATATATGTAAAAAAAAAAAGAAAAAACGTACATATATCCCAGTGCAGGGTGGTAAAACAATTGTGATAGTTAGAGGCAACCTTAGAAACTTTGCATTGTTTCTTAAGCCCTGCGATGCCACCAGGATATGTTAAAAACACACACAGTCACTCAAAGATATATCTATTCTGTTCATTAATTCCACATTATTGATTGAGATTGTAATATTACTTGCAATTAGACGCAATTGAAACATTTGATGGACATATCCTTCCAGGTGATATCCATGGACAGTACACAGACTTGCTGAGGCTTTTCGAGTATGGAGGTTTCCCACCTGAGGCCAACTATCTGTTCTTGGGAGATTACGTGGACAGGGGGAAGCAGTCGCTGGAGACCATCTGCCTACTGCTCGCCTACAAGATCAAATACCCAGAGAACTTTTTCTTGCTCAGGGGGAACCACGAGTGTGCCTCCATCAATCGCATCTATGGCTTCTATGATGAGTGTAAGTTGGAAAACACACCTGTTTGTTATGCTACATGTGCATACTGTTCACAGTCCTAATTGTTAGTTGGCTATTGCAAAACCTCAGAAGAAGAAATATCAAATCTTAATGTAGTAACTCATTAATATTAGTTAAAAGACATTTTTTGAAATTGCTTGTCTGTTTTTTGTCTTGTTAATTTTTTCCTCAGGCAAACGCAGGTTCAACATAAAGCTCTGGAAGACCTTCACAGACTGTTTTAACTGTCTGCCCATTGCGGCGATTATTGATGAGAAGATCTTCTGCTGCCATGGAGGTTTGTGAAGTGATATAATGTAACCACATGTTTAAATTGCGATAAATCACGTATGACATTATGGCGCTATTGTGAATGCCATTCTTTTTTTTTTTATCCTGTTTTTGTCTTAGTAAAATACCTGCAACTCATCATATTTCCATTTTGCTTAAGAATGAATACAAGGGATCTTTTCACTGATTCGCATACATTTACAATTATCTGTTCTCCTCAGGACTCTCACCTGATCTACAGTCCATGGAACAAATTCGGCGCATTATGAGACCCACTGATGTCCCAGACACAGGTGTGTTTGTGTTGCTTAATATACAATCATTTGACAATATGAACATTCAATAGTATAGTGTGTCATACAAAAAAGTGAATGTCCAGATATAGTTAATAAAATGGAATTGTAATATTATGTGACTCCTAAAGTCAGAGTGATTGACTGCTTGACTTTACTGTTGTTTGTGTCAGGGTTGCTGTGTGACCTGCTGTGGTCGGATCCAGACAAAGACGTCCAGGGCTGGGGGGAGAACGATCGGGGAGTTTCCTTCACCTTTGGGGCCGATGTGGTCAGCAAGTTTCTCAACCGTCACGACCTGGACCTTATCTGCCGAGCACATCAAGTAACTATTGTGCCGTTTTGTGATTTTAAGATTAAGAGAATTTTGCCAACCAGTAAGTGGCTGTGTATTGTTGCAATGTGGGTGGTATGCACAAATGAACGATGTGAGAATAGGGTGGGTGGACCATGGACCCTCGGCTCTTATTTTAGCAGTGTTGGAATGTAACTAAGTACATTTAGGCTACTTAAATACTGTACTTATGTACAATTTTGAGGTACTTGTACTTTGATTTAATTTATTTAACTTTTTACTTCTCGTAATATCAATTACTAGCTACTTTGCAGCTTCAGATGTTATATATAGCCTAATTATTAAGTAGTTTAAGTTACCTCCACCTTTACCAGCTGCAACATTAAAATCATCAACACATTAATGTTACGATGTAGAATGCAACTTTACTTTATTGACAGTATATTATGTAGTCGTACTGTCGGTTTTTCATCCACAGCATTTAAAATCCGCTGCTCCTCTCCTAGAAAACAAAGCTTTGAATTAGAATATGAAAATGTTATTGTCGTATTGTTTCACGGTGGTTCCATTTTAAAGCAGAAATTGAGAACAGGGCCTCTGTAGAGACACACACACACACACACACACACACACACACACACACACACACACACACACACACACACACACACACACTGCCACACACTTATGACGAGTGGTTCATAAGTGATGACTGATAGGGATACATGCAGCTTTACTTCCCTGTAGGTTGACTTATCTTATGTTGACATAGCAGCACTACTGACTAGACTTTTAGTGTGGTTTTTGGTAACTTAAAATAAACCACGAGAATTGTGACTTATTACCCTGTTAAGGGCTGCTACTTCTTTTTCGATTACGTGCTAATTATTTTCTTAATTTATCAGTTGAATTGTTTGCTCTGCACAATGTCAGAAAATATTGGAGCCCAGGGTTGCATCATTTTGTTCTGAGCTAGAACCAGTGAAATTGGCAAGTTTGCTTAAAACATATCTTCAGTGATGTATCATTTTCCTTTGATCAACCTATTGTTTATGCTTTAATCCTGCTATCTTCCAGGTTGTTGAAGACGGTTATGAGTTCTTTGCCAAGCGACAGCTGGTAACGCTGTTCTCTGCCCCCAACTACTGCGGGGAGTTTGACAATGCAGGTGGCATGATGAGTGTTGACGAGTCCCTTATGTGCTCCTTTCAGGTAGAGAACTCTCCGTTTGTTGTAGCGTAACATAAACGCTGATTTGTGGGCTTTAAATGTATTCATCAGGACCATCATCCTCTCTTTCAGATCCTGAAGCCGTCAGAAAAAAAAGCAAAATACCAGTACGGCGGGGTGAATTCAGCAATCCCTGTCACCCCGCCTCGCACCGCTCAGGCACCAAAAAAGAGGTGAGCGGCTGAGCCCTGACTCTCCTGCTCCTCCCCGGTTGATCACTGGCCCACGTCCCTGCAGGCTGCCTCAAACACTCCAGCCTTCTCTCAGTCAGCTTGTTCATGTGGGGGGGAAAAGGAGAGAAAAAGAAAAAAAACTCCAGGAGTGTCTTTTGCTTGTTCTGTGGGTATTTTTATGAACATGTGTTTTTCAATTTCTTATTTGATGCCATGGTCAGCATTTACTTCCTGCTACTCACTTCATTCAGCAATATTTAAACCAAACTCTTGTGGAATGGGCAAGATGTTAAGAAAAGATGCTTCTCTTCCTTCACGTTAACAATTTCCATAGTGATTTTGTGAATGCATGCACGCTTGTGAGATTGATTTGGGTTCTTTGCTCTAGCCAATGTAAAGTCCATACATTCTCACAGACAACAGGGCTAATTGTTTCTCGTCCTACTGCCATTGCACACTTCTATGCTGGATGAAGTGCTACACTTCTTAATGGAATAGTTTTACATTTTGGGAAATATGCTTGTATGCTTTCTTATAAAGAGTTAGATAAGGAAGTCTACACCACTCTCCTTTCTGTCCAAAATGAAACTGACATCAGCAGCTGGCTAACTTGGCACAAAGACTGGAAACGGTTATTCTGACTCCGTTAACTGCAACAACATCCACCTACCAGCAACACAGTTTGTTTAATCCATTTCTTTTGTATGGAGTAAACAAACTTGAAGAACAAATGTGAAGCATTGATCTTCTTATCCACATTAACTCTCGGCAAGAATGCAATTAAACATATTTTCCTAAGTGTACGTTTTTCTTGAAGAATTGCAAGTTAGAATTCCCTTCGACTTAAGAATGTTTTATCCATAGAGATATCAATAATATCCTGATATTTTGATGATGCAAGAAAAAAATATTGCAAACATCTTGCAATTTTCAAGCATAATTGTCTAAAAGCCTTTAAAGCCTATTTTAACGTGTTTGAAAAGTTCACAGCCATCTATGCGGTACCTTTTACTAGGACATTCAGTAGATGCTCTAAATTAGATCAGTTTTTGATGACTGATGTAAACTGATTGTATGTGGGAACCAAGAAAAGTAAAGATGGATGAAAATGATGGCAGAAACTGAGGTGAAGTATAGGATTTAAAAGGTGTGAGTACATTCATCTTAACAGCAGCCGATGTTGACCTCGTACACTGAACATTGTTGCGCTTCCAGTTAGGCCTGTAACGATAACCACTTATGTTGGACGATGTATTTTTCCAGAAATAATTCCGATTGCTTATATCAATGTATTGTTTTAAGATTATTTGATATTTATATAATGATAATTGAATAGCATTATAATGTGAGTACACCCATTCGAAGAGCAATGAACTAAATTCACACAATGTACAAGTCTTGTAATGGGAAAACCCTGCGTTTATTATGGCACCATGTTGGCTAAAATGTTTATCACATTCTTATGTAAACAAACATGCATGTAAACATAACATTGAGATCAGAACAAATGATTGAGGTCATGTCAATTTATCATATGATAAATTGACAATGTAAAACGTATTGAGGTTATGTCCATATATTGTATAAGTCAAAGTAATTATCGCAACAGGCCTACTTCATTGCATGACATTGTAAAGGGGTCAAAATAATCAAGGCAAGACGATGTTTTTTGATTATTGTTGGCTAGTTATATTGGTTATATATTTCCAACTCCTTAATGAACACTGAACCAATGTATTTTTTATTTATTTAAATCTCGCCTTTTGCTTTGTAAATTTTGTTGGTCTTCAACTTAGAAACAGTATGTTCAGACGTTTTGAGATTTGTACGAGTTTGTTTGAAATGAGTGAAATAAAAGGTGTTGAGCCTGCTCTGTTTCTCTTAAATTAAGTTCTGAGTAACAGAAACAAATGATCGTTAACTATGTCCAATGAAGGCAGATGCATATCACAAGAGTGTAGGATGTCACTGAATAAACAATGTAAACAATTAACAATCAATATAAAAACGTTTATTTACAGTGAAATCCAACCTGCTACTTTTGCATTTAATTCCCCACAAATAAAAGATAGACAATAATACAGATTCAATACATCATTGTTACATTTTTTAAAACACATAATTCAAATAGCATCAACATTGAAAAATAATTCAAATAACATTAACATTGAAACCCGAATTAAAATAGCATTAACATTGAAACATGCACTGAGACATGCAACTTACATACTTGAAGATGCATAGATCAGCAAAACTACACCAACAAAAAGCACAAGCATATCTCACTCAAGTTTTCAAATGACATACGTATTCGAAAACTCGAGTGAGATAGCTGTACTATCTCACTTCTTCCATTCTGTTGCTTTAGTCACTTAAAACAGTCCCAACATTTAGCACTTACTGAATTCAGTCAGGGTAGTATGAGAACTTAGAAATCTTGTGCTTTGCAGTTGCCCCTTGATATGTCTGTTGAAGAACACACAACCAAGACAACTCCAAAAAGAAGCACTTATGAACTAAATACTCATCAGTGTCTCAGTTTGAGGTTATCTGAATGTGATTTCATTGAGATCTGTCTTAGTAGAGCATATGTCACTAGAGTTTTCAAATGAAATGCAGCTTACATACCCAGAAGATGCAAAGATCAGCAAAATTACCCCAACAAAAAGCACTTACTGCATTGAAAAACAAAGTTAGTGTTTTTGTAAGGGTAATCAAAATGACCAAATCTGGACACAGAGAGGGAAACTGTAGTGTATTCGATGCGATTTGATTGTCACAAGTAAGACAACCCCAAAGAGAAGCACTTATGAACTAAAGAATCATGGGTGTCTCCGTTTGAGGTTATCTGAATGTGATTTCATTGAGATCCATCTTCCGTTGTAATCCGTAGTATTTGTCAGGTTCAACCGCCCCAACAAGTAGCACTTACTGAATGTAAACACAAGCTAATGCTCAAATTGAGGCAATATAAAAGACTCCCCGTAGTCCAGATGGTTCTTCCTTGCATCCTTGTTGTGTCCCAGAAGCTGTGGAAGTGGTGTTTCTTGCACAGATTTGCCCATCTTAAATACAAAATGTCGCCAAGTCACACATACTCTGCCTACTTTTAGAGGAAGTTCCAATGGTCTTGATGATACCGGTAAACAATAGCTTCATGAAGAGACAGTCATCCTAAATGTGTGCATACTATTAGCATTTGATGAGTGGTCAATTAGACTGCAATGAGTCTTCTTGGTGCCACTCTTTGCCACATAATGGCCTGCAGTTGCAGCTCCATCAGCAGTACTTTCTAGCAACACAAACTTGTTTTGTTAGCACTGCATATCTACTCCAAAAGGCACATTCCAGCAGAAGACCAAAGACAGCTTCTGAAACAATAGACAACAAATCTGAATGTGAAACCAATGCAGAATGACGGACTAGATTAGAAGAGCATATCTCACTCGAGTTTTCAAATGACATACAGCTTACATACTTGAAGATGCCTAGATCAGCAAAACTACCCCAACAAAAAGCACTTACTGCATTGAAAGACAGTTAGTGTTTTTGTAAGGGTAATCAAAATGACCAAATCTGGAGAGGAAAACTGTAGTGTATTCAATGCGATTTGATTGTCACAAGTAAGACAACCCCAAAGAGAAGCACTTATGAACTAAAGAAATTTCAAATTTTTTGTGTGTTATTATATGATAAGTTAAGGGGGGCTGAACTTGATAAGCCTCGCTTCTTTCTTGAACTTGCACAACATTTCTTTTATTTTCTATTACTTGGTGTGCTGTCTGTTTTGTGCTTGTTTGAGAGAAATAAAAATTCAATTCAATTCAATTCAATTCAATTCAAAAAGAATCATCGGTGTCTCAGTTTGAGGTTATCTGAATGTGATTTCAGATTAGAATAGCATATCTCACTCGAGTTTTCAAATGACATACATCTTACATACTTGAAGATGCATAGATCAGCAAAACTACCACAACAAAAATCAATTTTCAAATGACATACATATTTGAAAACTCGAGTGAGATAGCTGTACTATCTTACTTCTTCCATTCTGTTGCTTTAGTCACTTAAAACGGCCCCAACATTTACCACTTACTGAATTCAACAGTCAATGCTCAAGTCAGGGTAGTATGAGAACTTAGAAATCTTGTGCTTTGCAGTTGCTCCTTGATATGTGTCTGTTGAAGAACACACAACCAAGACAACTCCAAAGAGAAGCACTTATGAACTAAAGAATCATCAGTGTCTCAGTTTGAGGTTATCTGAATGTGATTTCATTGAGATCTGTCTTAGTAGAGCATATGTCACTCGAGTTTTCAAATAAAATGCAGCTTACATACCCAGAAGATGCAAAAATCAGCAAAATTACCCCAACAAAAAGCACTTACTGCATTGAAAGACAGTTAGTGTATTTGTAAGGGTAATCATAATGACCCAATCTGGACTAAAGAGAGGAAAACTGTACTGCATTCAATCCGATCCGACTGTCACCACTAAGACAACCCCAAAGAGAAGCACTTGTGAACAAAAGCATCGCCAGTGGCTCTCTTTGAAGTGATCTGAGAGCGCTTCCCACACACGGTCATTTTCTGGCTTCTTCTTAAATATGTCTTCTTCCATTCTGTTGCTTTAGTCACTTAAAACGGCTCCAACATTTAGCACTTACTGAATTCAACAGTCAATGTTCAAGTCAGGGTAGTATGAGAACTTAGAAATCATGTGCTTTTGCCCCTTGGTATGTCTGTTGAAGAACACACAACCAAGACAACTCCAAAGAGAAGCACTTATGAACTAAAGAATCATCAGTGTCTCAGTTTGAGGTTATCTGAATGTGATTTCATTGAGATCTGTCTTCGTAGAGCATATGTCACTAGAGTTTTCAAATGAAATGCAGCTTCCATACCCAGAAGATGCAAAGATCAGCAAAATTACCCCAACAAAAAGCACTTACTGCATTGAAAACCAAAGTTAGTGTTTTTGTAAGGGTAATCAAAATGACCAAATTTGGACACAGAGAGGAAAACTGTAGTGTATTCAATGTTATTTGATTGTCACAAGTAAGACAACCCCAAAGAGAAGCACTTATGAACTAAATAATCATCAGTGTCTCAGTTTGAGGTCATCTGAATGTGATTTCAGATTAGAAGAGCATATCTCACTCGAGTTTTCAAATGACATACAGTTTACATACTTGAAGATGCCTAGATCAGCAAAACTACCCCAACAAAAAGCACTTACTGCATTGAAAGACAGTTAGTGTATTTGTAAGGGTAATCATAATGACCCAATCTGGAAAAAAGAGAGGAAAACTGTACTGCATTCAATCCGATCCGACTGTCACCACTAAGACAACCCCAAAGAGAAGCACTTGTGAACAAAATCATCGCCAGTGGCTCTCTTTGAAGTGATCTGAGAGCGCTTCCCACACACGGTCTTTTTCTGGCTTCTTCTTAAATATCTCTTCTTCCATTCTGTTGCTTTAGTCACTTAAAACGGCCCCAACATTTAGCACTTACTGAATTCAACAGTCAATGCTCAAGTCAGGGTAGTATGAGAACTTAGAAATATTGTGCTTTGCAGTTGCTCCTTGATATGTGTCTGTTGAAGAACACACAACCAAGACAACTCCAAAGAGAAACACTTGTGAACTAAAGAATCATCAGTGTCTCAGTTTGAGGTTATCTGAATGTGATTTCATTGAGATCCGTCTTAGTAGAGCATATGTCACTAGAGTTTTCAAATGAAATGCAGCTTACATACCCAGAAGATGCAAAGATCAGCAAAATTACCCCAACAAAAAGCACTTACTGCATTGAAAACCAAAGTTAGTGTTTTTGTAAGGGTAATCAAAATGAACAAATTTGGACACAGAGAGGAAAACTGTATTGTATTCAATGTGATTTGATTGTCACAAGTAAGACAACCCCAAAGAGAAGCACTTATGAACTAAAGAATCATCAGTGTCTCAGTTTGAGGTTATCTGAATGTGATTTCATTGAGATCCGTATTAGTAGAGCATATGTCACTAGAGTTTTCAAATAAAATGCATCTTACATACCCAGAAGATGCAAAAATCAGCAAAATTACCCCAACAAAAAGCACTTACTGCATTGAAAACCAAAGTTAGTGTTTTTGTAAGGGTAATCAAAATGAACAAATTTGGACACAGAGAGGAAAACTGTATTGTATTCAATGTGATTTGATTGTCACAAGTAAGACAACCCCAAAGAGAAGCACTTATGAACTAAAGAATCATCAGTGTCTCAGTTTGAGGTTATCTGAATGTGATTTCATTGAGATCCGTATTAGTAGAGCATATGTCACTCGAGTTTTCAAATGACATACAGCTTACATACTTGAAGATGCCTAGATCAGCAAAACTACCCCAACAAAAAGCACTTACTGCATTGAAAGACAGTTAGTGTTTTTGTAAGGGTAATCAAAATGACCAAATCTGGAGAGGAAAACTGTAGTGTATTCAATGCGATTTGATTGTCACAAGTAAGACAACCCCAAAGAGAAGCACTTATGAACTAAAGAAATTTCAAATTTTTTGTGTGTTATTATATGATAAGTTAAGGGGGGCTGAACTTGATAAGCCTCGCTTCTTTCTTGAACTTGCACAACATTTCTTTTATTTTCTATTACTTGGTGTGCTGTCTGTTTTGTGCTTGTTTGAGAGAAATAAAAATTCAATTCAATTCAATTCAATTCAATTCAAAAAGAATCATCGGTGTCTCAGTTTGAGGTTATCTGAATGTGATTTCAGATTAGAATAGCATATCTCACTCGAGTTTTCAAATGACATACATCTTACATACTTGAAGATGCATAGATCAGCAAAACTACCACAACAAAAATCAATTATCAAATGACATACATATTTGAAAACTCGAGTGAGATAGCTGTACTATCTTACTTCTTCCATTCTGTTGCTTTAGTCACTTAAAACGGCCCCAACATTTACCACTTACTGAATTCAACAGTCAATGCTCAAGTCAGGGTAGTATGAGAACTTAGAAATCTTGTGCTTTGCAGTTGCTCCTTGATATGTGTCTGTTGAAGAACACACAACCAAGACAACTCCAAAGAGAAGCACTTATGAACTAAAGAATCATCAGTGTCTCAGTTTGAGGTTATCTGAATGTGATTTCATTGAGATCTGTCTTAGTAGAGCATATGTCACTCGAGTTTTCAAATAAAATGCAGCTTACATACCCAGAAGATGCAAAAATCAGCAAAATTACCCCAACAAAAAGCACTTACTGCATTGAAAGACAGTTAGTGTATTTGTAAGGGTAATCATAATGACCCAATCTGGACTAAAGAGAGGAAAACTGTACTGCATTCAATCCGATCCGACTGTCACCACTAAGACAACCCCAAAGAGAAGCACTTGTGAACAAAAGCATCGCCAGTGGCTCTCTTTGAAGTGATCTGAGAGCGCTTCCCACACACGGTCATTTTCTGGCTTCTTCTTAAATATGTCTTCTTCCATTCTGTTGCTTTAGTCACTTAAAACGGCTCCAACATTTAGCACTTACTGAATTCAACAGTCAATGTTCAAGTCAGGGTAGTATGAGAACTTAGAAATCATGTGCTTTTGCCCCTTGGTATGTCTGTTGAAGAACACACAACCAAGACAACTCCAAAGAGAAGCACTTATGAACTAAATAATCATCAGTGTCTCAGTTTGAGGTCATCTGAATGTGATTTCAGATTAGAAGAGCATATCTCACTCGAGTTTTCAAATGACATACAGCTTACATACTTGAAGATGCCTAGATCAGCAAAACTACCCCAACAAAAAGCACTTACTGCATTGAAAGACAGTTAGTGTATTTGTAAGGGTAATCATAATGACCCAATCTGGAAAAAAGAGAGGAAAACTGTACTGCATTCAATCCGATCCGACTGTCACCACTAAGACAACCCCAAAGAGAAGCACTTGTGAACAAAATCATCGCCAGTGGCTCTCTTTGAAGTGATCTGAGAGCGCTTCCCACACACGGTCATTTTCTGGCTTCTTCTTAAATATGTCTTCTTCCATTCTGTTGCTTTAGTCACTTAAAACGGCCCCAACATTTAGCACTTACTGAATTCAACAGTCAATGTTCAAGTCAGGGTAGTATGAGAACTTAGAAATCATGTGCTTTTGCCCCTTGATATGTCTGTTGAAGAACACACAACCTAGACAACTCCAAAGAGAAGCACTTATGAACTAAAGAATCATCAGTGTCTCAGTTTGAGGTTATCTGAATGTGATTTCATTGAGATCTGTCTTCGTAGAGCATATGTCACTAGAGTTTTCAAATGAAATGCAGCTTACATACCCAGAAGATGCAAAGATCAGCAAAATTACCCCAACAAAAAGCACTTACTGCATTGAAAACCAAAGTTAGTGTTTTTGTAAGGGTAATCAAAATGACAAAATTTGGACACAGAGAGGAAAACTGTAGTGTATTCAATGTTATTTGATTGTCACAAGTAAGACAACCCCAAAGAGAAGCACTTATGAACTAAATAATCATCAGTGTCTCAGTTTGAGGTCATCTGAATGTGATTTCAGATTAGAAGAGCATATCTCACTCGAGTTTTCAAATGACATACAGTTTACATACTTGAAGATGCCTAGATCAGCAAAACTACCCCAACAAAAAGCACTTACTGCATTGAAAGACAGTTAGTGTATTTGTAAGGGTAATCATAATGACCCAATCTGGAAAAAAGAGAGGAAAACTGTACTGCATTCAATCCGATCCGACTGTCACCACTAAGACAACCCCAAAGAGAAGCACTTGTGAACAAAATCATCGCCAGTGGCTCTCTTTGAAGTGATCTGAGAGCGCTTCCCACACACGGTCTTTTTCTGGCTTCTTCTTAAATATCTCTTCTTCCATTCTGTTGCTTTAGTCACTTAAAACGGCCCCAACATTTAGCACTTACTGAATTCAACAGTCAATGCTCAAGTCAGGGTAGTATGAGAACTTAGAAATATTGTGCTTTGCAGTTGCTCCTTGATATGTGTCTGTTGAAGAACACACAACCAAGACAACTCCAAAGAGAAACACTTGTGAACTAAAGAATCATCAGTGTCTCAGTTTGAGGTTATCTGAATGTGATTTCATTGAGATCCGTCTTAGTAGAGCATATGTCACTAGAGTTTTCAAATGAAATGCAGCTTACATACCCAGAAGATGCAAAGATCAGCAAAATTACCCCAACAAAAAGCACTTACTGCATTGAAAACCAAAGTTAGTGTTTTTGTAAGGGTAATCAAAATGAACAAATTTGGACACAGAGAGGAAAACTGTATTGTATTCAATGTGATTTGATTGTCACAAGTAAGACAACCCCAAAGAGAAGCACTTATGAACTAAAGAATCATCAGTGTCTCAGTTTGAGGTTATCTGAATGTGATTTCATTGAGATCCGTATTAGTAGAGCATATGTCACTAGAGTTTTCAAATAAAATGCATCTTACATACCCAGAAGATGCAAAAATCAGCAAAATTACCCCAACAAAAAGCACTTACTGCATTGAAAACCAAAGTTAGTGTTTTTGTAAGGGTAATCAAAATGAACAAATTTGGACACAGAGAGGAAAACTGTATTGTATTCAATGTGATTTGATTGTCACAAGTAAGACAACCCCAAGGAGAAGCACTTATGAACTAAAGAATCATCAGTGTCTCAGTTTGAGGTTATCTGAATGTGATTTCATTGAGATCCGTATTAGTAGAGCATATGTCACTAGAGTTTTCAAATAAAATGCATCTTACATACCCAGAAGATGCAAAAATCAGCAAAATTACCCCAACAAAAAGCACTTACTGCATTGAAAGACAGTTAGTGTATTTGTAAGGGTAATCATAATGACCCAATCTGGACTAAAGAGAGGAAAACTGTACTGCATTCAATCCGATCCGACTGTCACCACTAAGACAACCCCAAAGAGAAGCACTTATGAACTAAAGAATCATCAGTGTCTCAGTTTGAGGTTATCTGAATGTGATTTCATTGAGATCTGTCTTCGTAGAGCATATGTCACTAGAGTTTTCAAATGAAATGCAGCTTACATACCAAGAAGATGCAAAGATCAGCAAAATTACCCCAACAAAAAGCACTTACTGCATTGAAAACCAAAGTTAGTGTTTTGTAAGGGTAATCAAAATGACCAAATTTGGACACAGAGAGGAAAACTGGAGTGTATTCAATGTTATTTGATTGTCACAAGTAGGACAACCCCAAAGAGAAGCACTTATGAACTAAATAATCTTCAGTGTCTCAGTTTGAGGTCATCTGAATGTGATTTCAGATTAGAAGAGCATATCTCACTCGAGTTTTCAAATGACATACAGCTTACATACTTGAAGATGCCTAGATCAGCAAAACTACCCCAACAAAAAGCACTTACTGCATTGAAAGACAGTTAGTGTATTTGTAAGGGTAATCATAATGACCCAATCTGGAAAAAAGAGAGGAAAACTGTACTGCATTCAATCTGATCCGACTGTCACCACTAAGACAACCCCAAAGAGAAGCACTTGTGAACAAAATCATCGCCAGTGGCTCTCTTTGAAGTGATCTGAGAGCGCTTCCCACACACAGTCTTTTTCTGGCTTCTTCTTAAATATCTCTTCTTCCATTCTGTTGCTTTAGTCACTTAAAACGGCCCCAACATTTAGCACTTACTGAATTCAACAGTCAATGCTCAAGTCAGGGTAGTATGAGAACTTAGAAATATTGTGCTTTGCAGTTGCTCCTTGATATGTGTCTGTTGAAGAACACACAACCAAGACAACTCCAAAGAGAAGCACTTGTGAACTAAAGAATCATCAGTGTCTCAGTTTGAGGTTATCTGAATGTGATTTCATTGAGATCCGTCTTAGTAGAGCATATGTCACTAGAGTTTTCAAATGAAATGCAGCTTACATACCCAGAAGATGCAAAGATCAGCAAAATTACCCCAACAAAAAGCACTTACTGCATTGAAAACCAAAGTTAGTGTTTTTGTAAGGGTAATCAAAATGAACAAATTTGGACACAGAGAGGAAAACTGTATTGTATTCAATGTGATTTGATTGTCACAAGTAAGACAACCCCAAAGAGAAGCACTTATGAACTAAAGAATCATCAGTGTCTCAGTTTGAGGTTATCTGAATGTGATTTCATTGAGATCCGTATTAGTAGAGCATATGTCACTAGAGTTTTCAAATAAAATGCATCTTACATACCCAGAAGATGCAAAAATCAGCAAAATTACCCCAACAAAAAGCACTTACTGCATTGAAAGACAGTTAGTGTATTTGTAAGGGTAATCATAATGACCCAATCTGGACTAAAGAGAGGAAAACTGTACTGCATTCAATCCGATCCGACTGTCACCACTAAGACAACCCCAAAGAGAAGCACTTATGAACTAAAGAATCATCAGTGTCTCAGTTTGAGGTTATCTGAATGTGATTTCATTGAGATCTGTCTTCGTAGAGCATATGTCACTAGAGTTTTCAAATGAAATGCAGCTTACATACCCAGAAGATGCAAAGATCAGCAAAATTACCCCAACAAAAAGCACTTACTGCATTGAAAACCAAAGTTAGTGTTTTTGTAAGGGTAATCAAAATGACCAAATTTGGACACAGAGAGGAAAACTGTAGTGTATTCAATGTTATTTGATTGTCACAAGTAAGACAACCCCAAAGAGAAGCATATATGAACTAAATAATCATCAGTGTCGCAGTTTGAGGTCATCTGAATGTGATTTCAGATTAGAAGAGCATATCTCACTCGAGTTTTCAAATGACATACAGCTTACATACTTGAAGATGCCTAGATCAGCAAAACTACCCCAACAAAAAGCACTTACTGCATTGAAAGACAGTTAGTGTATTTGTAAGGGTAATCATAATGACCCAATCTGGAAAAAAGAGAGGAAAACTGTACTGCATTCAATCTGATCCGACTGTCACCACTAAGACAACCCCAAAGAGAAGCACTTGTGAACAAAATCATCGCCAGTGGCTCTCTTTGAAGTGATCTGAGAGCGCTTCCCACACAGTCTTTTTCTGGCTTCTTCTTAAATATCTCTTCTTCCATTCTGTTGCTTTAGTCACTTAAAACGGCCCCAACATTTAGCACTTACTGAATTCAACAGTCAATGCTCATGTCAGGGTAGTATGAGAACTTAGAAATATTGTGCTTTGCAGTTGCTCCTTGATATGTGTCTGTTGAAGAACACACAACCAAGACAACTCCAAAGAGAAGCACTTGTGAACTAAAGAATCATCAGAGTCTCAGTTTGAGGTTATCTGAATGTGATTTCATTGAGATCCGTCTTAGTAGAGCATATGTCACTAGAGTTTTCAAATGAAATGCAGCTTACATACCCAGAAGATGCAAAGATCAGCAAAATTACCCCAACAAAAAGCACTTACTGCATTGAAAACCAAAGTTAGTGTTTTTGTAAGGGTAATCAAAATGAACAAATTTGGACACAGAGAGGAAAACTGTATTGTATTCAATGTGGTTTGATTGTCACAAGTAAGACAACCCCAAAGAGAAGCACTTGTGAACAAAATCATCGCCAGTGGCTCTCTTTGAAGTGATCTGAGAGCGCTTCCCACACACGGTCTTTTTCTGGCTTTTTCTTAAATATGTCTTCTTCCATTCTGTTGCTTTAGTCACTTAAAACGGCCCCAACATTTAGCACTTACTGAATTCAACAGTCAATGCTCAGGCCGGGGAAGTATGAGAACTTAGAAATATTGTGCTTTTGCCCCTTGATATGTCTGTTGAAGAACACACAACCAAGACAACTCCAAAGAGAAGCACTTATGAACTAAAGAATCATGAGTGTCTCAGTTTGAGGTTATCTGAATGTGATTTCATTGAGATCTGTCTTCGTAGAGCATATGTCACTAGAGTTTTCAAATGAAATGCAGCTTACATACCCAGAAGATGCAAAGATCAGCAAAATTACCCCAACAAAAGCACTTACTGCATTGAAAACCAAAGTTAGTGTTTTTGTAAGGGTAATCAAAATGACCCAATCTGGACTAAAGAGAGGAAAACTGTAGTTTATTCAATGTGATTTGATTGTCACAAGTAAGACAACCCCAAAGAGAAGCACTTATGAACTAAATAATCATCAGTGTCTCAGTTTGAGGTCATCTGAATGTGATTTCAGATTAGAAGAGCATATCTCACTCGAGTTTTCAAATGACATACAGCTTACATACTTGAAGATGCCTAGATCAGCAAAACTACCCCAACAAAAAACACTTACTGCATTGAAAGTAGAGCATATGTCACTAGAGTTTTCAAATGAAATGCAGCTTCCATACCCAGAAGATGCAAAGATCAGCAAAATTACCCCAACAAAAAGCACTTACTGCATTGAAAACCAAAGTTAGTGTTTTTGTAAGGGTAATCAAAATGACCAAATTTGGACCCAGAGAGGAAAACTGTAGTGTATTCAATGTGATTTGATTGTCACAAGTAAGACAACCCCAAAGAGAAGCACTTATGAACTAAATAATCATCAGTGTCTCAGTTTGAGGTCATCTGAATGTGATTTCAGATTAGAAGAGCATATCTCACTCGAGTTTTCAAATGACATACAGCTTACATACTTGAAGATGCCTAGATCAGCAAAACTACCCCAACAAAAAGCACTTACTGCATTGAAAGTAGAGCATATGTCACTAGAGTTTTCAAATGAAATGCAGCTTACATACCCAGAAGATGCAAAGATCAGCAAAATTACCCCAACAAAAAGCACTTACTGCATTGAAAACCAAAGTTAGTGTTTTTGTAAGGGTAATCAAAATGACCAAATTTGGACACAGAGAGGAAAACTGTAGTGTATTCAATGTTATTTGATTGTCACAAGTAAGACAACCCCAAAGAGAAGCATCTATGAACTAAATAATCATCAGTGTCGCAGTTTGAGGTCATCTGAATGTGATTTCCAATTAGAAGAGCATATCTCACTCGAGTTTTCAAATGACATACAGCTTACATACTTGAAGATGCCTAGATCAGCAAAACTACCCCAACAAAAAGCACTTACTGCATTGAAAGACAGTTAGTGTATTTGTAAGGGTAATCATAATGACCCAATCTGGAAAAAAGAGAGGACAACTGTACTGCATTCAATCTGATCCGACTGTCACCACTAAGACAACCCCAAAGAGAAGCACTTATGAACTAAAGAATCATCAGTGTCTCAGTTTGAGGTTATCTGAATGTGATTTCAGATTAGAAGAGCATATCTCACTCGAGTTTTCAAATGACATACAGTTTACATACTTGAAGATGCCTAGATCAGCAAAACTACCCCAACAAAAAGCACTTACTGCATTGAAAGACAGTTAGTGTATTTGTAAGGGTAATCATAATGACCCAATCTGGAAAAAAGAGAGGAAAACTGTACTGCATTCAATCCGATCCGACTGTCACCACTAAGACAACCCCGAAGAGAAGCACTTGTGAACAAAAGCATCGCCAGTGGCTCTCTTTGAAGTGATCTGAGAGCGCTTCCCACACACGGTCATTTTCTGGCTTCTTCTTAAATATCTCTTCTCCCATTCTGTTGCTTTAGTCACTTAAAACGGCCCCAACATTTAGCACTTACTGAATTCAACAGTCAATGTTCAAGTCAGGGTAGTATGAGAACTTAGAAATCATGTGCTTTTGCCCCTTGGTATGTCTGTTGAAGAACACACAAGCAAGACAACTCCAAAGAGAAGCACTTATGAACTAAAGAATCATCAGTGTCTCAGTTTGAGGTTATCTGAACGTGATTTCATTGAGATCTGTCTTCGTAGAGCATATGTCACTAGAGTTTTCAAATGAAATGCAGCTTACATACTGAAGAGAATTTATGATTTATATAGCATTGTCTGAATACTGTTTATGATTTATATAGCATTGTCTGAATAGTCCGGTTTCTGTCTAAAAGACGAGGTTCCTCTTTCCTCACAAATGTCTGTGGGTCACAGTTTCATGTGTGGTGGAAAGGTTATCTCTTGGTCACTGGGGCAGAGGCAGAAGAGTTGAGAATTGTAATTTGTTCTTTCTGATGAACAGAAAAAAAGAAAGTCTTCTCACACACAAGTCTTATGTTCTTGTTCCAACTATTCATTAAATTTATCAACAGTTGCAAACTTATCTATGCACCCTCGTCCTGTATCCGGCCTTGAGGAGAAAGCAGCAGTATTTCAAAATTAATTGTTTGGGAACCTGGGTTGTATGTTTCACTGGGAGTATTTGGGAGTCAGATGAAAGAGAAAGTCAGAAAGAGAGAGAGAATAAGAATCCTTTACTTTCTGAGTTCGGGGCTCACTCATCCTGAGGCGTGCTGACCGTGTGAAGGGCAGACAGACAGGGGAGCGGAGACCAAGGCCTTGTATTAGGTATGCATTTCATGTATGTAATTGCTAAATAAATAATCATTATTGTACTATAACCCGTTCTGTCAATTCTTGAACACTCGAGGAATATCCCGGCGAGGGGAATTCCACTTCAATACCCAGAAGATGCAAAGATCAGCAAAATTACCCCAACAAAAAGCACTTACTGCATTGAAAACCAAAGTTAGTGTTTTTGTAAGGGTAATCAAAATGACCAAATTTGGACACAGAGAGGAAAACTGTAGTGTATTCAATGTTATTTGATTGTCACAAGTAAGACAACCCCAAAGAGAAGCATCTATGAACTAAATAATCATCAGTGTCGCAGTTTGAGGTCATCTGAATGTGATTTCAGATTAGAAGAGCATATCTCACTAGAGTTTTCAAATGACATACAGCTTACATACTTGAAGATGCCTAGATCAGCAAAACTACCCCAACAAAAAGCACTTACTGCATTGAAAGACAGTTAGTATATTTGTAAGGGTAATCATAATGACCCAATCTGGAAAAAAGAGAGGAAAACTGTATTGCATTCAATCCGATCCGACTGTCACCACTAAGACAACCCCAAAGAGAAGCACTTATGAACTAAAGAATCATCAGTGTCTCAGTTTGAGGTTATCTGAATGTGATTTCATTGAGATCTGTCTTCGTAGAGCATATGTCACTAGAGTTTTCAAATGAAATGCAGCTTACATACCAAGAAGATGCAAAGATCAGCAAAATTACCCCAACAAAAAGCACTTACTGCATTGAAAACCAAAGTTAGTGTTTTGTAAGGGTAATCAAAATGACCAAATTTGGACACAGAGAGGAAAACTGGAGTGTATTCAATGTTATTTGATTGTCACAAGTAGGACAACCCCAAAGAGAAGCACTTATGAACTAAATAATCTTCAGTGTCTCAGTTTGAGGTCATCTGAATGTGATTTCAGATTAGAAGAGCATATCTCACTCGAGTTTTCAAATGACATACAGCTTACATACTTGAAGATGCCTAGATCAGCAAAACTACCCCAACAAAAAGCACTTACTGCATTGAAAGACAGTTAGTGTATTTGTAAGGGTAATCATAATGACCCAATCTGGAAAAAAGAGAGGAAAACTGTACTGCATTCAATCTGATCCGACTGTCACCACTAAGACAACCCCAAAGAGAAGCACTTGTGAACAAAATCATCGCCAGTGGCTCTCTTTGAAGTGATCTGAGAGCGCTTCCCACACACAGTCTTTTTCTGGCTTCTTCTTAAATATCTCTTCTTCCATTCTGTTGCTTTAGTCACTTAAAACGGCCCCAACATTTAGCACTTACTGAATTCAACAGTCAATGCTCAAGTCAGGGTAGTATGAGAACTTAGAAATATTGTGCTTTGCAGTTGCTCCTTGATATGTGTCTGTTGAAGAACACACAACCAAGACAACTCCAAAGAGAAGCACTTGTGAACTAAAGAATCATCAGTGTCTCAGTTTGAGGTTATCTGAATGTGATTTCATTGAGATCCGTCTTAGTAGAGCATGTGTCACTAGAGTTTTCAAATGAAATGCAGCTTACATACCCAGAAGATGCAAAGATCAGCAAAATTACCCCAACAAAAAGCACTTACTGCATTGAAAGACAGTTAGTGTATTTGTAAGGGTAATCATAATGACCCAATCTGGACTAAAGAGAGGAAAACTGTACTGCATTCAATCCGATCCGACTGTCACCACTAAGACAACCCCAAAGAGAAGCACTTATGAACTAAAGAATCATCAGTGTCTCAGTTTGAGGTTATCTGAATGTGATTTCATTGAGATCTGTCTTCGTAGAGCATATGTCACTAGAGTTTTCAAATGAAATGCAGCTTACATACCAAGAAGATGCAAAGATCAGCAAAATTACCCCAACAAAAAGCACTTACTGCATTGAAAACCAAAGTTAGTGTTTTTGTAAGGGTAATCAAAATGACCAAATTTGGACACAGAGAGGAAAACTGTAGTGTATTCAATGTTATTTGATTGTCACAAGTAGGACAACCCCAAAGAGAAGCACTTATGAACTAAATAATCTTCAGTGTCTCAGTTTGAGGTCATCTGAATGTGATTTCAGATTAGAAGAGCATATCTCACTCGAGTTTTCAAATGACATACAGCTTACATACTTGAAGATGCCTAGATCAGCAATACTACCCCAACAAAAAGCACTTACTGCATTGAAAGACAGTTAGTGTATTTGTAAGGGTAATCATAATGACCCAATCTGGAAAAAAGAGAGGAAAACTGTACTGCATTCAATCTGATCCGACTGTCACCACTAAGACAACCCCAAAGAGAAGCACTTGTGAACAAAATCATCGCCAGTGGCTCTCTTTGAAGTGATCTGAGAGCGCTTCCCACACACAGTCTTTTTCTGGCTTCTTCTTAAATATCTCTTCTTCCATTCTGTTGCTTTAGTCACTTAAAACGGCCCCAACATTTAGCACTTACTGAATTCAACAGTCAATGCTCAAGTCAGGGTAGTATGAGAACTTAGAAATATTGTGCTTTGCAGTTGCTCCTTGATATGTGTCTGTTGAAGAACACACAACCAAGACAACTCCAAAGAGAAGCACTTGTGAACTAAAGAATCATCAGTGTCTCAGTTTGAGGTTATCTGAATGTGATTTCATTGAGATCCGTCTTAGTAGAGCATATGTCACTAGAGTTTTCAAATGAAATGCAGCTTACATACCCAGAAGATGCAAAGATCAGCAAAATTACCCCAACAAAAAGCACTTACTGCATTGAAAACCAAAGTTAGTGTTTTTGTAAGGGTAATCAAAATGAACAAATTTGGACACAGAGAGGAAAACTGTATTGTATTCAATGTGATTTGATTGTCACAAGTAAGACAACCCCAAAGAGAAGCACTTATGAACTAAAGAATCATCAGTGTCTCAGTTTGAGGTTATCTGAATGTGATTTCATTGAGATCCGTATTAGTAGAGCATATGTCACTAGAGTTTTCAAATAAAATGCATCTTACATACCCAGAAGATGCAAAAATCAGCAAAATTACCCCAACAAAAAGCACTTACTGCATTGAAAGACAGTTAGTGTATTTGTAAGGGTAATCATAATGACCCAATCTGGACTAAAGAGAGGAAAACTGTACTGCATTCAATCCGATCCGACTGTCACCACTAAGACAACCCCAAAGAGAAGCACTTATGAACTAAAGAATCATCAGTGTCTCAGTTTGAGGTTATCTGAATGTGATTTCATTGAGATCTGTCTTCGTAGAGCATATGTCACTAGAGTTTTCAAATGAAATGCAGCTTACATACCAAGAAGATGCAAAGATCAGCAAAATTACCCCAACAAAAAGCACTTACTGCATTGAAAACCAAAGTTAGTGTTTTTGTAAGGGTAATCAAAATGACCAAATTTGGACACAGAGAGGAAAATTGTAGTGTATTCAATGTTATTTGATTGTCACAAGTAAGACAACCCCAAAGAGAAGCACTTATGAACTAAATAATCATCAGTGTCTCAGTTTGAGGTCATCTGAATGTGATTTCAGATTAGAAGAGCATATCTCACTCGAGTTTTCAAATGACATACAGCTTACATACTTGAAGATGCCTAGATCGGCAAAACTACCCCAACAAAAAGCACTTACTGCATTGAAAGACAGTTAGTGTATTTGTAAGGGTAATCATAATGACCCAATCTGGAAAAAAGAGAGAACAACTGTACTGCATTCAATCCGATCCGACTGTCACCACTAAGACAACCCCAAAGAGAAGCACTTATGAACTAAAGAATCATCAGTGTCTCAGTTTGAGGTTATCTGAATGTGATTTCATTGAGATCCGTATTAGTAGAGCATATGTCACTAGAGTTTTCAAATAAAATGCATCTTACATACCCAGAAGATGCAAAAATCAGCAAAATTACCCCAACAAAAAGCACTTACTGCATTGAAAGACAGTTAGTGTATTTGTAAGGGTAATCATAATGACCCAATCTGGACTAAAGAGAGGAAAACTGTACTGCATTCAATCCGATCCGACTGTCACCACTAAGACAACCCCAAAGAGAAGCACTTATGAACTAAAGAATCATCAGTGTCTCAGTTTGAGGTTATCTGAATGTGATTTCATTGAGATCTGTCTTCGTAGAGCATATGTCACTAGAGTTTTCAAATGAAATGCAGCTTACATACCAAAAAGATGCAAAGATCAGCAAAATTACCCCAACAAAAAGCACTTACTGCATTGAAAACCAAAGTTAGTGTTTTTGTAAGGGTAATCAAAATGACCAAATTTGGACACAGAGAGGAAAACTGTAGTGTATTCAATGTTATTTGATTGTCACAAGTAGGGACAACCCCAAAGAGAAGCACTTATGAACTAAATAATCTTCAGTGTCTCAGTTTGAGGTCATCTGAATGTGATTTCAGATTAGAAGAGCATATCTCACTCGAGTTTTTAAATGACATACAGCTTACATACTTGAAGATGCCTAGATCAGCAAAACTACCCCAACAAAAAGCACTTACTGCATTGAAAGACAGTTAGTGTATTTGTAAGGGTAATCATAATGACCCAATCTGGAAAAAAGAGAGGAAAACTGTACTGCATTCAATCTGATCCGACTGTCACCACTAAGACAACCCCAAAGAGAAGCACTTGTGAACAAAATCATCGCCAGTGGCTCTCTTTGAAGTGATCTGAGAGCGCTTCCCACACACAGTCTTTTTCTGGCTTCTTCTTAAATATCTCTTCTTCCATTCTGTTGCTTTAGTCACTTAAAACGGCCCCAACATTTAGCACTTACTGAATTCAACAGTCAATGCTCAAGTCAGGGTAGTATGAGAACTTAGAAATATTGTGCTTTGCAGTTGCTCCTTGATATGTGTCTGTTGAAGAACACACAACCAAGACAACTCCAAAGAGAAGCACTTGTGAACTAAAGAATCATCAGTGTCTCAGTTTGAGGTTATCTGAATGTGATTTCATTGAGATCCGTCTTAGTAGAGCATATGTCACTAGAGTTTTCAAATGAAATGCAGCTTACATACCCAGAAGATGCAAAGATCAGCAAAATTACCCCAACAAAAAGCACTTACTGCATTGAAAACCAAAGTTAGTGTTTTTGTAAGGGTAATCAAAATGAACAAATTTGGACACAGAGAGGAAAACTGTATTGTATTCAATGTGATTTGATTGTCACAAGTAAGACAACCCCAAAGAGAAGCACTTATGAACTAAAGAATCATCAGTGTCTCAGTTTGAGGTTATCTGAATGTGATTTCATTGAGATCCGTATTAGTAGAGCATATGTCACTAGAGTTTTCAAATAAAATGCATCTTACATACCCAGAAGATGCAAAAATCAGCAAAATTACCCCAACAAAAAGCACTTACTGCATTGAAAGACAGTTAGTGTATTTGTAAGGGTAATCATAATGACCCAATCTGGACTAAAGAGAGGAAAACTGTACTGCATTCAATCTGATCCGACTGTCACCACTAAGACAACCCCAAAGAGAAGCACTTATGAACTAAAGAATCATCAGTGTCTCAGTTTGAGGTTATCTGAATGTGATTTCATTGAGATCTGTCTTCGTAGAGCATATGTCACTAGAGTTTTCAAATGAAATGCAGCTTACATACCCAGAAGATGCAAAGATTAGCAAAATTACCCCAACAAAAAGCACTTACTGCATTGAAAACCAAAATTTGTGTTTTTGTAAGGGTAATCAAAATGACCAAATTTGGACACAGAGAGGAAAATTGTAGTGTATTCAATGTTATTTGATTGTCACAAGTAAGACAACCCCATAGAGAAGCACTTATGAACTAAATAATCATCAGTGTCTCAGTTTGAGGTCATCTGAATGTGATTTTAGATTAGAAGAGCATATCTCACTCGAGTTTTCAAATGACATACAGCTTACATACTTGAAGATGCCTAGATCGGCAAAACTACCCCAACAAAAAGCACTTACTGCATTGAAAGACAGTTAGTGTATTTGTAAGGGTAATCATAATGACCCAATCTGGAAAAAAGAGAGGACAACTGTACTGCATTCAATCCGATCCGACTGTCACCACTAAGACAACCCCAAAGAGAAGCACTTATGAACTAAAGAATCATCAGTGTCTCAGTTTGAGGTTATCTGAATGTGATTTCATTGAGATCCGTATTAGTAGAGCATATGTCACTAGAGTTTTCAAATAAAATGCATCTTACATACCCAGAAGATGCAAAAATCAGCAAAATTACCCCAACAAAAAGCACTTACTGCATTGAAAGACAGTTAGTGTATTTGTAAGGGTAATCATAATGACCCAATCTGGACTAAAGAGAGGAAAACTGTACTGCATTCAATCCGATCCGACTGTCACCACTAAGACAACCCCAAAGAGAAGCACTTATGAACTAAAGAATCATCAGTGTCTCAGTTTGAGGTTATCTGAATGTGATTTCATTGAGATCTGTCTTCGTAGAGCATATGTCACTAGAGTTTTCAAATGAAATGCAGCTTACATACCAAGAAGATGCAAAGATCAGCAAAATTACCCCAACAAAAAGCACTTACTGCATTGAAAACCAAAGTTAGTGTTTTTGTAAGGGTAATCAAAATGACCAAATTTGGACACAGAGAGGAAAACTGTAGTGTATTCAATGTTATTTGATTGTCACAAGTAGGACAACCCCAAAGAGAAGCACTTATGAACTAAATAATCTTCAGTGTCTCAGTTTGAGGTCATCTGAATGTGATTTCAGATTAGAAGAGCATATCTCACTCGAGTTTTTAAATGACATACAGCTTACATACTTGAAGATGCCTAGATCAGCAAAACTACCCCAACAAAAAGCACTTACTGCATTGAAAGACAGTTAGTGTATTTGTAAGGGTAATCATAATGACCCAATCTGGAAAAAAGAGAGGAAAACTGTACTGCATTCAATCCGATCCGACTGTCACCACTAAGACAACCCCAAAGAGAAGCACTTGGGAACAAAATCATCGCCAGTGGCTCTCTTTGAAGTGATCTGAGAGCGCTTCCCACACACGGTCATTTTCTGGCTTCTTCTTAAATATCTCTTCTTCCATTCTGTTGCTTTAGTCACTTAAAATGGCCCCAACATTTAACACTTACTGAATTCAACAGTCAATGTTCAAGTCAGGGTAGTATGAGAACTTAGAAATCATGTGCTTTTGCCCCTTGATATGTCTGTTGAAGAACACACAAGCAAGACAACTCCAAAGAGAAGCACTTATGAACTAAAGAATCATCAGTGTCTCAGTTTGAGGTTATCTGAATGTGATTTCATTGAGATCCTGCTTAGTAGAGCATATGTCACTAGAGTTTTCAAATGAAATGCAGCTTACATACCAAGAAGATGCAAAGATCAGCAAAATTACCCCAACAAAAAGCACTTACTGCATTGAAAACCAAAGTTAGTGTTTTTGTAAGGGTAATCAAAATGACCAAATTTGGACACAGAGAGGAAAACTGGAGTGTATTCAATGTTATTTGATTGTCACAAGTAGGACAACCCCAAAGAGAAGCACTTATGAACTAAATAATCTTCAGTGTCTCAGTTTGAGGTCATCTGAATGTGATTTCAGATTAGAAGAGCATATCTCACTCGAGTTTTCAAATGACATACAGCTTACATACTTGAAGATGCCTAGATCAGCAAAACTACCCCAACAAAAAGCACTTACTGCATTGAAAGACAGTTAGTGTATTTGTAAGGGTAATCATAATGACCCAATCTGGAAAAAAGAGAGGAAAACTGTACTGCATTCAATCCGATCCGACTGTCACCACTAAGACAACCCCAAAGAGAAGCACTTATGAACTAAAGAATCATCAGTGTCTCAGTTTGAGGTTATCTGAATGTGATTTCATTGAGATCTGTCTTCGTAGAGCATATGTCACTAGAGTTTTCAAATGAAATGCAGCTTACATACCAAGAAGATGCAAAGATCAGCAAAATTACCCCAACAAAAAGCACTTACTGCATTGAAAACCAAAGTTAGTGTTTTTGTAAGGGTAATCAAAATGACCAAATTTGGACACAGAGAGGAAAACTGTAGTGTATTCAATGTTATTTGATTGTCACAAGTAGGACAACCCCAAAGAGAAGCACTTATGAACTAAATAATCTTCAGTGTCTCAGTTTGAGGTCATCTGAATGTGATTTCAGATTAGAAGAGCATATCTCACTCGAGTTTTTAAATGACATACAGCTTACATACTTGAAGATGCCTAGATCAGCAAAACTACCCCAACAAAAAGCACTTACTGCATTGAAAGACAGTTAGTGTATTTGTAAGGGTAATCATAATGACCCAATCTGGAAAAAAGAGAGGAAAACTGTACTGCATTCAATCCGATCCGACTGTCACCACTAAGACAACCCCAAAGAGAAGCACTTGGGAACAAAATCATCGCCAGTGGCTCTCTTTGAAGTGATCTGAGAGCGCTTCCCACACACGGTCATTTTCTGGCTTCTTCTTAAATATCTCTTCTTCCATTCTGTTGCTTTAGTCACTTAAAACGGCCCCAACATTTAACACTTACTGAATTCAACAGTCAATGTTCAAGTCAGGGTAGTATGAGAACTTAGAAATCATGTGCTTTTGCCCCTTGATATGTCTGTTGAAGAACACACAAGCAAGACAACTCCAAAGAGAAGCACTTATGAACTAAAGAATCATCAGTGTCTCAGTTTGAGGTTATCTGAATGTGATTTCATTGAGATCCGTCTTAGTAGAGCATATGTCACTAGAGTTTTCAAATGAAATGCAGCTTACATACCAAGAAGATGCAAAGATCAGCAAAATTACCCCAACAAAAAGCACTTACTGCATTGAAAACCAAAGTTAGTGTTTTTGTAAGGGTAATCAAAATGACCAAATTTGGACACAGAGAGGAAAACTGGAGTGTATTCAATGTTATTTGATTGTCACAAGTAGGACAACCCCAAAGAGAAGCACTTATGAACTAAATAATCTTCAGTGTCTCAGTTTGAGGTCATCTGAATGTGATTTCAGATTAGAAGAGCATATCTCACTCGAGTTTTCAAATGACATACAGCTTACATACTTGAAGATGCCTAGATCAGCAAAACTACCCCAACAAAAAGCTTACTGCATTGAAAGACAGTTAGTGTATTTGTAAGGGTAATCATAATGACCCAATCTGGAAAAAAGAGAGGAAAACTGTACTGCATTCAATCTGATCCGACTGTCACCACTAAGACAACCCCAAAGAGAAGCACTTGTGAACAAAATCATCGCCAGTGGCTCTCTTTGAAGTGATCTGAGAGCGCTTCCCACACACAGTCTTTTTCTGGCTTCTTCTTAAATATCTCTTCTTCCATTCTGTTGCTTTAGTCCACTTAAAACGGCACCCAACATTTAACACTTACTGAATTCAACAGTCAATGTTCAAGTCAGGGTAGTATGAGAACTTAGAAATCATGTGCTTTTGCCCCTTGATATGTCTGTTGAAGAACACACAAGCAAGACAACTCCAAAGAGAAGCACTTATGAACTAAAGAATCATCAGTGTCTCAGTTTGAGGTTATCTGAATGTGATTTCATTGAGATCCGTCTTAGTAGAGCATATGTCACTAGAGTTTTCAAATGAAATGCAGCTTACATACCCAGAAGATGCAAAGATCAGCAAAATTACCCCAACAAAAAGCACTTACTGCATTGAAAACCAAAGTTAGTGTTTTTGTAAGGGTAATCAAAATGACCAAATTTGGACACAGAGAGGAAAACTGGAGTGTATTCAATGTTATTTGATTGTCACAAGTAGGACAACCCCAAAGAGAAGCACTTATGAACTAAATAATCTTCAGTGTCTCAGTTTGAGGTCATCTGAATGTGATTTCAGATTAGAAGAGCATATCTCACTCGAGTTTTCAAATGACATACAGCTTACATACTTGAAGATGCCTAGATCAGCAAAACTACCCCAACAAAAAGCACTTACTGCATTGAAAGACAGTTAGTGTATTTGTAAGGGTAATCATAATGACCCAATCTGGAAAAAAGAGAGGAAAACTGTACTGCATTCAATCCGATCCGACTGTTCACCACTAAGACAACCCCAAAGAGAAGCACTTATGAACTAAAGAATCATCAGTGTCTCAGTTTGAGGTTATCTGAATGTGATTTCATTGAGATCTGTCTTCGTAGAGCATATGTCACTAGAGTTTTCAAATGAAATGCAGCTTACATACCAAGAAGATGCAAAGATCAGCAAAATTACCCCAACAAAAAGCACTTACTGCATTGAAAAACCAAAGTTAGTGTTTTTGTAAGGGTAATCAAAATGACCAAATTTGGACACAGAGAGGAAAACTGTAGTGTATTCAATGTTATTTGATTGTCACAAGTAGGACAACCCCAAAGAGAAGCACTTATGAACTAAATAATCTTCAGTGTCTCAGTTTGAGGTCATCTGAATGTGATTTCAGATTAGAAGAGCATATCTCACTCGAGTTTTTAAATGACATACAGCTTACATACTTGAAGATGCCTAGATCAGCAAAACTACCCCAACAAAAAGCACTTACTGCATTGAAAGACAGTTAGTGTATTTGTAAGGGTAATCATAATGACCCAATCTGGAAAAAAGAGAGGAAAACTGTACTGCATTCAATCCGATCCGACTGTCACCACTAAGACAACCCCAAAGAGAAGCACTTGGGAACAAAATCATCGCCAGTGGCTCTCTTTGAAGTGATCTGAGAGCGCTTCCCACACACGGTCATTTTCTGGCTTCTTCTTAAATATCTCTTCTTCCATTCTGTTGCTTTAGTCACTTAAAACGGCCCCAACATTTAACACTTACTGAATTCAACAGTCAATGTTCAAGTCAGGGTAGTATGAGAACTTAGAAATCATGTGCTTTTGCCCCTTGATATGTCTGTTGAAGAACACACAAGCAAGACAACTCCAAAGAGAAGCACTTATGAACTAAAGAATCATCAGTGTCTCAGTTTGAGGTTATCTGAATGTGATTTCATTGAGATCCGTCTTAGTAGAGCATATGTCACTAGAGTTTTCAAATGAAATGCAGCTTACATACCCAGAAGATGCAACGATCAGCAAAATTACCCCAACAAAAAGCACTTACTGCATTGAAAACCAAAGTTAGTGTTTTTGTAAGGGTAATCAAAATGACCAAATTTGGACACAGAGAGGAAAACTGGAGTGTATTCAATGTTATTTGATTGTCACAAGTAGGACAACCCCAAAGAGAAGCACTTATGAACTAAATAATCTTCAGTGTCTCAGTTTGAGGTCATCTGAATGTGATTTCAGATTAGAAGAGCATATCTCACTCGAGTTTTCAAATGACATACAGCTTACATACTTGAAGATGCCTAGATCAGCAAAACTACCCCAACAAAAAGCACTTACTGCATTGAAAGACAGTTAGTGTATTTGTAAGGGTAATCATAATGACCCAATCTGGAAAAAAGAGAGGAAAACTGTACTGCATTCAATCTGATCCGACTGTCACCACTAAGACAACCCCAAAGAGAAGCACTTGTGAATAAAATCATCGCCAGTGGCTCTCTTTGAAGTGATCTGAGAGCGCTTCCCACACACAGTCTTTTTCTGGCTTCTTCTTAAATATCTCTTCTTCCATTCTGTTGCTTTAGTCACTTAAAACGGCCCCAACATTTAGCACTTACTGAATTCAACAGTCAATGCTCAAGTCAGGGTAGTATGAGAACTTAGAAATATTGTGCTTTGCAGTTGCTCCTTGATATGTGTCTGTTGAAGAACACACAACCAAGACAACTCCAAAGAGAAGCACTTGTGAACTAAAGAATCATCAGTGTCTCAGTTTGAGGTTATCTGAATGTGATTTCATTGAGATCCGTCTTAGTAGAGCATATGTCACTAGAGTTTTCAAATGAAATGCAGCTTCCATACCCAGAAGATGCAAAGATCAGCAAAATTACCCCAACAAAAAGCACTTACTGCATTGAAAACCAAAGTTAGTGTTTTTGTAAGGGTAATCAAAATGAACAAATTTGGACACAGAGAGGAAAACTGTATTGTATTCAATGTGATTTGATTGTCACAAGTAAGACAACCCCAAAGAGAAGCACTTATGAACTAAAGAATCATCAGTGTCTCAGTTTGAGGTTATCTGAATGTGATTTCATTGAGATCCGTATTAGTAGAGCATATGTCACTAGAGTTTTCAAATAAAATGCATCTTACATACCCAGAAGATGCAAAAATCAGCAAAATTACCCCAACAAAAAGCACTTACTGCATTGAAAGACAGTTAGTGTATTTGTAAGGGTAATCATAATGACCCAATCTGGACTAAAGAGAGGAAAACTGTACTGCATTCAATCCGATCCGACTGTCACCACTAAGACAACCCCAAAGAGAAGCACTTATGAACTAAAGAATCATCAGTGTCTCAGTTTGAGGTTATCTGAATGTGATTTCATTGAGATCTGTCTTCGTAGAGCATATGTCACTAGAGTTTTCAAATGAAATGCAGCTTACATACCAAGAAGATGCAAAGATCAGCAAAATTACCCCAACAAAAAGCACTTACTGCATTGAAAACCAAAGTTAGTGTTTTTGTAAGGGTAATCAAAATGACCAAATTTGGACACAGAGAGGAAAACTGTAGTGTATTCAATGTTATTTGATTGTCACAAGTAGGACAACCCCAAAGAGAAGCACTTATGAACTAAATAATCTTCAGTGTCTCAGTTTGAGGTTATCTGAATGTGATTTCATTGAGATCCGTCTTAGTAGAGCATATGTCACTAGAGTTTTCAAATAAAATGCAGCTTACATACCCAGAAGATGCAAAAATCAGCAAAATTACCCCAACAAAAAGCACTTACTGCATTGAAAACCAAAGTTAGTGTTTTTGTAAGGGTAATCAAAATGACCAAATTTGGACACAGAGAGGAAAACTGTAGTGTATTCAATGTTATTTGATTGTCACAAGTAAGACAACCCCAAAGAGAAGCACTTGTGAACAAAATCATCGCCAGTGGCTCTCTTTGAAGTGATCTGAGAGCGCTTCCCACACACGGTCTTTTTCTGGCTTTGTCTTAAATATGTCTTCTTCCATTCTGTTGCTTTAGTCACTTAAAACGGCCCCAACATTTAGCACTTACTGAATTCAACAGTCAATGCTCAAGTCAGGGTAGTATGAGAACTGAGAAATATTGTGCTTTGTAGTTGCCCCTTGATATGTCTGTTGAAGAACACACAACCAAGACAACTCCAAAGAGAAGCACTTATGAACTAAAGAATCATCAGTGTCTCAGTTTGAGGTTATCTGAATGTGATTTCATTGAGATCCGTATTAGTAGAGCATATGTCACTAGAGTTTTCAAATAATATGCAGCTTACATACCCAGAAGATGCAAAAATCAGCAAAATTACCCCAACAAAAAGCACTTACTGCATTGAAAGACAGTTAGTGTATTTGTAAGGGTAATCATAATGACCCAATCTGGACTAAAGAGAGGAAAACTGTACTGCATTCAATCCGATCCTACTGTCACCACTAAGACAACCCCAAAGAGAAGCACTTGTGAACAAAATCATCGCCAGTGGCTCTCTTTGAAGTGATCTGAGAGCGCTTCCCACACACGGTCATTTTCTGGCTTCTTCTTAAATATGTCTTCTTCCATTCTGTTGCTTTAGTCACTTAAAACGGCCCCAACATTTAGCACTTACTGAATTCAACAGTCAATGTTCAAGTCAGGGTAGTATGAGAACTTAGAAATCATGTGCTTTTGCCCCTTGATATGTCTGTTGAAGAACACACAACCTAGACAACTCCAAAGAGAAGCACTTATGAACTAAAGAATCATCAGTGTCTCAGTTTGAGGTTATCTGAATGTGATTTCATTGAGATCTGTCTTCGTAGAGCATATGTCACTAGAGTTTTCAAATGAAATGCAGCTTACATACCCAGAAGATGCAAAGATCAGCAAAATTACCCCAACAAAAAGCACTTACTGCATTGAAAACCAAAGTTAGTGTTTTTGTAAGGGTAATCAAAATGACCAAATTTGGACACAGAGAGGAACACTGTAGTGTATTCAATGTTATTTGATTGTCACAAGTAAGACAACCCCAAAGAGAAGCACTTATGAACTAAAGCATCGCCAATGGCTCTCTTTGAATTGATCTGAGAGCGCTTCCCACACACGGTCATTTTCTGGCTTCTTCTTAAATATGTCTTCTTCCATTCTGTTGCTTTAGTCACTTAAAACGGCCCCAACATTTAGCACTTACTGAATTCAACAGTCAATGTTCAAGTCAGGGTAGTATGAGAACTTAGAAATCATGTGCTTTTGCCCATTGATATGTCTGTTGAAGAACGCACAACCAAGACAACTCCAAAGAGAAGCACTTATGAACTAAAGAATCATCAGTGTCTCAGTTTGAGGTCATCTGAATGTGATTTCAGATTAGAAGAGCATATCTCACTCGAGTTTTCAAATGACATACAGCTTACATACTTGAAGATGCCTAGATCAGCAAAACTACCCCAACAAAAAGCACTTACTGCATTGAAAGACAGTTAGTGTATTTGTAAGGGTAATCATAATGACCCAATCTGGAAAAAAGAGAGGAAAACTGTACTGCATTCAATCCGATCCGACTGTCACCACTAAGACAACCCCAAAGAGAAGCACTTGTGAACAAAATCATCGCCAGTGGCTCTCTTTGAAGTGATCTGAGAGCGCTTCCCACACACGGTCTTTTTCTGGCTTTGTCTTAAATATGTCTTCTTCCATTCTGTTGCTTTAGTCACTTAAAACGGCCCCAACATTTAGCACTTACTGAATTCAACAGTCAATGCTCAAGTCAGGGTAGTATGAGAACTTAGAAATATTGTGCTTTTGCCCCTTGATATGTCTGTTGAAGAACACACAACCAAGACAACTCCAAAGAGAAGCACTTATGAACTAAAGAATCATCAGTGTCTCAGTTTGAGGTTATCTGAATGCGATTTCATTGAGATCCGTCTTAGTAGAGCATATGTCACTAGAGTTTTCAAATGAAATGCAGCTTACATACCCAGAAGATGCAACGATCAGCAAAATTACCCCAACAAAAAGCACTTACTGCATTGAAAAACAAAGTTAGTGTTTTTGTAAGGGTAATCAAAATGACCAAATCTGGACACAGAGAGGAAAACTGTAGTGTATTCGATGCGATTTGATTGTCACAAGTAAGACAACCCCAAAGAGAAGCACTTATGAACTAAAGAATCATGGGTGTCTCCGTTTGAGGTTATCTGAATGTGATTTCATTGAGATCCATCTTCCGTTGTAATCCGTAGAATTTGTCAGGTTCAACCGCCCCAACAAGTAGCACTTACTGAATGTAAACACAAGCCAATGCTCAAGTTGAGGCAATATAAAAGACTCCCCGTAGTCCAGATGGTTCTTCCTTGCATCCTTGTTGTGTCCCAGAAGCTGTGGAAGTGGTGTTTCTTGCACAGATTTGCCCATCTTAAATACAAAATGTCGCCAAGTCACACATACTCCGCCTACTTTTAGAGGAAGTTCCAATGGTCTTGATGATACCGGTAAACAATAGCTTCATGAAGAGACAGTCATCCTAAATGTGTGCATATTATTAGCATTTGATGAATGGTCAATTAGACTGCAATGAGTCTTCTTGGTGCCACTCTTTGCCACATAATGGCCTGCAGTTGCAGCTCCATCAGCAGTACTTTCTAGCAACACAAAATTGTTTTGTTAGCACTGCATAGCTACTACTCCAAAAGGCACATTCCAGCAGAAGACAAAAGACAGCTTCTGAAACAATAGACAACAAATCTCAATGTGAAACCAATGCAGAATGACGGACTAGATTAGAAGAGCATATCTCACTCGAGTTTTCAAATGACATACAGTTTACATACTTGAAGATGCCTAGATCAGCAAAACTACCCCAACAAAAAGCACTTACTAGATTGAAAGACAGTTAGTGTTTTTGTAAGGGTAATCAAAATGACCAAATCTGGACAAAGAGAGGAAAACTGTAGTGTATTCGATGCGATTTGATTATCACAAGTAAGACAACCCCAAAGAGAAGCACTTATGAACTAAAGAATCATCAGTGTCTCAGTTTGAGGTTATCTGAATGTGATTTCATTGAGATCTGTCTTAGTAGGGCATATGTCACTAGAGTTTTCAAATGAAATGCAGCTTACATACCCAGAAGATGCAAAGATCAGCAAAATTACCCCAACAAAAAGCACTTACTGCAATGAAAAACAAAGTTAGTGTTTTTGTAAGGGTAATCATAATGACCCAATCTGGACTAGAGAGGAAAACTGTACTTTATTCAATCCGATCCTACTGTCACCACTAAGACAACCCCAAAGAGAAGCACTTGTGAACAAAATCATCGCCAGTGGCTCTCTTTGAAGTGATCTGAGAGCGCTTCCCACACACGGGCATTTTCTGGCTTCTTCTTAAATATGTCTTCTTCCATTCTGTTGCTTTAGTCACTTAAAACGGCCCCAACATTTAGCACTTACTGAATTCAACAGTCAATGTTCAAGTCAGGGTAGTATGAGAACTTAGAAATCATGTGCTTTGGCCCCTTGATATGTCTGTTGAAGAACACACAACCAAGACAACTCCAAAGAGAAGCACTTATGAACTAAAGAATCATCAGTGTCTCAGTTTGAGGTTATCTGAATGTGATTTCATTGAGATCTGTCTTCGTAGAGCATATGTCACTAGAGTTTTCAAATGAAATGCAGCTTACATACCCAGAAGATGCAAAGATCAGCAAAATTACCCCAACAAAAAGCACTTACTGCATTGAAAACCAAAGTTAGTGTTTTTGTAAGGGTAATCAAAATGACCAAATTTGGACACAGAGAGGAAAACTGTAATGTATTCAATGTTATTTGATTGTCACAAGTAAGACAACCCCAAAGAGAAGCACTTATGAACTAAATAATCATCAGTGTCTCAGTTTGAGGTCATCTGAATGTGATTTCAGATTAGAAGAGCATATCTCACTCGAGTTTTCAAATGACATACAGCTTACATACTTGAAGATGCCTAGATCAGCAAAACTACCCCAACAAAAAGCACTTACTGCATTGAAAGACAGTTAGTGTATTTGTAAGGGTAATCATAATGACCCAATCTGGAAAAAAGAGAGGAAAACTGTACTGCATTCAATCCGATCCGACTGTCACCACTAAGACAACCCCAAAGAGAAGCACTTGTGAACAAAATCATCGCCAGTGGCTCTCTTTGAAGTGATCTGAGAGCGCTTCCCACACACGGTCTTTTTCTGGCTTCTTCTTAAATATCTCTTCTTCCATTCTGTTGCTTTAGTCACTTAAAAGGGCCCCAACATTTAGCACTTACTGAATTCAACAGTCAATGCTCAAGTCAGGGTAGTATGAGAACTTAGAAATCATGTGCTTTTGCCCCTTGATATGTCTGTTGAAGAACACACAACCAAGACAACTCCAAAGAGAAGCACTTATGAACTAAAGAATCATCAGTGTCTCAGTTTGAGGTTATCTGAATGTGATTTCATTGAGATCTGTCTTCGTAGAGCATATGTCACTAGAGTTTTCAAATGAAATGCAGCTTACATACCCAGAAGATGCAAAGATCAGCAAAATTACCCCAACAAAAAGCACTTACTGCATTGAAAACCAAAGTTAGTGTTTTTGTAAGGGTAATCAAAATGACCAAATTTGGACACAGAGAGGAAAACTGTAGTGTATTCAATGTTATTTGATTGTCACAAGTAAAACAACCCCAAAGAGAAGCACTTATGAACTAAATAATCATCAGTGTCTCAGTTTGAGGTCATCTGAATGTGATTTCAGATTAGAAGAGCATATCTCACTAGAGTTTTCAAATGACATACAGTTTACATACTTGAAGATGCCTAGATCAGCAAAACTACCCCAACAAAAAGCACTTACTGCATTGAAAGACAGTTAGTGTATTTGTAAGGGTAATCATAATGACCCAATCTGGAAAAAAGAGAGGAAAACTGTACTGCATTCAATCCGATCCGACTGTCACCACTAAGACAACCCCAAAGAGAAGCACTTGTGAACTAAAGCATCGCCAATGGCTCTCTTTGAATTGATCTGAGAGCGCTTCCCACACACGGTCATTTTCTGGCTTCTTCTTAAATATGTCTTCTTCCATTCTGTTGCTTTAGTCACTTAAAACGGCCCCAACATTTAGCACTTACTGAATTCAACAGTCAATGTTCAAGTCAGGGTAGTATGAGAACTTAGAAATCATGTGCTTTTGCCCATTGATATGTCTGTTGAAGAACGCACAACCAAGACAACTCCAAAGAGAAGCACTTATGAACTAAAGAATCATCAGTGTCTCAGTTTGAGGTCATCTGAATGTGATTTCAGATTAGAAGAGCATATCTCACTCGAGTTTTCAAATGACATACAGTTTACATACTTGAAGATGCCTAGATCAGCAAAACTACCCCAACAAAAAGCACTTACTGCATTGAAAGACAGTTAGTGTATTTGTAAGGGTAATCATAATGACCCAATCTGGAAAAAAGAGAGGAAAACTGTACTGCATTCAATCCGATCCGACTGTCACCACTAAGACAACCCCAAAGAGAAGCACTTGTGAACAAAATCATCGCCAGTGGCTCTCTTTGAAGTGATCTGAGAGCGCTTCCCACACACGGTCTTTTTCTGGCTTCTTCTTAAATATCTCTTCTTCCATTCTGTTGCTTTAGTCACTTAAAACGGCCCCAACATTTAGCACTTACTGAATTCAACAGTCAATGCTCAAGTCAGGGTAGTATGAGAACTTAGAAATATTGTGCTTTTGCCCCTTGATATGTCTGTTGAAGAACACACAACCAAGACAACTCCAAAGAGAAGCACTTATGAACTAAAGAATCATCAGTGTCTCAGTTTGAGGTTATCTGAATGCGATTTCATTGAGATCCGTCTTAGTAGAGCATATGTCACTAGAGTTTTCAAATGAAATGCAGCTTACATACCCAGAAGATGCAACGATCAGCAAATTACCCCAACAAAAAGCACTTACTGCATTGAAAAACAAAGTTAGTGTTTTTGTAAGGGTAATCAAAATGACCAAATCTGGACACAGAGAGGAAAACTGTAGTGTATTCGATGCGATTTGATTGTCACAAGTAAGACAACCCCAAAGAGAAGCACTTATGAACTAAAGAATCATGGGTGTCTCCGTTTGAGGTTATCTGAATGTGATTTCATTGAGATCCATCTTCCGTTGTAATCCGTAGAATTTGTCAGGTTCAACCGCCCCAACAAGTAGCACTTACTGAATGTAAACACAAGCCAATGCTCAAGTTGAGGCAATATAAAAGACTCCCCGTAGTCCAGATGGTTCTTCCTTGCATCCTTGTTGTGTCCCAGAAGCTGTGGAAGTGGTGTTTCTTGCACAGATTTGCCCATCTTAAATACAAAATGTCGCCAAGTCACACATACTCCGCCTACTTTTAGAGGAAGTTCCAATGGTCTTGATGATACCGGTAAACAATAGCTTCATGAAGAGACAGTCATCCTAAATGTGTGCATACTATTAGCATTTGATGAGTGGTCAATTAGACTGCAATGAGTCTTCTTGGTGCCACTCTTTGCCACATAATGGCCTGCAGTTGCAGCTCCATCAGCAGTACTTTCTAGCAACACAAAAGTGTTTTGTTAGCACTGCATATCTACTCCAAAAGGCACATTCCAGCAGAAGACAAAAGACAGCTTCTGAAACAATAGACAACAAATCTCAATGTGAAACCAATGCAGAATGACGGACTAGATTAGAAGAGCATATCTCACTCGAGTTTTCAAATGACATACAGTTTACATACTTGAAGATGCCTAGATCAGCAAAACTACCCCAACAAAAAGCACTTACTAGATTGAAAGACAGTTAGTGTTTTTGTAAGGGTAATCAAAATGACCAAATCTGGACAAAGAGAGGAAAACTGTAGTGTATTGGATGCGATTTGATTGTCACAAGTAAGACAACCCCAAAGAGAAGCACTTATGAACTAAAGAATCATCAGTGTCTCAGTTTGAGGTTATCTGAATGCGATTTCATTGAGATCTGTCTTAGTAGAGCATATGTCACTAGAGTTTTCAAATGAAATGCAGCTTACATACCCAGAAGATGCAAAGATCAGCAAAATTACCCCAACAAAAAGCACTTACTGCAATGAAAAACAAAGTTAGTGTTTTTGTAAGGGTAATCATAATGACCCAATCTGGACTAAAGAGAGGAAAACTGTACTGCATTCAATCCGATCCTACTGTCACCACTAAGACAACCCCAAAGAGAAGCACTTGTGAACAAAATCATCGCCAGTGGCTCTCTTTGAAGTGATCTGAGAGCGCTTCCCACACACAGTCTTTTTCTGGCTTCTTCTTAAATATCTCTTCTTCCATTCTGTTGCTTTAGTCACTTAAAACGGCCCCAACATTTAGCACTTACAGTCAATGTTCAAGTCAGGGTAGTATGAGAACTTAGAAATCATGTGCTTTTGCCCCTTGATATGTCTGTTGAAGAACACACAACCAAGACAACTCCAAAAAGAAGCACTTATGAACTAAAGAATCATCAGTGTCTCAGTTTGAGGTTATCTGAATGTGATTTCATTGAGATCTGTCTTCGTAGAGCATATGTCACTAGAATTTTCAAATGAAATGCAGCTTACATACCCAGAAGATGCAAAGATCAGCAAAATTACCCCAACAAAAAGCACTTACTGCATTGAAAACCAAAGTTAGTGTTTTTGTAAGGGTAATCAAAATGACCAAATTTGGACACAGAGAGGAAAACTGTAGTGTATTCAATGTTATTTGATTGTCACAAGTAAGACAACCCCAAAGAGAAGCACTTATGAACTAAATAATCATCAGTGTCTTAGTTTGAGGTCATCTGAATGTGATTTCAGATTAGAAGAGCATATCTCACTCGTGTTTTCAAATGACATACAGCTTACATACTTGAAGATGCCTAGATCAGCAAAACTACCCCAACAAAAAGCACTTACTGCATTGAAAGACAGTTAGTGTATTTGTAAGGGTAATCATAATGACCCAATCTGGAAAAAAGAGAGGAAAACTGTACTGCATTCAATCCGATCCGACTGTCACCACTAAGACAACCCCAAAGAGAAGCACTTGTGAACAAAATCATCGCCAGTGGCTCTCTTTGAAGTGATCTGAGAGCGCTTCCCACACACGGTCTTTTTCTGGCTTCTTCTTAAATATCTCTTCTTCCATTCTGTTGCTTTAGTCACTTAAAACGGCCCCAACATTTAGCACTTACTGAATTCAACAGTCAATGCTCAAGTCAGGGTAGTATGAGAACTTCGAAATATTGTGCTTTTGCCCCTTGATATGTCTGTTGAAGAACACACAACCAAGACAACTCCAAAGAGAAGCACTTATGAACTAAAGAATCATCAGTGTCTCAGTTTGAGGTTATCTGAATGCGATTTCATTGAGATCCGTCTTAGTAGAGCATATGTCACTAGAGTTTTCAAATGAAATGCAGCTTACATACCCAGAAGATGCAACGATCAGCAAAATTACCCCAACAAAAAGCACTTACTGCATTGAAAACCAAAGTTAGTGTTTTTGTAAGGGTAATCAAAATGACCAAATCTGGACACAGAGAGGAAAACTGTAGTGTATTCGATGCGATTTGATTGTCACAAGTAAGACAACCCCAAAGAGAAGCACTTATGAACTAAAGAATCATGGGTGTCTCCGTTTGAGGTTATCTGAATGTGATTTCATTGAGATCCATCTTCCGTTGTAATCCGTAGAATTTGTCAGGTTCAACCGCCCCAACAAGTAGCACTTACTGAATGTAAACACAAGCCAATGCTCAAGTTGAGGCAATATAAAAGACTCCCCGTAGTCCAGATGGTTCTTCCTTGCATCCTTGTTGTGTCCCAGAAGCTGTGGAAGTGGTGTTTCTTGCACAGATTTGCCCATCTTAAATACAAAATGTCGCCACGTCACACATACTCCGCCTACTTTTAGAGGAAGTTCCAATGGTCTTGATGATACCGGTAAACAATAGCTTCATGAAGAGACAGTCATCCTAAATGTGTGCATACTATTAGCATTTGATGAGTGGTCAATTAGACTGCAATGAGTCTTCTTGGTGCTACTCTTGGCCACATGATGGCCTGCAGTTGCAGCTCCATCAGCAGTACTTTGAAGCAACACAAAAAAAATTGTTAGCACTGCATATCTACTCCAAAAGGCACATTCCAGCAGAAGACCAAAGACAGCTTCTGAAACAATAAACAGCAAATCTGAATGTGAAACCAAGTTGTGATATAGTTGCAAATATAAATACTTTATACACTCACATACATACATATACGATATATACAAAGCTTGTTCACAGAGCCAGCGTGTGTGTGTGTGTCTGTGTGTGTGTGTGTGTGCGTGCGTGCGTGTGTGTGTGAGTGTGTGTGTGTGTGTGTGTGTGTGTGTGTGTGTGTGTGTGTGTGTGTGTGTGTGTGTGTGCACAGCACATGCTAATTACAGGAAGTAGTCAAATATTCAATACCATAGTCGACTGTCTCCTGAAAAGGGGAGGACAAGCTGGTAACTACCTTCTGATACATGTTGATGATGTAGTTATAATTTCCCATCATCAAAGTTCTTTGTAAGATTTTACCTACATTTGATTTTTGGATTTTCAAAACCTTAGTAGTTATATACTTGACTTGGACATAAGCATGTGTTGAATCAGAATCACTTTCTTTAAAATATATTTATTGCAAATTTAAGCTGATTTATCTTTTACATGTATGTGATAGCATCCTGATGCAAGCCAAGGAGCGGTTCTACTTTGAAGAGGATCAAGACCTTCCTGTGAAACACCATGACACAGGATCACCTTAATGCTCTCCCTATGCTCTCCATGGAGAAGAAACTTGTCAGGGTCATGCCTGACTTCAATCAGAAGGTCATTGAGAGGTTTGCCACTCAGAATGACCGAAGAGCAAAGTTCCTTTATAAATAATCTCTCAAAAACCATGCAGGTTTCGTCACCACACTGACTGGGTTTTACCCCAACAAACAAGGTTCATAGGGGCATCTTAATATATAAACATGTTCGATTATATTATATATATTTTTTTATATATATTAGATTATATATTTATATGGTATATATACACTCACCTAAAGGATTATTAGGAACACCATACTAATACTGTGTTTGACCCCCTTTCGCCTTCAGAACTGCCTTAATTCTACGTGGCATTGAGTCAACAAGGTGCTGAAAGCATTCTTTAGAAATGTTGGCCCATATTGATAGGATAGCATCTTGCAGTTGATGGAGATTTGTGGGATGCACATCCAGGGCACGAAGCTCCCGTTCCACCACATCCCAAAGATGCTCTATTGGGTTGAGATCTGGTGACTGTGGGGGCCATTTTAGTACAGTGAACTCATTGTCATGTTCAAGAAACCAATTTGAAATGATTCGAGCTTTGTGACATGGTGCATTATCCTGCTGGAAGTAGCCATCAGAGGATGGGTACATGGTGGCCATAAAGGGATGGACATGGTCAGAAACAATGCTCAGGTAGGCCGTGGCATTTAAACGATGCCCAATTGGCACTAAGCGGCCTAAAGTGTGCCAAGAAAACATCCCCCACACCATTACACCACCACCACCAGCCTGCACAGTGGTAACAAGGCATGATGGATCCATGTTCTCATTCTGTTTACGCCAAATTCTGACTCTACCATCTGAATGTCTCAACAGAAATCGAGACTCATCAGACCAGGCAACATTTTTCCAGTCTTCAACTGTCCAATTTTGGTGAGCTCTTGCAAATTGTAGCCTCTTTTTCCTATTTGTAGTGGAGATGAGTGGTACCCGGTGGGGTCTTCTGCTGTTGTAGCCCATCCGCCTCAAGGTTGTGCGTGTTGTGGCTTCACAAATGCTTTGCTGCATACCTCGGTTGTAACGAGTGGTTATTTCAGTCAAAGTTGCTCTTCTATCAGCTTGAATCAGTCGGCCCATTCTCCTCTGACCTCTAGCATCAACAAGGCATTTTCGCCCACAGGACTGCCGCATACTGGATGTTTTTCCCTTTTCACACCATTCTTTGTAAACCCTAGAAATGGTTGTGCGTGAAAATCCCAGTAACTGAGCAGATTGTGAAATACTCAGACCGGCCCGTCTGGCACCAACAACCATGCCACGCTCAAAATTACTTAAATCACCTTTCTTTCCCATTCTGACATTCAGTTTGGAGTTCAGGAGATTGTCTTGACCAGGACCACACCCCTAAATGCATTGAAGCAACTGCCATGTGATTGGTTGATTAGATAATTGCATTAATGAGAAATTGAACAGGTGTTCCTAATAATCCTTTAGGTGAGTGTATATTATATTATACTGAATATTATTATATGATATATATTAATATACTGAATTGTATGAATAAGGTGTCCTTATTATGTCAGTGTTGGAATAAATGGTAAATATTTAACTGCAAAGTAGTAATGCATACATACTGGGATGTTTGCTGAAATTGATTGGATGGCCCTACCAAAAAAAAGAAAAAACAGCCGCCACTGGCTCTCGCTTAGGCGTAGGACACCAGTAATCACCGCTACCGTACGAGTGAGAGAGTGTCATTGCTCCCCTCTCACTAGACAGACTGTTTCTGACCTGTTTCCACAGGCTGTGTTTCCATAGTAGTACAGTGCTCCCGCCCAAATTTACTGGTAGGACACCAAGAATGACAGCTACAGTACTAGTGAAGAGATTGTCCTCACTCCCTCTCACTGACTGTGAGCGCGTCCGCTCAGACTGACTTAGTAGCCCACATTGATTAGTAAGTAATGTAAAAACCTGAACAGCTCTCGCCAGAGCCAGGGTTCCTAAGTGTTAGTAGTAATAGTGCTACTAAAAACATGGCGGCTCAATCCTTTATTAATCCCACAGTGGGGAAATTATTCTCTGCATTTTACCCCACCGTAGTAATTAAGGTGCAGTGTGCTGCTGTGAAGTGCCCAGGGAGCAACTGGGGGTCCAGTGTCTTGCTCAAGGACACTTCAACATGCAAACTATGGGGAGACCAGGGATCAAACATGGCGGACTCTGTGGAAGAAGACCCGCTCCCAATGTAGATATAAATGGCTTTTTCGAAGATAAATGAACCATAACTTCCATCACTTATTTCCATCACCTCAAATGTGAACACGCATTGGATTACCTTTATTTTTAGGTGTTTTAATTGTTTTTTACTGAAATGAGGCTAGCCTCGATTGTATTGAGGGCCACAGGCTGGAGTAATGTAGTGATGTCATGTAAAATAAAAAGAGACTGTGTGGGCATTAACTCATATGAAGCCAGTCAAATAAGGACAGTATAGGTTGGATGTGGGTTGCTGTTTTTTTCCACGTTGCCTTTTGTGAAACTTTCCTGAAGGCCCGTCTGCTCTGTGATCCACATCGGTTTGCGTGAGCGTTGCTGCTCTGCTGAGTGTCTAGATTTACTTGACAGACTGCCTTGAAAGCACAGATGTGACAAACTACTGTCAAACTGTCTGGGACTTAAAAATCTGTTGTGTAACGATAGCTTTGATTCGTTAGCATCAGTCACTAACTTGCTCAGGCCGGTGGTACGGGGAAGCTCGACTCCCTTGACAAGAACTGATTCATTTAATTTACAATTTGTGATCTTGTGGTGACAGACAAATATAACGTCTTTTTTCACAAAACATCTATGTAATGTACTCTGTTTTAACAGGTGATATGAACAACTTGATATAATGCAGCCGAAGGGTAAAAAAAACTGGTCCATTTAACATCCAGACAATGAAAATGACTGAGCAACACACACGTTTATCTGTTTGATTCAAACTTTATTTGAGTAGACAAATGACAATTTATTTACTATTATTATATATTATTCTCCACAGTATTGTGAAAATAGTTTCAGGAATAATTTGCAGCTTTGAAACATTTGAAACAAATGAAACATTTTAGAATCCTCTCAGGTTTATAAGAGATCAGTAATTCCTGATCTTCTCATATCAAAACATGTCTTCTTCTCTGGGCTCTTTCAATTAGTTGTCACAAATGTATCTGTCAAGACAAACATCAAGCAGAGAGTATGTTCACGGTTTACTGAGTTTATGCATAATTAATTGAAATTGTTGTACATTTGGACACATAGGACATCCAATCTTTACTTCTTTGAAAGCACAGAAATACATGCTCATCATGCACATCACCGCATGCTGCAGGCTGTTGGTCTCCTGAATGAAGAACATTATCTTCTCTTATACATATACATCAGTGGTGGGCCATGCATTTTCTACCTGGGACTTCAGTGCTGTCTGATATTGTATACATAAATACGCGCATGACAGGATGCTGCGTCATTAACGGACAATGCATGTAGTCCACAAAGTAGCTAAGAAGAGCTATACGGATAAGCTGGAAAAAAAGTTTTCAGCCAACGACCCCTCGTCAGTTTGGAGAGGCCTGGAGGTACTCACCAACTACAAGAGACCATGCCCCCCCACTGAGGACAATCACCGTCTGGCACTGTCCAACTGCTCCATCATCAGACAATCATCTCCACTCTGCCTCACCTCTCCCATCCAACCCCCCACTGGCACTGAGGATCTGCGAAGAGGATGTGAGTCGGCTCTTTCAGAGACAGAAGATCAGGAAGGCTCCGGGCCCAGACGGTGTCCCCCCCTCCTGCCTGAAAGTCTGTGCTACCAGCTGGCCCCCATCTTCACGGAGATCTTCAACCGATCACTGGAGCTGTGTGAAGTCCCCTCCTGCTTCAAGCGCTCCATGATCATCCTGGTCCCCAAGAAATCCTCCATCACAGGATTAAATGACTACAGACCCGTCGCCCTAACGTCTGTGGTCATGAAGTCCTTTGAGAGGCTGGTGTTGACCCATCTGAAGGACATCACAGGGCCCCTGCTGGACCCCCTGCAGTTTGCCTACCGTGCAAACAGGTCGGTGGATGATGCAGTAAATATGGGACTGCACCATATACTGCAACACCTCGACTCCCCAGGGAGATATGTAAGGGTTCTGTTTGTGGACTTCAGCTCTGCATTCAACACGATCATCCCGGTGGTACTTCAACATAAACTCACCCAGCTCACCATGCCAGCCCCCACCTGTCAGTGGATAACAAACTTCCTGACAGACAGGACGCAGCAGGTGAGGCTTGGAAAAATCACATCCAGCACCCAGACTATTAGCACTGGCGCCCCCAGGGATGTGTGCTCTCTCCACTGCTCTTCTCCCTCTACACCAACGACTCAGGGGACCCGTCTGTTAAACTCCTGAAGTTCGCAGACGACACAACGGTCATCGGCCTCATCAGCGACGGCGACGAGTCTGCGTACAGACGGGAGGTTGAACAGCTGGTCCTCTGGTGTGGTCAGAACCACCTGGAGCTGAACAAGGCCAAAACTGTGTAGATGACAGTAGACTTCAGGAGGAGCCCCCCAACACTACCCCCCCCCCCCCCGCCCCTAACAATACACAACAGCACTGTTTCTGCGGTGGAGACCTTCAAGTTTCTGGGATCCACAATCTCCCGGGACCTGAAGTGGACCGCCAACATCAACACCATCCACAAAAAGGCCCAGCAGAGGCTGTACTTCCTGCGCCAGCTCAGGAAGTTCAACCTGCCTCAGGAGCTGCTGATCCTGTTTTACTCCGCCATCATCCAGTCTGTCCTCTGCTCTTCCATCACTGTGTGGTTCAGATTGGCCACCAAACTGGACAGAGTCAGACTCCAACGGATCATCAGGACGCAGAGAGAACCATTGGTTGCAGCCTCCCCTCCATCCTGGACTTGTACACCTCCTGGAAACGGGCTGGAAAGATCACTGCAGACCCCTCACACCCTGGACACAAGCTGTTCCAACTCCTCCCCTCTGGTAGGCGCTACAGAGCACTGTACGCCAAAACCACCAGACACAGGAACAGCTTCTTCCCACTGGCCATCACTCTAATGAACAGTTAATCAGACTCTTCATCTGCCCTTTTTTTACTACTGTCTTTAATGTCCTTTTTATATTTATCTTGTTTACTGTATATAGTGTGTGGAAAACAAAACAAAAAGTACAAAGAGCAAAGTGAAACCGGAGTCAAATTCCATGTATGTGCAAATTTGCATGGCCATTAAAGCTGATTCTGATTCTGATCAACAAGAACCTTCACATTTATACATACAACATGTCTGCATATTACTGTAGGTGCTAGGTGTTGGCAATGTGTATGTAGGTGCTAGGTGATGCACTATGTCCCCCCCGACACGTTATGACATTCAACTTGCAATACTCTGATAAACATTCATATTTGCATTACTGATAGTCTGTTACTCTTAAAGTTACGATACATCCATGTCGCTACTTTTATACACCACTTTTATCCACCTGAAAGCACAGAAATACATGCACATCAGCACAACGCATGCTGCAGGCTGTTTTGAAGCAAGCGTAGTAACGCTTCCCTCACGTCCTACCAAAAGGACCCATGAACTTTACTTATTGTAAACAAACATCAACCTCCTCAACCATTTCAGTTTATATTGCAGATGAATAAACAAAACAATTAACAATCAATAAAAAAAAGGTTTATTTACAAAGTGAAATCCAACCTGCATTTAATTCCCCACAAATAAAAGATAGACAAGAATACACAATCAATGCATTGTTAAATTTTTTAAACACAGAATTAAAATAGCATCAACATTGAAACAGAATTAAAATAGCATTAACATTGTAACAGAAATAAAATAGCATTTCATTGTAACATTGAATTAAAATAGGATCAACATTGTAACATTTAATGAAAATAGGATCAACATTGTAACATTTAATGAAAATAGCATTAACATTGTAACTTTTAATTAAAATAGCATTAACATTGTAACATTAAACTAAAATAGCATTAACATTGTAACATTTAATGAAAATAGGATCAACATTGTAACATTTAATGAAAATAGCAAGAACATTGTAACTTTTAATTAAAATAGCATTAACATTGTAACTTTTAATTAAAAGAGCATTAACATTGTAACATTGAATTAAAATAGCATCAACATTGTAACATTTAATTAAAATAGCATACAAATTGTAACATTGAATTAAAATAGGATTACCTTGTAACATTGAATTAAAATAGCATTAACACTGTAACATTGAATTAAAATAGCATTAACACTGTAACATTTAATGAAAATAGCAAGAACATTGACTTAAAATAAAATCAACATTGTAACACTGAAACAAAATAGTAACAAGAACAGTGTAATAAAACTGCATCACAGACGAAATGCTATATCCTATACAGACTGACAGACGGACATAAAGACGGACAAACAGACCAGGCCCAGCAAAAGGGTTGGTGGGATGGGTTGGGGGCGGGTTGTGCCGTTTCACTTAAACCAGGGGTGCCGCTGCATCTGCTCCAGGGTGGCACAACCCCTCGGGTTTATGGCCAAACACATCTGCAACAAATCCTGGCAGTCTGAGGGGAGAGAGGAGGCAGAGCAAAGCAAATGTTAGGGTGGATGCTGCAGTGATCGATTGGGACATGGAAGGAAAGAACTCTGCACATTATTATCATTACAAAACTCAACTACTGTATTGACACCAGCATCGTCTCAACTCGGGACAGTTCACTGTTGAGGGTGATTTTCCTTTGGAGGAACTCTTGAGGTGTTAAACTGTTTGTGTTCATCCAGCAATTCAAAGAGCAGCGCCCGTCCACCTCCTGCTCTCAACATGAGGAGCGCCTCCATGGGGGCCAAGGTTGTCCTCTTCTGAGAGACCTGGAGGAAACAATATGCAACAGCCCGACTGTTTCACTATAATCACCATCATCATACTCTTCGCCACATGGTAATACCCGTGGCCTTACACCAATTTCTGTGAACACGTATTTAGCAAAGACAGCACCTCTGATTGTTTCGACTGTTTTGTTTAAAGCGGCATCGCTCTGCAGGAGTCCTCAAGCTCGAGGGGGGAGGAGGGGGCTGTGCATTCACACCTTGTCTCCCCTCTTTCGATGGGGTGTGAGACAACACTTTCAAACTACTGAGAGAGACACAAGATGATAAATAAATACATTCATAATATGAGTTTGCACAGTAGTAATAAACAAAATCTTAATTTGGTAGACACCTTTTGTCTTTTTAGCTGGTTTAACGTCAGATTTGACGGCACTGTTCCTTGTGACGAGCGAATCCTCCCGGTTATGGATCGGCACTTTCAAAGCCCTAAGACACACAATGTTAAAATAAATACATGGATAATGGTAAATACATTGGTACTAAACGGAATCATAGTTCGCTACACATCGTTTGGCTTTTTTCGCAGTTTTAACAGATGTTTTTATAGCTGCTGTGTTCTTTGAGCAGCATGGCGCCTCATTTTCTTCCCGTGCAGCGGGCGGCACTTTCAAAACCCTGAGACACACGATCTTGGGTTTTTTAGTAGGCTTAACAGCTGTTTTCACCGGCGCTGGTCTCGCATACTTCGAAACCAGGCCGGATGCGCATGAAAGTTTAAATATTCTCAACTTTTAAGCGCAAGGTGCGGAGTCGCACAGCTCATCAATGTCAGTGTGTATCGCCCAGTTGCGCACGCTCCACAGGCGCACCGGGCTGTTTTGCCTGGCGCGTTTTTGCCAAGGCATTTTTGAAGCGGCTGCACTTTTAAAAGTCATGTCCGGTGTGATCGGCCCCTTAATCTAGTAACGAGTAACGAAGCAGGGGGCTGGACTTGATCAGAACAAAATATTCTATAAATATGTAATGATGAAGGATGCTCCGTTAGTTGGAACAGATAGCTGAGGGAGAAGCTGTTTGTCTGTATTGTCCAGGACCAACTCGAAGTTGTCTGTACTTCTGTGATCCGTGGGATTTTTGAGTGCCATCTGAAAGAGATTAGTGGAGTCTCAAGTCAAGCAGTACTACAGGGAGTTGCTGTCGTTTGGACAGCAGGACATTTTATCAGCAGGAAAGACATTCATTAACCACAACATTAGCTAAGGCTAGCTCCGTTTGGAGAAGTTTTGACTCTTTTCTCTCTTGCTAGCTACCGTGCGGCACAACGTGACACGAGTAACGTTACCGAGCACCACTGAAGGTGAACCAGAACGTTGTGAGTGAACCAGAACGCCACAGCACAACATGGCGTGTGTATTCTGAGCTAACGCTACATGGCAGGGCAGACTGCAACAGCTGGTATAACGTTGGATACATTGTTGCTAGCTTAACCCTCCTGTCATGTTTGGGTCTAATCTGACCGATTTAAAACTTTAATCAATCATAAATATTATGTTTTACATTGGATTGCCTCAAGACCTTATGATATCCTCCACACTAGGCATTTGAACATATAACATTGCGGATCACATTCCCCAACCCCCCCTCTCTCTCACACACACACACACACACACACACAAACACACACGCTCGCAGCCCCTTGTATAAAGTTGTACACATTTCAAACTTCAAACCAAAAAAGCAGGTGTTTGTTATGGGAACCATCTCTATCCTGCTTCATGTGACAATGAACCAAACCTTTCAGACGTAACAATGCTAATCTTCTCACTTTCCCCCTAAATACACCTGGAACATCAAAGTAAGGGTTTCTTTCATGTCTCTCCTAATAAATATGGTACTATTGTCTGTTTATTTTGTGTTGCAGGAAACCTCCACCCAGGCTGATGTTGAGGCCCAGGTGTCCCTACTGAGCACTCCAAGGCTCATCATGTTGGTAAGATCCCAGTACCAGACAAAACACAACACAGGCTGACATCGTCAGTAGTAGAAAAATATTGTGGTATTTATAATGGGAATGGGTAACCAATGTGTCTCTGTCCTTCCACTGCAGGGAAGAGGACTCCTGCCCAGGAAGAGACTCCAGTTCAGGAAGAGACTCCAGTTCATGGAGAAGACGACCGCCCAGGGAAAGGATTCAGTACAGTCACAATAAAGTCAGTTATGGACATTTTATTGTACTATTACTTTTTTCAGTTCAAATTGTTTTCATACATTTCCCCCTTGACCTGAATATTGTATTGCTTCCAGTGCCTGCATTTTACAGTTTACTGTCAAATTACTTCAAACATGTTTAAATTGTCATATTAACTTGAAGAAAGATGAACATTTAAAATGTTGTATGTTCAAGAATACCATAAAAAAAGGTTGTTTACAATTGTATTTAAAATGTTGTAATATTAAAATAAATGGCTTGTTGAAAAAAACTGTCTTCATTTTACACTATGTAATTATTTTACTGTTATTCATTTATAGTATTACAATGAATACAGTCATTTTACAGTAGTCTAGGATTTGCTGTAAACTGTACGCAGTTACTGTGATGACAAGTACAGTATATAACTACTGTAATAACAATGACGGTACTGGGATTATTACTGTAAGCATACTGTAAAATATACTACAGCTACTTACTTACTAATTGCTGCCAGCACGTTACTGTAAATTCTACAGTTGTTACAGTGTAGGGTAAGGAGATGTTTCCTCTGTAGGGCTCAGCCTTATGCCGTGTTCACACCAAAAGAGTTGCGAAATATTCGCGCGACCAGATTACATGTTAAATCAATGCACAGACGCGAATGGTTGCGAAAAAGCAGATTTTTCGCCGGGCGACGCGATAGAGGCGAAGTGGTGTTGCGAATATTCGCAAATCCGCTTTTCCGCCTTTTCGCTGGCGTTGAAATATTTCAACTCCAGCGAATAATTCGCCCGATGCGGAGTTGCGAAAGCCAATCACCGTTGAGAAGCTCCGCCCGTCATCACCGCCGTCCTGCCGTTACTGAATCAAACTGCTGGTCCGCTGAAGGAGCGCTGGAAGCGGCTTCATTCAGACACTCGTCCTGGAGGAGTCGGAGCTGTGTGCGACTACGGATAATATTATGAACCCAGACACGGGGGCGTTTGATGTTCCGACGTTTGTGGGACTTCCTCAACAAGTATAAAGCAGAACTAGTGGTTATTTCAATGGTGAATGGCCGAAATAGTAAATGTTTTCACAGACATGGAGATAAGCCCCGCCCCTTTCCCCAGTGAAAGGTTGCGAAAAAATGAAAAACGAATTAACAATTCGAGCGACTAAACTCAGGCGAAAAAGCGTTGCGAAGATTCGCAACTCTTTCGGTGTGAACACGGCATTAGATGGAATAAATAACCACTTTATACTTGTTGTGGAAGTCCCAAAAATGTCGGAACATCAAACGCCCTTTTTTTTTTTTTTTTGTACAATAATAACCAACATTCTAATAAAATAAGTAATTTCCTTAATTACAGAATGAAGCAAATACATATGATTTAAGCAAAATCCTTAATAACAACATTCTTATGAAATAAGCAAAATCCTTAATTATAAATAATAAGCAAAATCCTGAAGAACAAAATTCTTATGAATTAAGTAATTCCCTTAATTACAAAATCAAGCAAAATGCTTTCATTTCATTATTCAAAATCATTATTTTTTACGAAATACGCAAAGTCATTAAGTAAAATCAAAATGTTCTTATGAAATAAGCAATATCCTTAATAACATTATGAAATAGTTCAAATATATAATATATCTTTAAATTTCGTAATTACGGAATGTTGTCAATGCAAAAAGTACAAAAATAAGAAGAATTATTGTGAAACTCTTGATTATAAAAGATATGTCAAATCCTGAAGTACATCAATGAGCTAAATAGTCAAATGTCTCTAAGTTCCCCTCAAGTCAGAACAAATGACAAATAAATTAGATGTTTGGGGCTGATCTCAGCTATGTGTATTATTATGATTATGAATATATATTTTAGTATATATTTTAGACATCATTTTTTAATATCTCACATTAACATTGTTCCTGATAGTCTTTGGTTCCTGAGACCCGGCTGCTTGGACTCTGGTAAACCTGATCTCAAGTCTAGTTTTAAATGAAGCTTTATGTCTGTGAGGCGTTGTTAAAGGTTCTCGTCTCCAGCAGGAACCAATGGGCTTGGAGCTGAGAGCCACAGACAGGAAGTCAGAACCTATGAGGAGACACCTTGTTGAGAGGAAGAAGGACCGGCTGTAACGGTGTGATATAATATTCCAGCCTTCTGGTTCCTCTGGTGCAGAGGCTGCCTGTGACTTACAGGACTGTTAGGCGGTGGTCTCAGGAGGCTAATGACGCCCCCTGCAGGACTGCTTTGAGTCGACAAACTGGGATGTGCTATGTGGACCACATGGGGAGGACATCAACAGCATGACTGACTGCATCACAGAATACATAAAGTTCTGTGAACACACTACCATACCATCCTGGACTGTGCGCTGCTTCCCCAACAACAAGCCCTGGATCACCAGGGACCTGAAGGCTCTTCTTAATAAGAAGAAAGCTGCTTTCAGGTCTGGGGACAGGGATGAGCTCAGGAGAGTCCAGTGCAACCTGAAGGTGAAGCTCAGGGAGGGCAAGGACTCCTACAGGAGGAAGCTGGAGGCCAAACTCCAGCAGAACAACATGAGGGAGGTGTGGACCGGAATGAAGCAGATTACTGGCTTCAAGGTGGGAGGGAGACAGTCAGGGGGCTCCCTGGAGAGGGCCAACGAGCTGAACTGTTTCTTCAATAGGTTTAGTTCACAGCCCTCATCCGTCTCCTCCACTCACCACACCTCCACACCTCCCCCTCTGCCCCCCCTGCTGAGCTGCACAAACACCGAGCCCTCAACATCCAATGGCTCTTCCACTGAGCCCTCAACAACAACAATGGGCTCTTCCCCCTTCCCCCCTCTCTCTGTGACGACTGACCAGGTGAGACGACAGCTGGAGAAACTCCAGCAAGACAAAGCCGAGGGACCTGATGGCATCAGCCCCAGGATCCTAAAGACCTGCGCCACCCAGCTGTCTGGTGTCCTGCAGCACCTCTACAACCTGAGCCTGAGGCTGGAGGAGGTCCCGGTGCTGTGGAAGACGTCGTGCCTGGTCCCTGTCCCCAAGAAGTCGATTCCATCTGGCCTCAATGACTACCGACCAGTTGCCCTCACCTCCCATGTGATGAAGGTGCTGGAGAGGCTGGTCTTGGCCCACCTCCGACCGCAGGTGACATCGTCGCTGGACCGTCTGCAATTTGCTTACCAGCCTCATGTGGGAGTGGATGACGCCATCATCTACCTGCTGCAACGAGCTCAGTCGCACCTGGATGGAACCGGTGTCTCTGTGAGAGTCACTTTCTTTGACTTCTCCAGTGCATTCAACACCATCCAACCACTGCTACTGAGTGAGAAGCTGCTGGTGGTGGGGGTAGACTCGTCCACCATCTCCTGGATCACTGACTACCTCAAAGGCAGACCACAGTTCATCAAACTGGGCCGTGTGCTGTCTAGGACGGTGGTCAGTGATGTTGGAGCCCCACAGGGAACTGTTCTGTCTCCCTTCCTGTTCACCCTGTACACCACTGACTTCCAGTACAACACGGAGTCATGCCATCTGCAGAAGTTCTCTGATGACTCTGCAGTGGTCGGGTGTATTAGGGATGGACGGGAGGAGTAGTACAGGGCAGTGGTGAGTGACTTTGTGGAGTGGGCCGGTGAGAATCACCTGCTTCTGAACGTGGCTAAGACTAGAGAGATGGTGGTCGACTTCAGGAGGAAGGCAACGGCTCTGAGTCCTCTGAGTGTTCTGGGAAAGGACGTGGACATGGTGGAGGAGTACAGGTACCTGTGTGTTTCCATCGACAGCCGACTGAACTGGAAGGCCAACATCAACGCTGTGTACAAGAAGGGGATGAGTCGACTGTTTTTCCTGAGGAAGCTTCGATCCTTCAATGTATGCAGCAAGATGCTGGAGATGTTCTACCAGTCGGTTGTGGCCAGCGCCCTGTACTTCGCCATTGTCTGCTGGGGGAGCAGCATTGGAGCCGGTGACACCAACAAACTGAACAAGCTAGTTAAGAAGGCCGGCTCCATCATCGGCTGCAAGCTGGAGTATCCGGAACAGGTGGTGGAGAGGAGGACGCTGAAGAAACTTTTGTCCACATTGGACTCTCCAGGAGATTCATCACGCTCCGCTGTCATAAGGACTGCTACAGGAAAACATTCCTGCCTACGGCATTACGGCTTTATGGCTTTATAATAAGTCACCGCTTGCCAGATCCTCTGATTAATCACTGTACATGGACATGTTTATGTTTATCTACACTTCACATATTACATACATAACTTGCATTTTTGCACTCTCCTATTGTTTGTTATTGTTTGTTATTTACACCTCACACACTTAATATACACACACATATTCATAATACACTTTTGCACTTCTACTGTTTAAGTTTAATTTAATTTAATTCCTAAATTAATACTGTTCTTTTTTCTTTTCTTTCATCCCAGCTATTTGTATTTTATTTGTATTAGTATTATTATGATTGTCTATATCTTTCATCCCTGCTGTTTTGATATCTTATTTTCTGTCTGTAAATTGCTGCTCCGGACACCAAATTTCCCCATGGGGATTAATAAAGTATATAGTCATTCATTCATTCATTCATAAGCATGCGTATGAAAGTGAGCTTCTGGTGGTCGTGGTATGAATCCATCTGGATGTAGAGGAGCTGCTTGGAGGAGCTACTCTGCTCCCTGAGCTCCTTCTTCTGCAGCAGGAACACCCAGGTTATAATAATCCAGCTCTATGTCCTCCCGTCTGCCCGCATTCTTCCCCCTGGTGGCCTGGAAAGACATGACAGCACAGTCCTGTCTTCAGTTCACCAAACACAGACCGAGAGCTTCATTCCAGCCGCTGGTCTCAACAACAGTGTGTCATACCTTACAGTAGCAGTAGAGGCCAGTGGTCACCAGCAGCACAGTCAGCGGCAGGACGACAGCTTTGACGATGAGAGGTGTTGGATCTGATGGAGCACATGACATCATCACATCACATGACATCACTGCAGCAGCTTGTATTGAAAGCTTAAGGGCACATGTAGTCGCTACATGTCCCACATTCTGGCTTTGCAGTGTGTTGTCACTTCATTCAAACAAACACTGCACCCTCTGTAAACTTCTCTATTCATCTTTTATTGTTAAAGTCAGCAGTAGCAGTAACTTGTTAGATATTAAAGGCACAGCATAATCAGTTAATGATTATACTAACTAATCGTGTAACACCACTAATGAATGTATTCTATTATTTGTTGGTATTAGTAATAATACATTATGATACCTAATGAAAATAAAGTCAATAGCCATGCACAAAAACGTGTGCCATTGTAAGGAAATGATGAATGCGGCTGAGCCTCCGTTAGCTGGTAATGCACTGTGTTAAGTGTTGTTTGCTATGGTAACAGTTTTAAGCAGATGTGGTAACAGACCGTTATGACATCCATATTAAATACAATTACTTCCTCAATATCAATACAGCTAATCACTACAATCCCTTACATGAATATAAAGAAAACAAAGATCACTGGTATTTTGCCAGCAGTCTGTTTCAACAGGTAGCCTGAATTGAGGTTTTGGAATCTGGACAGAAGGAATTCTAATTGATCCGTCCCTAAATATCTCCCTAATTATCACTAATCAGCACTGAACTTTCACGATGTTTGTTCCTGAAATACAATTTCACAGGCAACTGCTGAACAAGCAGAAACAAGTATTTTCTGTGGCCATTGTAGAATGTCATCATTTCAACGTTTTTATTTTCTAAATATTGACACGTTAGTTCACCACCTTTCAGTGAACACAACCACTGTTGCGTAATGATCTTCAGATGAGACATTTGTTATTTGGCTGTAAAATGCTTTCCGTGCACCACAATGTGTTGGGTTGCTTTCTGGCTCTTGGCTCTTACAGCGTCACTGTCACATTTTACTTTGTTCTTTCTATTCTTTGTGTATCCCTGCTTCTGCTGTCTACCCGTCTCGCTCTCTTCCTCTCTCTCTCTCTCTCTCTCAGCGTCAAGGTGTCTCCATCACCACACTGAGGCCCAGATACCAAACAAAGGGTCGGACACCTCTCAGCCTTACAGCACAGCTCTGTGTATGGAAAACTGATAGAAGTGGCAGTGTTTAATATACATTGTTCTGCACAAAGAAGGACGCTTTACTATAACTTACTGTCCTTTCCTTTCTGTTTAGCATGCACTTTCCATAATGGCACCTATATGTAACTGACCACATCACAAATATATGCATATGTCTGAAAATACATTATAATTGATGGCTTCAAGTGGCTTCTAACTAACATCCTGCTACTTTCTGGTTGAAGGGCTCCTGGATAATGTGACGGTGCTTATTGATATTGCATATGGAGGTCGAGCAATTGCAGGTGTCATCAACCAGCCTTTCTACAACTACGAGGTGCAGACCAAACCAAACGACCGTGTAGCTGCATCCTAACCGTTGTAACTGGTTAATTCAAAGTTTCCTTGTCAGCTTGGATCAGGAGCATCTTTAGGAAGAACCATGTGGGGAATGCCGGGACTGGGTGCCTTTGGGTTTCAGCTGCAGGAGGTTCAAGGTGACAGACCCATTGTCACCACCACACGTTCCCATAGCAACAAGCTGGTAACGGACTGTGTGGACGCCATGGAGCCTCATGAGGTCGTCAGAGTTGGTGGTGCTGGGAACAAGGTGAGGGGGATTTAGAGTTGATCCTGATCTGAAATTGTTTTGAGCCTTTACTATTCCTTACATCTGCCCTCGCAGGAATGTCTTGTGAGAATGTTAGGATCAGTCTGTGGCAGTAAAAGCAGAGTCCTGTGTTTTGTTACATTAAGCGTTATCTTCTTGTGACATAAATCAGTGCAGCAAAATTGCTCCCAAATGTGACCCACAGAAACTAAAATGTGGTTGCACACATCCAAAAATCATTGTAGGCAGGCCCTTGACCAAAACTAGATAGCAATGAAAATAGAGATACAGGTCTTCACACTGTAGTTTCCCTAAGTGCAATTTCATAGCAAAGCTACAAGTCACGTTTCGAGCTAACGCTTCTTTTAGTAACCGTCAACATCGATCTGCTGATGGTGTGAAAGGACACTTTAATGCTTACATTTAAAAGAGCCTGTTGATGTGTAAAGAGTGTTTGTTTATCAACTCATCTCTCTGCAGATAATCCAGCTTGTTGAAGGAAAGGCTTCTGCTTATGTCTTCGCCAGTCCAGGGTGCAAGAAGTGGGACACCTGCGCTCCTGAAGCCATTCTGCATACTGTTGGAGGTAAAAAAAAAAAACATAAATTCTTTAGCGGCAGAGAATGTTTTAATATTCAAAAATGTCTGTACAAACTAGAAAGAAAAAGGTTTTAGGTCAAACTATAAGTATGGTTTATACAGGGTTCTTACGGTCATGGAAAACCTGGAAAAGTCATGGAATTTTAAAATGGTTATTTTCAGGCCTGGAAAAGTCCTTGAAAAAAAAAGAAGAAAAATCCCCAAAGTTTTGGGAAAAGTCATGGAAATGTCTTATATTCATCTGTTCATGGGGTTCATTTACGCTGAGTTTGAAATAATTAATATGCTTTTAAAAGAAAGACACTCAAAATATAAGCAGGCATACATACAGGCATCTATATAAATGTTTATTCTTTTAATCAAACTATTGTGTCATTTAAGGTATACTGTATGCTTTGGAATTCTCATTGTTAGTTTAAATACTACATTTTCTCACTTTTTCATGTATACACCGAGATTTCACAAAATCTTTGGTCATGGAAATTTGGTTTAAAGTCATGGAAAAGTCGTGGAAATCCATTGGTCAAAATGTGTATGAACCCTATTTATTGTCATGCACCTTTATGTCACAATTCAAGAATTAAATTTTACAAAATGCATAGTTTACTAGTCTTTGAATTACTGCCTAACATGTTTATTTTTCCTTATCTATCCTTGTGCAGGTAAACTGACTGACATGCATGGCAATGCATACCGCTATGATGCTAACGTCAAGCACATGAATTCGGCCGGCGTTCTTGCAACACTACGAAACCACGAGTACTACGTCAGCAGAGTACCACAGTCAGTGCTGACGGCCCTCAAGTCAGATTGATGTCTCGTCAGAAATCACACTAATAGCAGAATATATCCACATATGACACAATCATTCAAAGATGTAACACTTAAAATCCATCCACACATGCAAGAACCTTCTTCTATATGTGAAAATGTCATCAAATGAATCATAAACTACCATGTTTTTGTGTCATTGCAGCATTTAATTAACCAGTAACAGAGAGCTGACTTAATTGGACTTTCAAACAAACTTGTGTAAAATCCTAAAACGTGTTAACAGACTGTTTCCAACTTGTTGACCAACGCAAACGACTAGATTTAAATATATGTAAAAAAGACGGTCGGTATAAGTTAAATGTTCATTGAGGAGTTGTGAAATGATTTACTTGATTAAGTGGGAACACTGTAATATGACTAGACAACAATAAACAAAATGCCATTGTCTTGATTAATTTGACTCTTTTTTTATATTGTTGTGTGAAGACTGGAGTTGCATCAATGTTCAGTGTGTGAGAGGTCGACATACTGCTGTGAGAATGACTATACTGACAACCATCTTCTAATCCTGTGCTGTACCTGCCATGGTCTTCTCATTTCCTTCATGTGCACTGACATTTCTACTTTTCTACACACTACTGCTCTCACCAAACTAAAGGGCACAAACTCAAAGTGCCCATTGATGTTTCGTTCCCATATTTTCTACATTAACTGAATTAATTTACTTTCATGCTATTGCATTACTTTTGTTTTTCCCATGTTTACCAACAATGGAAACTCTGCACTTTTATAAACATAAATACTCCTCCTGTGATGTGAGAGATAAAAACAAGTTTCAGAAACACTGATCTAATGTAGAGTATTTGAATAGTAAAGGACACAGCCTAGATTGTCCTTTTTTAAAGTTCTAATGGGCTTTTATTGCCTTAACGTGTATAAACCACAGAAGCGGTCTTGAAAATGTTCTGTCACTGTTATAGCGTCACAATCGTGCAAGATGCAGTCATGAAACTTTACAGATGTGTAGTTCAGATCAAAAGTAAGTTGAGAAGGGACCATTGCAACACTAAGCAGGATGATACATCATTGTAATTTTCATGATTCATTTAAACTGACCAAAAATCCCAGAAAGATTGCACTCAAACTTAAACAATATGCAAAGTCCACCTATAGGTAAATAGAGCTGCATTATTATGGTGAGAATTTACAATTAGGGTTGGACTACATGCAATTCATCAACAGGTCTACTTCATGGCAATATTGATGATGAAATACCTTGAAAAGCCAAGTATTTATTTTACTGGATTAGTCAAAACACATTCACATCTTGTTATTTTAGCATTATTATGCATTCATCTTTACACATTGTGTATTTGAACAGAAAACTACCGTGACTTTAATAGATGAAGCTGCACATAATTGAGTCTTTCTTGATATGTAATCAGTGTGACTTCTTGGAGTGTTAAACTGAACTGATTAACAATATATTTTGTTTTGTTTCCATATTTACCGCAACACAGTCATGGGAATTTGTAAAATAAAATTGTTCCAATAAATTTGCCTCAATAAATAGCTACGTGCTCCACAGTAATATTTTAAGTATGTAGTCCTTACGGGGAAACTTTGGCCATTTTGGCTCAATAAATATGGAACTAAATCCGTTGCATTAGGAAATTCTCTCTATGAACACATAGAACACACACACACACACACACACACACACACACACACACACACACACACACACACACACACACACACACACACACACACACACACACACACACACGAAGGTACTTAAAAGCTGTTTGTGAACATGTTTTACTAGTTTTGGGGATATGATCTGTTGACCTCCCAACACTTTGTCTGTGTCCTATGAGCATCTCAGCTCTTTTAACGATAACAAAGCTGAAATGCTGCAATCAGAGAATTTTGAAATATAATATTCATCTATCCATCTCTCTCTCAATTCAATTCATTTCACTTCAAGTCCATTCAATTCAATGTGACTTTATCGACACTAAAGTTTCTAAAAACAATATGCCCAATGCATCGAAACACAAAAGTACACAAACATATCAATATGAATATTAACATAACAATAACACAACATTACGACTGTGATATAACAATACATCTTTTGAGAGGTCGTTAAACTCTTTGAAATCTTGGATTACAGCGTTGAATTAGTCAAAATAAATGTTTTACATTTCATGATCTCTCTCTCGCACGCACACACACACACACACATGCAGGTGGAAGAATCATTGGTGCCTCACTCCCCCCCCTCCCCTCCCTGCAGGACATATACAACACCCGCCTCACCCGCAAAGCGACCTCGATTGTGAGCGACCCCTGCCACCCCTCACACGGTCTCTTCAGCCTCCTGCCCTCTGGGAGGAGATACCGGAGCCTCCGGGCTCGCACCACTAGGCTGTCAACCAGCTTCATCCACCAAGCTGTCAGGAAGCTGAACTCTCTGAACTCTCTACCTCACCAATCCCACATCTAGACTCTGCTGCTAAACTGTCTGATCGCTGCTACTAACGCACACTTAAATAGTTTCCAAATTTGTTTTTTGCACTATATGTTATATGTCTAATTTGTTTTTGCACTATGTTTATACGTTTCTGCACTGTTTATACGTTGTTTATATGTTATATGTTGTCTATTTTTACTTTTTCTTAACTGGTGCACTATTCACTTTATGTTTCTGCACTATGTTTATATGCTGTTTATGCTATGTTGTCTAGTTTATATGTTTATATGTTGGTTATATGTTATATGTTGTCTAGTTTATATGTTGTTTATATGTTTATATGTTATATGTTATATGTTGTCTAGTTTATATGTTTATATGTTATATGTTGTCTATTTTTTACTTTTTTTCTAAATGTTGCACTATTCACTTTATTTTCAGACAGTAGAGAAACAAAATTTCAGGTCTTCTGTATGTTTGCACAATATGGAAGAAGTGACAAATAAAACTGACTTTGACACACACACACACACACACACGCACGCAGGTTGAAAGCTGTTTGTCAGCATGTGGACCTCCACAACATGTTTTACTAGTTTGGGGATATGATCTGTTGAACTCCCAACACAGATTCTGTGTCCTATGAGCATCTCAGCTCTTTTAACGATAACAAAGCTGAAATGCTGCAATCAGAGAATCTTGAAATAGAATATTCATCTATCCATCTCTCTTTCAATTCAATTAATTTCACTTCAAGTCATTGAAGTCACACACACACACACACACACACACACACACACACACACACACACACACACACACACACACACACACACACACACACACACACACACACACACACACTCAGTTTCTCAATCCTGCCACAGGTGAGAATTATTTTTGCAACATATCTCGCTTAGTTTTATGAATGTTACATTGTCTGTTTCTTTCTGTGGGTGTGGTCTGCAGCCTGTATTTCCAGTAATCCTGATAATTTACCAGTCACAGTATTTAAATAGCTTCCAAACCGATGTCTAAGTGCAGAGGCTTGATCAGACACACTGAGGATCACAACCAAGCTGTTCAGCTGAGAGGTCCTGTGGCAAAGACTCTTTTGTTTTTGCTGAGAAAGGTAACATTTGGTCTCTTTTGAATTTAAGATTTACAATTTCATGTAATTTCATAGATATTCTTATTTTACAATGTATGTCTTTATAAACTGTAATTAAAAAAAAAACAGTGAATTAATATTGAAATGAAAATATAGTTCAAATTGAGATGTTAAATAAAGAGAGACAGTAGTAATTTGAAACATTGTAAATGTCAATGAATGTTTATATTATTTCATCCACCTCTTGAGAACTTATTTTGAAAATGCACAATTTTATTTATATTCCTAAATGCAAACAACTTTCCTTACAGTTTTAAAAGTTCCGTATCTACAATCATGATCAAATTGGTAATGTATTAGATTTTTTAGTCAATGCAGATTTACACGTTATGTATGCGCAGTATGCCATATTCTGTGGTCTAACCCTTTTATTTTCTTTAATAGTTAAGTGTTGCCATTGTTGCCGGATTGTTCTTTGGTAGGTTCATGTCAATAACTAAAATGGTCAAGATTATATTAACACATTTTGAGTACTCTATAATCAGAAATATACCCAGTCACAGTAAACTATTGTTATCTAAAACTAGCTTCACACACAACCAGTGAACCCACCACCACCCTTCCAGAGGTCGAAGGTAAGATATTATCTTCATGGACAATCCTGATATTTAAAGTACAGACCAAACCGATCAGTGTTTGTTTGGATTTTTGTTTTTTCTAACTACTTTCAGCAGGCCTTGCTAATGTCATATAAGAAGATTCCACGTGTTTGTTTGTTTTTACATTTATTTCATTTGTCTTGGTATCTTTCTTTCACATTTGACCAATAACAACATGTGCAATTACTAAAAGATGTTAAATGTCTTATTGGTAATTTGTCTAAATTAGACAAAATTGTTCAAGAATGCTGGACCAAGTGGTTTGACAGAGACAATCCCAGTGGGTCAGGGGACTGGGAAACTCTCTCTAGCCTTCGCAGAGAGAACTCAGGACAAATCTGCCCAAAACCAGCAGCTATTGAGGTCCAAACTCTAACTGGGCTCAGTGTGGCTGCAGCAGGGGATGTGATTTATAAGTAAGTTCTGACCGAGTATAAATCATTTCAATGAGTCTTATTGTACTGAATGTGATGCATTCATGTTGCTACTCAATGTGTTTGTGAGACTGAACATATTTCTACATTCTATTCTGTTGTATTGATCAGCCCTGTACTTGCTAACCACTGAGCGTCAGGAAATACGTAAAAAAAACTATTTAACTATTTAGATTTATAGATTTAGATAGATATAGATTTCTTCTATTAATAGTGTAATTTAGCAGTCACAACCGAACAGTACGTTTGTAGTATGATATTGAATATGTAAAAACTATATATTCATTGTGTGTTATTCGACACACTAATAAAACAAATCATTAGGCTCTGTGAGGTTGTAGGAACTGTGGTGGTTTTAGCTGAATTCTAACACAATGACAAAGAGAACGTGCTGATATTAAGCAGGTATAATGTTTACAACGTTCATCCTCTTAGTTTAGCATGTTTGTTTGCATGCTAACATTGGCTTATTATACCTGAACACCAGGTACAGCTGAAGCTGATAGGAACGTCATTAGTTTTGGCATTTAAATTAACATTTTGACCTGAAGATGGATCAAAAGTCCAGTGATCACCAAAGTCATTTCAATTAATCAATGTGTTTACCAACTGTAATCGTTATCCATTCAATAGCTATAAACATTACACTCAAAGCCACAAATGTCTACTTGCTGGTTGCGCTGGTGGAAGGTGGTGAGGGGATCACCAAAGTCGGGGGGGGATTCATCCTCTGGGGACCAAGAATGTTTTAATTACGTGTCACTCTGTTTATTTTTTATCAGAAGTGACACAACTACTGGATTCATCTGCAGAAACAAAGACCAACGCAATAAGAAGATGTGTAAAGATTATCGCGTTCGTTTCAGCTGCCCTCCCTCTTACTGTGGAGGAAAAGGTACTGTGTGAGCACATTCATGTTCATTGCAAAGCTACTAATGTAAAGATTATTTCCTTTTCTCTTCATCGTTTGTGTGCATAAGTGTTCATTTAGAATGTTGCTTTTTCTCTGCAGTTTCCCACCCGTCATCCTCTCTTTAATGTCTCCTTGCAGTGTGCTGGACCAAGTGGTATGACCGAGACAGTCCCAGTGGATCAGGGGACTGGGAAACTCTCTCCATTCTTCGCAAAAATAACCCTGGACAAATCTGTGAAAATCCTCTGTTCATGAAGGTTGTTACCACTGACACAAATACCCCAGCCATATCCGCAGGGGATGTCATCTACATGTAAGTTGCCTCATAAGGAAATACTTTGACATTTTACTTGTTTTTATCATAGACAAACAATCATTTCCATCTTCAACATTGTGCACCACTAAAAATAAGTTATTGTTTTGTTTCTATAGGGTTTCCTTGCTTTAAATATTATACTGATTCACTTACTGTTTGTAATCCTTTTTTCAGCTCCGATCCATCCAAGGGATTTATTTGCCTCAACAAGGACCAGAAAGGTCGTCGTATGTGCCGTAACTACAAAGTCAAGTTTGGGTGCCGATGCTAGAAAAAAGCCCCGACTCCACAGCAAACAGTGCGATGGATAAGAAGAGACAACGTTCAAATTTTGATCACTTGAATTTCTGTCAGATTTTTCTTTCATGATATATTTGATTTATTATTGTGCCAGGTGGAGGAAGTATAATATACCTTTTATTCAGCAGACATTTTGACGTAAGAAGAGCAAAGACTAATCAACGATGGCTCTACAACCAGGGCCCTGAAGCTAAATGGAGCTCAGCCATAGTTCATTATATGATTTAAGCTTCTGCTTGTTCCATGCCAAACCGTCTTGTGGAATAAAGCCTATTATGTGCTTTATCAGTTTATCTTTTCCATTTTTTTTCTTTTGATTATGAAATAATTATCTTGTATTGTAAGAAATCAATAAAACTGCCAATAACCAGCAAACCCCTTTTGTCTTTATGTTTGACTTACAACAACTTTTTCCATCTGAATAGGAATTATAAGGAAGTTATGATTTGGTGTGTTTACAACAGATGATTTGAGCAGATATGATATACAGACAGTAGGAGGTGCTGGATAGTAGTTCAACAGTGAATCTGAATTTCCTATAAGCACACCCATGCACGGAAAAGCACAGTTATAACTGTAAATAACATTACATGAGGGGAGAAAACTTTTCCACCATCTTCTGTGTTAAAACCTTGTGTACTTTGGCTGTTTCGCTCATGCTTTTGCACTGCATCTGTCACGACCAGGTGTGGTGGGACAGAGACTCCGGTGCAGAGGAAACACAACAGGAGGCACATTAGGGGTTCTGGCAATAAAAAATAAAAAAAAGAGTGATTAGTAAAGCCATATGCATTAAACACCTTCTTTCTCCTGGATACCCTGAACTTCAAAAGTAAATTGGTCTTTATCAATTCTTTATGCCTAATAGGCTTGTTTGTTGATGTCATCATGCCTCTTTTCCCCGCTTTGCATGTTTCTGTCAGAGCTTTCAGCTCTGCAGCTTGTGCTGAGAAATGTGAGTTTTTCTTGCCTGCTCCATCAACAAACATAGTCATATCTGCATTTTTGAATGGGTTGTCTTGTTAGATCAGTTCTTGGTAACACACAACTCTCAATACGGTCATGTGGTGTACCTTTATCAGCTGTGGGCAATAGTGTGGCTGGGTTAAGTGTTGTGTCATATCTCCATAGTCAAATGAGGTTGTGAAAGCAACCCTGTCATGCATGAAGTGTGTTTTGCAAGTTACATATAATCGATTTTGTTCTGCAGGAGCTGGACTGCTACTGCAGTGGTATTTTTTAGTGTTAAAGGTCTGAATAACACTATCAGCGCAGACGTTTGTACAGCCATCTAAGATGTCATAGATTTGTCATAGATTAGTTACGATAAAGGTTTTGCCAACTCAGCCTAATTAGGGACCCAACGGTATTTCACTTTCTCCCTCCACACAGCTGCAGTTTATTTTTGTTTATCAGAACATCTGAACATATCAGAATTTGATTAAAGTAAAATCTGACTCCCCTGTGGAGGTTCAAATAAAGTGATATTACCCCAGTAAAGATCTGTTATTCTTATTTTTTGTATTAAGGCTTCAAAGAACCTGCTTTCATATTTTTTGTCTGGGTCTGAATAAAAGACAGCGTGCAGTGCCTGTCCCTCGTTTGTTGTTGTTCCAAATGGCGGAGCCACTTCTCCTATTTTTCCTTTTTAGTTTCTGCGTAAAAGATTGTGGTGGCTAGGTTTAAATTATAACCATAGTCTGGTAGCTGTCATTTGTTTGTAACCTAACTACTTTCATGCATTTTCGCGTTTGATTTATCATTTTATTAATCTGTTGTTTTCTGAGGTTAAAATAACAGATTTGTATGCTCCGGAATTACCCAAAAATATTGTTTTATATTATATCTAGTCACAAACGGTTTCCCTCTTGCATCAAACACTTTTATATTTCTCTTTTTATTTAGTGTCTCAGGCCCATGACTTGGTGTGTTTATACGACCTTGTGAGTCCGCCGAAGTGGATCCTTGACGCCCCCCTCTCTCCGATGTTCCCGTCCCTGCCTGCAATCTTCAGAGTTCATACACATTTCGACCAATGGATTTCCACGACTTTTCCATGACTTTAAACCAAATTTCCATGACCAAACGTTTTGTGAAATCTCGGTGTATACATGAACAAGTGAGAAAATTTAGTATTTAAACTAACAATGAGAATTCCAAAGCATACAGTAAACCTTAAATGACACAAATGAATGGGAGACAATAGTTTGATTAAAAGAATAAACATTTATATAGATGCCTGTATGTATGCCTGCTTATATTTTGAGCGTCTTTCTTTTAAAGCATTTTAATTATTTCAAACTCAGCGTAAATGAATGTCATGAACATATGAATATAACTAATTTCCATGACTTTTCCAAAACTTTTGGGATAATTTTTTTTTCAAGGAGTTTCCCAGGCCTGGAAATAACCATTTTAAAATTCCGTGACTTTTCCAGGTTTTCCATGACCGTAAGAACCCTGAATCTTGCTTCCAGTGTCCATCCTTCCCACAGCGGAAGCAAGCCCCCCTCTTTGTGTAGTTCTCCTTCCATCCACTCTCCCCTCCGCCACACGACGCCCCGCGTTCTTGGTTATCTCGGAAATAAACATCAGAACAACCAGATTCAGTCATCATCATTTTTTAAGTTAATGACATAAGCAAATTAGTTTCAGGGTCTGAGGCTATGTTTTCAGAATTATGACATACTGGTATGTTTTGCTTACCGTTATCCATTCCCGATCTGGTGTGTGCTGTCGTGAAGAACGGGGCCACATATTCTTGGTGCCTCACTATTTCCAACGCGGACACAAGTTCAGCTATTATGCCTGCGTTTTGGCTGTGCGTGTCCAGGGCCGCAGCGTAAGGGTGGAAGGAGCGGAATGGAATGTTTTGGAGGAGACGCTGGAGGGTGAGATCACTGCCACATGAGGAGCGGAAGCAGGGGCAAGAACACGGAGGAGTCCCCAGATTATTCTAATCTGTATCCAAGAGATGATAAAGTGGTGTGGCCAAGTTTTGGAAAAGTCATGGAAATTAGTTATATTCATATGTTCATGACATTCATTTACGCTGAGTTTGAAATAATTAAAATGCTTTACATACAGGCATCTATATAAATGTTTATTATTTTAATCAAACTATTGTCTCTCATTCATTTGTGTCATTTAAGGTTTACTCTATGCTTTGGAATTCTTATTGTTAATTTAAATACTAAATTTTCTCACTTGTTCATGTATACACCGAGATTTCACAAAACGTTTGGTCATGGAAATTTGGTTCAAAGTCATGGAAAAGTCGTGGAAATCCATTGGTCAAAATGTGTATGAACTCTGAAGATTGCAGGCAGGAACAGGGAACATCGGAGAGAGGGGGGCGTCAAGGATCCACTTCGGCGGACTCACAAGGTCGTATAAACACACCAAGTCATGGGCCTGAGACACTAAATAAAAAGAGAAATATAAAAGTGTTTGATGCAAGAGGGAAACCGTTTGTGACTAGATATAATATAAAATAATATTTTTGGGTGATTCTGGAGCATACAAATCTGTTATTTTAACCTCAGAAAACAACAGATTAATAAAATGATAAATCAAACGCAAAAATGCATGAAAGTAGTTAGGTTACAAACAAATGACAGCTACCAGACTATGGTTATAATGTAAACCTAGCCACCACAATCTTTTACGCAGAAACTAAAAAGGAAAAATAGGAGAAGTGGCTCCGCCATTTGGAACAACAACAAACGAGGGACAGGCACTGCACGCTGTCTTTTATTTAGACCCAGACAAAAAATATGAAAGCAGGTTCTTTGAAGCCTTAATACAAAAAATAAGAATAACAGATCTTTACTGGGGTAATATCACTTTATTTGAACCTCCACAGGGGAGTCAGATTTTACTTTAATCAAATTCTGATATGTTCAGATGACCTGATAAACAAAAATAAACTGCAGCTGTGTGGAGGGAGAAAGTGAAATACCGTTGGGTCCCTAATTAGGCTGAGTTGGCAAAACCTTTATCGTAACTAATCTATGACAAATCTATGACAGCTTCGATGGCTGTACAAAGGTCTGCGCCGATAGTGTTATTCAGACCTTTAACACTAAAAAATACCACTGCAGTAGCAGTCCAGCTCCTGCAGAACAAAATCGATTATATGTAACCTGCAAAACACACTTCATGCATGACAGGGTTGCTTTCACAACCTCATTTGACTATGGAGATATGACACAACACTTAACCCAGCCACACTATTGCCCACAGCTGATAAAGGTACACCACATGACCGTATTGAGAGTTGTGTGTTACCAAGAACTGATCTAACAAGACATCCCATTAAAAAATGCAGATATGACTATGTTTGTTGATGGAGCAGGCAAGAAAAACTCACATTTCTCAGCACAAGCTGCAGAGCTGAAAGCTCTGACAGAAACATGCAAAGCGGGGAAAAGAGGCATGATGACATCAACAAACAAGCCTATTAGGCATAAAGAATTGATAAAGACCAATTTACTTTTGAAGTTCAGGGTATCCAGGAGAAAGAAGGTGTTTAATGCATATGGCTTTACTAATCACTCTTTTTTTTTTTTTTAATTGCCAGAACCAGAATATAAGTAGTATTTTCAACTAAATCATCAGATGCTTTAACAGTGGCAAAAAGCCTTGACGAAAGACATAATATCAAGGTTCGGGTTTCCAGAAAGAATTTACTGTGATAACGCCACACATTTTGTAAACAAGGTCTTAACATATTTGGCTGCTGTATTTGGGACAGAGGTGCTTACCGTCCCCAGTCAGCAGGACTAAAAGAATGATAAAAGAGTTTTATCATTATATATATATATATATATATATATATATATATATATATATATATATATATAATAATAATAAGTATAATAAGTTTAGTCTGATGGAAATAAATATTTGTTTTGCACACACTGAAAAAGTAAACCAATTGTCTGCAGAGTTTTGCCGCTGATTACGGCAAACTCTTAACCTTAAACCTTAAATTACGGATACCAAACACCTCTTATGTGAAGTCTGGGTAAACAGGGATTTGAATTCAATATGATTATTTGTCTGAAACCAGTGAAGGTACTAACAACATATAAGAGGCTTAGTGGTGTCCGTAAGGCAGGGCTTCAGTAGGAAACACTCGCAGAAATTGGTAAAGCAATGGAGACACTTTGACCAGGGCATTTGATTAGACTACCAGGTTTATGCTATTAGAGGAATTATGGGGTCACAATAAATAAGTTAAATAGTCTACAGGATTCAGGGGATTACACACTATCTGATAACACTGGACAGGATGTCCAAACTTTCTCAAAATTATGGTAAATTAATTTCCAGACAAGGCCCAAATCAGACCAGTCACAACCACAAACACATCTATTGATGATAATGTCACCACCGCTCCGAGCAGTACAGATCTTGATGCAGACGGGGTAACTTATCTCAACATACATACACACTGAGACTATAAACACTAGAGACTGCATCCTACAACTATTCTCCTCCCCTGAACTGCCAAGTAACAAAAGTTGTGCTACGTTGCATTATTTGTGCCACCTTTCCAGTATAATGACCCAGTATAGCCCTATTTCTCACCCTATGCTGCAAACTACACTTGTTTCACTAGATATTTCTTTGAAGGAACTCTAGTGGGGACCCTGAATGGGTTAATGTGACGACATCACACAGAATCAAATTGTAGCAGGGTTTGAGTCAATATTTCTCTGGTGGTCACAATAAATAGAAGGGTTGATTGGATAAATTATGTGGAATCGAATGGCATTTAGACATGTTGCTGGCGGAGGGGGAGGTGGTGGGGGGTCTGTCAAATGTTTGGCTGATCTTGTTGTATTTATAGACGGGGTGATGACTGCAGTGCCTGTCTGCAGCTAATAAAGACAGTGGGCCTCATACCTGTGAAGGAACATTCTTTGTTTTCAGGAGGGTAAACTTGCTTATATGAGATTTTGTCCTAAAAAAAGGTTTTCATCCTAGTATAAACATCTTTACCCGACTGAGGTTTTATCCAGATATAGATCACTTTCTATCCTAAAATAAGGTTTTTAATTTACCCATTTCTTAGATGTGATGATTTGTTTTCAAACGTTTTTATTTAAATCAATGTTGATACTTAGTATCAAGATGAGGGAAATGTTGGAAGAAAAAACGTATTTACTCTTAATCAATTACTGTTTCACGGTTATATTAATAATCATATGTTCTGTTTATTAATCATATGAACTATTTTAAATGGTAGTGACTTCTCATTGACCTCTTTCTTGTTAAAACATACGTATGCTTTTCAAGTGACTTTCTGATAGAGTCATGAAACTGGGGATGCCTACATGTCTATGTTTTGGGAACATACGGTTCCTTGGTATCATAGACCATGCCAATGCAAGTCAATCTAAAGACGTCATGAGAGCTTCTGTGATTGTGTGATTAATGTATTTAAGAGGTAACTCTTTGCTCGTTCAGAGAGCATTGCAGCATACGCAATTCACATATCATGTTGTGTAATTCTTCTCTGCTCCTTCCTTGCAACGAATAAATGTCCTGATCAATGATTTTACCACCAGGTGTCGAGTAAATATTTTCGTAACACCCTGCTAAGTCAACAACCTGTCTTCCGTAATGTAGGTCTGGAGGTTATATTGTACGCGACCTAGTTGACTTTACTTTCACAAATATGTTTGACTCTGATGTGTGTTGGGTCGACACTGGTTCCTCGAGCCGGAGGTGGCTCACACTCCCCTGATGAAAGTTCTCGAGCCCACGGTGGCTCAGGAGTTTCTGATAATATAAGTCAAAAACCTGGACTTCTTCTTTTTTTTTTGCACTCTGTCTGATTTTCAACTTCTTTTTTTTGTCTCAGAAATTATTTCTAAGATTTATCTCGTGGTCCTGGAACTCTAACTAACACACTGTTTGATTTTCGACTTTTTCCGAAGTTTTTCTTATATACACATACATATACACGGGCCATTTTGACCCAGAGGACAACGGGAGGGTTAAGCTAAATGCCACGAAAGGGCAGAGATATTGATGCAGTGCAAAAGCATGAGCGAAACACCCAAAGTACACAAGGTTTTAACACAGCAGATGGTAGAAACGTTTTCTCCACTCATGTAATGTTATTTACAGTTATAACTGTGCTTTTTAGTGCACGGGTGTGCTGATAAGAAATTCATATTCACTGACTGTTTTTCTTACATCTAACATTACTGTTGAACTCCAGCACCTCCTACTGTCTGTATATCATATCTGCTCAAATCATCTGATGTAAACACACCAAATCATAACTTATAATTCTTAATCAGATGGACAAAGTAGTTGTAAGTCCACTTGTAAGCAACCAACCAAATGCATCACGGTGTCTCTAAGCCAATCAGATCGTTGCTGTCAAACTTTAAAGGTGTGCTACTCTGCTGCTGTCAGTTGTCATTTCAGCGTGGCAATGAATGCGACCCTCCTCCACCCCAGTCAACTCCAGGCAGCAGGCAGTCAACTCCTCACTCAGCACTGGAGGACAGCAACACCCTTCTTCACCACCACCACCACCAGTGTCTGGACACCAGGGGGGATTCTGCCGGGTCAGAACTCGGCGTTACTGCCCCTTGTTTATCCTGGTTCAGGATAGAGTCCGAGCGCCAAAGACTTTGCACTATTCATTGTTGTACTATTCATTGTTATACCAACGGAATAAAATTATTGTGAATTCGGAACGAGTCTCTCCTGATTGAATTATTGATTTCTTACAATACAAGATAATTATTTCATAATCAAAAGGAAAAAAAAGGGAAAAGATAGACTGATAAAGCACATAATGGGCTTTATTCCACAAGACAGAATAGTATGGTGAAAGCAGAAGCTTAAATCATATAATGAACTATGGCTGAGCTCCATTTAGCTTCAGGGCCCTGGTTGTAGAGCCATCGTTGATTAGTCTTTGCTCTTCTTACGTCAAAATGTCTGCTGAAAAAAAGGTGAATTATACTTCCTCCACCTGGCACAATAAGAAATCAAATATATTATGAAAGAAAAATCTGACAGAAATTCAAGTGATCAAAATTTGAACGTTGTCTCTTCTTATCCATTGCAGTGTTTGCTGTGGAGTCTGGGCTTTTTTCTAGCATCGGCACCCAAACTTGACTTTGTAGTTACGGCACCTACGACGACCTTTCTGGTCCTTGTTGCGGCAAACAAAGCCCTTGGATGGATCGGAGCTGAAAAAAGGATTACAAACAGTAAGTGAATCAGTATAATATTTAAAGCAAGGAAATTATATAGAAACAAAACAATAACTTATTTTTAATGGTGCACAATTTTGAAGATGGAAATGATTGTTTGTCTATGATAAAAACATGTAAAATGTCAAAGTATTTCCTTATGAGGCAACTTACATGTAGATGACATCCCCTGCGTACATGGCTGGGGTATTTGTGTCAGTGGTATCAGCCTTCACGAACAGAGGATTTTGACAGATTTGTCCAGGGTAATTTTTGCGAAGACTGGAGAGAGTTTCCCAGTCCCCTGATCCACTGGGACTGTCTCGGTCATACCACTTGGTCCAGCACACTGCAAGGAGACATTAAAGAGAGGATGACGGGTGGGAAACTGCAGAGAAAAAGCAACATTCTAAATGAACGCTTATGCACACAAACGATGAAGAGAAAAGGAAATAATCTTTACATTAGTAGCTTTGCAATGAACATGAATGTGCTCACACAGTACCTTTTCCTCCACAGAAAGAGGGAGGGCAGCTGAAACGAACGCGATAATCTTTACACATCTTCTTATTGCGTTGGTCTATGTTTCTGCAGATGAATCCAGTAGTTGCGTCACTTCTGATAAAAAGAAACATAGAGTGGCATGTAATTAAAACATTCTTGGTCCCCAGAGGATGAATCCTCCCCGACTTTGGTGACCCCCTCACCACCTTCCACCAACGCAACCAGCAAGTAGACATTTGTGGCTTTGAGTGTAATGTTTATAGCTATTGAATGGATAATAATTACAGTTGGTAAACACATTAAACTAAGGACATTCCTATCAGCCTCAGTTGTACCATGGTGCTCAATAATAATTAACCAATGTTAGCATGCGAACAAACATGCTAAACTAAGAGGATGAACGTTGTAAACATTATACCTGCTTAATATCAGAACGTTCTCTTTGTCATTGTGTTAGAATTCAGCTGAAACCACCACAGTTCCTACAACCTCACAGAGCCTAATGGTTTGTTTTATTAGTGTGTCTTATAACACACAATGAATATATAGTTTTTAATTAAAATTATTTGAAAACATATTCAGTATCATACTACAAACGTACTGTTCGGTTTTGTCTACTAAAGGACACTATTACTAGAAGAAATCTTTATATTGTACTACCACACAAATAGTTCAATAGTTGTTCTACGTATGCTGGTATTTCCTGATATCAGTGGTTTGCAAGTACAGGGCTGATCAATACAACAGAATAGAATGTGGAAATATGTTTAGTCTCACAAACGCATTGAGTAGCAACATTAATGCATCACATTCAGTACAATAAGACTCATTGAAATGATTTATACTCGGTCAGAACTTACTTATAAATCACATCCCCTGCTGCAGCCACACTGAGCCCAGTTAGAGTTTGGGCCTCAATAGCTGCTGGTTTTGGGCAGATTTTTCCTGGATTCTCTCTGCGATGCCAAGCGAGAATTTCCCAGTCCCCTGATCCACTGGGATTGTCTCGGTCAAACCACTGGGTCCAGCACGCTGCAAGAAGCAATAAAAGAAAGAGGATGATGGGTGGGAAACGGTAGAGCAAAAGCAACATTCTAAATGAACGCTTATGCACACAAACAATGAAGAGAAGAGGAAATAATCTTTGCATTAGTAGCTTTGCAATGAACATGAATGTGCTCAAACAGTACCTTGTATATCACAGTAAGAGGGAGGGCAGCTGAAACGAACGCGATAATCTTTACAAGTCTTTTTATAGCGTTGGTCTTTGTTTCTGCAGACGAATCCAGTAGTTGTGTCACTTCTGATAAAAAGAAACTTTGGGTTACTTAACGTAACCCCCGTTCTTTGATAACAGAGTGAGGTGTTTCACTATGGGAAGCGCTCTCGGCGTGACCAACTAAGGAAGCTCCAATGACACCACGTCTGTCCGACAGACAGGTCGAACTGTGCTGGGGCCCCGTCCCCTCATACTATCACAGTCGACCGCCCCTCTTGAAATCATTCTAGACCGATTTCTTTCCGTGTCAATGCAAGGAGGGGTGTGTTGGTGAAACACCTCACTCTGTTATCAAAGAACGGGGGTTACGTTAAGTAACCCAAAGTTCTTTTTCTAACTTCGTTCGGTGTTTCACTATGGGAGATATAGACCGCTCCCGGATTTTATGAAAATTCCCGAAGCAAAAATAGTTTAGCCTCGTAATGACTGTCACTGGCGCGTTGGCCTCTAGCACAGCATGTGCTAAGGACGCCCCCGAGACATCAAGTCTGTAAAACCTTACAAAAGTGTGAGGCGTAGCCCAGCTCGCTGCAGCACAAATATCCTGCACTGGAACACCCTTGAACAGGGCCCATGAAGTAGCCATACTCCTTGTGGAATGAGCCCTCAAACCCTTGGGGGGCTGCAGACCCCTACAACTATAGGCTAGAGATATGGCCTCTACAATCCAGTGGGACAGCCTCTGGCGGGACAATGGCTTGCCTTTGTGAGGAGTGGCCCAGGACACGAACAGTTGATCTGCTTTCCTGAAAACTGCCGACCTACTTACATACGTGTGTAGTGCTCGCACTGGACACAATGTGTTAAGCCTTTGCTCCTCTGCAGAGGAAAAAGGAGGTGGGTGAAAAGCTGCGAGCTCCACCGTGGGACATCTGTACGCTGACTCCATTACCTTAGGCACAAAGGCCGGGTTGGGTCGCATACAGACCTTGGCGAGCCCTGGAGCAAACTGCAAGCAGGAAGGGCGAATGGATAACGCCTGTAAATCACTCACACGCTTTGCTGTGGTTAAAGCCAAGAGCAACACTGTTTTGAGTGAAATAAACTTCATCTCCACCGCCTCCAAAGGCTCAAATGGGTGTTGAGAGAGGGCCTCCAACACCACCAATAGATCCCACAGAGGAACCAGGGTCCTTGAAACGGGAAGTCTACGACGAGCACCTTTCATGAAACGACATACTAACAGATGCTGCCCCACCGGCTTCTCTCCAAAGCCTAAATGACAGGCTGAGATAGCCGCTAAATACACTTTAATAGTAGAAAAGGCCTTACCCTTGTCTACTAAATCTTGCAAAAAACACAGTAGGTCCACTACTGAGCACTGGAAAGGAATGGTGTGCCTCAAACGGCACCATTCCTCAAAAACCCGCCATTTACAACTGTAAAGAGAGCGAGTGGAGGCGGCCCTTGCACTCTGAATGGTGTCGATGACCCGTTCAGGCAGGCCTGCTGCGTTCAGGTTCCACCTCTCACAGGCCAAGCCCAGAGTGCTATTCGGTCTGGGTGAGGGTGGTAGATCTCCCCACCCGCCTGGGAAAGAAGGTCCCTGCGTATGGGGAGAAGCCACGGCTCGTCCGCCAGGAGCTGTATTATTTCTGCCACCCAATGCTTGGACGGCCACCGCGGCGCTATCAGGATTAGCGACAAGCCCTGTTCTCTCACCCTGTCTAGAGTCGGGGAGATCAGGCTGAGCGGGGGGAATGCATAGAGCAGCACGTTTGGCCACGAGTGGGCCAGCGCATCCATCCCCAGTGGCGCATTCTTGTCCGACAGGGAGAAAAACAGTGGACATTGAGTGTTTTCTCGCGAGGCGAAGAGATCTACGTCTGCTTGGCCGTATTTCTGCCAGACTTGCTTCACCACCTGCGGGTGAAGAGTCCACTCTCCGTACAAAGGGTTTCCTCGGGACAGAAGATCTGCCCCAACACGCCTGGAACGTGTGTTGCTCGAAGGGACAGGAGCCTGGTGCTGCTCCACATGATCAACTTTCGAGCCAACCTGTGTAACTGTAGTGAGCGAGTGCCGCCTTGGCGGTTGATGTACGCCACCACAGTGGTGTTGTCTGTTTTCACCAGGACGTGGCGTCCCTGGAGGAATGCCCGAAAATGCTTTAGTGCATAAAACACTGCCCAGAGTTCCAATATGTTTATGTGACTCTGAGCCAGCCTCGGGTCCCAGGTGCCGTTCACTGTTCTGCCCAACATGGCTGCCCCCCACCCTGATAGGGAGGCATCCGTTGTCAAGGTTACCCTGGATGACACCGCCCCCAGCGGGACACCTGACGCGAGAGCCGTCGCGTCCTCCCACGGGCGGAGCGCAGCTACGCACGACGGTGATACTTTCACTCTGCGGTTGAGGTGACGCCGTGAGCACAGGCGTAATGCCGTGACCCAGCGCTGAAAATCCCTCATCCGTAGAAGCCCCAAATGTACCACATATATCACTGACGCCATTAGGCCGAGCAGGCGAAGGCATAGTCTGAACGACACCGCTTTCCCCAGCCGGAAGAGGGCGAGACACTGCGTGAGGGACGCCCCTCTCGCCTCCGATAGCGTGACGCGATAAGAGAGGGAGTTTATGTTGAGACCCAAGTAATCTGTACATTGTGCCGGTTCGACCCGACTCTTTGTCCAGTTTATATTGAACCCAAGACCCGTGAGATGATTTATCACCGTCGCGGAATCTTTGACCGCCTGCTCCCGTGAGTGGGAGCATATCAGATAGTCCCGCTGCATCCCACATGACGCAGGGCACAGGCGGGATGCAGCCTCTTTAGCCTTCGGTTCCGACCCTTTGGTGGGGGTAGCGGCCGACATGGCAACTGAGAAGGAAGGGAAATATGTGAACAATTAGCCGCACTTAGCGTTAGCCTGACGGTGAATTGCTCTAGCAAACGGGGGTTTAGCCCGCTAATAAGTGTACCGTGAGAGTTCGCTCGTCGTGACACGTTAGCAGAACTCCGGACACTCAGCTCGACTAGCAAAGAAATGCTAACCGAGACCTGGTAGGCTCGCAGTAACGCGTTAGCCAGATATGATAACGTTACACAGTCACCGACGACACCGGTGACCAAACACTGGGTAGTCGGGAGAACAGCTCGCCTTGACGCGGACACTGCCTAAATACTATGTAGTGTCTAAATATACTTCTTACGAAGTACTTACCCAGCAAATCCAGACTAGAGCCAGGAACTGCGTTCGGCGACGTGTCCTGAACGGTTCGTCTGTGAACTGTTAAGCAGAAAATCCAAGCTAGCCAAGATAAGCTGAGGGAGCTATAATAGTTTCTTCACGGGAAGAAAGCGAGAATGATTTCAAGAGGGGCGGTCGACTGTGATAGTATGAGGGGGCGGGGCCCCAGCACAGTTCGACCTGTCTGTCACGGACAGACGTGGTGTCATTGGAGCTTCCTTAGTTGGTCACGCCGAGAGCGCTTCCCATAGTGAAACACCGAACGAAGTTAGAAAAAGAACACAGAGTGGCACGTAATTAAAACATTCTTGGTCCCCAGAGGATGAATCCCCCCCAACTTTGGTGATCCCCTCACCACCTTCCACCAGCGCAACCAGCAAGTAGACATTTGTGGCTTTGAGTGTAATGTTTATAGCTATTGAATGGATAACGATTACAGTTGGTAAATACATTCATTAATTGAAATGACTTTGGGGATCATTTTACTTTTGATCCATCTTCAGGTCAAAATGTTAATTTAAATGCCAAAACTAATGCCGTTCCTACCAGCTTCAGTTGTACCTGGTATTCAGTAATAATTAACCAATGTTAGCATGCGAACAAACATGCTAAACTAAGAGGATGAACGTTGTAAACATTATACCTGCTTAATATCAGCACGTTCTCTTTGTCATTGTGTTAGAATTCAGCTGAAACCACCACAGTTCCTACAACCTCACAGAGTCTAATGTTTTGTATATTAGTGTGTCGTATAACACACAATGAATATATAGTTTGTAATTAAAATTATTTTAAAACATATATAATATCAAACTACAAACATGCTGTTCTGGACCGATCAATAGAACAGAATAGAATGTGGAAATATGTTTAGTCTCACAAACACATTGAGTAGTGTAGTGGAGAACGCTCCCCAGAGAAGGGTTTTTGAACGCAGCCTTCAGGCTGGCTCCTCCCCCAATCAGTGTCAATATAAAAGGGACCTGTTGGCATGGCCTCATTCCCTCCTGGTCCTCTGGTGGCTTGCAGTGAGTTTTTAGATTATTTTAGTCAGAATCTTAATTTGTATGTTGCAGCATGGTGTTACCCTTTTTAATCTCTTTTTTTTTTTTTTAATCATTTGTAGGTTCATCTGCTGCTGTTTTGCTTTTGCCTGTTTGTTTTGCTTTAGTCTGTTTTGCCACGTCCATTTAACCTATTTAGCGGTTTCCATTTTATATCTTTTGCATGGTTTGGCTTTTAGTGTTGTTGATTATATTGTTTTAATTACTGTAATACACGTCTGGTTAATTTTATGAAACACGTCTCTGGCCGATATCAGTACTGAATCTGTGTCCTTGAAAAAACTATATATTAGGGTTATTAATCTTATATTTCTTGGGGTGCAAGTCCCCAGGTGGCGTTGTCGGTTTCCTTTTTATTCCCCCTTCCTCTAAGATCCCGTCACAGTAGCAACATTAATGCATCACATTCAGTAGACTACAATACGACTCATTGAAATGATTTATACTCGGTCAGAACTTACTTATAAATCACATCCCCTGCTGCAGCCACACTGAGCCCAGTTAGAGTTTGGGCCTCAATAGCTATTGGTTTTGGGCAGATTTGTCCTGGGTTCTCTCTGCGAAGCCTAGAGAGAGTTTCCCAGTCCCCTGATCCACTGGGATTGTCTCGGTCATACCACTGGGTCCAGCACTCTGCAAGAGGCAATAAAAGAGAGAGGATGACGGGTGGGAAACGGTAGAACAAAAGCAACATTCTAAATGAACGCTTATGCACACAAACGATGTGTGCAAAGAAAAAGGTGGAATCTTAGCAAGGCCATGCTGAAAGTCGTTAAAAAAAACAACCTCTGGAAGGGTGGTGGTGGGTTCACTGGTTGCTTTTGAAGCTAGTTTTGGATAAAATATAGTTTAAAAAAAACATCAACAAACATGATCGGTTTGGTCTGTACTTTTATTATCAGGATTGCCATCCATTATCGGCCGTTTATCCGGGGTCGGGTCGCGGTGGCAGCAGACCCAGCAGGCCGACCCAGGCTTCCCTCTCACCCGCAACACTTTCCAGCTCATTCTGGGGGATCCCGAGGCGTTCCCAGGCCAGCCAGGAGATATAATCCCACCAGCGTGTCCTGGGTCTTCCCCGGGGTCTCCTACCAGTTGGACTTGCCTGGAAAACCTCTAATGGGAGGCGTCCAGGAGGCATCCGAATTAGATGCCCGAACCACCTCAGCTGACTCCTTTCGACACAAAGGAGTAGCGGCTCAACTCCAAACTCCCTCCTGATGTCCGAGCTCCTTACCCTATCTCTAATGCTGAGCCCGGCCACTCTACTCATTTCGGCCGCTTGTATCCGAGACCTCGTTCTTTCGGTCACGACCCAGAGTTCGTGACCATAGGTGAGGGTTGGAATGTAGACCGACCAGTAAATGGAGAGCTTCGCCTTCCGGCACAGCTCCCTCTTCACGGACGGACCGGTACAGCGCCTGTTTTACTGCTGCAGCCGCACCGATCCGCCTGTTGATCTCCTGCTCCACCTTACCCTCACTCGTGAACAAGACCCCGAGATACTTGAACTCCTTCGCTTGGGCTACCATTTCGTCCCCAGGATTGCCATGAACATAATATCTTACCTTCGACCTCTGGAAGGGTGGTAGTGGGTTCACTGGTTGCTTGTGAAGCTAGTTTGGGAAAAATTATAGTTAAAAAAGCAAAAATACAAATAAAAAAAAACAACAACGTGGAATCTTCTTATATGATATTAGCAAGGCCATGCTGAAAGTAGTTAAAAAAACAAAAATCCAAACAAACAATGATCGGTTTGGTCTGTACTTTAAATATCAGGATTGCTATAAACATAATATCTTACCTTCGACCTCTGGAAGGGTGGTGGTGGGTTCACTGGTAGCTTGTGAAGCAAGTTTGGGAAAAAATGTCGTTAAAAAAACAAAAACAAACAATGATCGATTTGGTCTGTACTTGTATTATCAGGATTTCCATAAACATAATATCTTACCTTCGACCTCTGGAAGGGTGGTGGTGGGTTCACTGGTAGCTTGTGAAGCTAGTTTTGGAATTTTTGTTGTTAAAAATACAAAAACAAATACAAACAATGATCGGTTTGGTTGGTCTGTACATTTATTATCAGGATTGCCCATGAATGTTCATGGGCAATATCTTACCTTCGACTGCTGGAAGGGTGGTGGTGGGTTCACTGGTTGCTTGTGAAGCTTGTTTGGGAAAAAATATAGTTAAAAAAACAAAAATAAAAACAATGATCGGTTTGGTCTGTACATTTATTATCAGGATTGCCGTGAACATAATATCTTACCTTCGACCTCTGGAAGGCTGGTGGTGGGTTCACTGGTTGCTTGTGAAGCTAGTTTGGGAAAAAAAGTTGTAAAAAATACAAAAACAAATACAAACAATGATCGGTTTGATTGGTCTGTACATTTATTATCAGGATTGCCATGAACATAATATCTTACCTTCGACCTCTGGAAGGGTGGTGGTGGGTTGACTGGTTGCTTGTGAAGCTAGTTTTGGAAAAAAATATAGTTAAAAAAACAAAAACAAACAATGATCGGTTTGGTCTGTACTTTAAATATCAGGATTTCCATAAACATAATATCTTACCTTCGACCTCTGGAAGGGTGGTGGTGGGTTCACTGGTTGGTTGAGAAACTAGTTTGGGAAAAAATATAGTTAAAAAAGCAAAAATACAAACAAATACAAATAATAATGAAAAAAACGTGGAATCTTCTCATATGATATTAGCAAGGCCATGCTGAAAGTAGTTAGAAAAAAACAAAATACAAACAAACAATGATCGGTTTGGTCTGTACTTTAAATATCAGGATTGCCATAAACATAATATCTTACCTTCGACTGCTGGAAGGGTGGTGGTGGGTTCACTGGTTGCTTGTGAAGCTAGTTTTGGAAAAAATGTAGTTAAAAAAACAAAAACAAACAATGATCGATTTGGTCTGTACTTGTATTATCAGGATTGCCATGAACATAATATCTTACCTTCGACCTCTGGAAGGGTGGTGGTGGGTTCACTGGTTGCTTGTGAAGCTAGTTTGGGGGGAAATATAGTTAAAAAAGCAAAAATACAAATAAAAAAAACAACAACGTGGAATCTTCTTATATGATGTTAGCAAGGCCATGCTGAAAGTAGTTAAAAAAACAAAAATCCAAACAAACAATGATCGGTTTGGTCTGTACTTTAAATATCAGGATTGCTATAAACATAATATCTTACCTTCGACTGCTAGAAGGGTGGTGGTGGGTTCACTGGTTGCTTGTGAAGCTTGTTTGGGAAAAAATATAGTTAAAAAAACAAAAATAAAAACAATGATCGGTTTGGTCTGTACATTTATTATCAGGATTGCCATGAACATAATATCTTACCTTCGACCTCTGGAAGGGTGGTGGTGGGTTCACTGGTTGCTTGTGAAGCTAGTTTTGGATTTTTTTGTGTTAAAAATACAAAAACAAATACAAACAATGATCGGTTTGGTTGGTCTGTACATTTATTGTCAGGATTGCCCATGAACATAATATCTTACCTTCGACCGCTGGAAGGGTGGTGGTGGGTTCACTGGTAGCTTGTGAAGCTAGTTTGGGAAAAAATATAGTTAAAAAAACAAAAACAAACAATGATCGATTTGGTCTGTACTTGTATTATCAGGATTGCCATAAACATAATATCTTACCTTCGACCTCTGGAAGGGTGGTGGTGGGTTGACTGGTTGCTTGTGAAGCTAGTTTGGGAAAAAATATAGTTAAAAAAACAAAAACAAAAACAAACAATGATTGGTTTGGTCTGTACTTTAAATATCAGGATTTCCATAAACATAATATCTTACCTTCGACCTCTGGAAGGGTGGTGGTGGGTTCACTGGTTGCTTGAGAAACTAGTTTGGGAAAAAATATAATTAAAAAAGCAAAAATACAAACAATTACAAATAATAAAAAAAAAAACGTGGAATCTTCTCATATGATATTAGCAAGGCCATGCTGAAAGTAGTTAGAAAAAAAACAAAATACAAACAAACAATGATCGGTTTGGTCTGTACTTTAAATATCAGGATTGCCATTAACATAATATCTTACCTTCGACTGCTGGAAGGGTGGTGGTGGGTTCACTGGTTGCTTGTGAAGCTAGTTTTGGAAATAATATAGTTAAAAAAACAAAAATCCATCAGACAATGATCGGTTTGGTCTGTACTTTTATTATCAGGATTGTCCATGAACATAATATCTTACCTTCGACCTCTGGAAGGGTGGTGGTGGGTTCACTGGTTACGTGTGAAGCTAGTTTTGGATAAAAATAGTTTACTGTGACTCAAAATGTGTTAATATAATCTTGACCATTTTAGTTATTGACATGAACCTACCAAAGAACAATCCGGCAACAATGGCAACACTTAACTATTAAAGAAAAAAAAAGGGTTAGACCACAGAATATGGCATACTGCGCATACATAACGTGTAAATCTGCATTGACTAAAAAATATAATACATTACCAATTTGATCATGATTGTAGATACGGAACTTTTAAAACTGTAAGGAAAGTTGTTTGCATTTAGGAATATAAATAAAATTGTGCATTTTCAAAATAAGTTCTCAAGAGGTGGATGAAATAATATAAACATTCATTGACATTTACAATGTTTCAAATTACTACTGTCTCTCTTTATTTAACATCTCAATTTGAACTATATTTTCATTTCAATATTAATTCACTGTTTTTTTTTAAATTACAGTTTATAAAGACATACATTGTAAAATAAGAGTATCTATGAAATTACATGAAATTGTAAATCTTAAATTCAAAAGAGACCAAATGTTACCTTTCTCAGCAAAAACAAAAGAGTCTTTGCCACAGGACCTCTCAGCTGAACAGCTTGGTTGTGATCCTCAGTGTGTCTGATCAAGCCTCTGCACTTAGACATCGGTTTGGAAGGTATTTAAATACTGTGACTGGTAAATTATCAGGATTACTGGAAATACAGGCTGCAGACCACACCCACAGAAAGAAACAGACAATGTAACATTCATAGAACTAAGCGTGATATGTTGCAAAAATAATTCTCACCTGTGGCAGGATTGAGAAACTGAGTGTGTGTGTGTGTGTGTGTGTGTGTGTGTGTGTGTGTGACTTCAATGACTTGAAGTGAAATTAATTGAATTGAAAGAGAGATGGATAGATGAATATTCTATTTCAATGAAATGAAAATGAAAACCGTGTTTTATTGTCATAGTACATACATACATGAAATTTGTCCTCTGCATTTAACCCATCCTTAGTATCTTAGGGAGCAGTGGGCTGCCCTGAGCGGCGCCCGGGGAGCAATTTTAGGGTTCAGTGTCTTGCTCAGGGACACTTCGACATGTGAGCTATGGGGGGACTGGGGATCGAACCGGCTACCTTGATCGAACCGGCTACCTTGTGGTTGTGGGACGACCACTCATCCCCCTGAGCTACAGCCGCTACAGTCAAGATTCTCTGATTGCAGCATTTCAGCTTTGTTATCGTTAAAAGAGCTGAGATGCTCATAGGACACAGAATCTGTGTTGGGAGGTCAACAGATCATATCCCCAAACTATTAAAACATGTTGTGGAGGTCCACATGCTGACAAACAGCTTTCAACCTGCGTGCGTGCGTGCGTGCGTGTGTGTGTGTCAAAGTCAAAAGTCAAAGTCAGTTTTATTTGTCACTTCTTCCATATTGTGCAAACATACAGAAGACCTGAAATTGTGTTTCTCTACTGTCTGAAAATAAAGTGAATAGTGCAACATTTAGAAAAAAAGTAAAAAATAGACAACATGAATGAATGAATGAATGAATGAATAATGAATGAATGAATATATACTTTATTAATCCCCAAGGGGAAATTTGGTGTCGGGGTAGCAGCAACTTACAACAAAATAAACAAAAACAGCAGGACGAAAGATAAAAGATATATACAATAATAATAAAAATAATAATAATAATAATAATAATAATAATAATAATAATAATAATAATAATAAAATAAAATAGAATAAAATAGAAATAGCTTCGATTGTGCAAAAATATATATATACATGTTGTTAGTCAGAGGATCTGGCAAGCGGTGATTTATTATAAAGCCGTAATGCCGTTGGCAGGAATGTTCTCCTGTATCTGTCCTTGTTGCAGCGGATAACAACATATAACATATAAACATATAAACTAGACAACATATAACATATAAACATATAAACATATAAACAACATATAAACTAGACAACATATAACATATAACCAACATATAAACATATAAACTAGACAACATAGCATAAACAGCATATAAACATAGTGCAGAAACATAAAGTGAATAGTGCACCAGTTAAGAAAAAGTAAAAATAGACAACATATAACATATAAACAACGTATAAACAGTGCAGAAACGTATAAACATAGTGCAAAGACATATAAACATAGTGCAAAAACAAATTAGACATATAACATATAGTGCAAAAAACAAATTTGGAAACTATTTAAGTGTGCGTTAGTAGCAGCGATCAGACAGTTTAGCAGCAGAGTCTAGATGTGGGAGTGGTGAGGTAGAGAGTTCAGAGAGTTCAGCTTCCTGACAGCTTGGTGGATGAAGCTGGTTGACAGCCTAGTGGTGCGAGCCCGGAGGCTCCGGTATCTCCTCCCAGAGGGCAGGAGGCTGAAGAGACCGTGTGAGGGGTGGCAGGGGTCGCTCACAATCGAGGTCGCTTTGCGGGTGAGGCGGGTGTTGTATATGTCCTGCAGGGAGGGGAGGGGGGGGAGTGAGGCACCAATGATTCTTCCACCTGCATGTGTGTGTGTGTGTGTGTGTGTGCGTGCGAGAGAGAGATCATGAAATGTAAAACATTTATTTTGACTAATTCAACGCTGTAATCCAAGATTTCAAAGAGTTTAACGACCTCTCAAAAGATGTATTGTTATATCACAGTCGTAATGTTGTGTTATTGTTATGTTAATATTCATATTGATATGTTTGTGTACTTTTGTGTTTTGATGCATTGGGCATATTGTTTTTAGAAACTTTAGTGTCGATAAAGTCACATTGAATTGAATGGACTTGAAGTGAAATGAATTGAATTGAGAGAGAGATGGATAGATGAATATTATATTTCAAAATTCTCTGATTGCAGCATTTCAGCTTTGTTATCGTTAAAAGAGCTGAGATGCTCATAGGACACAGACAAAGTGTTGGGAGGTCAACAGATCATATCCCCAAAACTAGTAAAACATGTTGTGGAGGTCCACATGCTGACAAACAGCTTTTAACTTGTGTGCGTGCGTGTGTGTGTGTGTGTGTGTGTGTGTGTGTGTGTGTGTGTGTGTGTGTGTGTGTGTGTGTGTGTGTGTGTGTGTGTGTGTGTGAGAGAGAGAGAGAGATCATGAAATGTAAAACATTCAATAAAATAAGGAACATTTATTTGGACTAATTCAACGCTGTAATCCAAGATTTCAAAGAGTTTAACGACCTCTCAAAAGATGTATTGTTATATCACAGTCGTAATGTTGTGTTATTGTTATGTTAATTTTCATATAGATATGTTTGTGTACTTTTGTGTTTTGATGCACTAACCACATTGTTTTTAGAAACTTTAATGTCGATAAAGTCACATTGAAGTGAAATGAATTGAATTGAGAGAGAAAAATGCAGCATTTCAGCTTTTGTTCTGTTTTAGTTTTGTTAATTTTCATGCTAAACATAGTTTGTCTATTATTGTGTTTTAGTGCATTGGCCACATTGTTTTTGGGAACTTTAAAGTCAATAAAATCATATTGAACTGAATTGAATTGAATTGAGAGAGAGAGAGATGGATGGATATTAATATCCTATTTCAAGATTCTCTGATTGCAGCATTTCAGCTTTGTTATCGTTAAAAGAGCTGAGATGCTCATAGGACACAGAATCTGTGTTGGGAGGTCAACAGATCATATCCCCAAACTAGTAAAACATGTTGTGGAGGTCCACATGCTGACAAACAGCTTTCAACCTGCGTGCGTGCGTGCGTGCGTGTGTGTGTGTCAAAGTCAAAAGTCAAAGTCAGTTTTATTTGTCACTTCTTCCATATTGTGCAAACATACAGAAGACCTGAAATTTTGTTTCTCTACTGTCTTAAAATAAAGTGAATAGTACAACATTTAGAAAAAAAGTAAAAAATAGACAACATATAACATATAAACATATAAACTAGACAACATATAACATATAAACATATAAACAACATATAAACTAGACAACATATAACATATAACCAACATATAAACATATAAACTAGACAACATAGCATAAACAGCATATAAACATAGTGCAGAAACATAAAGTGAATAGTGCACCAGTTAAGAAAAAGTAAAAATAGACAACATATAACATATAAACAACGTATAAACAGTGCAGAAACGTATAAACATAGTGCAAAGACATATAAACATAGTGCAAAAACAAATTAGACATATAACATATAGTGCAAAAAACAAATTTGGAAACTATTTAAGTGTGCGTTAGTAGCAGCGATCAGACAGTTTAGCAGCAGAGTCTAGATGTGGGAGTGGTGAGGTAGAGAGTTCAGAGAGTTCAGCTTCCTGACAGCTTGGTGGATGAAGCTGGTTGACAGCCTAGTGGTGCGAGCCCGGAGGCTCCGGTATCTCCTCCCAGAGGGCAGGAGGCTGAAGAGACCGTGTGAGGGGTGGCAGGCGTCGCTCACAATCGTGGTCGCTTTGCGGGTGAGGCGGGTGTTGTATATGTCCTGCAGGGAGGGGAGGGGAGGGAGTGAGGCACCAATGATTCTTCCAGCTGCATGTGTGTGTGTGTGTGTGCGTGCGTGCGAGAGAGAGATCATGAAATGTAAAACATTTATTTTGACTAATTCAACGCTGTAATCCAAGATTTCAAAGAGTTTAACGACCTCTCAAAAGATGTATTGTTATATCACAGTCGTAATGTTGTGTTATTGTTATGTTAATATTCATATTGATATGTTTGTGTACTTTTGTGTTTTGATGCACTGGGCATATTGTTTTTAGAAACTTTAGTGTCGATAAAGTCACATTGAATTGAATGGACTTGAAGTGAAATGAATTGAATTGAGAGAGAGATGGATAGATGAATATTATATTTCAAAATTCTCTGATTGCAGCATTTCAGCTTTGTTATCGTTAAAAGAGCTGAGATGCTCATAGGACACAGACAAAGTGTTGGGAGGTCAACAGATCATATCCCCAAAACTAGTAAAACATGTTGTGGAGGTCCACATGCTGACAAACAGCTTTTAACTTGTGTGCGTGCGTGTGTGTGTGTGTGTGTGTGTGTGTGTGTGTGTGTGTGTGTGTGTGAGAGAGAGAGAGAGAGATCATGAAATGTAAAACATTCAATAAAATAAGGAACATTTATTTGGACTAATTCAACGCTGTAATCCAAGATTTCAAAGAGTTTAACGACCTCTCAAAAGATGTATTGTTATATCACAGTCGTAATGTTGTGTTATTGTTATGTTAATTTTCATATAGATATGTTTGTGTACTTTTGTGTTTTGATGCACTAACCACATTGTTTTTAGAAACTTTAATGTCGATAAAGTCACATTGAAGTGAAATGAATTGAATTGAGAGAGAGAAATGCAGCATTTCAGCTTTTGTTCTGTTTTAGTTTTGTTAATTTTCATGCTAAACATAGTTTGTCTATTATTGTGTTTTAGTGCATTGGCCACATTGTTTTTGGGAACTTTAAAGTCAATAAAATCATATTGAACTGAATTGAATTGAATTGAGAGAGAGAGAGATGGATGGATATTAATATCCTATTTCAAGATTCTCTGATTGCAGCATTTCAGCTTTGTTATCGTTAAAAGAGCTGAGATGCTCATAGGACACAGAATCTGTGTTGGGAGGTCAACAGATCATATCCCCAAACTAGTAAAACATGTTGTGGAGGTCCACATGCTGACAAACAGCTTTCAACCTGCGTGCGTGCGTGCGTGTGTGTGTGTCAAAGTCAAAAGTCAAAGTCAGTTTTATTTGTCACTTCTTCCATATTGTGCAAACATACAGAAGACCTGAAATTTTGTTTCTCTACTGTCTTAAAATAAAGTGAATAGTGCAACATTTAGAAAAAAAGTAAAAAATAGACAACATATAACATATAAACATATAAACTAGACAACATATAACATATAAACATATAAACTAGACAACATATAACATATAAACATATAAACAACATATAAACTAGACAACATATAACATATAACCAACATATAAACATATAAACTAGACAACATAGCATAAACAGCATATAAACATAGTGCAGAAACATAAAGTGAATAGTGCACCAGTTAAGAAAAAGTAAAAATAGACAACATATAACATATAAACAACGTATAAACAGTGCAGAAACGTATAAACATAGTGCAAAGACATATAAACATAGTGCAAAAACAAATTAGACATATAACATATAGTGCAAAAAACAAATTTGGAAACTATTTAAGTGTGCGTTAGTAGCAGCGATCAGACAGTTTAGCAGCAGAGTCTAGATGTGGGAGTGGTGAGGTAGAGAGTTCAGAGAGTTCAGCTTCCTGACAGCTTGGTGGATGAAGCTGGTTGACAGCCTAGTGGTGCGAGACATGCTGACAAACAGCTTTTAACCTGTGTTCTGTTTTAGTTTTGTTAATTTTCATGCTAAACATAGTTTGTCTATTATTGTGTTTTAGTGCATTGGCCACATTGTTTTTGGGAACTTTAAAGTCAATAAAATCATATTGAACTGAATTGAATTGAATTGAGAGAGAGAGAGATGGATGGATATTAATATCCTATTCCAAGATTCTCTGATTGCAGCATTTCAGCTTTGTTATCGTTAAAAGAGCTGAGATGCTCATAGGACACAGAATCTGTGTTGGGAGGTCAACAGATCATATCCCCAAACTAGTAAAACATGTTCACAAACAGCTTTTAAGTACCTTCGTGGTGTGTGTGTGTTCTATGTGTTCATAGAGAGAATTTCCTAATGCAACGGATTTAGTTCCATATTTATTGAGCCAAAATGGCCAAAGTTTCCCCGTAAGGACTACATACTTAAAATATTACTGTGGAGCACGTAGCTATTTATTGAGGCAAATTTATTGGAACAATTTTATTTTACAAATTCCCATGACTGTGTTGCGGTAAATATGGAAACAAAACAAAATATATTGTTAATCAGTTCAGTTTAACACTCCAAGAAGTCACACTGATTACATATCAAGAAAGACTCAATTATGTGCAGCTTCATCTATTAAAGTCACGGTAGTTTTCTGTTCAAATACACAATGTGTAAAGATGAATGCATAATAATGCTAAAATAACAAGATGTGAATGTGTTTTGACTAATCCAGTAAAATAAATACTTGGCTTTTCAAGGTATTTCATCATCAATATTGCCATGAAGTAGACCTGTTGATGAATTGCATGTAGTCCAACCCTAATTGTAAATTCTCACCATAATAATGCAGCTCTATTTACCTATAGGTGGACTTTGCATATTGTTTAAGTTTGTAGTGCAATCTTTCTGGGATTTTTGGTCAGTTTAAATGAATCATGAAAATTACAATGATGTATCATCCTGCTTAGTGTTGCAATGGTCCCTTCTCAACTTACTTTTGATCTGAACTACACATCTGTAAAGTTTCATGACTGCATCTTGCACGAATGTGACGCTATAACAGTGACAGAACATTTTCAAGACCGCTTCTGTGGTTTATACACTTTAAGGCAATAAAAGCCCATTAGAACTTTAAAAAAGGACACAGACAATCTAGGCTGTGTCCTTTACTATTCAAATACTCTACATTAGATCAGTGTTTCTGAGCTCTGAAACTTGTTTTTATCTCTCACATCACAGGAGGAGTATTTATGTTTATAAAAGTGCAGAGTTTCCATTGTTGGTAAACATGGGAAAAACAAAAGTAATGCAATAGCATGAAAGTAAATTAATTCAGTTAATGTAGAAAATATGGGAACGAAACATCAATGGGCACTTTGAGTTTGTGCCCTTTAGTTTGGTGAGAGCAGTAGTGTGTAGAAAAGTAGAAATGTCAGTGCACATGAAGGAAATGAGAAGACCATGGCAGGTACAGTACAGGATTAGAAGATGGTTGTCAGTATAGTCATTCTCACAGCAGTATGTCGACCTCTCACACACTGAACATTGATGCAACTCCAGTCTTCACACAACAATATAAAAAAAGAGTCAAATTAATCAAGACAATGGCATTTTGTTTATTGTTGTCTAGTCATATTACAGTGTTCCCACTTAATCAAGTAAATCATTTCACAACTCCTCAATGAACATTTAACGTCTTTTTTACATATATTTAAATCTAGTCGTTTGCATTGGTCAACAAGTTGGAAACAGTCTGTTAACACGTTTTAGGATTTTACACAAGTTTGTTTGAAAGTCCAATTAAGTCAGCTCTCTGTTACTGGTTAATTAAACGCTGCAATGACACAAAAACATGGTAGTTTATGATTCATTTGATGACATTTTCACATATAGAAGAAGGTTCTTGCATGTGTGGATGGATTTTAAGTGTTACATCTTTGAATGATTGTGTCATATGTGGATATATTCTGCTATTAGTGTGATTTCTGACGAGACATCAATCTGACTTGAGGGCCGTCAGCACTGACTGTGGTACTCTGCTGACGTAGTACTCGTGGTTTCGTAGTGTTGCAAGAACGCCGGCCGAATTCATGTGCTTGACGTTAGCATCATAGCGGTATGCATTGCCATGCATGTCAGTCAGTTTACCTGCACAAGGATAGATAAGGAAAAATAAACATGTTAGGCAGTAATTCAAAGACTAGTAAACTATGCATTTTGTAAAATTTAATTCTTGAATTGTGACATAAAGGTGCATGACAATAAATAGGGTTCATACACATTTTGACCAATGGATTTCCACGACTTTTCCATGACTTTAAACCAAATTTCCATGACCAAAGATTTTGTGAAATCTCGGTGTATACATGAAAAAGTGAGAAAATGTAGTATTTAAACTAACAATGAGAATTCCAAAGCATACAGTATACCTTAAATGACACAATAGTTTGATTAAAAGAATAAACATTTATATAGATGCCTGTATGTATGCCTGCTTATATTTTGAGTGTCTTTCTTTTAAAAGCATATTAATTATTTCAAACTCAGCATAAATGAACGCCATGAACATATGAATATAAGACATTTCCATGACTTTTCCCAAAACTTTGGGGATATTTCTTTTTTTTTCAAGGACTTTTCCAGGCCTGAAAATAACCATTTTAAAATTCCATGACTTTTCCAGGTTTTCCATGACCGTAAGAACCCTGTATAAACCATACTTATAGTTTGACCTAAAACCTTTTTCTTTCTTGTTTGTACAGACATTTTTGAATATTAAAACATTCTCTGCCGCTAAAGAATTTATGTTTTTTTTTTTTACCTCCAACAGCATGCAGAATGGCTTCAGGAGCGCAGGTGTCCCACTTCTTGCACCCTGGACTGGCGAAGACATAAGCAGAAGCCTTTCCTTCAACAAGCTGGATTATCTGCAGAGAGATGAGTTGATAAACAAACACTCTTTACACATCAACAGGCTCTTTTAAATGTAAGCATTAAAGTGTCCTTTCACACCATCAGCAGATCGATGTTGACGGTTACTAAAAGAAGCGTTAGCTCGAAACGTGACTTGTAGCTTTGCTATGAAATTGCACTTAGGGAAACTACAGTGTGAAGACCTGTATCTCTATTTTCATTGCTATCTAGTTTTGGTCAAGCGCCTGCCTACAATGATTTTTGGATGTGTGCAACCACATTTTAGTTTCTGTGGGTCACATTTGGGAGCAATTTTGCTGCACTGATTTATGTCACAAGAAGATAACGCTTAATGTAACAAAACACAGGACTCTGCTTTTACTGCCACAGACTGATCCTAACATTCTCACAAGACATTCCTGCGAGGGCAGATGTAAGGAATAGTAAAGGCTCAAAACAATTTCAGATCAGGATCAACTCTAAATCCCCCTCACCTTGTTCCCAGCACCACCAACTCTGACGACCTCATGAGGCTCCATGGCGTCCACGCAGTCCGTTACCAGCTTGTTGCTATGGGAACGTGTGGTGGTGACAATGCGTCTGTCACCTTGAACCTCCTGCAGCTGAAACCCAAAGGCACCCAGTCCCGGCATTCCCCACATGGTTCTTCCTAAAGATGCTCCTGATCCAAGCTGACAAGGAAACTTTGAATTAACCAGAGTTACAAGGTTAGGATGCAGCTACACGGTCGTTTGGTTTGGTCTGCACCTCGTAGTTGTAGAAAGGCTGGTTGATGACACCTGCAATTGCTCGACCTCCATATGCAATACCAATAAGCACCGTCACATTATCCAGGAGCCCTTCAATCAGAAAGTAGCAGGATGTTAGTTAGAAGCCACTTGAAGCCATCAATTATAATGTATTTTCAGACATATGCATATATTTGTGATGTGGTCAGTTACATATAGGTGCCATTATGGAAAGTGCATGCTAAACAGAAAGGAAAGGACAGTAAGTTATAGTAAAGCGTCCTTCTTTGTGCAGAACAATGTATATTAAACACTGCCACTTCTATCAGTTTTCCATACACAGAGCTGTGCTGTAAGGCTGAGAGGTGTCCGACCCTTTGTTTGGTATCTGGGCCTCAGTGTGGTGATGGAGACACCTTGACGCTGAGAGAGAGAGAGAGAGAGAGGAAGAGAGCGAGACGGGTAGACAGCAGAAGCAGGGATACACAAAGAATAGAAAGAACAAAGTAAAATGTGACAGTGACGCTGTGAGAGCCAAGAGCCAGAAAGCAACCCAACACATTGTGGTGCACGGAAAGCATTTTACAGCCAAATAACAAATGTCTCATCTGAAGATCATTGCGCAACAGTGGTTGTGTTCACTGAAAGGTGGTGAACTAACGTGTCAATATTTAGAAAATAAAAACGTTGAAATGATGACATTCTACAATGGCCACAGAAAATACTTGTTTCTGCTTGTTCAGCAGTTGCCTGTGAAATTGTATTTCAGGAACAAACATCGTGAAAGTTCAGTGCTGATTAGTGATAATTAGGGAGATATTTAGGGATGGATCAATTAGAATTCTTTCTGTCCAGATTCCAAAACCTCAATTCAGGCTACCTGTTGAAACAGACTGCTGGCAAAATACCAGTGATCTTTGTTTTCTTTATATTCATGTAAGGGATTGTAGTGATTAGCTGTATTGATATTGAGGAAGTAATTGTATTTAATATGGATGTCATAACGGTCTGTTACCACATCTGCTTAAAACTGTTACCATAGCAAACAACACTTAACACAGTGCATTACCAGCTAACGGAGGCTCAGCCGCATTCATCATTTCCTTACAATGGCACACGTTTTTGTGCATGGCTATTGACTTTATTTTCATTAGGTATCATAATGTATTATTACTAATACCAACAAATAATATAATACATTCATTAGTGGTGTTACACGATTAGTTAGTATAATCATTAACTGATTATGCTGTGCCTTTAATATCTAACAAGTTACTGCTACTGCTGACTTTAACAATAAAAGATGAATAGAGAAGTTTACAGAGGGTGCAGAGGGTTTGTTTGAATGAAGTCACAACACACTGCAAAGCCAGAATGTGGGACATGTAGCGACTGCATGTGCCCTTAAGCTTTCAATACAAGCTGCTGCAGTCATTTTACTGCTAAATGTATTTGTTCAGTGAGCTTCTGGACCAAGAACCGGATAACTCACAGAATGTCTCAGCCCACATTGTAGAATTTGCATTTCACACAGACGCACACATCATTAAAAAATAAGCATATTTGACGAGCTTACCTTCAGTATATTCCTTTGTGCCATCGAGGGGATCAACCCACACAACCAGCTGAGATTAAGAAAGAAGTTAATTTATGTATTGATACAACTGTACTGTACCTCTTTTGAACCATTATGATACATAGAAAATACAATTGTATTCTATTTCTTGACCTAATAACTTACAGTGAAAATATTATTTGTATTACTGATTTAATAAGACGGTTACCTCCTCCTCTTTGAGACCGCTATATTCTTCTGGACATGTCTTCTGAAGGATTTCCTCTGAGTGCCCACTCTCAATGAGATCTTCTTTTATCTCCTCATCTGGAAGCTCCTAATAAACAAGTCATACACGATAATCAGTCTTTCACTTTCCTATAGTGCTTCATACTAAAATCCCCTTACATGGACCTCATTTTACCAACACACTCAACAAAGAGTTTAATATGCAGCCTCCTTACCTCCTCTCCAATGATCGTGATTTTAGGGAAACATCTGGACAGTGATGCACAAATGCTCTGCTGTGCGAGTCTGTCTGCCAGTGTCTGCAGATCATTCGCTCCCGTCTGTGCACGGATACAGTAATCAATACAATTCATCTCAGTCTGTTCCCTGCATTATAAATGGCCCAAGATTCCCACAGCAAAATGTAGTGCATCTAGGACAGGCATTATTAGCATTTTAACTGAATCTGATATAAATACCAAAAATATATTGATCCCACCTTTTCCACAATGCCAAGTTCTCCACTGTGAAGGACCTTCCTCACAATGGTGCCGGCCTTTTCGGCTGCAGTGTAGGCAGAGGCCACCAGCCGCATGATCACAGCAGGACTTGCAGACATTGCTGACAGACAGAGCAGACTGTTAGTGGACACATTCAAAATCATAACCAGCAACACGTCCAAAATGGACAGCCTAAACATGTTGTTATCTTTAGCCCCCCTTGCAATTTGTCATAAAACGTCAAAATCTGCCTTTTCAGTGAATCTCTTGCAGAGAGTGAATAATCACCTGGAGAGGATTCACCTGGTCACGCAACAACATGCCATTTGTTATAAGCAAGTATGTTATGCTTTTATAAACAACGTCTGTGTTCGATTTATATTTTAGAGCAATTCTAGCTAGCTAATAGTTAACTGGAATGAGCTCGTAAATCAGTCACAATAAGCAGCAAACCTCTGCACTTCGGGCTATTCAGCGAACATGCTGCTGTTGATAGCTAGTATATGAATCCAACAATATTAGCACATATCCAGTAGAAAGGTGGTGGTGGTAATGCTGGGTGAATACTTACTGATGAGAACACCGAGAAGCAGCCACTAAAGAGTTTTCACTGTTTCGATAAGTTCAATTGTGGAGCTACAGGAAGAGCAAGACATTTGACCCAAAGAGCCACGAATTGTCAAGATAGTTACCAGACCACAACAGACAAATAGTGAGCTGTCGCAGCTAGCGAGTTTGTCATGCCCTTCAGTAACACAACGCGCTAACTAAATATAATGAGAACACCAGCTTCAGTTGAACTATCTACCCTTACAAAACAACTGAATATCTCGCTCTTTTTGCTCCACGCTAAACAGAGAAACGATCAAATCTACTTTGGAATGGTATAACGGCTTGTAAACAAATGCGGAAGTGCATGGCAGTCAAGCCTCTCACTTTGTCGGTGAACGTTGTTCTCTGTATGCAAAAAGTAATATGCTGCGTTCCAGAGAACTTGGAACTCGATTACCTCCAACGACTAGAAATAAGAACAATACTTAACTACCATTACATGGGTTTCTATGTAAGGGCATTTTGGAAGGATGGATTTGCCCAAAGGAACTCAAGTTCCTTCAGTATATTCAAGTTCCTTGGGGCAAATCTATCTTCCCCGACTTAACACAATTGTTACATTGTTTCAACATTGGTAATGGTAAATCCATTGTGGTAAACCATCAACTAAAGGTCAAGGGAAAGTAGAATTGCCAGCATTTACAATTATGTTCTGCATGTAAATCGAATATTGATGCGATCCACCATTTTATTAGTTGCTGGTTATGATAAGCAATAATAATATTTGTGCCGATAAAATAACGTTCAGAGATCATTATTGTTATTATTCTTTGTGAAAACGCCCAAAACGTGGATGCTGCACTGCTGATAGTTACATCTTTCTTGTGTAAAATAGCCAAAGACAAATCAGTTTGTTATGAACAGCCATGGTTTGTTTACGTTTTTCATCGTGCACCCTCTAGTCTATGCGTGCACCAGACGTTTGGGCAAAATGGAAAATTCCAAGCCCCGAGTTGTCTGTAATGCAGCAATAACATGACTCAAGTGTCCACCAAGTTTGATTTAAAGGGACAAAGAGTACAGCTATATTTGCTTTAGATGTTATATCGTCGGATTTCCATTTAAGCTCAACACTCAAACTTCATTGCAAGTTTTAAATTAATATTACTTGAATCTTTTATCAAACATGACTTTTTTCTTAATCAGAGATTTTGTTTAATATAGTAACACTGCCAAAACAGAATGTGCAATCGGTGTGTTTGTAATTTGTGATATCAAGGCCTAGAGACAACATGCAATACTGCTTGATACATCAGAATTCTTTATTAAAGTTGAAAAGCCATTTATTTGAAGTAAGGAACATTTGTTCTCATATAAATGTCAACGCTGCTTGTCCTTTACCCTTTTAGCACACAACTCACGATGAGTCACTGTTTCTCCCCAGTTCACTCACTACCATTCCCACACCAGTGTAAGTTATTTGATGTGGCATAGCCCACTTTCACGACCCGATGTGAAAGCGGTCTACTTACTATTAAACTGTAAGTAGACCAATCTCCATTTAATTAGTAATACAAAAAATATTGAAATTCCCCGTACATGAATAAAATTATCACTTTTGTAAGGACAAAACATTTGATTATTTAATATAAATGTGCAATTGATCTGGTAGCCAAAGGTCTGTAACCCATCTCTCCTCCCGGCTGCTCTGGAGTGAGAGTGCCCAGCAGAGGCTGACAGTCTGGATTGAAGACAGAATAAGCACTCATTTCTCCAGGCTCGCGGTCAGCTGGGCTACGGAGTCCCTCATAGAGCCAGTAGAAGAGGGAGATGACGAAGAATGGCAGGCCAAACTCTATTTCAACAAACAGGCCGACCAGCACCAGCCACAGCAGCACTTTGAGCAAAGTAAGGTTTGAGAAGAAAAATTGTCTTGAAGTCAGCCATCTTCCCAGAGTGCTGTCACTACGGTCCTGTAGAGAAGAAGCAACAGGAGGTTCAATATGTTCAATGCATTTCAACGTCTCTGCTTACAGAGGGTCTGGGCACTAAACAGGCCTCTCTCTGCTGGGTGCCCACATGTTGGGACTGTAGGCATTTTCAGTTAAGAGGGGAGGACTAGTTGCTTGCTGGTGTACTGTAGTTTGATACACTTCAAATGTGTCCACCGCACTCATTATAGACAGATAAGACATGACAAGTATTGAGTATTGATTAGCATTGATTATAATTTACCATAATAATATATTTTGTTTTTGTTTTACAGAGTCTTTATAAATTAGCGTTTAAAAAGGTTATTGTGAAATCTTATGTTACAAGTAGGGCTGAAACAGTTAATGCCTAAATTCACAGCTTCTTAAATGTGAGGTTCATCTGATTTTCTATGTGTTTATATTACTTTTACGTTTGGGTTTTAGAGTGCTGGTCAGACCAAACAAGCACAATTTGGGTTTGAGCAATTCTAAGGGTAATTTTTCAAAATGTTCTTACATTTTAAAGACAAAAATTATATATCACGTAAAATATATAGTAATGGACAGATTGATCAATGCTATCATAATTGGTAAATTAGTTGTAGCTTTAAGTTCCATGTTTCGTGTCAGTGTTTAACATTGCATGAATACGTTTCACTATAGTAGATCCACACATACGATACAGATTTCAATTTGTAAAACCCAGCTGCAGTAAACAGCAATACGTGATTAAAAAACATTTAATCAGAAAGCTAATGAGGCTGTGATCTGATTTAATCTGTAACATCATAAACAAGTGATGTCTCACCTTTATTGGGGAGGTCTGACTCAAAGCTTTGACGTTTTCTGTCTCTTTAGTCGGTTGACTGTTTGTTGTTATTGTTATCGTTGTTGTAGTATCAGTCTGAGCAGCTGTGTCCGCTATAGTCTGTGCTATGCACTGCGGACGAGCACTGTCGTCCTTTTTCCCAGTATGTTCCGCCTGTCGTCTGGCTCTGAACTCTGCCAGCGTCTGCTCCATCGACTCTGACGTTAAGGTGCAGCGTTACGTGGCAAAAGAGAGGCGAGCGTCACTCACTCAAAACGTGTTGATTTCCCCTTTCAACCAAGTTTAATGTCAAATACTATCACGCCCACTGTCATTCGCTTATACTTCGACTTCAACATTTTGGTGAGATGTCATAATGTGTGCATCATGCTACAAGCTCAGCGAGGCACTTGTTTACAATTCTACTTCCGCGTCTACCTGAAAGAAGGGCGTGATGTCGCAAAGCGCTGCCAATTGTCGTAAAAGGCTTCATTTTCCAGCTACTTTTCACAGGGCTGCAAACAAGCTAGTTTTGTTCTTCTTCATTTGTGCTGAGATCCCAGAGCTCTACACTTTATTGATCAGTGGATCAGTTCAGGTATGTGTTTTAGCTTCCGGTAACCTTAGCTAACGTTGTATTTCATTACATTAAAACATATCGAAATGGAGAAAGGAAACGGTCGAAGAACCAATGTCCAGCTCATCACAACCAAACTATGTGTCTCTATTGTGTGCAAGGCTGCTGTAATCCTGCAATTTCCCCACTGCGGGACTAATAAAGGATTATCTTATTTTATCTTATCTTATGAAGCAAACACCTAACGTTGCCTCAGACAACACTGTCACAGCAGTGTTTATATGATTTTAGATGGAGTTATCCTGCATAGATAATTAGTGGTACATGCTCAAATATGATTATATCAGGATGATGTGTGTCATATCGTTTTCAATCTCGTTTACAAAACAACTAAGTAGAGCTGCTAACAGTCATTATTATTATTATTAATAGTTCATCAGCACATTGTGCAAAATGTTTATGAATAGTTATCACTACCTGCACTACTCTGACTACTGTTGTCTTTAATTGTATTTGTGTCTCATGTATGTGTAAACACACATGGCCAATAAAGCTGATTCTGGTTCTGATTATTATTCGTGAAAACGCCAAAAATGTGGATGCTGCATTGCTGAGTTACATCTTGTGTACACTAGCCAAATAAAAATCTGTTCATCTTGAAAAGCCATGGTTTTGTTTACGTTTTGAGTCGTTCTAAAGACGCTTGGGCATTTCAAATAGGAACATTCCGACCCCCGAGTTGTCTGTAACGCAGCAATAACATGACTCAATAAGTGTCTGCCCAGTTTGATTTAAAGGGAAAAAGAGGACAGATATTTGCTTTTATATTGTCGGATTTCCATTTAAGCTCAACACTCATTACTTTCATCAAAAACTTCATTGCAAGTTTTAAATGAACATTACTTGAATCTTTGATCAAACATGACTTTTTTTTCTTAATCACAGATTTTGTTTAATATAGTAACACTGCCAAAACAGAATGTGCAATCGGTGTGTTTGTAATTTGTGATATCAAGGCCTAGAGACAACATGCAATACTGCTTGATACATCAGAATTATTTATTAAAGTTGAAAAGCCATTTATTTGAAGTAAGGAACATTTGTTCTCATATAAATGTCAACGCTGCTTGCCCTTTACCCTTTTAGCACACAACTCACAATGAGTCACTGTTTCTCCCCAGTTCACTCACTACCATTCCCACACCAGTGTAAGTTATTTGATGTGGCATAGCCCACTTTCACGACCCGATGTGAAAGGGTCTACTTACTATTAACTGTTTTTAGGAACAGAAACAGGAATACAACTGTAAGTAGACCAATCTCCATTTAATTAGTAATACAGGGAAAACATTTTTTAAATTCCCCGTATATTCCTGAATAAAATGATCACCTTTGTAAGGACAAAAAATGTGATTATTTAATATAAATGTGCAATTCATCTGTTAGCCAGAGGTCTGTAACCCATCTCTCCTTCCAGCTGCTCTGCAGTGAGAGAGCCCAGCAGAGGCTGACAGTCTGGATTGAAGACAGAATAAGCACTCATTTCTCCAGGCTCGCGGTCAGCTGGGCTACTGAGTCCCTCATAGAGCCAGTAGAAGAGGGAGATGACGAAGAATGGCAGGCCAAACTCTATTTCAACAAACAGGCCGAGCAGCACCAGCCACAGCAGCACTTTGAGTAAAGTAAGGTTTGAGAAGACAAATTGTCTTGAAGTCAGCCATCTTCCCAGAGCGCAGTCCAGCAGCCAGTCACTACGGTCCTGTAGAGAAGAAGCAACAGGAGGTACAATATGTTCAATGCATTTCAACGTCTCAGGTATACTGCTTACAGAGGGTCTGGACACTAAACAGGCCTCTCTCTGCTGGGTGCCCACATGTTAGGAGACTGTAGGCATTTTCAGTTAAGAGGGGAGGACTAGGTACTTGCTGGTGTACTGTAGTTTGATAACCTTCAAACTTGTCCACCGCACTCATTATAGACAGATAAGACATGACAAGACGGACGGTCAAGCCAGGAGTATTGATTTATTTTACCATAATATTATATTTTGTTTTACAGAGTCCTGTTGACCAGACAATACAAGCAATTTTCTTACATTTTAAAGAAGAAAAAAAATGATATATCACATAACAAATATAGTAATGGACAGATTAATCAATGATGACATTATTGGTAAATTAGTTGTAGCTTTACATTTCATGTTTCGTGTCAGTGTTTAACATTGCAAGAATATGTTTCACTATGTATTGTAGATCCACACATACAATACAGATTTCAATTTGTAAAACCCAGCTGCAGTAAACACTAGCAATACGTGATACATACTAATTCAGAAAACACTTAATCAGAAAACTAATGCGGTTGTGATCTGATTTAATCTGTCACATAAACAATATGTCTCACCTTTACTGGGGAGGTCCGACTCAAAGCTCTGATGTTTTCTGTCTCTTGAGTCTGTTGACTGTCAGTTGTTGGTTTTGTTGTTGTTGTAGTATCAGTCTGAGCAGCTGTGTCCGCTATAGTCTGTGCTATGCACTGCGGACGAGCACTGTCGTCCTTTTTCCCAGTGTGTTCCGCCTGTCGTCTGGCTCTGAACTCTGCCAGCCTCTGCTCCATCGACTCTGACGTTAAGGTGCACCGTTACGTGGCAAAAGAGAGGCGAGCGTCACTCACTCAAAACGTGTTGATTTCCCCTTTCAACCAAGTTTAACGTCAAATACTATCACGCCCACTGTCATTCTCTTATACTTCGACTTCAACAACATTTTGGTGAGACGTCATCATGCTACAAGCTCAGCGAGGCACTTGTTTACAATTCTATTTCCGCGTCTACCTGAAAGAAGGGCGTGATGTCGCAAAGCGCTGCCAATTGTCGTAAAAGGCTTAATTTCCCAGCTACTTTTCACAGGGCTGCAACAAGCTAGTTTCCCCCCAACATTTGTGCTGAGATCCGAGAATTCTACACTTTATTGATCAGTGGATCAGTTCAGGTATGTGTTTTAGCTTCCGGTAACCTTAGCTAAGCTAACGTTGTCTTTTATTACGTTCAAATATATCGATATGGAGAAAGGAAACGGTCGAAGAACCAATGTCCAGCTCATCACAACCAAACTGTGCTTCATGTGCTCATTGTGTCAGTTAGCTCTACTAACTTTAGTGAGACTGAAACGGTGAAAGATATTCATCTCACAGCAGGTTCGCTTCTTGCATTTTCAGGTTTGTGACCATGAAGCAAACACCTAACGTTGCCTCAGACAACACTGTCACAGCAGTGTTTATAGATCTGATTTTAGATGGAGTTAGCCTGCATAGATAATTAGTGGTACATGCTCAAATATGATTATATCAAGATGTGTGTCATATCGTTTTCAATCTCGTTTACAAAACAACTAAGTAGAGCTGCTAAGTCATTATTATTATTATTATTATTATTAATTGTTCATCAGAACATTGTGCACAATGTTTATTAATAGTTATCAGAGCCTATGGGGGGGATCTTCAGGTGGCATATGTTGTATGTCCTAACCCTAAAATATATTCAGTTCATGATGATGTAGTAGAAAAAACAGTGGAAGAGCAGGTTTTACTTTATTATTTATTAATAATTATTAATCCAATTCAACATGGTTCCAGATTTTTTTCTTTCTGTTGATTAATTAGTGAAGTACGTACTTCGGTTCTATGACTACGGTTATTTCATTTTCTTTAACCGACACAGGAGGTATTACTGTGTCGTGACTACTTCAGTATTACATTTTGTCTCAAGCTGTAAAACCGTCCTCTTCTAAACCAGCTAGTGTCTTTCTTCCCTGTTCATACACATCTATCTTTCTCTCATCTCTTTTCTCTCCAGACATGGCCTCAGCTCCAGCACAGCAGCCTACCCTCACTGTTGAGCAAACCAGAGGTGAGAACTGATTATAATCTTAAATGTAACATTGTCTAGCTCTCATGGTCTTCCTTATGTACATCACGTCATTATAGCAGACACTTTCAGCATTTCAAACTGCCTGATGACCTGAGATCTGTGTACTCTACGTTCAAACAGAAGCTGAAATCTTTAGTCAGGCTTATCATTAGTTATTGTATGTGTGTTTGTGTCTGTGGGGTTCCCTACTGTCTTTGGATGGGTGGGATGTTAATGAAAAGCACATTCAGTATACATGTATTTCCAAGATCCTGTCTTTAGTTACTTCATAAAAAAATACTTGCATCACAGTTACATATGCATGCTGTAGAAGCAGAGCAACTGCTGATCGTTTGTTTTTCTTCCACAGTGGTACTGAGTGAGGTGATCCAGGCCTTCTCGGCACCAGAGAATACTGCGAGGATGGAGGAGGCTCGAGAAAGTGCCTGCAACGACATGGGCAAGATGTTGCAGCTTGTGCTCCCTGTGGCCACCCAGATTCAACAAGAGGTTATCAAAGCGTACGGCTTCAACAATGAGGGAGAGGGTAAGTGTAAGGCAGCATTTTCCTTTCAGATATACAAACCATAAAGATGTACTCCAAGCAACAGAGTAAACTTTAAAAAAAGATAATTCATAAATTCAGATCCAAAGCATCCTTCTGTAAAATTAAATATTGTACAACCGGATTGAACTCTACAGAGCAGAATGCATCTTGTAATTCACAAGAGCGCTGTCACATATTGATATGGCTTTATTTGAAACTTGATCATGTTGGGAGTTTGGTTATTAATAAATAGTAATTTACAAACTCCAGAATATTTTCTCATTATATGAATATGCAGATATTTCAGAACTGTACTCATAGACCTTATGTACCGCAGGGGGGTAGATGACACTTTATCTCATTGATCTGCTTCATCATGATCGGCTCTGCTCCACTTTCAGGTGTCCTAAAATTTGCCAGATTGGTGAAGATGTATGAAACCCAGGACCCTGAAATCGCAGCCATGTCAGTGAAACTTAAGTCTCTGCTCCTGCCACCACTGTCAACACCACCTATAGGAGGTGCCATTACAGCTTCATAGGACTTCTTTACGTTCATTGGTCAACTGCAAGGTTTCTTTCGTCTAATTATTTGGTTCAACATACTGTAATGCCAAGATCCTGTCTATCATATACTCTTCCTGAGAAATAATGGAAACATATAGTTTCAAACTCAATACACTAATACGTTCCAACAAAGATGAAACTTACCTTAGCTGCATTAAGGTCTAATTTAAAACATCCTTGCAAAATTGTTAAATTATTGCCTTTAAAATGTTTCAGTATTTATTTGTTACATGTTACATTATGACAATTTTCATTGAACCTCTAACATTTCCTTCATTGCTAGCTTTTTATTTTTAATTATACCTTTTTATATGCTGTCAAATGTATCTAATGTCATTGTGTTATATATTAAAAGGTTTTCTGTGAATCTCTGTGTGGTATTTATAGAAAGAATGTGTGGGGGAAAACAACTTCCTTGTACATAACTTTATTACTGCAATAAGGCATTTGGCAACAACATAGTCATATGATTACCATGTTTTGTTAAATACTGAAGCGCTTACAGACATTTACTGACAGATACTGTAGTGTTTAAGGTTAAAACATCACTCAAAAAAATTAAATCTCAGTTCATGTCTGCCCCCTTTCTTCGTTTTGGGGTATTTAGGTTTGGGTGCATGCAGACATGACACGGCATAACAGCAGGAGAGGGTCATGATAAAATGACTATTAGTTAAGAAATAAAACTTAAAAAAAGTGTCCCAGATTCTGAAATCATCCACAGAAAAATACATTTTCAAAAGGCAAACCGTGCAAAACCAGTGCACCCAGCAGCTAACGTGTAATACGTGTTTATAATTTGACAAATCTTGTTAAGTGTCTTGTGCATCATCACCAAGCAGCTATTTGGATCTGAATAGATGGCATGTAGAAAAATAGAAATACTCCAAGGTTTAGTTTCTGTGTGAAGGACGTTGTCTTGATACATAGAAACACGTCATAAAGCTTAATATTGCTGACACATTTAAAATCCTGCCTGTTAAGATTAAGATTAGAGCTCCCTCTTGTGGTGAACAGGGTTTCAGTCCTTGAGCCACGAGGATGATGGAAAAGAACCGGGCGGAAGAGCAACACGAGAGAAAAGGACTTCACATCTCAAAGTGACGGAAAATGCTTTCGACATAACCCAGGACCTGCTGCCAGTCCGGTCCGCCTGCCTTCAGCATCTCCCCCGATGTCTGTCACACAGTTAGCATGTAAAGATAAGATTATAAAACCAGTGGACACAGCTGGTTTAAATTGCAAAATTTGTAATTTTACAAATGTCTTCAGTATTGACTAATACATCTCACCAGTGTAGTAATGATTCCCACTTTCTCTCCCGTCTTAAAAGCAAGGTCCAGATTTTCCTTCTGTAAAAAAATTGGAGTCAGAAGCAGCTTTTACATCATCACATTATCATATTTTTACGGACATCTCTTTCCATCATGGAATCTTTTAAAAGAACCCCCTCCAAAAAACAACAACACTTGCATTCGCTTTGTTAATGATGTTCTGGTCCATAGAACTTTGTTGTCGTTGATAAAGTGAGTAAGTGATTTTTTGTTGTTCTTTCACAGTCAGAGTTAATGATCCAACACACCTGGAATGACTTTCTGGAGTACAATCATTTTGACTTGATCAATAACCTGTATGCCTGGTTTTATGAGTTGAGAGTCATCAGTGTTGGTTACTGGATACCCAATATGTGTTTCTTTTTTTCCCCCTGTCTCTGTAAAGTCTTTTAAGACTTGTGCTCGAGTCAAAACGTTTTTGTAAATGAAATAACTAAAACATAATCTGCTCATTGTATGCATTTCTTTTGTTTTGAGAATCAACAGCAACAGTTGTACCTTGTCTGCTGGGTTGAGGTTGTCGTATGGGATGTGAGTTGGCAAATACGTGTGATAAACGGCGCAGAACGCCAAACCGTCATCCCAGCTGCTGCTGAAGTTTGTGATCTCAATATTCTGCCAAAAAAAAAAAAAAAAACATACTTGATGAAACCATTATATAACTGTATTATGACGAATTCCAAAATAATTCCATCCTCCTTTCTAACCTTATAACCTTGGGTACGACTCTGGCACCAGCGCAGCAGAGAGTTTCTTCTGGAGCCGCCATGACGCCTCAGCAGAGCACTGAAACCATCCTGAGGTCTGAGAGGGCAAAAGAGAAAAACATTCAACACAGTTTTAAGAATAACTTAAAAAGTTACTTAAAAAGTTAAATCACACATAATGGGAGAAAACAAGCTTTTTCTGCAGATTCAAATGTGGAAAAGGTTAAAAAGGAGATTGTGATTGAATGTGACTTCATGTTTGATTTGACTCATTCATGCAAACATTTATCAACCTTTCCATCTCCTTTACACGGAGACTTGAGTCTCGAGTGTCTGTTGAGATGTCAGTATCAACAAAGAAAGGGGCCCTAATTGTTAGTTACTTGATGTAATCGGAGCTTTGGTCCTCATCCTGTTTTCCTGCAAGACAAAAAAAGACAGTCAGTCATACAACTGTACGGCGCCTAAAAGAGCATGAAGGCGGTTTGGTGTGTTGAAAGCTCACCTGTGTAAAAGCTGGACCAGCTGTCCTGTCGCTGTAAAATACGGTCCAACCTCCTCTGTTTTGGTGGCTCTTCTTTCTGGAAAGTTTAGAAACAGATTATTTATATGCCTAGTGTGATGCAACAGCATTATAAGTGTTTCCCACTTGCATAAAATCTCAGATATCCATCCATATAATTATGGTAGGTTAAAGAACATTTAATATCAGTTCAACGAGTGTGGTACCTTGCACAGCGGCAGTGTCGTGCTTGTGTTTTTTGAGGTCCCAGTTTCACTGGAAGAGTCGGTTGGGAGTGGGAGACGAGAGAGACTCCTAAAAGACAGTTTTTGCATGTTTTATACCACCGTCTTCTGTTAACAGAGGTGAATGTGTTGTGAGAGTAAACTCACCAAGATCGTTCAGATAACATCACAATCCTCCTTGGATCTCTCCCATCTTTTTTCTTCTCCAGTATAGCCAAACTACGAATGTATCCCTCCGCCACGCCTTTCCCTCTCAGCTGCATGCTCCCTGATCCATTTGCCACCTCAGGATCATGACCTTCAACACGAGCATCCACCTCTTGATTGGCTTCATTCTCCTTCTTTCCGCCATTTTTAACTTCAGTGTCGGTTTTAACTTGCCCAGATTTTTCCTCCACAACTTCCTCTACTTCCTCCCCATGCCCGTCCTCAGAGTCTCGTCGCTCTGCCTGTTCATCACATTCTGTTGGATCTTTTACCTTGCAAGAATTTCTCAGAGCGTCCAGCTCTGCTCGCTCCAGCTGGCGCTGCAGGGCGAGTTCAGAAAGTTTGCTGCAGACGTCTCTTTGCTCGGCCCTAAGACTCTCCAGCTCTCCCTCCTTTTCCTGCTCTCTGCTGAGAGCGCGAGCCAGCCGCTCCTCCGCGGCCCTGTGGCTCTCCTTGAACAAACCCAGAGCCTGTTCCGACTCGACCCGCAGCCGGTCGGCCACAGACACCGCGACCTGCAGGTCACACTGGAATTGATGCCACTCCAACCTCTCGGTCTGTCATGTAGGAAGAAAAAAAAGAAAGAGAAACAAATGGAAAAGAAACCATGTAATCTGAAATTTAAACGCTACTTGTTCTTGTTATGGCTATTAAGTGTCCTGCCAGAGAATAAAACTAGTGAGTTTTAGGACATTTTTAGGGTTGTCATGGGACTTGCAGCTCCAACTCACCCTCAGTGTCTCCCTAAGTGTGTCCACCTCCTCAACCAGCTCATCTCTCTCGGTTATCAAGCGCCTGAGCAGCTCTGGAAAACAAGTTGAAAAAAAAGAAAAGAGCATCACAAGACAGGACTAATTATATTAATTTGATTTAACAATCCAAGCGAGCCAGTATGTATACAAGAACCCTGTTATACCTATATGGGATGTGGCCATTAATAGTTAACTATGAAAAGTCAAACTGAGAACAGCCTTGACCCAAGGTTATTAAAATTAAGTGAAAGTTCTAAATTAATAGGCTTTTTTTTAAATTGCTTTAAAAGGGCACTCCATCGATTTTGCACAAGGAGTTTAGTTTACTTCTCATGGTGAGTACTAGTCTCACCCTGTAAAATCAGTGGCATGCTTTCTTCTGTAGCTCTGGAAGAGCTTTCGAAAGTAAGCCTGATGATGTCATTGGATGTCATCAGGGTTAGCTTGGTTGGGACTAAAACATTTTTAACAAAATGTTGGATTTCCAAAGGAGGCATAGGGTTGAAAAGATGGTAATGCAAAAGATGCTATTGTTGAGTTGCATTATGGGAAATGTAAGATACAGGGTTTTGGAGCTTGACCCTCACTAGTGACTAAAAGTCAGGATATCGCGACGTTAGCCATTTCCAAGTTGAATTTTTCTCTTGCAAACAAATTCATTGTCGCAGAAAAACCTCTTTATATTTTCTCCTCCTACCATTTCCGTTAACTTAATGCATATGCCGAGTTAATTCAGTAATGCAAAACTACCTGATAAAGCATCCTTTTTGCATTACTAAATCACAATCAGATGCATTTGAGTAAAGCAAAAGAAGCACTGTAAGGTTTTTCTAGGGCCACCTGCCTGTCACCCTGCACGTAATCTACCTGTGTACTCATTGCTTGTCAACAGTTTGCCAGACGCTGCCAGCTTGACAGCTGTGAGTTCTAACAATGGGCATGTTTGTTGTTTACGTTCATTATAACCATTTGGGGGCAGTGGCTTTGAAGAGAGACCTGAAGGGACGGCCTGTCAGTGTTGCTGACTTGGCAACTTTCTTGCTAGATTTAGCAACTTTTGGAGCTAGTGCTGCTCGCTAATATTATTAGAAAAGAATAGGCAACACTGAGCTCGGTTTATCAGTTTGATAATTTTTTTTTTTTTTTTTTTTTTTAAATCTAGCTTACTCTCTCTAGTTCCTCAATATTGTCAACCCTAGCTTTAAAGTATCTTTAAGAAGAAAAAGAAGCTGGAGGACCTACCTACTGCTCCGGTGGTGACATCAGTGCTGGGGGTCAGGCCTAGCGAGGTCCTGTAGTGCTCCATCAGACTGAATAAAACCAGGCTCATCTCCTCTCCGACTCGCTCCGCTGCAGCCTGCGGCTCCAGTCCACTATCCCGCTCCTGCCAGCTCTGCTCTGAAGGCGATCCACTGGACGGAGGCAGGGACGTCAGGCTGACCGGGCTGCCCGCTGCCTTCCCATGCCTCACTGCTGCGTCGCTCACGTTTGTCTCTGAGGTGACACTGTCCACGCTTATCACAGCCCATTCTGAGGGAGCAGACAGCTTCTGTGTCCAGTCTGCAGGTGGAGCGGCGATGGAGAGGGTGCTGGTGCCGGTTGGTGACGGCGTCTGTGCCTTACTGGAGGAAGCTGCAGAGGATAAGGCCATGGCAGTCAGCTCTGCCTCTGAGGGCGTGGTGGGAGGCGTGTGGTAGAAATCTAAAGGAGAACCTAAGAGGGGGAAATGTAAAACTGATGGGGAGCTAAAAATAAAGAGGAAAAAGAGCATCGGAGAGATAAAAGAGGATAATATGATGTCCTGAGCTTTAAAAATCATCTAATAGAAGAATAATGTGCTGAATGCAAAGCCCCCCTCTTCTTTGACTCGATGAAGATGTAAGCACTGCTCCCTTATTTACTGTCCTGGGCTGACTGATGCAGCAAAAAGCCTCTGCTGCCAATGTCTTGGCAGGCAAACACTCACACACTGTTCCCCCCATGTGGCAAGATCCAGGAAGAGAGCAGATTTTACCCTGCTCTACAATCTAACACTGCAGCTGCTCTCACTGCCACCACGAGGTGATTACATCCATCATCAGTGCTGCCAGTATTCTGCATTAACACTGAACAACATTTTTCAAGGAGAGCAATTTGGCTTTTTTTGGTCATTAAACATCTAAAGTGTCACCTGTCACTGAAAAATAATGTTAAGAGCTTTGTGATTTCTCTATGATGGCGATAGCATGCTGTTAATGGAGTGCATTGATTTTAAAAGGATTACGGCAGGCTACATGGATCTCCCGCAACCTGCAAATATGGGCATGCAAATATATTTGACTCAGATATTTGCATGCGCTCCTTGCCCTTGTGTTGTGCTGCAGAATTCTGCACGCTCATCATTTCCTTGGCAGCAGCATGATGTAGTCTGCACAGCTACAGCAGGGGAGCTATTCTCATCCTAGCCTGAGCCTACTTCCTGCATACCGACAGCCAAGAGAGGGAAACAAGGAGCAGCATTTTAAACAGCTGTAAGTGAGAATTAAAGCGAGTGGCAGACTGAATGTCTTCAGGTAGTATACAGTGCAGGACAATTGCAAATGAAAGCTTGTCTGTGGTGTTTTGACATGAGGCTTAAAAAAGGTCTGACCACTAGATCCAACTTGCACTGAATCCTTTGGGACAGTTTGTATTTCACCGCATTGTTCTTATTCATTACGTCTTACTATCTGTGCCAAGAGATATTTCTGCGTTTCATGCAGTACTCAACATTTCATTTAGACATATAGGGCACATCGCCAGTGTTAATCAGTTGAATTGTGATGCACATCTCGTAATTTAGCCTTAAAAACATTTACATTTTGGCTTTCTCATATCGCGTTATTATTTCAGGTGTAATGCTTTTGCAACCATTGCACAATGAGTGTGCTTTGGGTAAACAAACATACGGATATGATGGTCTTGTAATGAAACATCACCGTGCTGCTCACCCTTGCTTACTAAACCAGTAAGATTTGCTGTTCCAACTGAAATAAACTGTTTCACGCAATAGTGTTTTGAACTTTTCATTAGTATGCAACAGCAGTATTTTCAAGCCCCCATAATCTAAAAAGATTTTAGTTTGTTTAGTAAACAATTAAAATCAGCCACTGTTTGTGGTGATGTGCCTCCGTCTTCAAGTACCTGTAGTGTCATGGCTGTCTCTGCCAGTCTGGTTACCCATGATCAAGCAGAGGTGGTAACTGGACAGTCTCAGTGTCCTTCACTGCGTCCTCTGCTTTGTGAGGCCCACCGCTGTCTGGACGGGAGAGAAAGAATGTAAATCTTTCATGAGAATTACTCAAGGTTGCAGTCTAGCAGAACGAAATGAGAGCAACATGTCAAGAAAAGAGCCTTACAAGGACTTTGCTATAGGGAAATGTTTAGAGCAGAATCTTCTTGACCAGCTCCCAATAGCTAAGAATTAAAACCTGCAAGTTATACACATTTTACATACATTTGACACAAAAGCAATTAGAATGTGTGTTGCTGTTCAACAGAGCCACAGAGGTGTTACAGTAATAAACACCACACCTAACAACGTACACACAGGCTCCTCTGCAGTGTTGTGGAGTTCACCTGGTCAATAAATTACGAAAAATGTATCAAACTCCATTTGATAATCTAGCAATTTCAGGTTACTGGTAATTGATAAAAGAAGGCTCACTAACCTCAGACTGATGACGTTGTTATCCCCGGGAGAGTTTGGCATGCACCTGATTTACTGTGAGGCACAAACGAGTCACTCTTGTGCTATGAAGCTAGAACTCTAAAACCAGGGAGTTTGTTCTCGAATCAAGGTATTGCCAAATGAATTGCATGCCGAATTAACGAGTCATTTCTATCCATTTGTAAAATGTCTTTAAAACGTGCTGTGCTACATACGCCCGCTGCTGAGGAGCCACGCAACATTAAACTGCCCGGTTGGTGAATGAAGTCTGGAGGGACGCTTCTTCCCCGCCAAAGCAAACACAATCCAAAAAAAAACAAGAAGTAACAAAATCCGTATCTGGCAGATGATTTCATTTAATTATCTTTTTGCTGAGACACACGTTGCATCCAGCCAAGGACACTGCACACCCCGCTACCCTGCAGGTTCATTCATACCTGCTCAGCCTGCCAGCTGGACGACGTCCAGATCGGGTCCCCGGCCGTCCGGCGCGGGTTTCTTCTTCTTCTTCTTCTTCTCGGGGAGTCTCGACGTTTTCTGCGTCCCGTTTCCCAAAATCTACCGGAGGACACGTTTCGAGTTACTTACAATCATGTTTTCCCGATATCCCATGCCCACCACCACACAGCTACAAGAAAGGCAGCCACCATCTAGAACTTGGGTCCAAATCCCAATAATATCCAACTCCGCTTCGCCTTTAAATCCAATGCGACAAAAAGAGAAGGAGGCAGAAACAAACTGGCTGCGCAGCAGCTGCACGTTGCATCGATGACATGAGGGCAGTCGATGGGGTCATTTAAAGCGACGTTTGAAGATGTGTTAACACGTATAGCGATTCAAAACACGAAACAATGTGAAGTAGACCGAGCCTATATTTAATACAAATGTTGTGCTGCTGTGAAAACAAGCGGCGGGGAAGCAGCTACACCTGCTGGCGGCTAATTACCTTTAAACGCAGGTGTGCTGGCACGCAGGTAACAGGCTACAGCTTCACCTGTGTGTTCTGCCTCATAGCGGCGTGCATAAGCTCACAAGATGTGACAGCAAAACAGCTCAATACATGAATATTCATGTATTATAGAAATACAGAAATATATAAACATATATATAATTTAAATACAAAGAACATAAACAATATAACAAAATATATTACTAATTACAATTACATTACATTACATTACATGTCATTTAGCTGACGCTTTTATCCAAAGCGACTTACAATAGTGCATTCAATCATGAGTACAAACTCAGAACAACAAGAATCAATAATCAATAATCACTAAAGTACAGTTTCTTCAATAGAGTTAAATTACAAAATTTACAGAAAATTACAAAAGTGCTATCAATAAGAGACATCAAAGTGCTACTAGAGTGCTAGTACAGTGCTACAATGATGCAGGGAAACTTTGTCAAAGACTAATGTGATTTGTTGAAGAAACGAGGAGAGAGCTAAAGCTAGTCCTGCCTTAAACATTACAGCACAACGGAGAGGGACGGATTAAGGCTCTCGACTATTTGTGTATTTTATAATTATAATGTGGATTACGTTTGAAAGTTTAAGGACCATGGACAGAGCACAGTGAAGAAGGTTGTCTCTGGTGCCCTCCAGCGACGGAACTCAGTACTGACAGGAATAATGAATAAAGCAATAACATCTGGATTTATTCTAAAATCTGCCTGTTTCATAAAAAGATATATACAAGAAACAATAGGTAATTAACAAAATCATAATTGTATGTTCAATTTCAATTGTTTTGCCCACATTAATAGCAAACAGTTGGTGTACTACTTACCATTTAGTGCAGTAACTTGTTTGAATGAAGTTACTTTGTTTAAGTACGCATTGTGAGTACAAAATGTTGTGTTTTTCCTAACTCTTTGGCAGTATTCCCTATGGGTCTATGGGAGTAGTGTCAACTGTTTTTTTGTGGATAAGAAATAAAACTTGTTCAGAGTTTTGTTTCATCATGTATAATAGCAGTGCTTTTCTAAATATGTACCATCATTATTGCCGTTTTTAACAGATGCTGCAGTGTCTCAGACTTTTGATTTTGTTTATATTACATTCCAGACATCAATCCTTTTCTTTCAATATAACTCACTTGCAGAGATTTTTGACTGAACAGTGACTTTATATGTGTTGTCTTGTTGCCGAGGTATTATTATATGGGCAGCTTGATTTGCACTGTGCAAAATGTATGTGTCTCAGCTGTGTGAGCAAAGGTTAAGAAATGCAGGCAGTTTTTTTTGCTTGTGGCTGTTTTCTGCACTTTTCACAACATTTATCAGGGACCTCTTGCTCCTGTACACCACACTGCAGTTTCTTAGCATCAGAAATCAATCTCACACTCATCCCACTCACTTGAATTACCATAAACATGGAATCCAAGCTTAAGGCACTTTGACACAAAATTATCAAGCAAGTCTTTGTTTACTTATTATTCCTTGTTTTGCTGAAACTTTCTAACTTTCTAAAAAGTACAACGGAAATAACGTTATTATGTGTCATAATAATGAACAATAACAGGGACATTTATTTGTCTGTTTATTAAGTTTAGCTCATATGCAGGTCTGAAATAAACTAATATACGCAATCATGTAATATTTACTAAATGTGAGCAGTCACAAAGTAGATAGAAAGATACTATTTGTACTCCCATTCACCAGCAATTTAACCACTTTTTTACCTTTAACTATATAGGTCATGGTTAGCCTGTCTAATGTAAGCTTGCATCGAATAAATGGAATGTTTTTTACATTCAACTTTTTTTCTGTTCAATTGTTGCTGAAAAAGAACGTGTTACATTATGTTTATTATAATAACAATGTATCATAATAACAACAATAATAACATCCCTATTCATTATTATCAATATAATAATAATGATCATCATCACTGTTGTCAAGTAGGAGCACCGTATGAGCAGACTTTGTAAAAATGGCGACTGGCATCGGCTGCCTTCACAAGCGGAGCTGTGCTTTCAGTGACCACAACAACCTCAGAGCATTCTAATGCATCTCCAGAGAATGAAGTCTGCAGCTGCATCAGGACTTGCGTCGGACCAGAAAACACACACCAGCCGCCGTCATCATGGGAAACTACGGCCGCTCTGTCGCAGATGTTTCTAACGAACAAGACGATGAACATGTTCACGGATACCAGGAGACATGACCGTCTCTCACTTATTCACCGCCCGTTTACTATCGAAGAAGAAGTGACCTTCTCAGAGGAGGAAGATGTCAGCGCTGAAAAAGGTACGAAGGCAAGATGCACCGTGTCGTGTTTTGTGCATGACGCGAACCTGTTGTTGTTATTGACGGTTTTCTAAGAAGCGCACCTACATTAAGGTCTGATGGAGGTTTTGGGGTGCTTTGGATTAGGCGGAGCCAGCGTGTCGCACTTTGTCACATTGAAAGTGTAAATGTCAGAAAGTTGAATGAGTCACTCACTGAATGATTCTTTGCACTTTTTCATTTTTTTTCTTTCCTGAACTGATTAATCAATTCCCCTGACTGATGCATGCTGTGTGGGTGAGGTGTCGTGGGAATTAGAGTCGGGCCTACATGTGTTTGGAGGTGGAGGCGGGGTGTTTAGGTGCCATTGAAGCCATTGTGAATGGAGGGGACCCACAGCTTCTCCCTCAAGTTTCTTCTGTCTGTAAATGCCCACACATTCCCATTGTGCTGCTCCCCTCCATTCAGTCAATGTGTGTGTTTGTGTGTGTGTGTGTGTGTGTGTGTGTGTGTGTGTGTGTGTGTGTGTGTGTGTGTGTGTGTGTGTGTGTGTGTGTGTGTGTGTGTGTGTCTAGAGTGACTCAGCTGTATTGTACTATATCTGTCATCCATCTTTTCATCTGTCACAGGTGTTACCATGGCTACTACAGACTCACTGCTGTCTTTTCTTTGAGAAGGACTCAGGTAAGAGGTGGGAGGGGCGATTAAGTCAAACACCATGAGGAGATGCCATTCACTTTAATAAAAAGCTTCATTTCTACATGTTGCATAATGGCTTTGTTGGAGCAGGGCTATGAAGGAATGAGTGTCATGATGTCTTTGTTCTTTTCAAGCGATGAGTTTCCACGATCAGAATGAGACCATTGTTATAGTTGGTGTTTGGTAACAGTAAATTAATCCCACAAAAAAAGACCAAATTGATCATGCTAAGTTTTGCCTGATATATCTCATTGCTAAGTGGTATAGATCACCAAAGAGCCACACTGTTGCACTGAATGAAATGTTCCTTTATTACAATAAACACAGGCTCTGTAACAGCATATTTCAGGTTCTAAAAACACTTAATCTGCTGGATAAACCAGTGCACTCATAAGCCTCGGAGGCTGAGAGAATGCCAAATGAGGATTTCTTCATCACAACATCAGTGCAGGTGAATCCATCCAAACAAGTAGTTGTACCTCAATCTGGTCCTTGACATTTTATTGTTTATTACATGTTATTAAAGCGAGATGCAGACTTCTCTACATCCTATGTCTTTCCGATATTTTCCAGAAGTCAGAGAGTATAAAGAAACGGACTGACACATTTTTGGTTTTGGCCCCTTCTTCATTTCACTTGTCAACAATAAGAAAACTGTCAAAATTATACATAAGATGTGTTTAAAACTGACACTTAAACATGCATTTAGTTTTTTTGGGAGGGGGTTTCTGGGCAGCACATTTAACGTTCAACACAAAATGTACAAAATATTATCAAGCTATAAAGGTGATAAGGCAAACATGTTCGCAGACAGCTGCCTGCATGAAGAAACGTCAGCATTCCTTTGGAGTTGTGCTTGAGTCCACCAGATGAATGTAATATTTACTCTACTTTTAGTTCTCCCCATCAGCTACTGAGAGTTTTCTTCACTTTAAACAGCAGCCCGTTAAAGGCCGTGTAAACTACGCTGATAAGAAGCAGCAGGTCGGAACCAAAACAGTAAAGTTGCGGGCTGTAAACAATGAGGTGCAAGATGTTAAAATGCTTCACTCATAGATTTGAGGAAAACTGCAAAGTCGGATGATTGGGTTCGTCACTATGAGCCAACAACGTTCACATAAACAGTCATTCCATTGATATAAACATTTAGATTGGTACAGCTTTATACTACAATGCAATCCAACAATCTTTTGGGTGAGCCTGATTTTCATCACCGTGTTTTAACAATGACAAAGATCGATTCCTGCTTTCCTTTTTGTACATGTGATCTGACAAAGGAGATGTTTCTCTACCATCCAGCCTGGTGCATGATGGGAAAGGCTAGAACCTATATACAGACGGTTTAAGGTAGGCAAAACCAATCAACCGTACATGGTGAAGTGGAGGTGTTAGCTGTTGTGATGTGTGGAGAATTTGGGCATCGAGCATAAAGGAGATAGTGGTTAATTAGGTAAACTCTGCACGACTCCTTTTCTCAGTAGAGGTCAGAGCTCTGAGAACCATCCAAGGAAAAAGCACTGCAGGGGTCCGCCGCCTTTCTCTTGGCATTTTTTGGGCATCGTAGATGATCAAATGCTGGCTCACATCAGCACAAACATCAAATACTATCACTTTCACTGTGATGCTTTTGAAGCCAAAGGCCAAGACGAAATCATGAAAGAGTAATCTTACATTTTGTAATTTTTTTATTTACTTGGTTATAAAACGGCAAACTGATACAAAATATTCTCAAGATTCTCGGGACAAGTGAATATAACTTGGTTGTTGCTTGGAGCATGTTGGTGTGTATAATTCACCAAAGAATAAACATTTTGAGGTCACGTTTGGCTATTTTTACACCGAAGTTTTACCTTTTTGTTGTGCTCATTAATATCACATTTTGCACATTTAGCTCCGACACTAATCGTTATCTTGTGTCTTTAGTGCAGCAGTGTCATCCTAAATCATAACACCAACTTGACAGCATTTGCTCAAACAATGAGTATATTATATATATACTATATACTGTACTATATATAGTACAGTATATGTGTTAATCACATTCTGAAAATGTCTTTTTAAGCATTACAAATAGGCTGACGCTGGAGTTTCAGCACACTTCAGAGATTATCTGCGAGTTAATCGTGTGTAGGGTCCTTCTCCGCTTTTACAGGCTTTGTCAGCACAAAGTTTCCAGATGAAGTGAACGTGGATGAGGGAACATCTCTGCTTGTTTGATGTGCGTAACCTAAAGAATTGTTCTGAGTTTTTTCTTTTTCTTTATCAGCCATCCGGAGAACTTGCTCTTGATCATACCTTGCTCATCATTTTCTCAAGGTTGAGGCAGAATGTTAATGAGTGGGTGGACTGGAGCATTTTAAGGGATATAAAGCAAGCAGGAGCACTGATGCTGTTGAGGACTTTTTGTGCATTAGTTTAAAAAATGAGCATGATGAGCATTTATAATTTGTGTTGCTTTGATAGTTTTTTTATTCTAGAACTGGATTATAGCACAAATGTGTACATCTTTAAATTTCCGAAAGGCACTTCAGGTGAGTTTTACACCACTAGGGGGGACTGTTTACTTGATAACATTTCAAAACGCGGCGATGACATGCCTACTGGTAAACTGACCATTTCAGAATCCATGACAGACTGTGCGCTGTGTTATCTTGGAAACATATATTTACTTAGTGGGCTCTCTTATGCTGCTCAATAGGTTGTGTCAGCAGCAGTGCAAAGGTAAATGTGTTGGGACTAAAAGCAAAAGAATCACCAGAGCACAAATACTGCATTGTGTCTTTCTGATGTTTGAAATGCCCTCATTCAAATTAATAGCTTGAAATAACAAATCTTTTTATAGTCATGAGCAAAATACTGTAATCATTTTAGTACCGTAGCAGCTCTTGGGTTGTCACATGTAATTACACACATACACACACACACACACACATATATATATATATATATATATATATATATATATATATATATATATATATCATTTTGGATATAATTTAGACTGTGCTGTTTAGAGAATGCGAGCAGAGGTCTATTTTAAAATTTAGCATGGTACCCATTACGATCTGCAGAGGGTCAACAAAATAACAATGGGACATCTAACAATACATACTGTAATAATTTACCTAATGACGTTGCATGGCCAACTGCATGTAGAATGATAGAAAAACACCAGTTCTTCAAGCTGTAGATCTGCTGGTTGGCGAGACTATGGTGGTGACCTTCCATACCAACTGTTAAAACAGTTGTCAAGAGACGGTTGAAAACCTTTGTCTCTTTCCAAACATTCACCGGCACAGAAGAAGTGTAGGAAACTGTTTAATAAAACGTCAAGGCGTCTCGGTTTGAGCTCTGACATAGACATGGTTTGACATTGTTCTGTGTTAGCTTTGTGTCTTAACCCTCTCTTTTCCATCTGCATCAGCTATTGCTGAAGAGTCTTTTTCATCTAGTGAAGGAGCGCTAATATTTCTCTTGAGTAGCACCTCTACTCCTTCAGAATACCAATAAGTCTTACATTGGGCCTAAAATCAATATGATCCTTTCCAAATCTGTATTTATTCCTGTCTCAGATTGTCTCTCAACCTTAGAAGACCCACTGTGCTGTAGGACAGAGAAGAAGCTGGGAAAGGCGGGAGGACGTGAGGGGAATGTGAGGCCAAGTGTTGCTCTAGTTGTTCGGGACATTTTCAGTTCTAGTTCGGATGAAAGGTTGTCACAGGACTTTGAAAAACAGGAAAGTGTCCAAGTCTCGTACTGTAATTTGCTCGTATCTGGTGCGGACGAAGTGGAACAATTAGTTTGGGCTTGTCTACTGTTGTTCAGTTTTGTGTAACTTTCTGCATGGATTGTATGCCATTTAAACACCTGCACATGGCACTGAAAAACGAGTCTGATCTCGGTGACGTCAACAGGGTCCCGACAAGACCAGGAAACGACTGCCTCCCTTTCACTCGAAGGAGTGATGTCATCGCAGGGAGAGTGTGAGGTTGGCTGAGGCTTTATTGAGCTTGACGTTTTATCACCAAGAGCACCAGCCTGTACGACCACATGCACCAGTCGGTACAGACTGCACAGACTACACAGAGCAGCAAAAGTGAGAGCCGAATAAGATGGCAACACGTTTGTGACTCCTTATAAATCCCCTCGAGAGGGAAAAGGAGTGTGAGGCAAAGGCACGTAGAGAGACAGAGACGCTTAAAGCCAGAGGGGAAGAAGGACAGCATGAGTGTGCATGCTGATGGGGATAGGAGCGTGTTGAGCTACAGAGCTGCAGAATCCTGAATCCAGCAGATGGAGACTCCGTGTCCTTGTTTTGCGGTGATCTTGGGGAGCAACATGCAGCTCGCGCCGCTGCCTCGCACTGCTGCAGTGGAGGAGTAAATGCGGAGCCCAACACTGCTCCAGGTGATCCACAGAAACCCAGCCTGGCAGACTGCTCCCTCCTTAGCCTTCCCTCTCCTCCTCCTTCTCCTCCTCCTCCTCCTCCTCCTCCTCCTTCTCCACCTCCTCCTCCACCTCCTCTTCCTCCTCCTCTTCCTCCTCTGTCAGTGCTCTATTCTTTTGAGGGCTTTGAAAAAAATAAGAAAGGAACAGAAAACAGAGGAAAATCCTGCTTTGCCCCTCCGTTCTCAGATGTGAAACACCTCTGCATGACTGTCCGCCGCTTCCCTCTCATCGTGTGAAGACGCACCGCATATGTGCTCCAATGTCTCCGGAACATAGACTTGCTGCAAGGTAAGGAGACTTAGACTTATGAAAAAACCTGCATCTAGTCTTTGCTCTTTTATTTTTACGTTTGCTTTTCTCTTGAGACATTTTCGACAGAACTGTTACAGGCTTGTGTGTGTGTGTTAGAATTTAACAGGTAGATGAGAAGAGAAGTTGGCACAGCAGATAAGGTAATTGGTATTCCACGCAACGGATATAAATAAGCTCCCGGAGATAGATCTTTGTCAGATATGGCAAAATACATGTCTTCGGTTTTAGAGAAAAAGGCAACTCTTCTCCCCTTCAATCACAGCGATCTGTGCAAGTGTGTGTTCATATGTATGTGTGCGTAACAGAATCCAGCAGGGTGGGAGGGATTGCTCCTCAAAAAGGCTTCTCGATGGGCAACAAGGGGGTTTTCATCTTGACAATGTGGCCAAACAGCTTTCCATCGATCTTCTTACGGCCACTAACGTCGGCACAATCTCTGGCTTTAACATGACTGACAAGACTGCCTTCTTTCATGGTACCAGTAGTGTTTCATTATATAATCATTTTTAGTGGTTCTCTTTGGTTGTACAGTGAGGAGAAATGCTCTTCCTGTCAATTAGTTTCCATGCCTTTTAAGTCATAGATAGAGAGAATTGAAGAAGAAATGAAGATACAGAGAGCGATAAGGATAACAGCAGCAGGTAGATGAGGACAGAGGTATGTGGCGGTGTTTGAGGAGAACTTACTCCATCCCTGTGATTCCTGAAACCTGCTAGCCATCAGCTGAACAGTGTGATCTCTCCCAAATCCTTAAATCTCTTAATCACACGTTGGGTGTGAAGCCTCAAAGCCTGAACCTGTAAGTGTCCTAATGAAGGTGCATCGCCTTCACCTTACACACACGCAGACCCTTCCTAATGCCATAATAAGAAATGGAGACGAGCTGGTGCTGCAACGATATTCAAATCATGCATTCTGCTGTTTGAAAGGGCTTCTGTTTTTTTTTCTGTTTGTGGGCTGAAACCTTTGACAGTGTCTTGTGCTCCGTTTAGCTGCTGGATGTGTTGCCCCCCTCCCAAAAAAAGAAAATGTGCTGGTTACGTATGACCTTAAAAATAGGTGAAAAAACATCACAACCCTGTTTTTGCTGAAAATGTTATGTACATTCCCACTCATTCATGTCTGCATACATACCAAGTTATTTTATAACTGTACTGGGATATGCAGCAGAGGTCCGACAGATGCTCTTTATCACTGGAAGCATCAATCCTGTGGTCTGACACATGCAGGCCCACATACAAACTGTACATATAGCATTTACCCTTGCAACATGCTCCATTTCCCAATATACAGTACAACAGTGAGCCAAAGGCACACCTATTGACATGCATACAGGCACACTCAGACAGCTGTGTGGACTGAATCAAGCTGCTTTCATGTGTAAGGTGTCTGAGGTGGTCATTTGTCATGTGTAACATTAGGATGCAGAGGAGGATCTCAGAGGTGCAGAGTCTCAGCTCCCAGGCGGCTTCTTCCTGCTCGGATTTTCCAGCAGATACACTGGCTTCCTGAAACGCCTCATTTAATCAGTTCCCAGCAAAAAAGCTTGCAGCTCCCATCAAGAATAAAGTGGGAAAAGATACTCCAGCAGCCCTTAGAGGCTGTAATGTGTATTACACAATGTTGGCCAATGTTGGTTGAAATGGACAACATACTGGTGAAATGAATAGCAACAAATGTAATGAAATACGCTCATTTGCTTTCTCGCGGAGAGTTTGATGAGAAGATACAAATATGTAGCTAGAACTGGCAACTAGTTAGCTTAGCTTAGCATAAAGGCTAGAACCGAAATGTGGAAACGACAACGTGAGGTTTTACGGGGGTTATGTGCCAGACTATTTCTTGGCTTGCCAGTAACCTCCAGGAGTGTTTGCTGCCTGGTGATAAAACAAACAATATAAAGTGTGAATCAGTGAGCTTCAGAGGTGCTGATTGGCAGATTGTGTTACCTTAGGATAGAGCCAGGCTAGCTGTTTCCCCCTGTTTCCAGCCATAATGTTAAGCTAAGCTAATTTGCCAAAATGTCAAAAGGGGTTTATCAAATGTCATGGTTGCTGCTTGTTACACTATGAGATATCCTAAATTGAGGAAACATTGAGATTCATCCTCTGCTGCCCATTGATATCTACAGTAAATGTAACAACTACTGTCCATTTTTAGATACTTTGCACTGCCTTACAACATTGTGAGTGAGTTGTCCTCTGAGGACCATGAATATCCAAACCAAACTTGGATATTGTTGAGATCGAGTAGCTGAGAGGGAGACAAACGGTGGTTGGACCAACAGAACAGACAGATTGAATCTTGTTAGAGCTCCTTTTTACAACCTCCTTCAATGGTTTTGATGATGGCTCAGTTTGGTTAGCAGAGCGATGAAGCATTCTCTGCATGTCGGAGATTATTTTAACGGTCACAATCTCGGTTTGACACCACAGTTGGCGTTTTGTGTCCTACTTTTGGGAGTGGGAGTTCAGTCATTTGACACAGATTACAAAATGAATAATTTGTTTATGTACGCTCTGCGTTATGCTCACAGAGTGTGTGTTTGTTTTTAGGATTAAAGCTGCAGTACATCTGGCTGTTGATGGCATCTCTTCTCTCTGTTTCGCTGCAGGGGTTTTGAGGTCAGGATGGAATGATTAACCAGCTATTAATGGACAAGCTGATTCATTGCTGGGTGCAAAGCAGGACAATAAAAACACCAGTGAGTCCTGTGAAATCTTAAGTGATAAACCACATTTTTAGAATAAAAATCAAGCTTTTATGTCGTCTTATTGTGTTAAACATGATCAAACCATCACCTGGAAGTTAAACTGTCACTCCTGTAATGACTTCTAACTAATATCTTTTGTTGAAGAAGCCTAATTTTCTATTGGTGATGGTGGTGATGGCTGTGCATGTTAACCACAGAACCTAGTATTATTTCAAACTGAAAACATTAAACATTTCAAATTTGGCAGTATATTATGTCAGTCTGTCTACTGAGCTGCACAACACTACTCCTTTCCCCTCAGACTTTACTTGATTTCAACAATGGGAATAAATGAACAGTTTTTTCTATAACCATGAGAAGTTAAAGTGTTGATGACAACCACTTCAGGGAGTGACACTTTCCTGAGATCTAGCAATTAACTTACATGTTAATGAGTCAGGATTAGGTTTCTTTTAGCAGTTTAGCTATTTAGATCCCAAGCTGTTACAACTTCACAGGTGACACCTTGGTGTCTCTCCTGCCTCATGCCAATGTCTACAAATACTGTGGACTATTGGAACCAGATTGTTTCAGATACATATCTTCCCAACTGTCTTCCTAGTTAGTGGTTCCAGTGTTTAAAAGCAGTACATTGCAATGCACACTTGCATATCGTATCTATGTAGCCAATATTTGTACATCACACACACACACACACACACACACACACACACACACACACACACACACACACACACACACACACACACATTTCCCTCACTGTTAACTGCTGTATTAGATTAGTTTAGATTAGATATGTATGGGTTGAGTGGGGCCACAACTGATTATTGATGCTTATTTTCATTAGTTTTTCATTTTTCATTATGTTTTCCGCCTAATTTTTCTCGATCCTCGACTAATCATTGGTTCCATAAAATGTCAGTATGTTGTGAAAAATGTCTTCATGTCTAGTTTAGTCCAGCCGATGGTCCAAACCCCAAGAATATTCTATTTACAGAGCTATAAAGCAGATAAAAGCCGCAGATTCTCACATTTGAGAAGCTGGAACCAAAGGAATATTTAGAGTGACTTTATCCTATATCTTAACTCAGCAATATGCTCCTTCTGCTGTATTCATATCTATAATTGTATTATTCCTTTGCTGCTGCAGTGACCCATCTTAATGTTTCCTTGGCACCTGATGCTCAGTTTTTTTGTCAAAAACCAAGAGAAGCTGGATGAAAATAACCAGAAGACTGGTTTCCAGTTTAATCCCTCCAAGAGGTGCTTGGTACAACACCATGTTAGGTAGTGAGAGAGGCTGTGTGGGTGTATGAGTGAGTGGATGAGTGAATATGAGTTTGAATATAGAGAGCATTCAGAGGAGATAGCTGGATATTGGCAGCAGAACGCACAATTGATACAATGTATTGTTTTGTACTAAGAACAGTGGAAACAGGTACTCTCCTCACATTTGACCCGAGTAGATAACTGTGAATTACATAAATGTCAGAAGATGTGGTTGAATATTTTGGAAGATTTAAGACTCAGAAATGGTTTGCGTAAACATGTGTATTGACCACATGATGTTGGTAGTCAGAGAAGCAGTGATCGCCTCAAACCACAGACTGCAAGTTAACTCACTTTTACTTAAACTTAGTGTGTATAGGCTTCTCTGCACTACACTACATTCTGTAGCACATAACCTACTACAATCAAACTTTTAGCTCTGTGGGATTTTGAGGCATCAACACACATTTTTAGAAATGCAGGAGAGTTATTTTAATTGAATACCCAGCTTTGGAGTCGAGAATGATTCTTTGTCAGCTATGAGTTGCTGTCAAAAATCGAGGTAAAATGGTAACTGTAGGGCGTCTGAAGACAAATCGATGACGAGCAAAGACGGGACTGACTGAAATAATATCATTTGCATAGATAAGCCTCAGAAGAGAATCTCTCGTCGAAATCCAATAATCTACTTTGAGCACGAGGAAACCCCTCATCCAGGTGTGTGTGTTGTTGTTTTTTTAAATTTGGGGGGAAAAAAGCTGTTGCAATAAATAATGGAATCAACCGCATGGTGTGGTTTGGCTTTTCCTAATGAGGACTGGATTCATCCTCAGTCTCCGACAGTAGTGGGATATGCTGCTCTCCAGCCTGTTTCCATGGAGATACTCTGCTGTAGCGTTCACCCCCCCCCCCCTCTTCTGTACATTTCTACCAAACAGTGCTTCTTTATGAGAGGGATCTGGGCCAGAGTATGCATGTGTGTGTATGTGTGTGTGTGAGATATACAATGGTGTGAAAAACAGGCACACAAACATTTATGTTGCCATTGACGGATATGCTTTTGCTATTGTGGTAGTATTAAGCTCTACCGCAGTTCATGTGTGTGTGTGTGTGTGTTGCAGCTCAGTAGCTAGTGTGATTATAATATGTGTTTGTGTGTGTTGTACTCCTTCTCTCCTGGTGTGCCATGCTCGTAGTAGCTGCTAATCTTGGAGTTTTGCTGTCCAAGTGTGAACGTCCGTGTGTGTCGTGGTGTGTTACGACAGGGCTGAATGGCGAGTCGTCATGTGAGAGTGTGCATGTTGGGTACGTGAGATAGTGAGTCAGAGCGACAGAAAGACTGAGCTCATGAGAGTGCGAGGTTGAGAAGTATGAAGGTAGATTTGTGTCTTTATTCCGCAAGCAAAGAAACATGTTTTGAGAGCAAATTTCTGGTTTGTAACTAGAATTTCTGCTTACAATTAAAAAATGTGCTCTCAAAATAAAAACCTTTGGTCTCAAAATAAAAAAATGTGCTCTCAAAATAAAAAAATGTGCTAAAAAACAACAACCTGTGCGCTCAAAAAAAAACCTGCGCGCTCAAAAAAAAACCTGCTCGCTCAAAAAAAAAACTGTGCGCTCGAAATAAAAAACCTGCTCGCTCAATCCCAAAAGTTACGAGTTGAGTTTTTGACGTAGTGGGCGGGGCATACGCTGCTGAATGAGGGAGGAGTTTCTATTGGTGGGCTCGACTGGGCTCTTGGCACACACACACACTAACGGGAGGTTACGTGAGGAGGACACAGGTAAGTTGACATTATATTGCTCTGTTCGTCAACATTATTTTAAATGTAGCAGCACTAAGGTTAGCTACGCACGTATGATAAAATTTAAAATAAACCCTATGAGTTTGGTTTTCTCCGACCGGGGAAGGTACGGTTGATGAGGTTACAACCATGTTACTGTCTTGTATTAAACTGGATGAAGATAAGCTGAAGTTGAATGATCCATTACATCCTTAAAACTCGTTAGCTAAAGAAAGCAGCAGCATTTAACATCACATGTTTTAAGTAACTACATAGACAACTTATGTTAGCTTAGTTAGTGATATCATGTAGTGAAGGTGAGGCACAAGTTATTCATAATTTTCTTGGTGTTTTTGATGAAATAATTACACAAACAGTACATTGATACTGGGTGGGTGGTAGCAGTCATCTCAATCTATTGCACTCTGGGGAGCGCTTATAGGATCAGTAAGAGTCAGGCAAGAGAGAAGCTGTGTGTGTATTTTATGTGTGTGTATCCGCACTAAGGTTAACATTGCCACATGGGCTTGATCCTTCGCCAGGGCCATGGTACCTGCCGTGCGTTAATGGCCAAAGTGTTCTGACTCATGCAGGGCGGCGATGCCTGCCAGGTGGTACACGTCCACACAGGAAATTCAGTGTGCTAATACTAATGTGCTAAACCAGCGTCCAGTCAGGCAAAGGGGGGAAGCCAGAGCACCGCGAACAGGATGAACCATCGGCAGGGCATGACATCGTGCACCGCTTAGCTGGTTTACTCAGCCGCTCTCCGTTTCTGTATCATGTACGTAAATGTGACCACACATGCACAGCGACAGACAGGAAGTTGTTTTCAGAAAAAGCTCTTTGCAAGAATCACCTGAAAAGCAGCTTGTTAAGAACAAACAACTGGTTTAACATTCGCTCTCATCAAAATCTGTATTTAGTTGTCCAAACTTCATCACTTCAGTTATAGTGGAGCTTTATTCAAGGTTTCTGTCCTTCATTCAGAGTCCGAACAGAACAGCCTTGAAAAAAAACTGTTATATTTGATTTCAAATAAAAAGTCTTCACTCCAATCTTCAACCATTCTTTCAACTTTCAAATCACTTTGGCAAATCCCTAACAAGCCTGTAATCAGACCGCTCTGCCCACTTGGAAAAGGCCGATTTTTTTTTTTACTTCCAGCAGGCTGCTGGCATGCAGCACCCTCAGCCTGGCCTGAACAGCAAACCCTTGGCTCATCAGCACCATTTCAAGTGGAATATCAATAATGTTGGATAATCCCCTCATTCCATCAAGACCCTCATGGATGGTCTTGAGTTCCCTTAGTGAACCGAGACAATTTAGCAGTTTGGTTCATTTTCAAATTGTGGTTATTAAGATGTTAATCCTTTTAAGAGAAAACAATTTGAATATATGAAGACTGTTTTTCCTGGGTCATTGTGCTGCTCTGATGAGGTTTGGTCAAATTGACTTTACTTAAGCAATAAGGTACGAGAGGCAGTACTGTGTTGTGCAATAATGTACTGTTCAAGGGAGTTGTTAGGCCCGACGCGCAGCGGAGGGCCGGCAAACCCTTGAACTGACTCTCTTACTGACCAGGCCGGTTGAAAGCAGGGTGGAGGATGACGCTCAGCCACCGATGTAAAGAAGTGCTCTCGCTGCTTCTGTCCGTCTTTTCTCCGTCATTTTTCTCCTCCATGATGTTTAGAGAACTTGCCTCGCGTCGGGAATTTACCGACGTAATTATGTCTCACTGGAAATTATCATGATTTTGTGATCATTTCCTTTTCATTCCTCATCTTTAGGTTAGGGAGGAAGTGACGTGTGTGTTGTCGTTCGTTATGCTAGTGTGGGGGACGCTACGTGAGCTTGTTAGCTGTTCCGTTTGAACTACTGCTAGCGAAGAGCCCCGTTGCAATACTGTGAACACTCAAGCAATAAACCTGCAAGTTAAGGAAACCAACGTCTGTGAGTCGTTACGGCGGACGTTACAATATCAAAGTTTACACCAAACATGTTTGGTAACTGTCAAGCTTGAAATGACAACTAACGGTCGCGCAATTTAAATCTACCTGTTATTTTAAGTGCGCACTGATATGGAACGCTCTAAATGTAAACAGGCTGTACAGTACTTTATGGCTGAATAAAGTACACCCCGTGACACACTCTCAACCAATCAGAATGCTTGATTTGATCTACCCGTATTATAGGGTGACCAGACGTCCGGATTTAGGCCGGACAGTCCGGATTTTCAACGCCCTGTCCGGCGTCCGGCGCAGCATCAAGCCGGACGCGTATTTGTCCTCCTTTTTGCAGACCTGCAAACTTGTCACCTTACGGCGAAATTCGCCGTTTTGAAATCAAAATATGTGAACTGGCCGGCCAGCGTTTCTGAGATTGGAGTGGTCGTGATCTTCATAATAGAAGATCTTTGATGAGTCTTGGCCAATCAGCGTTAAGATGTCTCCAGCAGCCGTTTCTCAATACGCGTTCTTCTCTGTACTTGATGAGGAAACTCACAACTGAAAGTTGACGTTCTCTGAATACTACTGTTGTTGAGTCACAACATGTACTTTTAGGATGTTTTCAGGCGAGAAGTTAGTTGTTTAAGCATCAAATCCGATCGGTTATTCAAGAATCAGCCGACTTAAAAAGATACGCCGGTTGAGTTCCTGCTGAGGGACCGTGAGTCCCGCAGCACCGGGCCGTCAGCGCTCTGCTGCCCGCCGAGAGCAGCCTGATCCCGGCAGGACTTTTTGAAATGATCCGCTGGCTCCGATTTCTCCATAGCGGTTAAACATGAGATATAATTCTGTTTTGAGGGTCTAACGAGCAATCTTTATTAGTTTATTATTTATTCACAGTAACGTTACATCAGTTTAACGGAGGGAAAGGTTAAGATTCATAACTTAATGTTTTAATTTAACTTGATTAAATTGATTGCAATTATATGTGTATCTATATAAATATATAAGTACATATATAAAATACATATTAATTAATTGTTAATTACAATTAATAATTACATATTAAGAATATATTACATATATAATATATATATATATATATATATATAAAAAAATTATACATATACATATTAATTAATTGATAAAGCAGGGTATGCTCCAAGGAGATCAATTACATTAAAAAGGGCTCACATCCCCTCTCTTCACACTTAATAAAATCAAACTGCACCCCTTATATGCAATTATAATACTGGTAGATCAAATCAAGCATTCTGATTGGTTGAGAGTGAGTCACGGGGTGTATTTTATTCAGCCATAAAGTACTGTACAGCCTGTTTACATTTAGAGCGTTCCATATCAGTGCGCACTTAAAATAACAGGTAGATTTAAATTGTGCGACCGTTAGTTGTCATTTCAAGCTTGACAGTTACCAAACATGTTTGGTGTAAACTTTGATATTTTGGGGGGAATGACTTTTGATGAGAATGTCAGTGGTGAATAATGTATTTGTGGTCCCTGTTTCTGCTGTACAATCAAACGTTGATACGGCTCACCATCAGGAGAGCAGATAACGCTCTGAGAGAGACTATAGCGGGGAGCGAGGGCATACAACCGGAAACTAAGATGAGGAATGAAAAGGGTTTGATCACAAAATCCTGATCATTTCCAGTGAGAGATAATTACGTCGGTAATTTCCCGATGCGAGGCAAGTTCTCTAAACATCATGGAGGAGAGAAATGACGGAGAAAAGACGGACAGAAGCAGCGAGAGCACTTCTTTACATCGGTGGCTGAGTGTCATCCTCCACCCTGCTTTCAACCGGTCAGTTTTATAGTCCAGTCAGTTTTATAGTCCAGTCAGTTTTATAGTCCCGTACACATACGGGACTATTTTCTCTGTCGCTGAAATGCGATACACAACGTTTGGTGGCTACAATTATTTTGTGCTGAAAGGGAGCTTACTATTACTATTTATAAAGTCGCAGGTAACCGTATTATAAAAGCAATAAGGTACTCGAGGCAGTACTGTGTCTACAATAATGTACTGTTCAAGGGTGTTGTTAGGCCCGACGCGCAGCAAAATACCGAATACTGTCCTCCTTTTTGGTGTTATGGATATGGTCACCCTACCGTATTATAAAGCAATGTATATCATACATGTATCTATATTTTCTGAAATGCCCAAACTAAGAGTACAGAGCCTCCCCAAATGTGGGCTGGCACACAAATGAAATCCAACCTTTCAGAGGTCTTTTAGCAGCATCAGCATTCACTTATTCACTCATTTTAATTGTGTGACGCAACCCCAGAAACACAAGAGGCTTAAAGATTGTGTCCTGCACTCTGAAATGTGACGAATCATGAAGGTGAGAACAGTGACAACACAGTCCGCCACCCTGCTGGTGGTGACAGTTTAATTCAAAACTAATTATGGAAAATTCTGGAGCTTGTGATGGTTTCCTCAGAGGAGTCCGCATGGGATGAAAAGTGTTGACGTATACCTTTCAGTGGCTGGGATCATACTGTAGAACGACCTTCGTTTGTATTGCCACCGACCAGAGTTTTACAAATAGAAGCTACAGAGGCAGTAGAGATTGCTGCTCTAATGTTGCAGACATAGTATTGAGAATTTTTTTCTTTTCTCTAAGGGTAAGAAAGCTACCACCAGAGGGCAATTCCATCACTTTCCATGTCAAATCTTACACGATAAATCCTAAGGAAACAGTATAGATTAAGAGTATTTATCCGTCTACAGGGTTTTCCTGGGTTTTTAGATTGACCACTTTAGAGACCATATGTGTGTGCTGAGAGGAAAGAGACGTTTAAAAGCACACACCTCCTCTCGAAGCCGTTATTACGTCAGCCCTTTGAAACCAAAAATCAAATCTCTTTCTGCTCACTTGAATCAGCACACTATACGTGTTGTAGCTCAGGGGGATGAGTGGTCATCCCGCAACCACAAGGTAGCCGGTTCGATCCCCAGTCCCCCCATAGCTCACATGTCGAAGTGTCCCTGAGCAAGACACTGAACCCTAAAATTGCTCCCCGGGCGCCTCACAGGGCTGCCCACTGCTCCTTAAGACATTAAGGATGGGTTAAATGCAGAGGACACATTTCATGTATGTACTATGACGAATAAAAAGTATTTCTATTTTTCTATTTAGAATAACAATATCCCACGATCCCATTCAGGATTCTCAAGTGTTACATGTCGAGTCAGTAAGTGTCACACACAGCCAGACAATTTAAGTGTGTCAGGTTTATTAGCTTCTAACACTAGCTATGTTTTGTCTGTCTCTTTGTCAGAAGGACATCTCAAAAACTGCTCCGTTTGATTGAAAGTTATGTCATGCACAAAGCCACCATGTGGCCTTTTATGATCCCTGATTCGATATGCCGGATTGATTATGCCGCTGGTACTGATGGATCGGGTATCGTCCATAAGGGGACCGCTTTAAATATACTAGATTTTGTTTAGCACCAAGGCAATCCCTGTTCTCATATTACCTTATTGTACTTAAGAGATGATTCAAGTGAGATATACACATTTTTTTAATTTGGGAGAGAGAGTACTGGTATAAGATTGGAACTCAGTATTGGTAGACTAACTGACTTGAGGTGTCAGAATCGGTATCGGGAGAAGAACAGTAGAAATAAAAATACATCCCTATCATTTAAGAAGCACTCAGTTCAAGGACATTTCATCTGAATCAAGAGCACATTTGAAAAAAAATCTTCCATTTTATGTGTTTGAAATATATATGTTCACCACTTCTACAGTTAATTCCACCTGATATTTATAAAGGTTGACACATAACATGTTATGATGAACCTGAAAATAAAAATAAAATTGTCTTAACTGGTAGCAAAAATAGTCTTTTTGAGGTGCTTACACAACCCTTTATTGCACTGTACAACTGCAAACATTTAGACAAAGCATGCATTATTTAGACTCCAGATAATGATGCAAACTGTGTTTGCATTTGGTCCACAGGTGGCGCTACAGTAACATAAACAATTGAAATGCCTATACCTCACTGGTTGTGAGTCTGACTCACTTACATCTTAAACAACACCCCCTTTAACAAAGTCCCAACATTAGTAGGCATAATCTGGGTATTGTTAAAACATCATGGCTCTCCTCAACCAATCAGCATGACATATGGAGTTTTGCTCCTCCATGGTAACGAATGGTGCTCTCTGAGGGCTTTCTCGTAATGTATTGCTCTCCTAGGAACACAATTATCGTACAGTATGTGGAAACATACTCTTACTGTCAAATAAAATCCCAATAAAACAGTGTCTGGATCTGTTTTATGAGCTGCTGTTGAGCTTTGTTTGCATAAAAAAATAGAAAAACCAGCCCTGTGGAATTACCTTGCGCGCCTTTACTGAATAACCTTTTACCAGATCATTTGTATCCTCTACTTGCAAAACATTTTTTTTAAATGAATAACTTAATGCCCAGGAGGGTTCTGATTTCATTTGAGTTCTATTGTATTTGCCTCTGGACCTGCTATCCATTCAGGCTGTTATCCCGGCACAAAACCCTTCACAACAGCAAAGGTACCACCCAAGGCCCTCTGAAACCAGGACAAATGCTTGCTATTGTGACTGCAGATGGGCATAATAAGAAATATTGCTTTGTGAAGTACTCAGTTAGTGCTGGTGTAATCTCCATCAGCAGCATCTTTAACAAAGTATTCCGTCACTGTAGTGTGCTCTTGCTGTCTTAAAAAGAAGCAGCTTCTGTTGAATGTCAGACTGCTTTGACAAGTGCGAGAGCCACACTGCTACTGGAGCAGCAAAATACAGCTGAAGGGAACACCTCAGCAGAATATCAATATGGTCACAATCAAAGAACAAAGTGGAAGAAAAAGAGGTCAAGCCACTGAAATCTTTAAACTAAATGTAAAGAGGGAAATTAAATCCAAAATCAATGAATAATAAAAAATTATATTGATATTACAGACAAATAAACAAACAATGAGTGAAATAAAAGGACATTTAAATGTATTTAACTGACCAGTGAAGACTCCACAAGCAGAGATTTTTGAAACTCAAAGCCCTGAATGACAAAACATGTAACATTTGAGTTACAGGTTCCTCCCTAGCACCCTACCAAGCAGAAAACAAAACCGGCAACAGTCTGTCAGTCCCCTGGCTGCACAAAGAAGTCTGTGCAGTCTGGAGTCTAAAAAAGAATTCCTCATTTATACTTCTGCAGCTGACCGCCTATGTGTTCTGGTGTAGGCACCCCTCGAATGAGCCAGGCATAGTACTGTGGCGGAATGCACGCATAGCATGTCATTTATTTTATCTGGACCATGCTTGTCTCTGTGGCTTTCTGCGAGCTCCGCAAAAAATCTCTGCGGCTCTCCGGAAGCGCTGCACAAGCTCTTCTGCAGAAGTATAAATCAGGCATAGGCACGAGGGCCCTGTATTACAACAAGTGCAAATTGGCAAACAGTGCAGCGCAACTGTCCTTGCTAGTTTCAAATCAAAGCAGTTGTCATATTCACCCCAGCCACCAACATTTCAGCCTAAGTTAAAGAAAACACAAAATCCACTGTCACACAGAGAGGCTTCCCCCACAACCTCACGATGAGTCCCCAAATGTTGTTTTCATGCGCTGTGTAGTCGGTGCACACACGTCATAAGAGCTTAGTGTCTCCTCTTCTCCTACTTATAAGTAGCCAATGTCCATCTTCCCCAAAATGGTGGCGTTTGATGCAAATGTCTCCACGCAGCATCCTAATTCCGCACTTCAATCCATATTATTTGGTCAAAAAACACTGCAGAAAACAATGCATGGAGGCGCACCTGGATTTGAAAGGGAATGGGAGAGGACACTAATTCATGTTTTGCCCAAAACACACCTATGGTTAATTAAAATACTAAATACGACCCCTTTGGCCCTTGTGCCTTACTTTGCGACCAGATTACGCACCGTTTAACTAGCAAAAGGACATGCCCTAAGTGAACTTGTGCTGTGCAGTTCAGACCATATACTTTATAGGTTGTTTAAAAAGGGCACTGAGTGTCTTTATAGCGTTTAATGTTTCTGACCGCAAATGGTCTTTTTTCAATTGTTCCCAATAAGGAAAGAGAACTCAGAGCTGAATATTCAACTTTTTGAGACATCAATATCAGCTCAGAAGCACTTTGTTATGCATGATAATTATCACGATTATTGGTGCACAAATGGACTACAGAATGAAGACATCTGGTTACATCAAGAGGCCAAGGGTGGCTAAAAATGACATCTTGTGTACTTGATAAGACCCTCGTTTCTGTAAAATAATTAAGAAGTGAGTAAACAAAGCTAATTGCTATTTGGTGCCATGACAAACTGTATTAGTTATTAGCCTGTTTGATGCATTAAATGTAATATTCATAGTGTGGTTTAGCAGCTGCAACTAGGAGGAGGAGAGAGTATGGGATCCTATTTGTTTGTACACAATTTTGCCACCGAGCAGTCCCCAAAACACTTTTTCATATAATTGGATGCATTTACATCTTTGCTTTCAATTAATATTGTTCATGAATGTGGGAGTAAAATAGACCTGTAGTTTATGTAATTTGTTTCTTGGTCAAACCCAAATGTTCCCAAATAGAGCTGATGAACTAGAACATTTTCCTTCCTGATTCTTGTATAAATAGAGACGGTTGGAAAATCAGCTAAAAGTTCCTCACGGTCAGGGTATGCAACACTACCATAACATTATCCACTTCTGACAAGGTGGATGGTTTCAAAATTGTGATTTAAAATATATGTCTACATTTGTGTTATTGTGAACAATTCCCTTGACTAAAACCAACTATATGTTTTTGCATCTTTCTGTACAACATTCTCACTTCCCACGCTGTCTGAGGCACTCAGCCGCGAGCCCATTCATTGTTACTGAAGACATTAATCTTTAAAAACAGAATACTAATATCAAATTTCATTTAAAAAAAAGCTAAATTATTCCCTTCAGCGACGACTGTAGTTTTAAGCTTATTTCGAGACTATTTTCATCTGCTGAACGTTTGGCTTTGTCGTGAGTAGGACTGCAAAAGAAGAATTGAGTTAAAATAAACTAATTTCAGGGTTATGAAGTAACATATCACCTTGTGCAAACGGTGTGTGGCTCATTGATGTGCTCTTAATTGTTTTGTGCAACGATAAAGTATTTTGTTCAAAGGATTGAGCTGTATTATTATTGTGCTACAAAGGCAATACTTATTGTCACATTACAACATACTTAGGGTTTGGACAATATACAACATCTCTGGTCTTACATTTTAAAAAGAGGCAGTGAGTAAGAGTTTAATTGCCACATAGCACAAAAATAACTGTATATCTGTAGGGGGTTGACAGGATATTGATCTGCACCACTAACTCAACTATAACACTCTGTACTGGGAGCTCAGGCCTTCAAAACTCACTCGAAGCAATGCTGTGTCCGTCACTAACTGTGAAGTATAATATACAAACTCCATTGTGCTACATTGTGAAATGCTTCAGCTGGCCCTGACACACACACACACACACACACACACACACACACACGCTCACACGCTCACACACATAAACCGTACCCATGCCACAACCCTCTGCCCTGTTCTCCATCCTCCCCTCTCCACATGTGAAGCACCCTTTGCTCTCGCTCAATGCTCACTAAGCTCAGCTAAGTGTTGCTTTGAGATTAATACATGGGAGGCCCATTCTGCCAGATGATGTAATAATCGTGGCGGTTTGCTGTTGCCTAGATACAGGGAGACAGTAGAGAACACACTCCAGCCAAGTCTTGCTGTCTCTGTCAGCGAGACCCCCAGGACCGTTTGAGTCAACGAGGAAAAAAGTGTTTCGGGCAAGGAGCTGTTCACTTTTGGATCCAGTATAACCATAAAAAAGAAATGGGAATGAAAGAAATCTGTAGGTGTCTGCCTTAAACACATTATATATAATAGATTCAAACATTTAAAAACCCCATTACCATTCCCTGTCTACTCTGTTAAAAAAACGAGATTTTCTCATTATATAATTTTCTTGAACGCACCCTGAGGTGTTGTTGCCCAATCTTGTTATGCCTCATCTTTGTTCACAACATTAGGGCTTTGAGGATGCAAATTCTCCATTAGCAACAAACTCACTAATCCTTCACACACACACCTCCTCTTCTCCGTTCCTCTCCCTCTCTTTCAGCCCTTCACTTGCACAGACGTCCCACAGCTAGAAAGGGAACTCCCATATCCTGCTGAGACGCCGTCCACTATGCTTGTCTCAGTACTGTATGTGTGTGCTTTGAAGGGAGGTGGTGACTAAGCCTGTGCTTCAGTAACAGTGTTGCATTAAGTGCATCTCCATTCTGTTTTTAGCCCAAACACAGCCAAACATTCACGCCTCCGGTTGCTATAGCAATAAAGTCTCCAACACAGGAACTTTTAGTGCCTTTAAAACTGCATGAAGATGGTCTGATAGCCTTGGTTAGTAGCATGAAGATGGAGTCTTGAAATATAAGATGGATGACAATCGGGCCTTTGGTCTCAGAGGTTGGATATCTAATATTTGGTTTGCCATAAGATAAAATAAAAGTTGTAGTTTATACGATAGCAGTGCCTCTGTGCATTTTTGCCACTTATGGTACAAATCTTTCCATACTTGGATAAAAATGAATGAACCGATCAAACAACAAATGAATCCTCCTTAGGTTTTGAACTTTAAACATTTGAAGACATCACTTTTTTCCAATATTTTCTGATGTTTTAGAAAAGTTGTAGATTAATCATTCATGGAAATAAAAGTTACAGTCCTAGTTTTGACCCCGAAGTTCAACTTGTGAAAGGACGTGATTTTTGGACAGCTACACCAAAAGTCCCTCCTCACACTGACTTATGAAAAACACCTCAAGAGAAGAAAAATATTTGGTCATGAAAACATTTTTATAATGTAACTTAAGTGTAACAGCAAATACCAGAATCCTCACAAGCCTTTTCTGACAAAGGAGAGCCATGTTCTTTGCTGGATGAGTAATGAAAGGCCATCATCTCGCCACCATCTGCTGCCCTGATGCCAGTGCTTTGCGAGAGACTGGCTGTGACCTTGCGGGGAGGCTGGGCTGGCTGGGCCGGTGTGCATGACATGGACTCTTGCTGCCAGCTGTCCGTTAGTTCTGGTGAAACACTGTGTGATGAGTCAGTGATGCCTTGCCTGTGTTGCATCTACTGTAGATTTCATGTTGCATTTCCGTTGCTAAAAAAGCATTTGAAGAGGTTTCTGCCTCATTAAGCTGTGTGCGGCACAGAGAACCAGAGATGGAGCAGATTAGCTATGATGTTGAGAATGCATGGTTGATGACTCAGTCCTCCGATTCTCCTCAGAGTAGCAAAATGTAGCAATGTGACTCCAGTAAAGTCTGACACTTTTGACACAGTCATGTTCAAATGTTGTGCTGGTTTTTCAAATTATGAGTCGAGCCTGTCATAGATCAATTTTTCATTTCCCTCATACAGATGGATGGTATGAGGGGCTCCATGAAGCATGAACCCAACTGCTTCCACAACGGCTCTCAACATGCCACCTAATGTTGCCCTGATTGATTGATTGATTCACGTCACATCATGTTCACACAAGGATTGCATTCTGCCTTGAGACAGTGGAGGTGTAAATTAAGTCTTGAACGTTTTTCAAAGATGGAAAGTCTGCAGGGACATTAACCAACCGAGCTATCCGGATTAGACCAATGGGAATTGTGACCGCGCTGGCCGATCACTACTCCACCTGGACGAGTATCTGCAAAAGCCTCTCTCTCCTACCCTACTCCCACTCCTGTCCTGTGCTTGACACATACAATAAAGTCAAGACACACTTGCACAATAGAGGCGAGTAAGGTTGCTAATTACAGCAGAGATCCGACAGAAACACCCACTAAGAAGGTAATATATCACCAGGAATAATAAAACTGCTTTGACAGTCGCTTTTGCTTGAATTATTAGCCCCTGTAGCAGTGTTGCAATGGTGGTCACTTAGTCATGGTTGGGCAGTTAAAAGGCCAGTACAGACAGGGGAATTAAGGGGAAAGGGCTCAGATTTTGTTTTTGCTTCCCTCTCAAATGGTAGAAATGGTGTCATGAGATGGCTGAATGTCACCACAAAAGATGATATTTGATTATGATCACTACTATACGTGTGTGGTTTTGTATTCTCACATTCATGACTGTCCGTACAGTCTGTATGTGTGACTATGCGTGTGGCTGTGTGTGTTTTGATTTATTTACTGCCTGGGGTAAAAGTCTCGATTACACAGTGCCCGAAGGCACATTTTACGCCGTCAAAGCAGAGACAAATCAGTTTTTTTAGGCAGCACACACATTGCTGTATTTATACTCCAGGCCCACACAAACAGTTACATGTCATCCCTTTCCACTTCTCCTCCTCTATCTCTGGTCTACTCACTGTACTGTCTCATATCGCAGAAACACCTTAAGAACAATTGGTGTCACCGTAGCAAACAGCTGCAGTACATCAACAGTGTTTTGATAGCGCAGTGTGTAATCCCAGTGTCAATGGCTGCTGCCTGTGAGCCTCCACTGTGTCTATTTTTCCCTTCTCGGGGGGAGAGGAACGCTGCTCAGCTGACAGCCGAGGTCATCACACTTGTTTTCATCTGGGCCGCTGCTGTGACAGGCTCGTACTTTCAAAAATCCTGAAGACAAGGTCTGGAAGAGTAACCTACAGCGAGAGAAGAAAAAAAGAGACACACCGCTGGGTTGGCCTTTGAAGTACCGGCAAATCCCCAAACTTTAAATCCAAAGGAGATGCTGTTTGATGTTTGGGGGAAAATATGTAATGCTTATTTCCTCTGACAAATCCTAATAGAAGGAAGGAGAGCATGCATGAAATGTGGATGTCCAAAGTTAAAGGCAGTTGTAAGAATAAATGAGGATGTGATGTACAGTGAGGTGTGTTTGATCATAAAAGTCTGTGTCACCCTTTATGGCGCATTTAGCATGTTCTTATGGCTCATTAATGTGCCAGACGGCTCAGTGAACACCGCGGCGGCGTGTGGTTTAATTAACAGGAGGAACAGGATAATCTGTCAAGATGACTGATTTGGACGTGCGTGTTCTCTTGCTGGATGTACTGTATTTGGTATTTGCAAGCTGTAAAGTTTACAGTTTGCTCTAATACGCTTGGAGTTGTATTTATCTCTTTCACTCTCCTCTTAATTTATGGTCGCTTCATTCTCCTCTTCAGATAAGTGCAAAGTTGTAAGTGAGCCCTCTCTCCCACTGATAAATCTGGTGTTGCCTGGCAACCGCTGAGCATTTTTGTGAAGAATACCCGTAACCCGCATTAAAAAAAAAAGGCACGGTGAAGGCTAAGTTCCTTGAACTCATATGTGGGTGTTTGAATGCTGGATGTTTCTCACCAAACACCAGGAGGAGTATCGCAGTCCTCTTCTTGAGCCAACTTTCATGCCCCGACGTTCCCGAGAAGGCTGCAAACTTTTCCTCTCATTGGCTGCAGAGAAAAAGTACAGCCGGACATTACACACAGTTAGAGTTATAGATAAACTTTGCACACGAGATGAATAGGCTTGGATGCTGTGTCACTGAAAGTCTTTGCAATGTTGTTGTATATTAAAAAGCCTGTTGGAATCGCTGCAGGTTAAAACATTCATGCATGTACAGTATGTATACAGAAAGCAAAGACCACACATATACTTTACTCTATGCAATGTGTGCATCCAGACCACACTGATATTTGCGAGTTTAAAAAAAGTATTGTCAGATACTTTTCTTATTATTATTATAGGGTATCTTATGATATGATATAATTTTACACAGCACATTACATGAAGATGAAATTACATTTTAAAAGACTTGTGACTAAGATATGTAGTACAATGATATCAATATATTTACAGAGGGAAGAGAGAAGTTGGAATTTCTGAGATTAAAGTTGTAAATTTACAAGAAAAAAAACTTAGAAATGATCTGAGAATAAACTAAAAAGATGTATGAACTATGTATGAACAGAAAATTGAAATAAATGCTTTTATTTTCGTCAAGAAACTTTGCAAGTTTGAGCAACCTCATCACACCACAAACACCGCTGTTCATTCATCCATTCATTCATTCATTCTCATCAGTGTATTGGGGCCAGGTCCCTTTTCTGTGTTGTTTTCCCTTCACCCTGACATGGTGACAGTTGGACACGGTCCCTTAGTGTAAGCTGTGCCAAAATTAAAGACATGCGTCGTCAAAGATTACATTTTTTTGTCCCTTCTTTCCTGTGACTTCCATAATATATATAATATTAATATATGTTCAGAAGAAGAGGAACTTTCCTATCCATCATAGAGAACATCAGATCAGCAATCTTTAGGATTTCTTTGCAACACATTGAACAGGCTGACCCATGGAAGTCTGAAAGTTTAAATATTGAGGGAGGATACGAGCGGCGCCTCCCAATTTGGACTGATTGTCGGAATCTGATTGACATTTTCATAGTAAACGTGACGGACTGTGTTACTACTGTTCCAGCTCAAGGAGGCTTGTTTTGATTCAGTGTTGTGCTGACGTGTTTACAAGCCAACAAACTGAGGAGGCCGGTATCACCGAGACATCCCCATCATAATATTCTCTTTATACTTCCCAAAACATTAGTGTTCTGACAAAAATTTGAATATTACCCATCTCCCCAGGCTCTGTAATTATTATTATGTACCGACACTGTCTCTAATACGCCATCCTACATGTAGAGAGTCAGACATTGTTCAGTGCTCTCTAGTGGACAAACAGTATGGACCATTATTTCTGAATTAATTCAAATATATCTGTGACATTTCATAGTGCAATCCTCTGAAGTATATTTAAAATTGATATATCTGCAAAAAGCTTATATCGGCTGATATATTGCTGGGCTTTTAGTTAGGGGTGACACTTCAGTCCATCTTAGAAGACATTGCATGAATTGCTACATGACAAAGAGATGATCCATTATACAGTACATTACATAACTTGTTAGTACGAATAATATTATCTTGCATTTTAAAAAGTGGGTTAAACAATTCATAAATGATTATTCGTTTAAACAAAGTAGCATATTGAGTTCTCCTAAATCTTTAATTCTATGGAAATAAGTAATTCAGAATTCATCACGGCAACTTGGTTTAAACAGAGTCTTTAGGATGCAGAGTTTATGTTCAGCTGGATTTTTATTTGACTGAAAGTGAGAACACCAACAGCATCTTCACTGTGGATAACATATGGCTGCCATATTGATAACTTCATTATTTGTCATGAGAAAAATTTGCAAGAAGTCACCGTCACAGCCAAATGACATGGTAATGGATTCAGAACAGCAGCTCATCTGCTTGTAACTGCAATTATCTCCACATCCTGTTTTTACTTTCATTAGAAGCCTGTCTCCATAGTGCGCTAACTGTGAGACAGCTAAATGTGAACACATTAATAAAAATATGGAACTGTGCCAACTCTCTTGGAGAGAAATGTCCAGCTTACTGTATTGAGGAAAAGCCCAACAATCTTAAAATAGTGAAGAAAATAGTGTAACTGTTGTGTGGCTCTCCTCTGGAAGATAATATTGATAGACATTATATGAGAATCCTTTAATCAAGAACAAATATATAATGTCCCCTAATGTTGCTTGTTTAATTAAATTGTTGTCTTGGCTTGGAAACGTGAAGGCCATTGTGAATCATTATATTGGTTTTGAAACATTTTGTGCAACATCCCACTCATTTAGCAGCGTAGTTAAAAGGGCACGAAAGAAAACTTGGGCTGAACTCAGGGCGGTTCCAATTTTTGCAGTGTGTAAAAGAATTTGTAATTTCTCCAGCAGTCCCTTTACATGTTGTTACCTGTAAAGCTCACCATTTCTAGGGGCATTGTTTATCTAATGATGTAATTATGGAGGAGTAATTTACATTGTTTTAGACCAAGAGACCCAGGTTTGCCACTGCAGCGAACAAATGTGTCGTAATTATTATTTTATTATAAGGGTTTTGTTTAAAGACTGGAAGAAATGGAAAAGAACCTAGCGTGATTATTCAACATTGTCTTAACTTTTCGGCTTTTCTCTTTTCTGTCTGCTATATATTTATATGTTTAGTTCCCTGAGAGGATCATTTGCATACTTCAGGTACTGTATGGCATCAGTCATTTTGAGCATTTATCTCTCTCTACATTCTGTCAATTTTTTAACCATTATTAGTTTTTATTAAACAAGGACCGTGCAAAAAAACGTTCATTGTAATTCATTTGAAAACAGATGATTTATGCCAGATTTAGCTATTAGCTCATTCCCATTTGAGGTCCCTGGACCAATACACATCTTTTTATTTTAATTTTTTATCACAAACGCATCGTTGCATATCCACTCATCCCTGGAGCAGAAGTGTGTTGTTGTTGTGTGTGTGTGTGTGTGTGTGTGTGTGTGTGTGTGTGTGTGTGTGTGTGTGTGTATAGCCAAGAGGGGAGGACACGAGAGAAATGATACTTGTCAGTAAATGAGTGAGTGTGTATGCAGTCTTAAAAGCAGTGAGAGGAGATTTACCCAATTAAATGAGGGCTGCTCTGCCTTATTATTTATGCACATGGTGTCCAGCATCCTTGAGTAATTCTGATAAATCACTTTCCCTGCGGTAAAATCAATATGTGTGGTGCACACAACACTTCAGCCCAAAACAAACTCAGATAATGCCCCAGATATGGAAGCTGTGTTTTCCCTCTCCAAGCCCGATATGAACAGTATCAATAATGCAGGTGACAGCTTTTTTGTTTATTTCTATAATTAAGTTAGTTCTATCCTCACACTATGGTGCCAAAGTAATCATTAAACACAACATGAGAGTCTAGTTGACTTTGGTCAGCATGTGAGACTGCAGGGATGAGGTAACTTCAGGGGATTTCTAACATTTTTCAGTTGTAATCGAACAAAAAAATGCCATGGCACCTGAGAAATAGTATAAAGCTGCACTAGAAACGATTTTAATGTCAAAAGACATGTTATGAGCCTGCAGTGGAAATCAAAAGTGGGATCGAAACAGAACGGATGAACGGAAGAATGAGCAGAGCGACTTGACAGTGTTGGATCTATTGCCACTCTATTGTGTCTTTGGCCGTCTTTGGTTATCCTTTTTTATAACAATCATAACTACACAGCTGCAGACCTTTATGCGGACAGGCAGCATTATGCTTCAGATACATTTTTGGAATCTATTTCATCTGTAAAAATAGCTCCAATAAAAAACTTTGAGTTGTCCTCAGGAACCTGGACGTTGTTTCTGGAACAATACATTGTTAGATCACCGTGACCATGAAAAAAAAAAAGGGACCTCAATTGCCTCTGATGACATCCTTGTGGTGCCGTTCATTTGGAGGGCCTTTTATCAGTGCCTTTCAACTTTAACTTTGATGGACAACAACATTGATTCCTCTCATAGCGCCTCAACATGGTGCAATGACATCAATCTGCATGATATCAATTTTGAAAAATGTGAGATGATGTAGTCGTGGATAGCTGTTGAATTATGGGGCTGATATGTACACAGAAAAGAGGAAAAAAACAATAGTGGACCCGAGAGCTCAACGCACTGCAAATTATGAAAACACATGCCTTTAGACCAGGGGTGTCAAACATACGGCCCAAAATGGGCAGCATGCGGCCCCTTAACTAAAATGAGTTTGACACCCCTGCTTTAGACGCAACGCAAGCAGATGAAGAAACATCTTCCCAAACTTGACGACACACACGAAAGCATCTAGTTGACGGCACATGTGGACCATTTGGAAAAAAAGCTCTGCAAGAAGCTAACAGCACAACGGTAAATGTTTCTAGGGAGCACCATTTTTGACTGACGAGCAAAGATTTCAGCACGTTACTCTCATAAATGTGATCGTTTTATTAGAGCCCAAAAGCGCACAGTGTAAATCAGCTTTTAGGAGAGGACTCTCTATTACAAAACTTTCAGGACACCGCATTGGAGAGGACTGAATTTATAGTCAGAGTGCATATTTGATGTGCAAAATGTCAGTTACCACGCCCTGTTTGTAAATGGTGAATGGACTTGAACTTGTATAGTGCTTTTCTTCCGACCACTCAAAGCGCTTTAACACTACTTGTCCTTCACCCAGTCACACCTACTCACACACTGATGGCAGGGGCTACCATGCAAGGTGCCACCTGCCCATCCGGACTATCTCACCATTCAGACCCATTCATACAGCCTATGGCCAACCCCTACTGAAACTCACATATTCTTTAAGTTAGTTGTAAGGGGTTTATATTATTACTGCCCATGTGTATAAGTGGGATGACAGAAATACTGGTGCATGAATTAATAACCAAAGTAATTTCATTTAAAATATCGTAGTGATTAAGTGCCAACTCTTCTGTTATTGGACAGCACAGTCCAGATTATCAGGAAGCAAGAAGGGGCAGTCTAACATTACAAGTACATGCCACACACAGTAGTCTGCCAATACATATTGTTCCCTAGATTGTGTTTCTCCTTAAGGATCAGCTCTTGTTGACTCCATTGCAAAACAGTGGTGAAACGGTTATCCAGGGGATCCCCCAACATCTCAGCATCACACTATACGTGTTTTGCTGCAGCATCACACTGTCATCATTTCCAATGCAACATGAAGAGACGTTTCAAACCCCCGCCCCTGCAAAACTGACGACACACCCTCCCACACACCAAGAAAACATTTTTTTACAGTCTCTTGCGTCAAAGCCTTGAAAAGTCGACAAGGACAAAAAGAAAGAAAGAAGACTGATCAAACGAACTGAGCTTTTCTTTGAATTTGTCACATCTGCGGTATTCCTGTGTCATAGTTGAGCGGAAAGTCTATATACCCTTTTGATTAATTAGAGGTAACTGAACCTAATCAGCAGAGGAGCTCAAGGCTTCCTTCCTGGCTGTAGGGTCCCAGGGAAATACAAAAGCGCCATACAAGGAAAGCAAGCAAAATCCTTCACATTTTGGCAGATATCAGCACTCTGGAGTCCTGCAGCAGCTAAGCAGCCTTACACAGGCTCGTCTTTTTCTCATGTTACTGTGTTACTAATGACCTATTTTCACAGGACCAATATAAAGTCGGGGGAGGCATTTGTGACCAAAGAGTACATAGATTATGTAGTATTCACATAATGTATGTTATTGTTGAGGGCACTTTTAAGCACACGTTTAAATGTGTGGTTCTCTCCAGGGGATCAGTGATTTCTTTCTTATTTAATTTCCTTACGTGAATGCCTGCGAGGGCTGCATCTAACAACTATTTCCGCGATTGATTGGTCTGCTGATTATTTTCGTAATTCATTGATATTTTGTCAATAAAATGTCAAATAAATAAATAACGCCCTATGGTTGACATGTTTAAAATGATGTATTGTATCTGACCAACAGTCCACAAACAAAGATACTCACTTCCTTAGATTTACTATCATACAACTCAAAGAAGAACAGCACATCCACACCCTGGAGAAGCTGGGACCAGAACTTCAACAAGATTACTTTTGTCAAATAAGTAATTGATTAATCAACTAATAATGTCAGCTCCAACGCTCTAACAGACATTAAACATGAACACTATTTCCAAGTGAAAATCATTCTAGATCTATTCATTACTTTACGTGTCTGGCACAAGAAAGACATCTTTATTAAAACCGGTATGATAAAGCACTTAATAGTTACAGCCTGGTTCATTTACCATAGTCTTTTTATATGAGACGTTAACATGTACCGTGTAATTGTCTAATAAGCCTCACAAGGGACCTCAGAGTTGTTAACAGCTGTCTGCTCCTTCAAGTGGAATGGACAACCCTGAAGATGTAAAGACACCATGCTGACAGTCATACAGGTGTTGCTGTAGTCAAAGGGAAAAAGGTCCACAGGGGATTCCCAGTCAGTATTTATTCTCATACCACAGTCAGGTTGAGACTTCAGGGATAACAAAGATAAATAAAAAATATGTTTGCTTGATAACCAAAGAGATTGCCGCTGGGGTTTTCAACTTGTAGTCATAATTAACTTCTAAACCCTCATTAACCCTCATTAATGACTAAATAGGGTGTAATTAATCAGCAGTGTAATTTTCTAGAAATATTGTCAAGTCTGAGGAAATGTGGACATCTTTGGGTTGCAGGTTGAGCATTTTATTTTCTAGGTTTGTACTTTTATATTTGGGTTGGTGCCACACACACACATGGACTGGTTTGTCAACTGAGTTTCATAACTCTTAATTACCGATTAATATGACACAATACTGATTGAAAGCCACTTTTGAAGCAATGAATTAGCCTGAAAAGTGGAATAGAGTCCTAAAGTAGCATAAGCAATGGCATGTTGGCATCACAATTAAATCACAGTACAGTTTGATTGACAAGTGACTCCACATCGAAAATCACTCAGCATCATCGATGGAGGTAAACTCAGTTACCTCTTTGAAGTGTGCTCTGGACTGTAGCTGGCATTCGCATTTAGATCCCAGGTAAATTCAATCAATGCATGAGCTCTGCCTCATACAGAGAATGCATATTTATACCTCATCCTGTCTTAAGACGACACTGCCAATCAATACATGAGATTCTCTACCGGCAGACTGTGCACAATGATGCTAAGGACTGCAGAAACTGACAGGAGAGATATGTGGCTTACTGGGCGTACGGTTTAATGCAATGTAACCTTAAGGTTTATAAGGAAGTGTAAAAAAAAAAAAAAGCCTTGTGAAATAGGTCAAATTTTCCCCAGTTGTGCCTATTTTCAGGATTTTTTCAGGGACAGCATCATCCAAGCCTGTCAAAGGATGATTTTTTTGTTTGTCTCAACATGTTTTAAGAATAAATATAGCATGTTTTACATGAAACTCAGGTGACCTTTATTCCACGTGGTTGTCCAGGTGTTGACTTCCTGACCTCATCTGTCAGGGCAATATAAACTGATTAAATGCGAGCGGTCCATTGAAGTGTTTATGTCTGTGCACATGTGTGTTTGACTTTGTGTACGTCAAGGTACGTCCACTTTTAAAGGTCACAGCATAGTGACCTTCAGGCCGCAGGCTCCCCTCAGTCAGCTCTCTGACAGACTTGGATCTGTTCTGTGACTCAAAGCAGTCCTGAGACCATAACACCAGTATGGGCAGGGTTTAGATTTTTTAATTCTGACAGATATTTATTTTTTGTTTTGTGAAATACTCATTACAATTACTAGAATATTATTGAGTAAGAATACAAACTGAAATATAAAACAAATTCATTTAAGTTGGAAATGATTACATTTGTCAAGACAACTTATTTTTTACTGGTTAACAATTTCCATGCATAAGTAGAATATTTGCTATATTACACTATTTCAATTGAATGCACTAGTATTAGCTAATTTTGAAGCATTATAAGAGCAGACATCAATGCTTGTCAAGGTGTGGTGTGTTCACGGGCCCAAATGCAGCGACAGGACAGCTGAGATCTTTGTTAAACCAGGTTTATTGCAGCAGGGGAACAGGAAGAAACTAACAAAGTCCGGTGGCAGACAGTAACAGACAGACGGGCAAAACAAACAAGGTCCGGGTGCAGACAGTCACGAACAGCGGGCAGGTGGGACGCTGACTAGGGGCGCGTACCCGCGCACCTGGAAGCCGCTGACGGGACGGCAGCGAACTGGCTGTAGATGGGAGCGCGCTCCATTCTGGGCCGGAAGGTGGCCGTGAAGCGTCCGCGAACTCCTCTCCGGTCCAAGCCGGAAAGGTGGCTGTTGACGGCGGGCTGACGGGCAGGCAACAGGATCCTCAAGCCTCCGCGCGGAACTCCGTGGAACGAGCGGGAGGCTCTCTTCATGCAGGTGATACCCCGGGCTCGACGTTGGCAGGGAGGAAAAAACGAACATGATGTACGAAAAGAAAAAGACTCACAGGAGCCAACCGGGCAACTCACGAGCGGGGGGACCAGGTTGGCAGACGGACGGACTGACACCAGAGGTGAGGAAGACCGGAGTATTTGACAGCAGGAGGTAATCATAGGAAACGAGAATCAGCTGTGAACCAGCTGCTCAGGGAAAGAGGCGTGGCAGAGGGCAGAACTCACAGGGGAAGGCACCAATCCTCACAATGCTGCAGGCAGGACTGGACTGCCACACTGCAAACAAACACTATGGTCAGTGTAACGGATCCCCGTATATATAGAGTGGCGTGAAACTTACTGCTGGTGAAATTACTCCTTTATTGTTCTTCTTTATGGGTCAACATACATCCATTGAACTTGTACTATCACCACCATAAGAGCATTAGCCTCATACGGGTCCATTAAACTATTACTTTTTTACGGCGCATCTGTCCGTGACAACAAACTCCTTCGCCGTACCATCAAGTTAAAGTTCAAACATAAAACAAAACTGCACCTTGAGCACACCCTCTGCATCCAGGAAAGCATCGAGGTGATACAGCTTGTTGTTTCTTGGAAGCTGATGTCCTTTGCTTAGTAGCTTTATCTCTTCTCCGTATGTTTGGCTTTGTATGTCTTTGATGATGAGTCGCTCTGCGCTTTGTCTTTCACTAACTGTTGAGAGGTCACATGATTTGACCTTTCTAGCACAGCGCAAGAGACGCGCCACTGCCTTGATGGCCGGAGACCAACATGAAAACTTTTTCAGTCTGCCTACAAGGTCAACTTGTTCTGAGGTCTTTGTCTGGAATGTCTGAGCCTTTCTAACTTCTGGGTCACCAACAGGTAGCTCTAAAGGCATCTCCGTTGGCATTTCTATCTCCTTTTTCCACAGAAAGCTGGGGCCAGTGAACCAATCAGTAGAAAGCAACTCGTCTACTGTTTTCCCCCTTGACGCGTAGTCTGCTGGGTTTTCATCAGTTGGTACATAGAACCATTGCTTGGGGTCTGAGGCATGACGGATTTTCTGCACTCTATTTGCTACAAAGGTGTGAAAGCGGCGAGCATCATTATTAATGTAGCCTAAGACAACCTTAGAATCTGTCCAAAAGAACTCTTCTACATTATAGTAGCCTAATTCTTCTTTGAGCATATTGCTCACTGTGACTGAGACAACTGCTGCGGCAAGTTCTAACCTGGGTATAGTTGTGACCTTTAGCGGTGAGACGCGCGCTTTTCCCATGAGAAGAACACAGTGAATGTCTCCTCTTTCATTCTTCAGTCTCAGGTATGTGCATTGTCCGTAGCCCGTGGTGCTGGCATCTGAGAAGTGATGTAGTTCTGTTTTTATCACCTTTCCAAAGCCAGCTGGCTGGTAGCAGCGAGCTACCTGTATCCTTTCCAGTTTAACAAGGTCATCTTGCCATTTCTCCCACCGTGGCTTCAATCGCTCTGGAATTGGGTCATCCCATCCTGTTCCTTGATGGCACATCTCCTGGAGAATATTCTTTCCGTTGAGGAGGTATGGAGCTACGAAGCCCAGCGGGTCATATATGGAGGCAACAGATGACAGGATGCCGCGCCGTGTTGCGGGCTGGTTCTTTGGTGAGACCTTGAAGGTGAAACAGTCACACTCGATGTTCCAGTATATTCCCAATGCTCTCTCTAAGGCTGGGTCATTGAATCTGAGATCCTTTGCTTTGATGTCTGTGGCGTGTTCTGTTGAGGGGATGCTCTGGAGCAGTGGTTCTCAACTGGTCTGGCTCCGGGACCCACTATCATCCCTGAATGACAAGCCGCGACCCAAATCGAGGAACATTCTCAACTTCTCCAATGTATTTAATGAAAAGATCGTGCAGTTTGAACCTGAGATAGTACAGAATATGTATGTAACACAAAAACAAGTTTAATAACCAAAACGAGCAGCTGGTGGCGACCACTAGTGGGTCGCGACCCACCAGTTGAGAATCACTGCTCTGGAAAACAGCAGAGTTGTTAGATACAAATTTGTGAAGCCGTAAACCTCTGTTTGCACACAACTCACGTGCCTCTTTTGCTATTTGAATGGCCTTTTCAGCAGACTCAACACTAATGATGCCATCGTCTACATAAAAGTCTCTGGCAATGAACTGTGACCCTAATGGGTGTGTGTGACTGTGTTCTTTAGCGAGCTGCTTTAATCCATAATTTGCACACCCTGGTGAAGATACGGCTCCAAAGAGATGGACCTTCATCCTGAATTCATGGGGAGGTGTGCTTAGGTCGCCGTTCTTCCACCAGTCTCTCATAAGAGATTTACAGTCAGTATGGTCAACACTTTCTGTTTATTAGTCGGCATCATCCCTTATTAATGAAATTAAACGGAATGTTCTACAATTTATGATGTGAACACATTTAAATTGTTTTGGCTTCACAAAGCCGCCTGTCTTTCCTGTGTCACTCAAGAGATAGGTGGTTGCCACAGCAACAAGCCTTTATCCCACCATCTCTTGAGTGTTACAAATGGCGTGACCCGGTCTCTCTGCAGCACCCTGCTGGGATATCAAGGACCTGACTGTAATTATTTATTTTGAGTAATTAACACTAGCTAGTACATAACACAATTAAGCCTGATTGCTGTGAGGGAACACATTATAGATCTTTTTTTATTTATCATACCTGTGAATGAACGCATTACCAACAGAGTATTTTTCTACCGACAGTCCCCTCTATGTTTGCTTGTTTACCTTATTTCAGATTTTTTCAAGTGGTTTTGTATGAGGTACCTAGTCAGCGTATTACTACAGTAGATGGGGATCAGCAAGACCCCAGTTTGGAGAAACAGACAGGAGTACAGGCACGGGAACGGAAGTCGTTGTATCCATCTATGCTCTCATCAATTCACAAGACTCCATTGACAAAAACAGCAATTCTACCTCGCAGAACTTTGTCTGTGTTATTGTGTGACATTGACAAGTTTCTACTCACCCTTTAAAACACCAAAGTCACACAATAACATGAACAAACTAACCGATAAAGGCATCGATAGACAAGCAGCTCCTGCGTTCTGCAAGGTAAAATAACAGTTTTTGTCAAAGGAGTCTTGAGTCTTTGAAGAGATCGAAGATAATGACTTCCGTTCCTCATCTGAAAGGGCTGTCTGTGGCAAGGTAAAGCCGGGAAATTCTAAATATAGCGTACACTTAATCTGATATTGTTCTTGTTTTTATTAAATCCGACCTTTCCCTTCAACAAGCATTGCTGGATAATTTTGCTGCAAAGTGTTGTCCTCTTCATATAGCTTATTGTAACACTCCTCTCATGGCAGTTTCTCTCTGCTTGAGCAAAGTGCAGGATCTTTTAATCTGTCTTCAGCACAGCCATCAGGAGGAGGGCCTGTCTTCTATATTTCATGTGCTTCACTTTTGGTGAGCCATCATTAAAGCTCAACTTTTCACACTTGCTGTTTGACAATCTGGTGCAGGCTGTACAGGTATTGGGGAGGAGGACTTGTTCCCCACATCACCCCACCCTCCATCCTTTCTCTGTCTCTCTCCCTCACTCTCTCTCACTCTGCTGCAGTAGGCTCAAGACAGATGGAGCGGTACATGACAAAACAGCCTAATTAAGAGAGTGGTGCACCTTTGAATTCCCACACGTGGAAATCCTCTCCAGAACCGTGACAGAACATGTTGGCAGCGAGGAAAGAAGAAAAACATTTTTCAATTTGCATGATCCCTCTTTGTCCTCGAAGTGCTCGGCTTTTACTACTACCCGGGAAGCCTCGCGGAAGAGGATGTAACAAATAAGCCATTAAAATGTGCAGTTTCTTTGGCACATCACCTGCAGTCAACGCAGAATGACAATATGAACATCCTAACGAGCTCCACGGCTGAAAACATTTACAAAGTCCAGGATCAAAAATGGCCAATTGTTAGACCTGCACACCAAGAGAGGTTGTAGTTATTTCTTAACATGTGATGAAGATATACTGTTTATCTGTGGGCAGCTTGGTACAGCCAACTTAAAAGTGCTTGATGTGAAACGTACCAGCTGTTCTGCTGCGGCGGGTTTGTATCGCTCACACTTTCAACCAAATAACCTAATAATATCTCCAGTGTTAATTTTTTAGGATTGGCGGTTTCCAGTTGGACGAAAACACCAAAATGTAGTGTAGACTCAACATCTGTTTTATCACTCTCACAGCACTAATACCTGAGATGTTGTCAGGAAGCACTTCATGCAATGCTGCAGGAAACTTACATTTCAATACCCCCCTGTGTATTATGCCCAGTACTGTATGCATTAGACTCAAATGCCTGTGTCCAAATATAATTAAGTTGTTTCCTAGAAACAACTACTAAGCAGCTGATTTGCAAGGAGGGTGTATATCAAATTACTGAAGCACAATTCTTTTGAAGACTATCTAGCAACGGGTAATGTAATAACTGTGGAATGATCATATGTCAGGGGGGTTTATACAATTCTGATAACAATGCGTGTTTCAGTGTCACTATGTGTCTCTGTGCCTTCTGTGTGGGAAGACTGGATGACTGCTTAAGCATGCTTAACGCTGTCTATCAGTATCAGTGATGGTGTTGCTGCTAGAATACACGTGAAAGGGTGACAGACAGTCACAGGGATTGTTTCACTTTTGTCCTTCCATGTGGCGATAAAGGCTAATGTGTGACAGACAGGGGGCGATGTGTGTGTTTGTAGGGCGGACCACGCTGCACCTGATACTCATACACACATACTGTATATCACTTAAACAGAAGCTTCTTAGTCAAAGTGTTACTATGAGATATACATTGCAAGAGCATTGCTTTTCTTTTGCTGTAATGAAGTCTGACAAATGATCTGGTCAAAAGTAGTATTCTGAATTAAACATATGGTAAAGCACGATGAAGATGAAGGCCCGGCTTGTGCTTGAATATTGCAGTTGGTGCAGATATCAGGACATTGTTTCGGAAGAAGCTTATTCTTCATTCCGTTTCCTCATAATAAATAAATCATCAATTAGCACAATGAATTTGAGATGATTTTTTTGTTTTATGTGATTTATTTGTGTACTTTTTCCTTTAATGTAATAACCAGATCAATCAATGGCATAATGCATTATCATGCAATAGTATTAACCTCGGGTTTACAGGCTTCCTGCACATTTAGAAATACCTTGTATTACATCTATACTGAATGTCACCTTAAATTACATTAGTTTGTTTGTGTTTTACTGTAAATAAAAAAATAAAAATAAAATAATGTGTGTTACTACAGTACATTAAGTAAAATTATTTAAATCAATTGAAAACCAAGGGTGCTACAAGAATGGCTGACCACCAATGTTAAATCTTTGCAGCCATTGCCTGCCATCAGTTTTTGTTCAGCATTAGTAAGACATCCACATGTGTGAGGATAGATGTGTTATCTTAGATGGACAAATAGCCTTTAATGCAACAAGCAATGTTGTTTCCCAAAGTCAGTGTTTAATGCATCTTGTCTGGCACACATCTAGCTTGACCGTTTGTGTTTTTGTGGCTGTTTTCTGTCAGTGTTGTTGTTGCCACAGTGTGACTTCCCTGAACTTTATTACCACATCTTAGCTATTCAGTGTCTCTAGCCACAACAGATGGTATATTTTCCAAAATATCCTGAGGGCCAAAACAGTTGTATGCATGCTGGGGAATTTAGGTGTTTCCACACAGGCTGATAATGCAGAAATAGTCCTTGTTTAGACCTGGCATTAACATGCGTCTTAGGTGATCCACGCACACGTGGACGGCTCTAAGTACAGGTGTGAATGCACCCTTGAAACAATGAGGATGAACTGAAATCCGATCAGCATTGACACCACATTCAGAAGTGGTCTGGGCCGTAAATGGACACATTATTTTAGCAGTGTGTACGTGAATGTGTCCTGGGCCACATTGAAAGACCGCCAACTCAACTGATGTGTGTGTGTGTATGTATGTGAGAGCATAGGTGTAGTGCAGAGGAAGTGTATCAGAACGACAGATTTGCAGATTTAAAAGTGATGCATGTACACTGCAAGTTACAGCTACTACAGTCTGAATTTTAAACTAACCTAAACCTGCAGTATAATACTTTGAACAGCAAACAAGCACCTGCATCAGCAGTAGTGGCGTAACGGACCCCTCCTCACAGTTCAGTACCACCAATGGTCAAAAGAAGGTTCCGTTTGGTTACATTATGATGCGTTCAGGCTCTGTTCAGTTAAAATGAGTATTGAGCAAAAGGTACATTTGACGTTATCATGATGTGTTTAAATGTTTTGATGAAACATTTAAATAAATATTTGAAGGACATGTTTGCACAGCAACATAAATAGTGGAGATTAATTATGAGCTGTTTACACTAAGCTATAAGCAGCTTATGATACATCACTAAAACTACAAATTTCATTTTTAATCATTAAAAATACAATCTTTTATTTCCATATCATTTCAATTGTGTGTTTTTATAAAGAAAAAAAAAACTACTATAAATTACTATAACAAAGTAAAAGTACAACATTCAGAATTTTTAGAGATCCCTGATCATGTGTTTTTGCCGCTAATTACCGATCATTGATGATCCATATTGGCATATACAGATCCCTGTTGTTTGGTTATAGCTCCAGACTATGTATTGTTTTTGCCAACGTCCCAAAAATCATTTCAACCATTCTGAAGTCAGTAAATCAGAATGGTTGAAAAGATGTTTGGGACGTTGGCAAAAACAATAAATAGTCTGGAAAAAACACATGATCAGGGATCTCTAAAAGTTATATTTGCTACCTTTTTTCTTTTGTGTTGATCCAATCTGTGATGCGATCCGCGACTAATCTGTGATACAATCCAAACCGTGAGTTTTATGATCCGTTGTACCACTAATCAGCAGTTATACTGTCTGTTACGATTAATGGCAGCCGTGGTATAAACACACATAACACAACATGTGTAGAATAAGGCAGTATTTTCCACGTGGTCTTATATTTCAGATCAATATGTTGAGGTAAACGTTGTGTATGCAGCAGCTTAAACATCCTACTCCACAAAGAAGACTTAAGTGTTCCAGACGGCTCAATATTAAAACTCACACAGGCTGCACAAAGTGAGACTTCGGCAATGAATACTGTACACATGAGCAGTTTCCATGGAAATGTGTCAACATTTGCTACAAGACCTGAATGAGGAAAGGCAAGAAGCCAAACATAAGCCTCCTACACCTTGTTTTAAGTTGTAGCATCAGCAGTGATATATTTTTGACATATCGCCGGAAACAACAGATGTACCATGTATGGTCATCTCACATTGACTCGATGTGTTGCACTTGTTAGATTCATACTTGAACTGATGGGCCCAAAAGGGAGACATTGTCAGTGCAGCTGACCCAGGATAATTTGGTCATCATGACATATTTCAGACCCTTTCAGATTACATGTACAATTAAAGAAGTGCTCTTAGTGAAGAGCAGATCTCCACCAGGTGTGTCTGGAACCACCAACGCTGTAATGTTTGATTGAATGAATGAATACAAACCACAATTAACCCCCGTCCGACACATTTTTCACTTGCACGTCTCTGGCAATGCTCTCTTTTCTATCGGCACCGTCTTAATGCAGCCAACCTGCAGTTCATTGTGTAACGCTTCATCTTGACTATTTAACGCTTCCTCTGAACAGAAACAGCCAGTCCTGCTGTGTGTTTACTTCTGTTAGCGGTTAGCTCTGTTAGCCAAACACAATCTAGGACTCTGACATGAGAAGACATGCTCCTTTGTAGCCATCACTCGGTTCAGTTTGTCATTTGCCAAGTGATATTTATACATGCAATTGTCGTATAGGCGTGAAAATTGAAGGGACGAACAATTCGTAATCTGTAGCAGAAAGAAGAGTTGTTGATCACTTGGGGCCCTACCGGCCGGTTAAGAGGAGTCAGCAATCAGTTACGATATAAACCAATGATTAAAATAGATTTTCAAAAAGTGTGAATCACTGCAACCAAAAGAGGTCCTTGAGCAAACAGTCATAAATGAGCAAACCGATATTAGGGAGCTGTATCACAGTGTAGCCGTCGTCAGACAAGACACAGACATTGACACACAGACACACACGGCCAAAAGCATAATCTCCTGGTGAAGATAATAAGTATACGGATCTATAAAAGTATTGGGAGATACACATAAAGACTGGGGATTGTATGTTAGAGCTCTACAGTATATAGGACCTTATCTTTTGTGTGGGAGGCTTTACAGGCGGCTTCACAGTGAGCAGTGACGGACTATAAGCTCCCTATTTGGCGTTTTCTTCCACTGAAGGGCGCAGAGAAGAGACTGAGGCTGTGTCCTGGGTGTGTGGCATCACTACAACATCAGCCAGAGTCTGCCTGCCGAGGAGAGAGCAGTGGGAGGGAGTGGGCGGCTATATCAAAAGGTGAAATGCAGCCTCTGCTGCAAAGCTACATCCAATTGAATATGATTTTGTCTCAGTTGCAAGGTCTAACACTGTTTCCACTTATATAATGTTCACTGCTGTCCCTGTGAGTATGAGCAAACACACATTACTATTTAAAACGGTCTCCCTTTTGCAGTACCGGAAGTATTGCGAGAGGGATAGTATACCTTCTTTAAAAGTAAGATGCTTTGGTTATTTCATACCAGTAAATATTTTATATTTTTGCTACTCGCTGTTACCATTTGTTGTCGAAAATCAGAAGGCAAAAGTGTTTAACACCCATGAAAGTACTTGCTAGATACCGGTACGTTAAAATTGTGGCCAGTTTCTTACTTCTAAACATCTAATTACGGTGTTTACAGTACAAGCCACAGTTTCTATTGGAGTACTGCAGCTCGCATTTCCAAGTTTTTCAAAAGCAGAGAAAAGGTGCCAATATGCGTAACTTATATCAGAATCAGAATGAGATCCATTTATTGCCATGTATGTTTTCACATACAAGGAATTTATCATGACGGGTGGTGCATAACATTAAACAATAAGAAAGAAAGAAATGGGAGCATGTTTAAATTTACAATTAAATCTACAATAAAATTAAAATAAAGTGCACAGACAAACAGTTAAGGTGAAATGTAAGTGTAATGGTAAAGTGGCAAGTGTATTTAAATATGAGGTATGAAGGGATGTGCAAGGGAGTGACCGGTAGGAAGTTATCTGGGGGTGTCATTGTGCCCATGATATTCCAAAAACCCGATCTTAACCAAGATACTCATGCAGAAGTAAACGTCATTCCTGGATCTTCAATTATTTCTTATATCTCGAGTCAAAGCAACGTTATTTTCTGGTTTAGTTTAGAAGACACTGTCTATTTCCAGTCATCTAAGAGGCTAAATCAGTTCAATCTTCAAGACAGTCAGTTAGACTCAGTCAGTCAACCTCAGTCAGTTAACCTCTCTAAAATGTTCTATCTGCCTACAATCCAGTGCATGCTGGGATAAGCTCTAAACTCCAGTGACCCCAACTAGCAATTAGTGGGCAAAGGAAACTACTAACCCTTCACATTTCCATTTTAAGGTTAGTGTTTGCAGTGAGATGCACTACATTCTCAACAGTTTTGATTCTTTGCATGTCAAACTTTTACACTTATTTCATACAAAATGATTGTTTCTACTATCCATGACTGTGAAGGACTGAGGTCAATCAAAGCTGGCAGCCCATGCTCATGATAGTGGCATCATGAGCATGGCCTCAGATGTTTTTCTCACCAAACATCTGAGGTCAAGTCTTTGATATAGAGATCAGGGCTAGGAAACAATCCAGGCGAGTAATAGCGGTTGATTAGGAACGGATGTTTTTGCTCAACTGTGATCAATAAATTATCTCTCAAAGATGTTTTTAAAAGTGTGATTCATACTCCACAGTTTGGCTGCCTGTTGCTCTGTTCTTCCCTGTGGCATTAGCTAGCCGTGCATTGGTGTGGAGGAGGAAGGCCTCATTTATTCCAAGTTATGCAACCATCTTGGGAAATGCTGGCCAGGCGCTGACTGTAGCAGAGCTGCAGAGCTTTAACTTAGCAGCAAGCAACGCACTGGTTTCCCAGAGAGCCGAGCAAGCAGCAAGGCTTTCCCTCGAGCCCTAATGTCACCCCCTCAATGTGTAGCATCTTTATCAGAGATTTTTTTTTATACATGCTGCATCTGGTGCTGACTGATCCACATTTAAGGAAAGGAGGAAACAGCCTGTTGATCATGCACCACAATAGCTGTTGCATAAGCTGTGACACAGGAAAGCTTTCGTCAATATTTCATGGATTTGCAATGTGAGCTCTTAAAGAGCCAAGAGGGAGTATTTGCATGTAGAGATCTTATTTTCCTGTTAGGAAAAAAATCCACTATGACACCTAAAAGCATTTTCATTCAGTATGTCACATTCAGCTACAGCATTGATTGCCACCCTATAAACATGTTTTGTAAAAGTACCTCAACCTCAAAGTGTAAGCTTCTGAACTGTAAATGTAATTTTCTGAAATGTTCCCTTCACCCTCAAATGGAAACAAGCTTACTTTCTTTTCCCAAAAGCTTAAGTTACTCTGAAGTTCATAAATCTCTCCCACCTTACATGTCCTCATGTTTCCCTTCATACTGGTTTGAGCCCTCCTCTCATACTGTAAGATTATTGTCAGTTGATGCATATGTGCACACAGATGTGCATTTTTTTCACCAATATTCATCCAAGCACAACTGCTCTTTTCCACAAATGGCCTGCTTTGCCTTCACACACTCACACCTGGAAGCTGCCATTTACAAGCTGTTGGGCACTGAGCAGTTCGGGATTAGTTGGTGTTCAAAGACTATACTACTCATGAAGCTTGACAGATAGAATAGGTGCAGAAATATTACAAAAATAAAACTATCAAATGTGTATATATACCCACACAGATTACGCCAAGAAGGGTAAATGTGCAGACTAGTCCAGTCCAGGTACAATCAATGAGGTTTGCTTGCAAACAGGCTGCAGCACTCTCTTAGTGGCTGAAACTGGTGCTATTGTAGAATCAGAAATAAGAGCTGTGTGGCCAAATAACACAGCACTTGAAAACACTCCATGGTTCACCTCAGGCGGTTGAGCTGGAGGCTAAAAGGTGCACCCATAGTTGCATCAGCTCATCTTAGGCAGAGTGGGCGTTTTTTTTCCAAGATAGAGCTGAGGAACTCATCTTCCTCTCTGCTTATGTCTTCAGGGTATCCAGACTCAGCCCTGTGACACAGCTCGTATTTTTTTTTTACCTGTTTGTTGAGCCTGCCGGCCCCCCTGCCTTGATGTCGCCTCCGCACACAGAGAACAGTTGACTGGCCACTATGTGTTAGTAGAAGTTGCAGAGCAGTCTGCCACAAATATTGGATGACACAAGCTTCCTCGGGCAGACAGTCAGTGTGTGCTTGTGTTGTCATACTGGACCAAGTTGTTATATGAGATGAACTCTCATAACTTGACTGCACCACCATCACATCCTCACTATGTATTGATGGTAGGCATCACTGGCTTCTTGCTTTGTCAGGACATCTGCCACAGGCTACTTCATTTCACTAACATGCAATGTGAAGAGTAGAATCCAACTAAGTTGATATGGATATTGAATTTAAGCGCAATGGTGAACACTTTGTTCGACAATGCAGAGGTCCAAAAACTCAGACTTGACAGCTCAACTCATTCACCTCAGGGAAGAAATAGGTCACGGAGGATAAAGTTATCCATAAATGTTGCCATTTAGAATGTTCTCAGGTCAAATGCATCAATCAGTTTGCCAAATCCTGACAAAGCCTGAAGGAGATCACGAAATGTTGCTATACATTTATCGGGTGCGAATAGTATGGCATATGGATCCTTTACCGGGTTGTGTCTTTAGTTTGAGTTTTTGATTAAGCACCTGTAAAAGTATTTTGGATGTGCTCATGTTCCCCTACTTAGTTTCACCTTGCCCTTTTTGTTCTTGTTAAGACCAGCTTAGTTGTTTTAATTTTGGGTTCATGAAATTCTTACAAAATCATTAATTTCACTCCTAAATAATATCACCAAATATATGCGATATACAGCAATCCTGGAGTGAAGACTTCCTTGTGGACTGAAGGAGGGTTAAAGCTAAAGTAATCTTAGATCATAACACTGCAGCCATAATCTGCGTCTGCTTAATGATTAATTCATCACCTGAAAACATTTTAGTACATTCTTGGTAGTTTATTTTCTTTCTTCTGTCTCTCTAGAATGATGATTTATGTCAAATTGACTCTACTTGAAATGAATTGGTTGATAGCTAAAGAGACCAATCTGGGTTGAAAGATTAGTCTCTAAACAGCTGATTATGGGGTAATCAAACCACCTCATGAGAGTTTATGTAATCATAATCCTGGGGTGAATGTAGAGAGAAAATGCAGATCAGGCGGACAGTGATACAGACACCACTCTGTGGAGCAAACAGATGTTCCCTGTCTTCTACTTCATTATTTCATAGTGTTGCCATGTAGTGGTTTATGACCGCTGAATGTTTCCCACTGGTATAAATAGGGGGTTGACCCTATAACATGAGCGTCTTTACAATATAGTGTGAGCTAAAGGATGATGGTGTGGAAACGTTTCTGATGTAACTATTAAGACTAGCAAAGATAGAGAAGCTGGCATGGCTGTCGGACTACTGAGCGGGAGTCATACAAGCAGCATCATGGCGACTGTTATTGTGCGTGGTCTACTAACGAGTAAAACAAGTGAGAAAATCTACTCTGAGTGGGTGGACACATGCAGGACATTTACAGAGGAGACCTGTTCGTGTCCCACGTGAAACCAAACTTCAACGTCGACTTCACACGTGTTACATAGCATTTGGTTAGAAAGTCTGCTACGGCTGGTTGTTATTTATTTAAGCTACGTTTACGCTATACGGTATGTTGTTGCGGTACTTTTGTATTTCAACACAAACCTAACCTCAACCATGTAGCTTTGTTGCCTAAAACCTAATCAGTTGTTACACAACGTGAACTACGTGGCATTGTGCGTTTCTGCGCGCGTCATAAGAGGCTGATATGAACCATTTTAATTAAATGTATTTTTGGTTCAGGAACGTGGTTTGCTGAAACATTCAAACAATTTCTGGCGACTGTTGCAAATTACACAGCTTGATCCAACCAGATAATGCAAAATGCTCAACATAAAATGTTTAGGTTGGACATTTTGGTCCCTTCCTTACTAGAAGTGAAACTGTATTTGAACAATATGCAGATGGGTGTGTAGCTAGCTGCTCTGGTGAATACAACTTCTATTGTATGTTTCCACAGTCACACTGGCACATTGTCTGATGATGTATGTTAGCAAGTACGTGTTTGGATTACATTGTACTCTATCTAACAGAGCGGGGCATGCACCCACCCACACACACACACACACACACACACACACACACACACACACACACACACACACACACACACACACACACACACTGTCTCTTTGTACATTCATTACTATTGTTAGTCTTAATTTGACACATTTTGTTGCCTCAGCAGCCGGTAGATGTCATCTACTTTAATTCAGCGAATTTGAGAGAAAGTGAGAAGGGACTTCAGAGAGCAATGATGGTGGAAATGAGAAAAGGGAGGAACACAGAAGAATGGTATATTCAGAGCACAGTAATTACTTGACTGAAGCTCTACAACACTACGTCTTACACACAATGTTTTAATGTCAACCAAAAATGTACAACCTGTGCTAAAATAGAGGCAGAAATGAAATGTGAAAATGTGGCTGATTACACCCTCTAATAAATAATAGTGGGTTTTCATGTCTTTTAATGTAGTTAAACCAAAATACGCAGCAAGGTAAGAACATACATGAGATGTACACAATAACAACATCTACTCAGAGATGTTGTAAAAACTTGCGGCACAACAAATCCCATTGATGGTGAATTTTAATTGTTGTCATGTCAAAGGGATGTAATGTAAGTCTGGGTAAAAGACATTTCAATTGTGAAAGCCAATATCCTAAGACATATTTAAAGTGATAATTAAAAGTGCAGCTAAATCTGGGTTGATTATGCGTCTCCAAGCTGGTGCATAAATTCATCATTTATTTCTACAAAATGCTGCACAAATTGTAATGGTGCACCGAAAACAGCAGCCCATAAAAACAATGTAGTGTCTGTATCATATTACATACTGTACGGGTCTCCCCCCCCCCCCCCCCCCTTTTTTTTTTTTGAGACCAGGATCCACCCCAAACCACCTTGTAAATTCCTATTACAGCTCCTGGGTTTTTCGGCAGTGGTTGCCATGACAACTGTGCATTTTATTTCTGGCTCTCATGAAATGGTGTGTGAGATCAGAGATGCCAAATGTTATGTAAGACGATGTGCACTGTTCCAGACTGGGGTTTCCTGCTGCAAAGAACTTAACTAAAGCAATTAATTACAGGGGAATTCAGACACATAAGGTGCTTCGACATCGTCGCCCTGTTAATACCTCACATCTTTTATAACCTCCTGGTAATGTAAGCTATGATTGATATGCAAAAAGCTTGGCCTGATGAGAGATGCTTTTAATAACGCTGCTTATTTCATTGAAAACTTTTTGTATCTCAAAACAGAAATTATCACCCTTTGATGATGGTGCGTTTTTAATAAACAGGGCTCTGGAAAAATGAATTAACTTGAATAGGATTACAGGACAAACTGGGACATCAAGTTAGGATTTAAGTAAGTAGCTTATCACTTGTTGGATATAGGCATTTTATTATTCAAGTAGTCAAACATAATTTACACTTCATTATACAATTTCAGTGTCATGTCATTTCACAGACACTTTTCTTCTTTAAATTGGAAACCTGGAAAATGAAAGTCAGTAAAGCCAAGAGAGGATTTTTCGCTGGGTCACAATGTGACATTTTGCTTCAAAGATCACACTCCAAAGAGCTTCTTTTTTCATTAGCAGTTTCTGAGTTTTACAACATTGCCAATGAGGCGTCACCAGCTGCAGACCCACAGAACCAATGCTATTGACTCACAGTATCTCTCGGATACTCATCATAAAACTCCTGTGTTGCATGCAGCAACTGTCCTCAAAGCTTTGGAACCGCAAGTGCAGGTCGGTTCGTCATTTACCACAATATTTATCAGAGACATTTTAGAAGTGCTTACCCATTCTGTAGAACTAAACAATCTCTGTGTTTAGAGACACCACACTCTGAAATGATGCTTGCATGATATCATGGTGAGAGCCTTGATCAAATTGCAGGTATTTCATATTCTCATTTTTAACGCTGAGTAGCATAACTGGTGGATATAATAAACTATGAGCTTACTCTGCACATATTGTGTCAGTGTTATTGAAGATAATATAGAAACATGTATGGTTGGTGAGCATTCATCATTAAGCGACTTACAGAGATAATAGCAAAAGGATTTAGGAGGTTATGCTGCACTTTTTAACCCTTCATATAAAAAAGCTACAAATGTGTTGCTCTTTGTGATCACAGCTCCTCACGATAATGAGGCATATAACTAACAAGAAAATACTAACTTTATCCCAGATTCCAGTGGAGATAGCTCAATGTGTTGAGAGTCAGTTCTCTTTACAAGATTGCTGTGGGATAGGTTTAGGAATCCTGGGCTAGATTTATGAAGCAATATGCATACACAAAAATCATACATACACCATTCCCCATACGCAAGCGGGTATTTATAAAAGAACGTGTGGTGACAAAACTACGATGGCATATTTCAGACCAAGCGTATACACGGTTTAAAAAAGATAAATGCGAGTGATGTGATACGGTGGACATAAAATATAAGTTGAGAGACATTGTAGGAAAACATTTTGTTTAGGTTGTTTGCCAATTTCACTGACTGTGTTATTATTATGATTATGGTTCACATGAGTAAGTGGTATGGGTGCTATAAATAGCCACAGCCGTGCTCAATGACAACTGTTCTGGTGCCGTTGGAGAACCTTGCAGATGCAACACTATCGGGGAAATTGCACAGCATCTTTACCCTTCTTGTCCTTGACAGAGCTTATCGATATGCAAACGGCGGTTTATACACAGTTCTACATCTATCTGTATAGCACATCCATGGCTAACTGTGGGAGTGGAAATGAGGCGTGTGCACGTGCGGCCATATCCACCATGACTGAGATTGATAAAACAGAATCAGGTGTACATATGGCTTTATAAATCTACACTTAGCTGTATGCATCTGGGCCTTCTTTACCTCATGAATAATCAACTTGTCTGGCAGTAAAACACCATGAAAAAGTGTTGATGCAGCCTTTCTTCTGTACTTTGACATAAGCAATATCTGGCTGAAATAGTACATTAAGTTAATTTGAATCCAGCGTCCTTTAATAGTTATTGTTACTGTATTTTGGAGCAACGTGTCAGTCTTAAGATATTACTTCAAATGGTCATACTATATTGAGCAACAGCCATTGTTAGTAAAAACCCATTTCTTCCTCATTTGTTAATGACAAGCTATCTAAACTATGGCAATCTATCAACATGATGATAATAATGCCATTTATCGTTCATGCATCGGTGTCACACTAATAATATTATCTACAATATATACGTGTTGTCTTTCTCTAGTTTTCTCCTGTGTAGTATTCTCTTTACTGGCCCAAAATATAAATTAAACTCTTCTTGAGACATTAAGGAAAGCAATAGAATCAGTTGTCAAACAATATTGCAATATTAAAGTCATCATAGCTTGAAGGAGATAATCAGTAATCTATGAACAATTATACATTAGAAGTAAATGGCTTTACATTGAGGTTTAAAACCTCCAAGCAGTTTTGAGGGCAGAAGTGGAAGATGAAATTTTTAAAAAGTGTACAAACCCTTGTGGTGTAGAAGAAGAGAGCGAATTCTACCTGATTTAGATAAGTATATCTCTTGAGATATCTGTGCCTCCATACTTTAATAAAAGCAGTATATGTATTATTGTTTGTCTCTTTTAGTTAACTTCAACACCAATAATTCAGAATAATTATACTAACATGTGTATTTAAATACTGTGACATCATTTTACTTAACATGGTCTCTCCATTGAAAGAGTGTTCACTCGCATTATAGGTCCCTTGGTATACTGTGTTGGAAACAGCATAAAGTGGGAGGATGAAAAATTGACAGCGCAATCAGAGCAGGTCTCGCTCCAACTTGCTTGCATCTTATGTTCCTCTCTTTCTTTCCCCCTTCTCTGAAACAGACCAGAAGTTTTCACCTTGGTCCCCGTCTCGAAAGTTCAATGAAGACAGACGCCTCCCGCCAGCCAGGAACATGAAGGGCTTATCGGGCAGCCGCTCCCAGCACCAGATCCCTTTACCCTATGGCTTGGACTATGACCCCCACGGCCATGACCTCCACGCTCACCATGGCGCTGACACCCGCCACTCATCCTACCTGCTCAGCCCCACAGAGAGCTGCCCCATGGACTTCCACCACCGCTACTCGCCACGCAGCTCCATCCACTCTGACTGCATGATGATGACCCCGGTCATGATGCCTCCAGTTGCTGTGCCTGACCACATCTCCAGCAGCACCTTTCCCCGAATGCACTACAGCTCTCAGTATTATGACTCAGCCACAAGGGACGACTGCGCTGCCATCACAGCCTCTGCCACCTCGCCGGCGGTCGCTGCTGCCGCAGCTGCAGCGGCCGCCTCCTCGCATCTCGCCGGCACCAAGAGCAACCGCCTTCCCGCTAACCTACTGGACCAGTTTGAGAAACAACTGCCACTCCACCGCGACGGCTTCCACACGTTACAGTACCAGCGCACCTCCACCACCACTGAGCAACGCAGCGAGAGTCCCGGCCGCATTAGACACCTTGTTCATTCTGTCCAGAAGCTCTTCACCAAGTCCCACTCCCTGGAGGGGTCGTCCAAGATGAATGGCACAAAAGGTGATGTTATGGGAGGCGGAGGAGGCAGTTATCACCATCATGGCCACCACTCCACCAAACATGGTAGCAAGAGGAGCAAGAGCAAAGAACGCAAACACCGCTCTGGCGGCTGGTGGAGCTCCGACGACAACCTGGATAGTGACAGCACCTACCGCACACCCAGTGTCATGTCGAGGCACCACGGGGAACATGTCAGCCACTGCTACCCAGATTCCATGCACAGCCATCACTTTGGAGACATGTCACTCAAGACCTCTAAGAGTAACAATGATGTAAAGTGCTCAGCCTGCGAGAGCATGGCCATGGCGCCCGAGGGCAAATTCATGAAGAGGAGCTCCTGGTCGACCCTGACAGTCAGCCAGGCCAAGGAGGCCTACAGGAAGTCATCGCTTAATCTAGAGAAACCCATGATGCACTCGGACTTCAAGCCTTCATCGCGAACATTTCACTACCTGCAGGTAAGTTGTTCTCTACTTGTTTTATGTGTAAAAATTTACAGAAATCGAACAAGATTCATATGCAATAAGTGGTTACATTTATGGAAATTTGATTGCACTTATTTCAGGTAATATATATGCACTGTGTATACTGTATAGACACTCCAGAGGAGGCTTGTCCATAGAGGCAGAGGAGAGGGGTGCTCCTTCCTCAGTATAATTTTGAAAAATATTTTCCTTTCTTATTTGGAAGAAATCCATGATTAAAGTTGCTTTCACAGCTACACATGCAGGGCAGGGACACATTGATGGTGGTGGAGGACGGTCCCCTGCTGTTAAGGCTGGACCTCTTCTATCAATCTGATGTAATCCATTTTTTCATACTGATATATATGATTGGCCAAAATACGTAAAATGACGTGCTCCCTTTGGGCTGTTTCCAATCAACATGCCATCCTTAATTCTCTTCCACTCTATTGGGACAAGCGCGCAGTTAAGTGATTCTGTACATTAGCAGATTAAAAAATATATTATAAAGTGTGAATTGTGAGTTACTTTTAAACACATCACTTACAAACAATCCATTTTAATTAGGCCTTTACAACAGAGTCCAATTTACCTGTGCAGCAGTGCGTCGCCTATACCGGGATTCAGTCCCGCGTGATTGAAATAAACCATCACAAAATCTCAGTTGCACGGGCAGCAGTTTTCTGACGGGCTTCTAGTGACACATTGTACACACAAGGCCCATTCCCATCCAGAGCCTGCAGTGATTTTTTTAAGAAATCGTGTCAGCCATTGTTCTACTGAATAATTATTTTGTTGCAGATAAGAAAGTAGAGATAAGTAACTAGCGTAGCAATAATAATCATTGTATTTATATAGCACTTTTCAAGCTTAAGCACAAAGTGATTTCCAAATTCCAAGATATGCAGAATACAATTAAACAAAATCTGAAAGCCATGTAATCCCCGATATACATTTAAACCTCGCCACAAAGTACTGGTGCTATTCTATGTTTAAAAGATCAAATATATTGTCCAATGCAACCAACAGGATTCTTGTCATTGTTGAATATCCATCTCATTAGAAAGAGCTAACAACACAGTATTTCAAGCCTGAATTCCAGTGGTAGGTTGAAAAGGTAGTAAATGAATAGAAAGCCTGAACATTACCTTTCATAATCTGAAAATATAACAAACAATAATTGAGCTCTATATCTTCCCATCCCCACAGAGGATCTTCTGAGTAAAATGTAGTGATTGATGTATTGATTAGAAATCCTCCCAGGGAGGCCTTTCAGGTTCCACCTTTCTTTCTGTTACTCTCTTGGGGGCGATTACAGTGTCCAGTGTGAGAAGCCAATATATTTAACCAGGATTCCCTTTTGAGTAGTCACCTCAGGGAGCTATTGTTTATTCAGATGTAGAGATCATTTGATGGAATCAATGTCATGGTGGAAGAGAATACAGGGCTACCTGAGCGAGACTTCAATGTTGAAAACACACAGGTTAGGTGTCGAAACAAAAAAAAAAAAAAAACATATATATATATAATGTTAAGCCAGAGCTGAAGCAGTAGGTTGCAAACTAAAATATAAATAAATTGTGTAGTACAATGTTTTTCAGGCCTCCGACTTTACCATCCCACTGACATATTAAGAGGACTGGACTAGTTTAGCCACAGGCTTCGAAAACACAGTCAAAGCCAACGTTTTGATGTAATGGCTATCTTTGATTCAATTTCTTTTCATTTTTGATTTTCAGCACTTAGCAAATGCTCTCATTCAGAGTGACCCAGTCAGTGCAGCATTAGAATACCATAAGCTTAAATTCGTTTCAAATGAAGGGGATTTAACATCTACAAATAATGAAAACATGGTGACAGGGAGTTTAGCTTTCAATATCACATATTTGATCACTTCAACAACTAAACATCACACTCTGGGACGAAATTACAGGACTCATTCACTTATGAACAAGAAATTGTTCTGCCAGTTCTTTACAAGTCAGTGTTTTTGTGCTTGACACACATTAACGTTTGCTACATGGTGTTACCAAATTAACCCTCTGCAGTGAAAAGGTGCTTAACGTTGTCAGTGTTTAGTATTAACTAATGATGGTGTTAAACAGCTTGCCTGTAAAGCTGCTTCGGCGGCACAGCTGAACATGCTCCTTCAGGTGTGCCATCAAATGAGCACAAAAATTAGGTAATGCTAATGAGCGAGCGCGATGCATCCTTGAGTGATGGCTGCCTGGTTCGCCACAGCCCCAGAAGATCAATGGTGGTACATTAGGAGGAAAATGATTCTTTTACTTTATTGAGGTCTTTAAGCCTAATTAATTTAGTTTCCAGACAATTGCTGCATTTTATTCCACTCGTGTGGGAGAGAATAAATGTATGCAGAGCAAATTAGTGTGTGTGATAGTTTTACTGATAGGTCTTTGAAGGAAGACAGAAGCAGGTCAGTTAATGTCCATGTTACCTTTCCAAGTTAGGCGGCACTTTTTTTTAAACGGATGACACACAAAGATGATACCTAATATCGCACATCAGCAAACCGAATGATCGTCATGAATTTCCCTACTCTCCTGTTGTATACTTGCAACATGGCAGCGAGCCATGCTTCCCCAAAAAGATTCAAAGGAGAGTTCTAGTAGCATATGGTCGAGATGCTTCCCAACCCTTTTCATTTTGACTACAAAAACATAAAATATACTAGAGTAATGAGGATGGAAAGCAATGGGTCCTATTATTAGCATCTCTTTTCTCTCTGAATTTCCCCCAATTGCCACCTCCCATAGAGGCAAACATTTTCATCAATGTAATGTTAAGTGCCCAATGCGGTCTTGTCTTTCACCCGTCTGCCCTGCTGAAGCGGAACGTCAAGTCAGAAAAGGAAACACAGAGAGCGGGAGAGATGGCCGACAAGAGCAGATATAGTGAGAGCCGATGTGATAGAGAAGGCATTGCTCCACCATCAGCCACTCCTGCTCTCTGTGAGAGCAGTTCAGTGACTGTGGCAGAGAAACAGCAAAGCTATATGATTGGGCAAAGTGAGTATCTGGCAGAGCATTAGGGACAGCCCTTCGCCCGGGGCTGTTGTTTCAAGAGCTACGGCTGCCCTGTCCGCTGGGACGACTGCTACAGCTGCACCACACACTGACACAGTGTCGTACTCGCTACACGACTCAATCAATATTGCGCCTGTAGCGTGTGACACGTTGCCATCGTAAATCACCATCTTGGGGAACACAAAACCTCACTGTGTTTGTGAGGGGCATTGATTTACATCTCATGAATAATTTGTCAATATTAATCACAGTTCAGTCTCAGTCAAATCATGTGAGCTAAAATGTAAACAGTATGTTCAATATGGCAATAAAAATGTTGAGGGTAATTGCATCTTAGGAGTTAGTTGTATTCTACCTTGATTTCTATGACATCAAAATCTAATTAAAACATTCTGGTTTTCAGTACATGAGCACACAGTGTACAGTAATTAGCTCACAATCACTTAATCACTGCGTTAATCCTGATGCTATAATGTTAAGAACAGTTACTGTTCACACATGAGAATGATTAACACAACGTTTCATGCGGTTACATACCTATTTGAATGTGAATGATGTATGTCGTTTTTGATCACATTTAAGTGCTGCATGTCAAAAACATATGCTGTGCTGCTTTGGCGCTCAGTCAAAGCTAATTTAAGCAGTGATGCTGTGCCATTAATGGCAGTGGGCTGATTTAAAAGTCACAGCCCAAGCCTCAGCGCTGTGATTGGCAGTATTAGCTGTGCAAGCATAAAAATATACAAACTCTGCCAAACAACATATACAAACAACTGCCAAAAGTGGGAAAGGAAATTCTATTAATCTTTTTCTACAAATCCTTGAATTAAGTATGCCCATGTTTTGATTTGCAATATGAGTGCTATTCCCAGAGGGTGTTTTAGCCTTCCAATTCAACTGGTTTGATGATCCTGCAGATGTAAAATAGTGTTAGAAACATGCTGATGTATGTACTTCATGTTAGTTTTCTTCCAAACCACAAACATGGATTCAATGCAAATTAATGAAAAGGGTGTGGATATTATTATAGTTGTTAAAATGCTGACATACTGCTGATATACTGTGAAACTGGAACACTTGACATTGATTAAAATATATTTAAAGTTCTGAGGGCTTAGACAAATACTAAAACTCCCTTAAATGATGGATCTAGCGGTGGGTGTTTATCGTATCTAAAAATATTAAGATCAAAGGTAACTAAATTGAATGCACAAACAAACCTGTCCATTTATTTAAACATTAAACAAACCTGTAAACATATGGGTGTTACTTTTGACCAAGATGTTTGGACTATGCAAATAAACCTGCATATCTAAAGGCAACCCATGCAGATATGGCGAAAACAAACTTATAATTCATAAGCCTTGCTGTTAATGTCCTGCTTAAAACCCATAGCACTGTTGATTCATCTCTCTGTGGAGATGAATCAACAGTACAGGACCAATTTCCTTCCAGGATGCAGTCCCCCTCGTCATTACCAATCAGAATCAGAATCAGAACTAGTCGAAAGAATACAAATGGGACAAGGCCTTCAGAATTTGAACACTTGAATAAGATGGCACATTGCGAACATACAAAGTAGCAAATAGGCAATGATTTCAGAAGCCATATAGAAAGACTGCGTCTGAATGTCTCAGCTTCTTGGTGGCCCTCTACGGGCCACATGCTGTAATGACAACAGAAAAACCAATGTTTTATTATTCCTGCCAAATACAAGGAATATTTGTCTGTTTGAATAAAACTAAGAGAAACAAAATAATTATAAAATATGATTTAAAGTAATACAGTTCAATAAGTTCATTTTAATGTGTTTCACTACTGCATTACTGGAAAAAGCCTAATCAATACAGTAACCTGTAATATTTTACTTCCAACACATTAGTAGTGTATCCTGTTGACGTCAGCTACTACTTTAGTTGTCAAGTTTAGTTGCGTGATCAGTGGTTCATGTTTTTCATAAGAATGCTACAAAGTGCCTGTCTGTGTTTGCTGTTAAGAACTTAACTGAGAGAAACCCATTGGATCTGATTGTCATGGGTGGAGTAAGGATAAGCATTGAGTTCAATGTGAGATCCCAGGCTCAGAGGAGAATGGAATAGAGGTGGAGCTTGACACCAGGGGTGTGAAGCAGCTTAACTTTCTGTTTAGGGAAAATCCAGGCAGAAGTTATCTGACTACTTGTTCGATAGAGTTCTCACACTCTTTGGCTAATTGAACCTTGTACTTGCAAAAATAATATCTCTGATTTAGTGCAATCTACAAGCCTGCTATTTTATCTCTGCACGGCTGAACAAGTCACCACAGATACCGGCTGAAGTAATCAAGTAATATAACCTTATGATTATGAATGTGTATGTAGAATTCAATACAGGTGTCTTATCTCCCACAGGTACCCCAAGATGAGTGGAGTGGATACCCAGGCGAGAAGGATGATGAGATTCCGTGTCGACGGATGCGCAGCAGCAGTTATGTCAAAGCTATGGGAGAGGTGGATGATGAGAGTGGTGACTCGGACACCAGCCCTAAGACCTCCCCACAGAAGGCCATTCGGCCTGATGCTCTCGTCCTCAAATCAGCCATGCAGAGACCCCATTTAGACTCCCAAAGGTAGGCCCTGCTGCCGAGCTTAATATGTCCATGCCAACGCTATGTGTTGATCAATTTATTCCAATTGATTTCATGAAACCATTTAAAGGATTAATGGATGCTCAGAAGGTATGCTGAAAACTAGGCAACGTTTTAGAAATGTACCTTTTCAAACTATTGCTCGTTAAAAGATTTACAGGACAATTTACAGGAATAGCTCAGGAATTGGTGGTTGTCTTTAGGATCAACGAAATAAACTGTGTTTTCTTATTAATCATTACATGCAAGGGCATATATTTAGTTTAAGCGTGTCTTGAGTGAATCTGAGGAGAAAGGAATAGGACTGTCCGTTCCAGTGACTGATAAATGGTAAAAAAGATTTGACTAAGAGGTCAGAACAAATGGTTAGAGGGTTAAGCTTCACAGTGTCGCACACAAACACACACTCAGAAAATGATGGTGGAGGAGCTGACTTTTAGGGTGTTGTATGCAAACTACTACACACACACCTGTTGTATGTTCAGGAATAATTAATAATCTGGGAATGAGCAGACATTTTCAAGTTTCATGCACAACTGACTTGCACTTCAACTCCTAACTACACACTGCTGTGTCTTGTGTAGTGTGTATGTAACACATATTCAGTGTTTTAAGGGGTTCAAAGGGAGAGCATTCAAATAGGTTTGTATATAATCTAGACCTCGTCTTCAATACAGGTTTTCTTTACAACCCACCTGCAATTTGAATTCAGAGCTTCTGCCCTTTGAACCATCGAACTCGGACTCACTACTTTGTCTCCGTGCTGTCCGAGTAAAACTGTGGTTTGCCGATGTGACCGAGCTGAAAAGACTTGAAGAGGTTTTACATTATTTGGTGATTCCAAGGGAAAAAGAGAGTTTTGGTTGCCGTTAATTACATCATTGTATGCATTCCTGGATAACCGCATTACGCTGCTATTTAGAGCCTTACTTGTCGACTTGTCTTAAAACCACATCACTTACTTGCTCTGGAGCGTTGTGGGCTAAGTATTCGATCGACAACCGTTTCATGAAATCCAGAACAGTGCTCTGCTGAACGCTGGAGTGCCAATTGGGTTTTTGTGTTTGTGACCTTTTTCATCTGCTAGTTTCAATATTTGCCCAACATCATACACAGGCAATGTTCCTCATCTCATCACAGTGTTGTTGAACAGTCTGTAGGAAAAACTGTCACATTTATATAATGTCAGCCTCGAGAGAACCGGATTAAATGTACACTGGGTTTACTGGATGAGGGAATCATCGCCACACAGGACATACATCAAAGGTACTGCCTATTGTGTTAAGAAGTGTGGAGCACAGTACTTATAGCCATGGAAAGATTATATATATATATATATATATATATATATATATATATATGTCAAGCAGAGCGTGAAATATTATAGATTGATTATTCAGAGACCTTAAAAACAGTGTCAATAATAGTAATCATTATTCTAATTATGACAATTTTAATAAATGATTATAATAGTAATATAACAGCCAGTGGATCCTGTTTTCCAAACATCTTTCAAACAGCTGATTTGACTCCTTTATTACCTTTACTTAAAGAGTAATTTAACACCGGGCTGAAAAGCAGTGTTTCGCTGCCCTCTCCGGCTGTATGTTATCGTGACAAGGTGAAAAGTTAAACCACTGCAGGTCAGCCACTATTTTCAGGGGGTGTCGAGATACTCTTTAATAACTTCCTAAATAATTTCTCTGTGGTGAAATGTATCTGTTGCCTTCTCATATTCCATCAAGTGTATTTGTGAAGCTATTCTGTCACCTTCACATTCACACGAAGCTCGTCGTTGCTCAGCTTGTTTTTACTCGGCGTATTGTTCTCTGTGACTGTTTTTTCCCAGGCAGTGGGGCTTTCAGATGTAGTCAAATTCTGTGAACCCGGAGAGGCGTCATGTATCCGTCATCCCTACTGCCACTTTAGTGCTCTGTGCTATTTTTGTTACCGTCATCTCAGCTGGGTTCTGATCACTTATGTCCACAAACAAATCCGCCCTGTAATAATATCTCATAATTGCAGATTGTAGCGCTCATTGTTTCTCTAATAAGAACCAGAGACGAGCCGACCACATGCTCGCTATAGTTTTGAGTGTTTTCTCATTGGAGCTAAACTAGAAGCGAACAACGCAAGTCACTAAAAATAGTTGCATGTTGATATCAGCAGCTCAGAAACGGTCATGAGTCACTCAGGCGGCTGATCTTCATTTTAGATAGAGATGCTCAAACATGACCCACACCAAAGAGGAGACACACCATGCCCATTGATGCTAGCCAGTAGATGTGTTAAGTGCATTAATTATCCAGTGATGTTCCATGTGTGGCTTTTGAACTGTGCAACCGTATCTATCCCTACCCCCTGTCCTCGTTCAGCCAGGGCTACCACTTGCAAACCACAAGAGATATGCGACCCCACCCTAGTGTCACGCTGGACCCTGCCTCCTTTCACCCTCCGCCCTTCCGCTCTCGCAACCAGAGCTACATGCGCGCCGTCAGCACCCTCAGTCAGGCTAGCTGCGTCAGCCAGGTGAGTCTTAAACACATACATGGCACAGAGGCGACCCCTGGAGACATTAGTGAGAGTTTATGTTCTGTTGTTTTGTCTGTCGTAGCTTTCTGTGGAGGGCTTCACAGAGACGTAAAAACATCCACAGGTGTCCCTATTGGAGGTCCACAGCTGATTGTTTTAGAAGACATACTGTAGCCACGGCTGTCTCAATAGGCAGAAATAATGTGTGCTGTTTTGGACTGGAAATTGATGAATCAGCTCGAGACACAGATGTTGTTTACAGAAGTGTTTTTTTTTATTAAGAATCATGAAATTGCACATACTTGAGTGACTCAGACATCAGTTTCACATGAGTCTGCCTCCTGATTTGGCCCACGGTCATCTGGAAACGACCACTTACAAACGATGCATCCCTCTCCTGCTGTTGTGGCATGCCGGCTAACTAACGAGCAAACAACACCAAAAGCAACAGTTTGTTTTGGTTCACAGAATATGTTTCTACTACTTATGCTTAAGTAGAGACTCGGGCTAGAGACACAGTAACGTCACGTCTAACCCACACACCAACTCTTTTAAGCCATCTTCCTTTTTCAAAACCTGCTCTCAATCTTTACAGTGGGATCAATTGTGCAAGTCTGTTTTGGACCTCCATGGTGGAACAAAACGTGTTTGCTATGAAGATGTGCGACTCAGCAACAGACCCTCCATAAGGAGGAGGAGTAACACAAGTAGGGAAAGATTATGTCCAAAAGAAGGGTTGTACAATCAGCTTACTCCTGCTGGTGTCAACATTTTTTATTAATAATGAAAATATTGAAAAAGCTCTCTCTTCTGTAAGTCATTTTAGTATGTTAAATGCTGAAATTATAAGCAAAAACCAGAGGACAGAAGAGGACATGACAGGAGAGAACAGAATTGTTAGATAGCTCCTTTTATAGTGGCATGATTTAGTTGCATGTTCTTGTCAATAAGTGAATTCATCTTGTGTAAGCTAGAATAATTTAGAACATTTGTAGAAGCTAGAAGAAGAATTCAGACTGCAGTGTACATCTTAGTTTTGGGGTTTGAGGTGAAAGGAATGTTTTAACACAATATGAATATTTTCCTGATTGTTGCCTGTTGTCATCTGCTTTTTTTTTCATTTGATCTTGACATTTATTCAGTTTAAGGTCGGAATGACAGTGGCTTTTCCTTACGCTAACACTCCTTCATATTTGCTGTGCAAAGGGGAAGAATCAAAGTGAGAAAGAGAAAGGACGAGGAAAAATTAAGGACTGCTATTCCTGTTTTTGTCTCTCAGGTGAGTGAGACTGAGGTCAATGGCCAGTTTGAGTCAGTTTGCGAGTCCGTTTTTAGTGAAGTAGAATCCCAGGCCATGGAAGCCTTGGACCTGCCTGGTTCGTTCCGCACTCGAAGCCACAGTTACCTCCGTGCAATTCAGGCTGGTTATTCCCAAGATGACGACTGCTTGCCTTCAATGACATCCTCCACTGTCACTTCAACTCTCAGATCAACAGGTAAAACAATTCCCCCCCTAAATGAGAGAGGGCTTAGACTACATATCCTCATACATCCTATACATGCGCACAAACTTGACATACCTGCATATGTACAGTGGGGAACCCTTGAGCTTCAGCGATGCCGGGCTGAATGATCCCAGTTATTTTTTGTTCGGAAGCTATGGTGTGTGTGTGTTTGTTTTTTGCCTTTGCATACTCAAAAATTGTTGAGATGGATTTGCTTGTGTGTTACTCTGCACGATTCACGCATCATGAGCCAAGCTTCTGGTTGGTCACTTGTGGTGTTGCCAAGCTGTAGACTAATGAAGGGTGGGAGGGTCGCATAAACACTGAGGTGCCAAAACACACTATTACAACACAGCACAGACACACACCATGGCATGCCTTAGAGGAACAGGCCTTACCCTGAGCATGTTAAACTGTGGTGCTATATATGTGTTCTGCCAAGCGTGTGAGTTACTCAGGGAGGGGTGAAGACCGAAACGGGCCAGGGGTAGGAGCGGTAGGTTGTTGACATATTTGTGTTCAGAGGATACAAGCCCTCCGCCTGTCCTCCCCCTGCTCTGTTGCACCAATACATTAGCATATGCTTTCTACCCGACCTGGTCATTGACCTCGTAAAATTAAAAAAAGCACAATCTTGTAACCAATTTAAGGTAAGTCAACAACCTCTAGAGACTATAACACGGACTGGTTGCACAAAGGAACCATCTACTGATACTGCTATATTCGTGTTTGAGAAGTACAACCTTCAATTACTTGCAGTATTGTTGTATTGTGTTGTATGAAACACAAATCTCAGTCAAAATAACTAATGAATTGTATGCAAAGTTTATCAGAGGACTTCCTAAAGTTTATGAATAACTGTCGTCGTCGTCATCATCAACTGCAAGTTTCCAAACACACTTTTAACTAACGTATTTTTAGCCGCAATTACAATATGACAGAGGAACCAGACTCAACATGTTCTGAAAACGACACATTCTGTTTATGGACTCGCATATTTATATGTCCTACGTGCTGAATTTTTAAACAGCATGGAAGAATGTCAAGGTTTTGTGCGACACAGTGCAAGCAATATAAAATTATCATTTCAGGTTCTTTGTGCAAGCAGTCTTTGCAGTAACTCCCTCACTAAGTGCATTTGGTGTTTACCTGCAAGAGTAAAGCTATGAACCCTATTGAAACATTTTTCTTTAATTATGTGCATTTTTAAATATTATGACCTGGATTTTCATTGTTTTTGTACACTTTTCTGTCAATTGAATATTGGAGACAATTGCACTTTTACTCATTTTGTGGATTTTGTTTTCTTCTGCAATCTGGACTTTTGTTTTTGGAATCCTTTCATATTCAAATGGGTTTCCATCTACGATTTCTTCGATGTGACGAGTACTGAGGATAAAGGAGTGTTCTCCAATCCCACTGTCTTATTTGCTGAACTCTATTCATTTAACTCTCTGCTCCAAAGCTGTCAGCTCTATGTGGACTAAAACAAGCAGTTGACTGTACAATATGTTTTGAAGTTGTATTTTGAAGATTGGCATGATGCATCAATTATCATATGTCAGATAAGGTTATAGCAACCCAGATGAAAGGTTCCCTGGATGGTGATTAATTGTATACAGCACCGTCACCTCCCAGTCAAGCCATACTCTAAATTATATTTGTCCTTTGGTGTACTCTTTGCACTGTTAATTACACAACTAATTAAGTAACTTATCCAGGCTACCTTGGCTAAGAAAAACATTGATTCCTGGGATCATGTTTTTATGTTAGTATTCAGTTCCAGTTGAATTGTAAGCGGCTTATGAACCAAACCCCGTGTGAGGCTAGTGGGCCCTTGAGTGGGGAAGGGATCCCATCATGCTCCATAGGGCAGACGAGCAGCAAACCCCTCTCCATTTGACCATCCATCTCTTGAAGGATAACCAGGTGGAATGAACAACTGGAGGCATCAGTGATGATTGTTGCAGGTATTTTAATGTTGACACGCATACATATATCTATGTATATGTGTGTTTTTGCACTGCCTTCTCAATAAAAATAATAGATACATAGAGTTTATATATAGTTGGTAGATATATCGCATTATGTTATCCTAAGTAGCAAACACGGTTCCAAACAACTCACAAAACCTCAGACTTTTAAAATGTCTTGTTAAAACCTTGATACCTTTGAATATTGATTACAGTGACGAATGTGATGCTGGCTTTTGTGAGTTGTTTACCGTGTCTCTATTTTAAGTGTGCTTAGACCACATTGTAAGTGTAAATGTATGAGAGATGTACTTCCCAAACTTTTCAGAATGTGTTCATATGGCAACCATAAAATAGCACTGAATGTTATCGCATTGCCACTGTCTCCAATCATTTGTGAGAGCAGCATGCGTCTGCTGTACATTTGTGAACGTTATTTTTTTTAACGTTAATTTGACTTCTTTTAAAAAAAGGCCACATGTGGCAGTCTAACCCTTGGCATTGAGTCCGTCAGCTGTCTTTGACTGTGGGATTGCAGCCTCTCCCTGGTGCAGCCCCGAAGGGGGGAGAGACCCCTCCCCTCCCCGGGTCACTTACTCCACATGGTCTAATCAGCCACCTTGGACCTGATATGTTCAATAGGGTTCATATCTGCTTCTTGACCCAGTGGGTTGTGATTCTTTTACTCCCTTTACATCTTTTCTTTTGCACAAAATGGCACAAAAATCATCACTTTTGATATGTTTGGAGAAAAAAAAGGGTTCTCAGAAAATGGATTCATGATTTGGTAACTATTGATGTATTTCATGTTTAATTCCACTCTTTGCTGTGCTGTGCAGTGAAAAGATGGAAAGAAGCCTTGAGATGACTGAGAAGGCAGTGTAAAAACATTGGGAAAAGCCTACAGTATGTGAGTTTAATGACAATCATTATTGTCTTAGTTAATTAAGTTAAGGCACTCAAGAACCTATTTAACACTCTGACAGGAAGTAGCTCTATTACTTGGAGATGACCCTTTTTGGATTTTCCGTAAAATGCTATACATGAACGCCACAGAAAGTACATCCAAATATTTCACTGATAATAAGCAACTTGTTATGAACTCCTCAAACAATACACTTAGATATTGATCACGAATGGACAGATAGCTTGCATTTGCAGCTTGCATTTGTACTTGTATGACACTACTCAGTTACCTCTCGGTTTTGTACTACTCTGGTGCAGACAGTCATATTTGAACAGCACACCAGTCAATGGTGAGTGCTCATCCCCGATTTAATCGCTTAAATCTTAAAACCAAACAAGAAAAAAAATTGCTTCTGATCTTGTATGTCTTTGGAATTACTTGCCACTCGCATACTGTATGTTTTCCATAGATATATGTTTATTCTCTAGTTCAGAATCCAAATCAAATCTCACTCCAGCTGTTCCTTTCACTTTGAATGTCCTTCTTTTTGCATATTCAAATTTTTCTTCCAGAGGGATATGATGTTTTGGATGGGATCTCTTTACTAAATGACGACGAGATAGAGGATGATGACGGTGCTAGCTCCTCTGCCTATGTGGAGCTGGAGAGGCTGGAGAGAGAGACTGCTGCTGCTCGCAGCCACCACAGTACTAGCTCCACCGTTACAGCCATCTCCGTCCCACCGACGTCCCCGCCTTCATACAGGGTCCCCTCTGACTCGCCCATAGCCTCTGAGCCGCCGCTCCCTCAGGCCCTTCAGGCCTTTAAAGAGTCCGCTAACATGGTTGCTGCCTTCAACATGCAGTGGAAGGATGAAATCTCGGCGATGCGCTATGAACTGGCGGAGCTGCGCAGAGATGTCTGCGGGGAATTGAAAACTTTCAACAGCAACTTCTTCAACTTTACTCAGTGCTACAACATGTGGACTTTCTGCCGGGAGCCTTGCAACGACAGCACCACGCAAACAGACGACAGAGTGTCCATAGGGATTCAAGCAGGCTCAAGTTGGTCCATTCGACAGAATAAAGAGGACAAGTCGGTGATGTGCCAACCAGACCCAGCACCCTTCAGCATTATGGATTTGATGAACCCCCCACGAATTGAGATCATAGAGGGAACCCCCGAGAGCACGCCAGAGGGCTCAGGCAGCCCTGCCAGCCCAATTCCAATAGAGGATTTCCCATGGGAAATCAATAAAAAGCAAAAGGCCCAGAAGCACCCAGACACAGGTGGCCACACAGGTGGTCACAGAAGCGCCAGTCTAGAACTGTGGAGCAGGAAGTACACCAGTGGGCCCATGTCATATCTGTCTATGTCATTTTAATCATTCCCATTCTACGCATACTGTAAAACAAGGGGAGGAAGCCAGGGTAAAAACCGGACAGTTACCAAGAAAGGCAGGGCAGAGCTGTTGTTAGATGTCCCTTTACTCTATGCAGACACAGAGTCTGCCATCTCTTGAACAGGTTACAATGTTGTTCAAGCAATCTTTTAACAAGTGTCTTGGTAAGCCATGGATTAAAAGAGAAGGACTTTGTTTTACACCAGAATGAGGTGACATGAGTATGTGAGAGAGAATGTGGCTGATGCTCAGATCCTCAAGTGCCAACAAGTGCAGCATCATCTTCCCTCCGCTGTCTTAATAAATACCCAACCTTCAGAGAAAAAGTCAATTCAAGTAAATATGATCAGCAATCTGAGGGTCACTTCATGATAACACTCAATAATCAGCCATTGTGAGGTGAGGCTTCCCCAAATAAATAGCTCATGTTCATTCCAGTTTCTCTTCCTGTAGAAACATTCTCTTAAGCACCTGAGTATACTGAAAAAATACTGTGAATAACTTTATAAACACTAGTTTTTTAAAGAATGCATCAAAGATGAATACATTATTTATGAATATATTGAAATATAATTTACTTTTGAGTTATTCTAATCAAAGCATTCCTTTTCCATTTGCCTTCATCCATTTTGTAGCCAGGTCCAGTTGAAATGGGCATTTAGAAAATTTCCAAAAGGTTTTCTCAATGCGGTGAGTCACACAGCATTAAGAAGTAACTGTAATACTTTGATAATAATAATAAAAAATGAGATAGTGCTGACAACAACTTATTGTTATTATTATTAACAACATTTGAGAAAGCCTAATCCTGGAATACCGATGGATACCACTGTCTCAATGCTTTGTGGACTTAGTCCCTGGCTAAAATTGTTCACGATGAATCAATTGTGACCGACTAGACCAAGTCTAACAGCATGTGGAGAGGAAAGAGTAAGGGAGATGCACAGTGATCGGGAAGTGTGAATGTATTGGCTTCAGTTCATCCTTGCACAAACTGCATTCATTTTCAAACTGTTTATGTATATAAATGTACCATTTTGTATATAGAGAAACTTATATTCAATACTTGTACTGTTTGCAGTTATTAACACCCATTTCTGACAGCGCTGAGAGGGTTATAATAGTAATTGTGGTTCTAAACCAAACACAGCACTTTCTCCAGTCTTCAAGGTCTGTCTTCATGTATTTCATCATATTCATCATCTAGCTGTTTGTGCACCTCAAAGGGAAGTTGGTAGTTCATACCAGTGTTTCGACTATTGTTTTTCTTGCAGTGGGGACTGGAGGTTCTTAAATGTTTGGTTAAGTGTCTTATGGATCCGTTTGTTTTCAATTATGTGAAGAGATTTGGACTAAATTCTACCATATACCACTTTTTTTAAATGCCACGTTTCTCTAGTAACGGTGCCATTTTTCATGCTGGGGTGGTTCATCACTGCTGAAAGATAACAGAGAAACATTGGTCCCTATAAGTAGACAATCAGAGCCACTGAGGGCCTCTACCTCTCCGACATGTTCCCAGAGGTGCAGTATAGTACCACTGAATGTACTAACACCGCCTCACTAGTGATGGCTTAGCTGGGCTCCTGTCAAACCTTAATGACAGGAAGCCCTCAATCATCTGCTGTATATGGCCAATTGCTCATTTTGTCTGTTGTTCATAATACAATAGTTGCTCATTAGCCACTGGCATTCCCCTTAACCACTCATCTAGTCCACTGTCCCATTCTACCAACATGGCGTACCAAAGTTACTGTAATACTGAGGCCAACAACAAACATCTCCAAGCTTGACAGCACTTATCTTTGGACGATCACTGCAGCACAGGACCATGGGACGCCTGTATGTAACAGAGCCCTGAGGGGATGTGAACCCTTCAAAAGGACTTTTAATAAAAGGAGAGGCATCATCTCTCACTTTATAAAGAGAGTGGATCTGCTTCCCCCTTTGCGCGGCCAAAAGACAATACTTGCAGAAAAAGTGGCATTTTGAAAAAGATGATATTCACTTAAGGTTGCACTTGAGGTAAGATTAAAAAAATGTAAGTGGAAGCCACGGAAGAAAGAGAAGCAGACATTTCCTTTTTCAAGTTATTGCAGTAGCTCCGCCCCACACACATGTTGCAGTAACGCATTAAAACGGAGCTTAAATGCCTACATAAATGATTAATTTGCCTTGATAATCTAATGTATGTGTTACAGAGGAACACTATGTTGAGGCATGTTTTGCTCGGAACTGGGAACTTGAGGTTTTGGTACAACGAATAATAGGTAAGAAATAAGTTCCAATGTATTATTGCCATTTGCCATCATTTGCAATACAGAATAAGAATTTTTTTAAAAGCTTATAATCTATTTATTGTTGTTATAAACCCAAACAAACTACATTTTGAGTTTTTCACTATGGCCCGGGCAAAGGCTCGGTCAACATAAATCATAAATGATTTTAGTAAAAGGCATATAACTGTGAGAACATTTGGCATATCACCATTTTATTTTGATCTATAAAGTATAGATATATTTTAGGAAAGGCTTGTATTAATTTGTTTTGCTTTTTGAATGATTCAGAGGGGATTGCAGTGGCATTCCTGGCTTACATCTTTTCCCATTGTTTGGGGAATGCAAACTTATTTAAAAGGTGCTGAAGACTGGTTAATCATGATGTCACAAATCTACATTCATTCATTCTATGCAAGTCCTTTGTTATTTGTTGTAATTTTACATCATCTAAATATTTGCATTTATTGATATTAGGTATTTATGTTAAGCCTTCATTCGAGTCATCAATGCCAGGGATGGAAGGATGTTTTCAGAAAATATTGGTGGCTCTTTTTTTTTATTTTTTATTTAAGAATATTGATTTGATTATTTTTGCATGAGCTAAGGGGCCACACTTAAGGTTGCTTTAGTGTTTCCTGGCAGTGTTTTCCCATTTTAGCTTATATGTATACTAGCATCAAAGAGTTTGTTGGTGAGATTCTTGAGATTCCTGCATAGTGGTAGCATCCGTGTGCGTTCATAATATACAAAAGAAGTGTATCATTGTCAATTAATTTACTGACAACTGTACAGCAAAATTAGAAGACAAAGCCTGTGATGAAATAATTGGAAATGCTGTACAAATGCTTAACATTTTAAAAAATTGATATCTAATTTAACAGCAAACTGGTGACTTATTGATCCCAGGGAACTCACCCATGCTTTAAAAAAAAAAATTGAATCCAGTGTGTTATTATCATTTCATCATTTAGCCCAAAGAAATTACCCTTCCCTTAAAACAAGTTGAAATGTAGCAAAATACAGACATTGAAGTATTATTTTAAAAATATATACCTGAAAGATGTACATTTAACAAAGACTGAAAAAGAAATAGGCAAAGGGTATCTACAATTATTTTTTAGCCATGCAACCATATTTTGTGTAATGAAATATATAATTATTTGTAAGAAATTCTGAATTGTCTCCCCTATATGTGACAGTATGTAGTCGACTACCCCATGAGTTTTTGTTTACATTTTGTTGTCATCCAGAGATCTGATGCAACAACTGTGCCAACTCTGACGTCCAGCTATTAGGACAAAGGTTTCTGGATGGAATCTGATCTCACCTGAACCTGTAACACTGCTTGAATATAAATCCTTTTCTACCCCTAAGTCCTCTTCCTGCATTTATTCAAGGTTTCTCGGAGAAAACATGCTACTCTGGGTTTGCATCAGTCATGTTGCAATGTTCAGGGATCTCAGACTGAATTGTTTCGTGATCAGACTTTGTCAAAGTTCTGAAGTACCTTTTGAAAACCATACCTTAGCCTGCATTTGTTAGCTTATGCTTATTTTGTTAAAAGAATGAAACAAGTATGTGATACTTTTGCTCTTTTTTGTTTGTTTGCTTAATGTGGTATTTCTTGTGAATTTTTATTTACAACTTTTATTGGCCTTATGTATTTTTCATATATTGATATAAAACAATGGATTAAAATGTTTATGATGTTTATGTTTATGGTAATTTAAAAAGGCAAAATGGGGGTCATAGCTTTACAATGGCATCAAAAGATGAAAATGAGCATAAATAATATCTTTTGTGTCCATAAGGAGGACTACACACTTTAACACACCGCAAATACACAGCATGGGCCAGGCACAGTGTCTTTTACTTTGACCCTCTCTATATGCATTGCTTTTCTACTAAGCTATCACCTTTTTGTTTGTTTGTTTGTTTCATTTTTCTTTTTTTCCCCCATTTTAGGCGTCCGTAGCTTAGCAGGGGGGCGTAGAGAGTACGGTAGGTCTGGTAGGGAACCGCTTTATTCTATCTTTTTTTATATATGTTGTTAATACACTTTTTCCATACATTTTGTCTGACTCATTCACATTTTTCACAAAAATAAGATATATCATTACTTGAAAATGCTGTCATACTCACTAAGTATGTATAATATATTTAAATGTTTTCATCTGTTTCCACATTGAATTCAGTGGAATTTTCCAGATTATGCACTAGTACTGGCTAATGAGTTCAACAAACCAAAATAATCAAACTAAAACATCTGTTGACTACTGTACTGCCCCACATGTTGGCCTTGTGTAGCACACTGGCATTTATAGTACAATGTATACTGTATTTGAACAGTTAGGCACAAGAATAACCATTTAAAATCGCTTCTGCACAACTGGTAAATACTTTAACTGAGATGTGCATGAAGCATTTTACAAAATCCATGAAATTAGTTGGTTTGTTTTTATTTATTATGATTTATATTACTGTTCTGTTCAAATCCATTGGTATCAGTAGTGATTCACCATCTTGCTTTAACCATTGTATACATTTTCTTGAAGCGAACAGAGGGGAATAAAATCAGCACACAGTAGTGTGTCTTTATTTTAAATATCCTGGCATGCAGCAAGGCGAGTTATGACCAACATAACAGCTTTGTTCTACAAACCAGCACAAATCAATGCCGCTTTTTGATGATAGCAATCATGTTTTCAGACTAAAATTGTCACAGTTGGCTTTCAGTAGTTGTGATTTTGATACTGGTTGCATTTTAAATTCAGCTTATTCTTCTAACATTTGTTTAAAGCGAAGGATAGATGCTACCAATACGCAAACTTCATTTTAAAAGGTGGTGGTGGTTGGATTTAATACTCAAAATGATCACATGGTTGCAGATTCTGGCATACTGAAGTAATTAAAACGTCGACCTTTTCTTATGCAATCCTACATACAGTATTATACTTGTAGGTATAGTATCATATGTGGAAGTTGTTGGTCTTACACAGCGTGTCTAAAACATACAATTATATCACAAACTGTGCACACTGTGTCGGCTAAAATGATATTTAAAAAGGTCTGTTTATAATAAAATGTTAATATTTATCAGCAAAGTATTAATTCAGCTGCCACTGCCCAACTAGCTGCAGAGCCAATGAATGGTGATATCCAATGGTCTGTCAGACGTTTCATCTGTCCAACACGTTAGTTCAAAGAGACGTATTAAAAAAGATATTAAAGATTTGTTGAGATTCAGATCCCCAAAGGATGAATCCTTAACTTTTGGGTGAACCCATGACCTCTCCTATAGTGCCACCACCAGGCCAAAGTCCCCATGTGTAGCATGATGTGTACTCGTTTTGTACATGCTCACTCCAATTGAATGAACTGTTTAACATTTCGGTCAGAGCTTTATTCTAGTGCCACTCGCAGAACAAAATGTCACCTTTGCACACAAAGAATATTTAAACCGTACAGGCAGCTTACAATAACATTTACCCAGAAGATTCTGTTCTTCAATTTGAACAGCTTTATCATTTCTTCAAGTCCCAAATTCTAGACATACGTATTTTTTTAACTCAAATATTGGTAATGCACAAACAGCAATATGGTCTTTGTTTTGTCCAAGACTTGTGATCATCGGGTAGAATTCACTTTACAGCTTCTAGGGCTTTTTGTTTCAGTTACTTTTCCTTTTTTTCAGAGAAGGTTTCCTGTTATTTGAAAGTTTTTTGAAATATTACTTTCAGGCCATTGATTTGTATTGGTTTGTTGTGATATTTCATACATAAACGGTTAATCCACCTTGCATCCATGGGGGCATCACCACTGTATGTATATATGTATGTGGCTATGAACAACATGCTTGTTTTGTTGTGCGACTCTTGAAAAAGGGGCTACACAAACCTACGTTCAAAATTTTGTAACTCCAGCAGAATCAGCTGGAATCACTGACCTACAGTATACACACCTTCAAGTCCTGCTAGTTGTCCGATGTCAAATCATCCTTCCATTAACCCATCTATAGATCCATCCACTCATCCAACTTTGCTAACCATCAGTGCCATACTCAAGATCAATCCTAGGCCTGAGGAAATATCTTAAGAATGGTTGGGTCAGCTATAATAACATTGATAGGATAAAATAATAAATTCCCCTTAGTCAATCTTCTTTACAGTAATATATTCAGCCTGTGAATATGTGTTTTTTATGCAAACAAAATAAATGTCATTAAAGTGAGCAGGAAAGAAATTCAAAAGAAAAGTCAATTTTTGACTATTTCTGTACACAAGCATGATTCAAGTTTTACTGATACAATGTAAGATCTACAGCAAAGATTGAATACATGCTTTTTTCAAGTTATTTTACATTAAGGATGTTACGATGCCCAATCTTAAACAAGCTACATTGGATTCATGAAAATAAAAAGTTAGAGTAGACTACGTGCAACATTTATGTTGCAATGCTTTCAACGTGTTTGTCCTTACACAGTATGCACACAATGTTCACTACTCTAACTGTCAGGAGAACAAATTGTTAAAGAGGGAGATAATCATTATAATGTGACTAGATAAAGCTGTAGGCTGTGATTCTTGGGCTTTAGATTACATTGATTTTGCAATTTAATTACTAGGGTATAGATAAATGGAAGAAGATAAGACATAAATATGTTTTTTCCTGTACTCTTGCTAAAATGGAGTGGAGCTAGATAGTCACTCAGTTTCCATGATTAATACCGTCTGAAGTCAAACAAAAGATGCTGTTACGTTAAATCCCGAGGGACATTCACTTTGTTACATCTTCAGCCCCCATGCTCATGTATGCAGCTCGTCAGTCATTGCACGTCATTAAGCCACAATCCACCCCGACTGAGTAAGATCAGCATCTCACCAGCCTCTTTGCCCGTCTGAGACCACAACTATGGCAAGAACAGCACAAATGGAGGGAGTCGGACGGGGAGAAGACGCAGTCAGAAATGTTGCAACGATTCTTTTCTGAAATGTATGTCTTGGCCACAAAGGAGCAAAAGGTTTGAGGGCCCTTGTTGAAAAAGCACGGGAGGGAAGGTCTGTTTCTTATTTTCTGCACCAAAACTTTTATGAAATGATATTAGGTCGCACTTTACATAAAGTCAATGTAAGTACTGTTGTTTTTACATACCTACATTATCAAACATGTATCTCAGCTGCACTTCTCACGTTCACATGGTAAAGTGTGAGCATGATAAGTGATTATAATTCTTATTATATAGACCTGTATTTTACGTGCAGCAAGGTACTTTCCCTTCCTGTAAAGTATGGCTTAAGCTCATGTGACCAAATACAAAGTAAGTAAATAGCAGTATACTGGTTATAAATATAAGTGTGGTCATAGCCATTCAGTATAATATTTTATTTTAATGTGAATGTGAAAAATGGAACACTTTTTAATATACTACATTGTTGCTTCGCCAGAGGCAGTCAAGAATTAAAAAGGAACAAAATAGACAGATAGACTGTTTTGCATTTACGTTTAAAAACATGTTCTTCGTCTTGGTCTCTCAACACATTGTCTCTGATTGTCATTGTTTGCCTTCTATTTTAGCCTCATTTCTGTTAGATCTACAAAAATGGCACTTGCCAGAGACTGAAATTGCCCCATTCAAGTTCATGTTTGTGTCATTTTCCTCCAGTTGTGGAGTGGCTAATTAAGTAGTTAATTATAACGATTGTCTGTCTTTTCTTCTAAGTCTGTGTCTATACATGACATTTTTGGGGCTTTATATTCAAAAAATGTATAGTTTAATACTTGAATTTTGAATATTTCTTCATATAATATCCAAAGATTGGAAAATATGAATTATTTTGCCAGTTAAAACCGTTAATTGGAACAATTTAAATAGTTTTTGTTAAATCCGGAATTATCAAATTTGAGTTGAGTTTCATATGTATGTTGTGATGGTGTCTGCTATGTCTTATATGTAGAATAAGATCATGTGTAGCTGTCTGTTTTCAGATTCAGATGATGCATGTTATCTCATGCCTGATTTGTGAGGATTGATCTGAAGATAATGATATATGGTCAACATATGAGGCCAATGCAGATGGGCAAAATTCTCAACAACCTTGCTATACATTGATTCTCTGAAAGGCTTAAGCCTTTATTTTTGTGTAAGACAATAAAGCTGATTTCCATTTTCTTTCCCAATTTGGATAATCTTTTGCCACTTCTTTAATTTAATTGTGATTCTATCGTTGGTTATATAATGCCGAAGAAGTACAAAGTCTAGACAAATGCATTCAAATTCCCCTGGTGATACGTTTTCACTTAAACAAGGTTGAGGAACCTCCTGGAGAATTGTTGCCTATGAGCATTGCTCATCAAGTTGCAAGTTTTGTCTGCACATTGAGACAGAAACACAGAAAATGCATGATAATGACTGACAGAAATCAGCATTTCTCATCTTTTTTATATATATATGTGGTGAAGCAGTGACTAAAAGTCTGTTACTGTAAAAGTAACTCACTCATATGAAACCATTATAGGCCAAATTTCTAACACTGTAAATTGAGCAGATCTGTGTTTCTTCCTCTCCCTGCCTGTTACTGCTGGATAGGCCTTAAGAAAGCGTAAATATGTTTCAATGAGCTTTAAATCTCTTGGAGTTAGTTATGGTAGGTATAGAAAGATTCACTGTAGCTGTGCATTGGTGTGTGCCATACCTGTGTTGTTCCTCTCTAACTAGTGTTGCTTGCTCCTTGCAGGGATTCAGTTTCGTCTCCCTTCTTCCTGCAGTGTGGACCGCGCTCAGCCACCTCCAGGTACCAGCCCGTCTCCATCTCCTCTCTTTTCCTCCATACGAGCAGCAATTATCTTTGCAGGCTATATTTCAGTTGCAGTCATACGTCCATTGGTGTATTTACGGTGGTCCGACGACTTTTGCTTCGGATGAGGTAAAGAAGAAAGGTAAATCTAATTTAATATATTCCGGTTTGAAACATTTGAGATGCGCAGAATCGATCGCCGCACTTCGGAAGCCGGTAAAATGGGTTGATCTCAACTTCTCTGACGTCATGCACGTGTGGACAACACGATTTTAAAAGGCAGGTGCAGCAGTTGCTCTCGAACCGACTGCAAGAACCATGCAGGGCATGATGGGAAACACCTGATCAAAGAGCTGATATGCTCTTAGTTTTGACAACTAACAGCAGCAGTAGAAAATCCAACTTTTCTGTGTAGTTGTAATATTGCTCATGTTGTGCAGTAGAAGTTAAATATTCCCGTGACTTCCTATATATTCTTTGATGAAACTATCCAGCAGTTTCTTCACCACCCCTGCTGCTGCAGGTTAAAGTCACTGCGAGGAACTTTTAACTGGTTAAGAAACAAATCTCTATTTAATACTGATGTCTCTATATAAGAACATCAGTTATTTCTATATAGTTATTCGTAATGCTTGTCAACAGTGCCACCGCTGGGAGCCAACACCAACACCATGCTGCTGGAGTTGTGTGTTGATCTGCAAACGTTCTGATATGATAATCCAGTGTCGGGCACACTATTGATTCACTGTGAGAGTTGATGAAGTTAGAAATGGCAACAGAAAGTAACTAGATTGGATATTCAGTGAGGACAGGGAGCAGATTACATGAGGATGAATTGTAGGTAGGTGGGTTGATTTGTGTTCTGATGCACAAGCATGTCCCTGCAGATGAAGTGTCAAAATGCCTGTTTTAATGGCAGAAACTACCAGGGTCTTCACTGTGTACTTATAATACTACAAAAGCTTTTAAGCAGAGCAGCAACACGATATTATAGCATGACATTCAGGTCCACTTAGTCTGGCTGCACGTCCAGTGTGTGGGTCTGTTTACTAAACTGCCCGGTGCAGCAGTGCTAAAGCAAACAATCTAATTCAAACACAGCGAGTTCTAACTGACGACACAAAGGGCAGGGTATATTAGCCACACTTTAAATTCAAGCCGCAGCATTTCAAAGGGAAACCGCTGTTCATCTACAAATGTAATTTTTTGCCCTTTCCATCTTCTCATTGGAGAATTCTTTGTGTTCAACTGTATACTCAACATTATCGAGCATTGATTTCAACTGTAGGTCTTACCTGTCGGTGAAGAGAGCGGGACACGTCAGTTCAGAAGTCTATGAACTTTGATCTCATCATGTTTTAAGGCTTCAGGATGTGGACCCATACATGAAAACCCCATTTCAGTAAATGTGATTGTAATTGTGTTAAAGTTAATGTTTTTTTTCCCCATCTCTTTTTCTTTGTAGCTATCAACGTGTGGCTGTCAAATTATGTAGAGTAAAGTAAAATGTGAAATGTAGTAAAATAGAAATATAAAGAAGCATAAAATTATAGTACTCTCAAGTCCGAGTGCTGTAACAGAAAAAAAAGAACTTAAGTATGCTAGTGGAGTAAATGTACAGAGTTACATTCAACCACTGCTTGAATCAACTTCATTTCTTTTTTGTTACTTTTGACACTTTTGCAGTGTACAATGTATCTCTTCTAGCATCTGGTGTCCAGACAACCTTATTGCAAGACATTGTTTTGATTTATTTTTGGTCAGATTGAGGAGAGCAGTTCAACATTAGCCTTATTGTGTAATTATGCCCAGCTCCTAAATGTAGGTGTCTAAGGAAACAAATGTATTTGCAAATGTCAGTCCATTTGCAAGCATAACATTTATGAATGAACGGCAGAAGAATTGTGTACTGCTGACTCAACGTCCAGTCTGATGACAGGCTAATTTAGAGTCTCGTCATTACCTCACAGAGGGACTACGGTCACATTCATCACTTCCTCAAAGAACCATGCGTTCAATTGTTTGTCTGTTTATTTGTTACCAGTCTCACAGCACTTCTCCACTATGAAGTCTAATGTTGGAGACCCTATGACCTTTCATGTTGCGCCACCATGAGGTCAAACAAACAAACAGTCTCCTCGACACATTAGCAGTTAATAGAAGATCATAGGTTTTGTATTTAGGGTAGGTAACAAACACAGTGTTTCATCTCTCCAAAGTAATCAAGAAACCCAATCCACCACTTGCATATGGACTGCCAGCCACCCGGCCAAACTGTATTCAAGATATAGGAATGAATATACTGTACTTTATATATTATACATTTTGACTATAGGACCAGAATGGATTTCTTTAAAACAAGGTGAGATTCCATAAAAATAAAAAAAAGTGAGAGTTTCTTGTAATGTTCATACAATTTAATTTACTACAACAGTTTTATGATCAGATATCTCTGATGAAAAACATGATGCTAGTTTGTTATTTGTTAAAATAATTTAGAACGTTTTAGAAAAGCCATGGATATGGAAATATCCATGTCTTTAATGCGTTGCATTGGCCAATGCATGCAACATAAACAAGACACACAGATGCCAGTGGAACATGCAGAGCTTCATGTCACTGCCTTTATACCTGGTACCAACAAGCAATCTGTAACATTTTCAGTTTTGAAAGTAAGTCAAATTGGTAGAATGTGTAAAAATAGAACGTGTGGAGTTGAGTGCTGCCTGAGTCACTGTGCTCTTTTCATTTTGGTATCCACCCACTGTGTCTTGCAGAACTGCAGCCCCTTCAAGTTGGAAGGAAGTCAAGTCTGTGACTGCATTTAGCTTAACAGAGTTCCCTGTGGTTTCTTATTTCTTATTGCACTTAATTACCTGTAATCCAAAGTGGTTGTGTGTGTGTGTGTGTGTGTGTGTGTGTGTGTGTGTGTGTGTGTGTGTGTGTGTGTGTGTGTGTGTGTGTGTGTGTGTGTGTGTGTGTGTGTGTGTGTGGGCTGTGCCTACACCTTTGCACTAGTATACAGCATGTGTTTGAAGAGGTAAAGCACAACAATCTTATTGTATTTAGGAATGTAATGTTCAGTCTGATGAATATTTTATTTTACTATAGAAATGTATATATGTAATGAATGAGGAAATGAATAGGAGTCTTCACAAGTGAATGACTAAATTAATTGATCAGAAGCACTGTAGGGGAATGATCATCAAGGCTATTACAATACAGTCTTGATACAGTTTATACTTGTTAAGAAGGTTTGCATGATTCATGCAGATTTAAGGTTAACGTTTAAAATAAATTCATGATTGGGGATTGTGGATATAAACCATTGTGCTCACTGCTCAGACATAAACAAATTAATGCTATTTTCTTGAAATTATTGGAGAAAATGTACTTTATGTATTGTAATCTCTTAAAATACATTTAGCAGGACTGTCCAAATGGGTATGCTGAACAACTACATGTTAATTCAGTCCTTATCATAGCTTTGAAAGTCCATCTGGATGGATTAACATCAGATTCTCATGTGCACGTAAAAGAGCAAATCTTTCCCATATTCCTTCATTGCTCCTCCCCAATAAACACAGACATATTACAAAGCTGCTGTTGCGTTTCACCTTATACTTACACGCCCCTTGCTTTAAGTGCTTAAGTGCCCTGATGTCTAATCTCCCATCATGCTATGACGCTCTTCTATCACACACTGTGTGATCCAGGTGACCTGCAGCACTTGTCAGCTTCTGGCCACATTTTTCATTCTCATGTTTTATTTGATCCTCTACCCTTGTCTTGCCTTGTCCTCGTCCTCTCATCCTGCTTGTGCTATCCAGCGGTATCATATCCTCCCAGTTACAAGAAGACTCCACCTCCTGTGCCCCCGCGCACCACCACCAAGCCTCTTATCTCTGTGACAGCCCAGAGCAGTACAGAGTCCACCCAAGATGCCTACCAGGAGGGCAGGCATCCACGGGGCGGTCTGTGGACCACGGATAGCCTCGGCCGTCCCATCTACAGCTCCGTGGACAGCCTGGACAGCACCAAGGCTGTCACCATGGCCATGGAGTCGGCAGCAGGCAAGAGGCACGCATCTCTGGGCAGCCACACCTCCGTCCAGACGTGTGACAAAGCGGTGCTGGTGTCCAAGGCCGAGGAGTACCTCAAAACCCCACGTTCCTCTATTGGGATTCAGGTAATGGCCTTACAGACAATGCCCCTCAAGTCACTGCTCTCTTTGCAGTCACCACACTCGCTACCCAGCCGCAATGCTAATTATACCAATCTCATCTGTCTCCTTCTATCTAGTCCTAGCTGAAAGGATATATTCAGCGTTAATATGTATGAGAGGTGCCCTGTAAAATCCAGCCACAATGAAACCATCTCCTTTAGAGTTCTCAGTAACTTAAATCAACCCAACATCAATGTTATTAGAACACAACCGGCACATTTTTATGTACTGTAGGTTGTTGTCTCTATTGCATTGCACCATTGGATTATTATCTGACAAGAGGATTAGGTTTCTTAATTGAAGACTTACTCTATGTCCACATCCCCAGGCAGACGTCACAATGTTGAACTAGCAATGCAGCTACACGTGCAAATCAGTTAATCCTGTCATTCTTTCTGGGGGGTATTACAAATTCCCAAATGTACCAATCTGTGTGAAGTACTCGACAAGGTTTTGGAGGCTTGTTGACCTTTACAAGTGTCAGGCGCTATTACATGGACAGGGCTTATTCAAAAGCGGCAGTAATGACGAGCAAAATGAGGATCTCTCTTACTCTTGTGATCTGGCTGCTTACCTTACAATTATCTGTATTATGTCTTGTTCTTCTTGAGATTGCTGCTAGCTTTGGCCTGATTGTATTAGAGTCCATACCTGGACAAGTAGTCCCACCACAAGATCAGGATTCTGCCTTGTGTGCCAACTGTCCAACTCACTTAAGTAGCTCCGGCATCTTTAAATGTCCTCAGTTTTTACGTCTGACTTTGGATGTCTGTCTGTGTGGACCATGTTGTACCTGCATGTCGCCCACAGACGTCTCTTGGGGACAATGCTGAGCATGGTTTCGAAAATAATTGACTGTCCTCTTGCAAATGTCGTTGTTTAGAGAGGATACTGACCAGCCGTGAGCCAGCTAGTTGATGCTTCTATTTTTAGTTTCCTTTGTACCATAATCCTAGATAAGGTTGAACTTGAAATCCATGCAACATGGGGAGTGGCAATTCATTCCTGACTGAGCCTCTCTGGTTCTTGTTAGGCACGTAAAAGACACCTGTAGGTTTGAGCAGCATCACTACAGGCCTATATCACAGACTGTATATAAGAAGTGGATGTAGTCACCATGACGTCATCCATTGGTTTGTGAACTGCAGCTTTGAAGCCTCAAGTTCGGCATTTTGGCCGTCGCCATCTAGGTTTTTGGCCTTTGCCATTCTGGCTTTTTGCAACCAGATGTGACAGAAGAGGGTGGAGCTAAGTACCAGGAGAATAAGACATTTTTGGGCAACCAAAACAGTTACAATTAACTCTCATGATAGAAACTCAAATCTTAGGTAATAAGTAAGAAATCTAGTCAACATATCAACAACATTTGCATATGTAAAGCTGTCATTTTGAATGGTAGACATATGCATCTACTTGGTTGTGACTGTTCATTACAGTTGTTAATGATGACGATTTGGCGGTGTTCTCTTTTCTGTATTTACCAGGTGGAAACTGTGACGGACTCTGAGACTGAAAGTAAAGGCCTTCCTCAGTTCCACTCTATAGGGATCCAGGTGGAGGATCACAAACGGTATGTTGCTCAGACAGACCAAACACAGTGTCCATAGTCAAAGTATAGTGCATTTAAAGTTGCATGTGTTAAGCACTGTCCCTGTAACTTGTGCATTCTAGGCAAGGGAGGTTCAAGCGCTCCAACAGTGTGACCACTGCAGTGCAAGCAGACATGGAGTTGGAGGGCTTTCCCTCCATGGAGGACAAGGGCCTGCAGTTTGGTGGCGGCTTCGGTCGCCACTCTGAGCCCAGCACGCCCACCCAGTACGGGGCCATCCGCACGGTGCGCACACAAGGCCTGTTCAGTTACAGGGAGGACTACCGGCCCTCCAGTGGGCCCACCAGCCCACAGCCCGAACCCTGGCTGGTTGAGCCCAGCCTGGAGGGCGCCGAAACGGGCCGAGTGTCGCCACTCCGCAGGGACGGCAGCTGGTTCATGCAGCTCCTTCACAATGAAACCAAGCGGCTGGAGGGATGGTGCAAAGAGATGGAGAGAGAAGCAGAGGAGCATGACCTGACAGAGGAGAGTGAGTGTCCTGAGGGAAACTACATTCTTGTCAAATCGGGAGCTGCTTTTGTTGTCTCAGGTCAATGCTTTCATGATATATGCTCTATGATCATTTTGTTTTTGATGTATAACAGTAGCCAAAGTGAACATTCATAGTATGAGCTGACATGCTGACTTTAAGAACACAGAATTGTGATCTGTGTTTTGTGAGCAGATTGGATCCATGTGAATGCTCAACATGTTAGCCATTACCGAGCTGTCAGACATAAATCCAGAATTTCTCTTTTTCTCTGTCTCTCTATGTGTGTGTGTGTGTGTGTGTGTGTGTGTGTGTGTGTGTGTGTGTGTGTGTGTGTGTGTGTGTGTGTGTATCCACCAGTCCTAGGAAAAATCCGGAGTGCAGTGGGAAGTGCTCAGCTACTGATGTCTCAAAAGTTTCAGCAGTTTTACTGGCTATGTCAGCAGAATCTGGTGAGTAGTATGTGTTTGTGAACAAGAACACTGTATTGACCTACATGCTGTCAATATGTTACATGGAAAAACACAAAGGCTCGGGTTAAACCTGTTGATGGGCTTGTCTTTGTCAGAGCTCTGAGAAGGGGCTCTGCCCAGAAATAGAGCCCAGAGATCAATAGTGAAGCAGTCCCTCTGCCGCTATTGACCCCACAGTGAACGAAAGGGGAATTCCAATAGCTAGCAGCAACCGTGTTGAGGCTCTGCTTTACTGGAGGCAGCCGTTTGAACAGGATCTCAGAGTTTGAATAATGGACTGCCACACCTTCTCACTGTTTAGCCCTCATGTCCCCTAGACTAGAGAATCAGACCTTTTCTAATGCTGACTATTAACAGAGTCAGCGTACTGTATATCACACTGTGATAGTGTCATGAGTGGGAATGTTTCTGCAAATACAGTAGAGGTGAAAGTACAGTGGAAAGAGACTGGCAGGCACTTCATCACACCTGCCTAAACCGTGGCTAATTTCTTTGAATGAAATGCAAACCCGTGTGGAGGTGGTTGAAATCACCTGTTCTCTCACTGCCTTGTGTGTGTGTGTGTGTGTGTGTGTGTGTGTGTGTGTGTGTGTGTGTGTGTGTGTGTGTGTGTGTGTGTGTGTGTGTGTGTGTGTGTGTGTGTGTTTTTGTGCGTTTGTGTGTGTGCCTTGTGCATTTCTCTCTCTTGGATGGTTTCGGGCCGCACTCTCTCCCCACAGATAATAAGATGATGAATTAAGTCTAACATTGGTTGTGACAAGCCTTAGATTGCCCTGAGCTTTCAGACGTGTCTGAATGAGAGAATGATTCTGTTTCCCTTCTGGACCGAGGAGGAAGTGCAAGCTGTGTCTGTGAGAAGCTCCAAATGTTCCTTGAAGTCTGACTTGACAGACCTTTTCTTGGTCTAAGATCACACCACTTCTATGTTTACTGTCTGTGGTAATGAGCAAATGTCTGTGTGGCTGCCTGATGAGATGAGCGTGAGCTGTGGTTTGCAGTTGACTCAACATCAGCCAACTGGGTACATGAGGTATCACATAAATGCAGCAACATTGAGCACCACATTTTTGTCATTTAAATTTGAAAGATAATACAGATAATTTTGCAAAATTACAGTAGAATGAAATAACAGTACATAATTTTTGTATTCTACAAAAACATCTGTGCTGACAGTAATTTGTGCACACTTGTGTTGGTACAGAAAGAAAATTCTAAAGAGAAACAATAAACAGCAATTCCCTCGTGCATTCTGGCCTCACTGCACTAGACTAAATAAATAAATATTACCTTTAATCATTATTAATCATAGTTTTTGCTACACAATATATAAATGATGCTGTTGAAAAAGAAGACGCAATGAAAGGCAGTAAAGGGGTCATGAACCAATGTTGGTGCTGTACTGCCACACAGTGGTAGGAATGGTGAGGTGGCTATGAGGAGGAAAAATGAAGGCTGTAGTTTAAAGCATATATATAAACCGTATTTGAGTATTTCCTTTATTTTCCAATTATTTAGAAAAGGTTTTGCTTAGTGTTATTGTTTTTGCTTATTGTTATGATACACGTGGTTTAATGCTGGTTGAGAACAGGTAGTACAAGTCTAAGGTTTTTATTATAGTTTGTTTAATTTTGTAATTAGTGTTCTGCAATCCTGCACATAACAAAGAAGGACAATAATTCCCCTTGAGTACAAAACAACCCACTACATTTTCTACTCTCTTCAGGACCCCAGTGCCATGCCCAGACCCACATCTCAGGACCTGGCTGGATTCTGGGACCTCTTGCAGCTTTCCATTGATGACGTCACTGCCAAGTTTGATGAGCTGCAGCAGATCAAGAGCAACCAGTGGCAGCTGCTGGAGAGCTCAGATAAGAAGGTAAAGCTGGATCCATACAATTAGCCGTAATGGGTTCCAGGCGAACTCACTCAGCTTTTGAGGAAACTAAACTAACAGCATCTGCCTTCTTTTTATAGGCGTGTGACCATAGGAGGTTAATCATGCTTGTCATAACACTGCAGGGACAACTATTAGGAGGCAACACCAGCTCATGTTTTCCTTTCAAAAAAACACATCAGTTGTGTCTATTTGAGAACAATTTGGGACATATATTGTCTATATTTATCTGTCACATCCATTATTATCGTAACTCATCACCTCCTTCTGGTGCGGTCATGTAAGTAAAATAGTGAACAATGGAACTCAAGCCTGCTTTTCACCAGCATTAGGTGATGTCAAACCGATTGTATTTAATGGAAATTCATACAGAAAGTATGAATTAGAGTTTTCCTGTCAACAGACTAACTGATTAAGAAATAAAAAAATACAAATAAAAACGGGACATGACCCACAGCAGGGACTATTGGTGCCATTTGCTGGCTTTGCATTAACCCAGAACACTGATTACATCTTGACAGGTAGGTGTAGCAAAGCAGGATAACTTAGCCGTATTTTGAACGTCCCCGTCATATTTCCACAGAATTTGATACCTTCAAAATTGTCCATGTAGTGTATGCAACACTGTGTGTGGAATAATGACGCATATGCTGAAATGAGTAAATAGTGAGCAACATAAAAACAAGAACACAAACATCAAGGTGACTCATGACTGCAAGTAGACTGAAGACTGAATTGAAACAATGCGTTCAAGAAGGCAGTTATATATTAAAGTCCAGTAACTTTTAACAGTTTTGACAAACCTTTGATCTTTATCAGTCTTTATACACACAGCACAGGGTACGTATTCTAGACACCAATATATACGATTTATAGCATTATGTTATTTTTTTTACTTGATTTTATAGCATGTCACTGCAGAAAAAAAAACAAAAAACATAAAGAACTGAGAATATCAAACCATCCAGTTAAATCGGCAATAGCTGCTGAAATAAACGCACATTTATAAGAGTGGTTCTTGTAGATAAGGGAGCTGCATTTGTAAGAAGCACATTTAGACGTTATTGTGCTTTAGGGCACGTGGGTAATTATCTCCATGTATAGTTGTAAGAGAGTTATTTACCTCCAGCAGTTAATAGGCACATTGCAAGCTCCAAGAAGCTGAGCCCGAACAGTGACACAGATGCTCTGTGTTGGGCTTCTCTCCTTCAAGGCAAGCACAGTTTACATTAACGCCAGCTTGCCAAAGCAATCACAAAAGCTTTTCGGATTGCTGTGTTAAGATGTGTAGGTCGTGTGGGTGAAATGTTAGTGCCCTCACAGGTAAATGTTTGAAAACGGTAATGTTGTGGCTACATAATCAATTCATATTTTCTGTGGTGTTTCTAAATGCGTTCACATGAATGTCTTTCTGCAAAATAAAAATACCGGGCCTCAGTAATGATGAGTTCATACGTTAAAGGCTCATATAGTCACATTTATCCAAGGCTGTGCACTCCATAGTGTATACAACTCATATTAGCATTTAATTGATCTGTTCTTATTCAACATTTATCATGTTCTACCCCGGTTAATCTGCCAGTTCATATTGAGTTGGATAAATAATCGCTCTTGTTTTTCAATATTGAGAAAATATATAATGACCAAACTTGAAAAGGAAATGTTGTCTGCAGACAATTATAATTTATAGCGAAGCCGTTATCAAAGAAGATGACTAGATAGTGCTCTTTATTTAAATGTATGTATAATTTATAATATCTGGGACACATTTTCACTCTGTGCAGCATGGATTGAGATGCATTGTTTGGTTTGCATTTCTCACCTGTGAGTCATCTTGTTCTGTCAGATCCATTGCAATACTAATAAGCCTTTGCCTTTTTTTAATCATATCGTTCTGTGTCCTAAGGAGCGAAAGTGGCCACCCCCTCTGACAAAGCGGCCATCTAAGGGGCGTGGTGGTGTGATGCGAGAGCGCTCTCTGGACCTTCAGGATCGCCAGCGACAGGAAGCCCGCAGACGCCTCATGGCTGCCAAACGAGCAGCTTCTTTCAGACAGAACTCAGCCACAGAGAGGGCAGACAGCATCGAAATCTACATCCCTGAAGCCCAGACACGGCTTTGAGGTCCACCGATTCATCCTAAGCTCCTCTTGTCCACCTCCACCCAAAACCAGCTTGTCACAACCAGCCCGCTGTCATCGTCTGTCATCGCTCGTCCACTTTTTCATCATCTGTCGCCATTCTCTGCGTTGTCCCTGCTGAAGCTACACTAGGCAAGATTGCACTTGTAAATGCATCTTTTTTTATCATCTTAGATGACAATGTGGCACGGCCAATCTTCCCCGAGTGAGAAGTCCGATGAGTCAGGTGTGGACGGTCGTTTTCCTACTGAAAGTCATAAATGAAGCTCAAAACTGAGAAAATGGGACACACCAGCATTAGACTTTCTTCCTCTTTCCCTTTTGGCATTCTTTGGTTAAAATTGATAACAGGCCAGCTGGATTGGTAAACATGAGCCACTAACAGTTGAACAGTGAAGTTGCCTAGTTTAGCTATAAAGCACAAAAGGGACTCTTTACACCACAAGAATGAGCTTCCATATCCCAAAATAAACATTTCACCTATTTTTTTTCGTCATTTATTTTTAACCATCACTGTTAAAAATGTTAAAGTCTTCACCGTTGTCTTCATTGCCCCACTGTGAGTAAGGGTAATGCTATAGGTGCCACATTCAAAGGGAAACATAAAGTGCCACTTTTCAAGACTTTCTCACCAGCAACAATGGTCTTGGGCTGGAGCTCCCTGTGTGTAGGAACAGCGGCAGCAGAGATTGATGTTTCCCACAGTGATGTATCTTAGCAAGGCAAAAAAAAAAAAGCCTTAGAAATATGTTGACTATTGCCTAACTGATGAACAGAATACAAATACAATTATTTGTGATCCGGTTCAAACTTCACACACAGCCTTTTCTTTGGAGGTGGCTAAAACCTGGTACCGCGATCAATTTCCTGCCATTCTGCGGTAGAACGGTATTCAAAATGTTTGACAGCATGTCTGAGGTGCTGCACAACGTACATCATCCATCCATCTTTAACCAGGCATGCTGCAGCTGCTGACCAGTGTTGCTGAATGAGATCTGAAAATAAGGCTACAAATCCTAGACCTTCATTTGAGCATTTCTTCATTTTCATTCATTTAACCCCATCCCCCTCTTAGGACTATACATTTCTAAAGCTATGTGCGTTATTTGCTGCTGGATACATTTCCATTGCAGAACAAATATGAATAATTAACAGAAGACAGTTTTGCGGAGCCTGGAAGAGGTGACTGTATCAAACAATGCATTTTGCACCTTATAATATTCATGTTTGTATTTCCAAGGGAAATGTAGTTTATGAAGCTCATGTGATATTGTTGCAGTTGAATTGCAAGAACAGAAATGGAAAATTTACTACAGAATGTCATGTTACTCTATAGGTCATATAACCTGCACCTTGTGTTGTTTTGTTTACATTTCTTTCTGATGGCATTCAGGCCGCTCGTGATTACAATATTGTGATTCTAACACTTTTATTTATACTTACAGTATCTATCATATGACCAACATCACAATCTACATTATACATTTAGTATTTAAAGTTGAAACAGTTGATTTGACAGAGTTTGTCTTGCTCACAGAAACCACATCTCATAACACACAGCATCCAACCTTTTGTTCCAAGTGGGGCATAATGAAAACACTTTTGTTGTTATTTTAATCTGCTCATGTAGTCTAGGAAAGACAGGTGCAAATGACACTTTAACAACATTCAGTTACTATAGTAAATGGTGCTGCTTTTTACTCTAAAACTGTTGTCCTTTACCCAGTCCTATGTGCACGCACACACACACTCAAGGACTTTTTAAACAGAGATTTATTAATATGGTGCCCGTTGTCTCTCCGATGACTTGTGGTGGATTGTGACTTTAGAAAAGATCATCTTTGCAATGCTCTTGCCCTCAGTGATGTGAATGAGGAGAAGGTTTTATGGTTTAACGTCCTTTCTAACATGCAAAGAGCTCAGTGATATGTACTAATCAGACGGGAGAGATTACAGGCTTTGACATTCCACCAACCGTAAAGTAAAATGGTATATGCCCACCCTGAGCCAAGGGCATACTGCTAGCTGAACATAACGCATTGAAACTGTCCATATTTCATGCTACAGCAACAATGTTTCCCTCACATTTGCAGTACATGCACATTCGTCCTCATTTGCCAATCTAACCCCAGTTTATTAAAACAAATTTTGAGATAGGGCCGATAGAATTAGGCTGCATACAGTGTTTAATGTTTCCCATTTAGTTGTAATTAGAATCGCACTCAGTAGAGGAGGCAGTCTGTAAATACATGTGTGAGGCAGTGAGTCATACTTGTTAGGATTATGATGTGTTTTTTTTTTTTTGCTTGCTTTGAGGCTTGTATTAACAAATAGCTTTTACTTTGTGACATGTCTTCAGCAGCGCTAAATCTGAAACCCTTACCTTACCGAATGGCCTTAAACAAAACACTCATGAATGTAGAGCCCCTAATGATGCAAAAAAACAACTTACCAGGAGATGAGCAGCTGCTAAAAATCCAAATAAATTGGACAAACTCTAACTTTTTGTTTGACCAAACTCAATACTAATTAATTTGGTTGATTTTAAGATGAAATATGAAAGGGCACGAAAGAAAATAGCGACAACTTGGCAGCTCATTGAAGGCAGTACTTAATTTCACACAGATTTCAGATTTTTCACAGGAAGTACAGACGTGTGTGCCATTACTGAAACAAAACATGTATCTCTCAGAATCCTAGATTCTAGATTCTCTTGTTTCAACGCATGTACAAAATCACTCCTAGTAGGATCAATTCAATCAGGTTCCAATCATTCTTACAATAAATTGATTTAAAAAAATTACATTTACACTTACTAGTCCTTGTAGTTCACAATAAAAATAGATATACAGATTTATCTATGTGAACAATATTTCCTAATACTTTTACTCAGAGTCCTATATGTAGACTGTAATAATTAGTACCAATTTTCTGTGGAGTTTAGATTTATATGCACTATACATATATTTGCAAGACTGGATGTCTTGTTGTTTTTAGCTTCCTCTGTAATTCACCTTCTAACCAAATTCAAGTGAAGTAGTTTAATTTATATCACTTTACTGTACATTTACTGTGCCCCAGTATACAAGGACTAGTAATTGAAGGGAAGAATATGTTGCCTACAAAACCAAGTGCATTATATAATTACAAAGACGGATAAAAAGGCAAGGGCTTATACTCTTAAATTCAATGATTTCTCAAATTTTCTTAAGAAATACAGTATCTTCTTCCATTAAGGGGCTTTACATCCAGCATTAAGATGCCAGTCATATTGTATTTTAGAGAAGAAGGATCCAACTGAGTGTGGCTGATTCCATTTAATTACCCTCTTTAGACAGGAAGCTAAATTATTTAGTCATCCCACCTTATTAAGCTCTTCTATCTGAAGAATAGATTGGCAATTCATCTTCGACAAATTACAGTGCTCAAATGTTGTGTGTTTCAGTACTTCATTTCTGCACTTTCAGAATTTGTCAAGAGGATGCCCACTTTTCCCATTACAATTAGATGTGCAGTGCCACATGTTACGGTGGTTCTCATGTGACATTTTTACACTTTATAGTCAGTTCAGTTTCTCTTCTTCTATTTTATTTGATCAATCTTTTCTCCAGCACATTTTTCACAGAACGTAACACATTCTGTACTTTTTCTACAACGTAGAATTTACCTACTAACCTTCTTGGTCACACTTTTGGGAATACATCTTCTCTCTTCTCTTGAGTGTATTACTTTATTATGCATTAATAAGTAATGTCTATAATGCCCATGTCATTTTAAAAGACAACACTATTTATTTTTGTGGAAAGCTGAGCGAAGACATTTCTATATCAGTAAATATAATCCAGCTAAGCATGGTGAACAGTAATTCAAGGCTGTCTTTGCTAAACACTGAAAAACAGTAGTGCTATCCAAAAGTGTAAGCACTGTAGTCATTAACCAGAGGTATTGAACTTCACAGATTTTTATTCTCACTGTTCAACACTTGGCGCCACTGCTGTAACATGCTGTCTTCCATCTCCCTTGTAAGTCAAAAGTATCAGCATCTTCACTCATCTTTGGAATAGAATACTGTTGGAAATATGAAAGTCCTCGTTTTTAAGTCTTAACCCCAGAGAAACTAACAACAGCTTCTCTATATTCACAGTCCATGGGCTACTTTAACAGTCCAACTGCTCTTCCACCTGACTGAAAGTCATGCAAATCAAGTCTACTTCCCAGACTGCATACTGTGATTCCATCATGTTTACTACTCGATAATCTGGTACTCACTATCATCAATCCAGGCTCTCCTTTTTGTAGTTTCTAGTTTATGCTTGAGGGTTGTTTCAATCATTTTCACTTTCCACCGATAGGCATGAGTAAAAATATATAAAGTGTTGGAAGTAGGTAATGAGGTTGGTTTGAACCAACTTGGCTGAAACCAAGTGGGAGAGAGTAAAGTGAAAAGGATTAACAGAAACCAGACTCACAACCTCTCCATCACTGGTTGAAATTTAATTTTGTAGTCACTTTGGCGGTTTTTGCACCAATCACCTGTCGGTAAGACTGATATCAGACGCAAAGATGGCCTCAAAGGTCACAGGGACGTCAGCTGCTGCGAGTGCGAGAGTACACTATTACAGTATGTGTGACGTGAAACACACGTGAAAATGTGTTTTTGTGGTATTAAGCAGGGCTATTATATAACATTAGTATCACTTTCCTGTTTTATACTTTAGGATGACTAGAGATCAGTACGGCATCTCTGACAAAACGCTAAATATTTTACTTTTGCGTCTGTGTTTCATAATATATATATACCCATCATGCTATGAGGGGCTTCGCAGTTTGGCAATTATGTACATGACAAATCCTCAGGTGCCTTACAGTTTAATTCTCATATGACTCTGTGAGTGAATGTTTTGGGTTGAGATATGTGAAAGGATTTCAACACCTCTTAGAGTGCAGGTTTGTTCGTAATACCACTACAAAGGGCTGGAAACTGGGCTGGGTCGGCTGCAGAAAACAAATTGACATTTATATTTCACTAATCAAACGTCCTACTGTAATAAGCTACAGCACAATACAGTCTAGGCGATATCAAAGGGGGATTTGCTAACTTTTGCGTTTTTGTTTCAGATCTGCTACGATTCACCATGTTACGGTTACATTTTTTTAATTGGATTCATGTGTTATGGCAGCGTATACAGCTCCATTAAAAACAAAGAGAATTGTAGAATATCAGTGGATTTCTGGGAGCGGATATGACATCTCAGAGTCCACATTTATTTTCGCAAATCATTTCTTTCAAGGTCTTTATCTATTTTTCCTCCTGGCTGTGATATGGTAATCTTGTGATGTGTTTGCCTTTTCGGCATCTACATCTACAGAATCTGGAGACTGACAAAACTTGACGAGCCAAAAAGTGCAATAGTGTTTTCATATAATGACAGGCGGGCGATCACCTACAGCTATTTACCTCACGGTTAAGTGTTTTAGCAAACATGGTATAGTAGGAGTAGTTGTAATTTCCACAGGAACACGTTGTCATGCCTGTGTACTATGCAGTGGTACGTCTGTGGGGCGGCAGAGCTTGCAGGCCCCGGTGCAGATCACCTTTCATTTACAGAGCACTGAAAGCACGCCGTCTATCGTGCTTTACACCACAGGAGCAAAAACGTGTGCTGCCATCGTCATCCAGTACTCAATCCTATACGTCCATGATCACTTAGTTACTTCATGCTGATTTAAAGTGTTTAGTGTAATACTCTAAAATGATTCACATGGATGTGATGAGTTCTTTTGCCAGGGTAACTTTTCCTTGTTAAGCCAACTGTTTATGCTTTGTACGACATAGTTTGCAGCACCATATTTTAGACTAACATCCTTTAATAGTTGTCCTAAAGATAAACCTCAGAGAAGTTTGTGAAGGTGCTGAATCAACCAACTTCTCTCCTTGTACTTTTCCTAAATTTGCTTTATTTTATTTTATTTTATTTTAATTCTGACAATCAGCACACACCAAACGCATAAAATGCACGCACATACACACTACAACAGCATGTCATATTATATCCTCAAGATAAAAGCCCTGAGTTTCCCTTATACGCATCTTGAGGATGTCTTTACAGACGCCATCAAAGTTTCATAGAAAGCTTTTCTCCTTGTTTTAGTAACAGTTGCACTGCAAAGATGTCTTTCTATTGCTTACTCTCTCTTCTCATAAATCATGTGACTTTTGATGACATGGATCAGAGTTTTGCTTGTTGTCACAAGCCAAACAGACAAATTGATGTCACGCAAGTAACACTGGGCTGTGTATCTGCTCCTCAAGCAATAAGCCTAATTTAGATATTTACGTTGGCTTTTCCTCCTGACCTTCAGACTCCTGATTAACCTAAACATGAGGGCTGTTACAGTATTGTTTAGGAGGATGTCACTGCTTAACTGTTTACATTTCTGGGGAAATATGCATATTCGCTGTCTAGGCGATCGTTGGATTTGAGTTGATTGATACTACTCTCTGTTTCCGTTAGATGTGAATCTAAAGCCAGCAGCTGTCTAGCTTAGCTTGGTATAAAGACTGGAAACAGGGATAGAGCTTGTAGGGCTCTGTCCAAAAGTAAGACAATCCTCCTAAAAGCTGATGTGTCTTGTTTGTTTCATCCATATATTTACAGCTAAGCTAACGTATTGTGGGAAACAGCCAGTCTGTGCCTGTGTAGAAGTATCAAAATCCACCTTAAAACACCTCATTAATTACCAGGTTATTTATGTTTGTTCAATCCAAGTGTAAAAAATACAAATTGTGGTTTTACCGGAGTTATATTGGTTTATTTCTTGGCTAACTAGCTGCAGTGACTAGCTGTTTCACCCGCCATGACACGGTTAGCATACAGGCTGAAAACAGGGTAAACAGCTAGTCCACCACATACTGAAATCGATCAGCATAACAAACACAAATTATCATCAATCAACATAGAGTTTTGTAGGGAATTAACAAGCATGATGTTTGTATCTGTTAATTAAGGAGCTTTGGGGATGCTGGTGGGCACATTTTGATAGCAGGCTAGCAGTTTCCAGTCTATTAGCTAAGCTAACTTGTCCTGGCCGTAGCTTCACATAGGTTAGATCTTTTCATTTAAGAAAGCAAATATGCATATTTACCAAAATGTTTGAATTATTCCTTTGAATAAGTGACTGTTTTGCTTAGGTCATGTTGAATCAGAACTTTTTAAGGCAATGTAGATGCTTGCATGTAACATTTTATCATACTTAATATCTGTAAGTCCTCTTAAGTTTCTTCTTTTTTTATTTATGTTTTTAACTTGTGACCTCAGTGCCCAACTTCAGAGTTAAGGGCCTGAGTCTACATTGCCTCTGAAGGACAGTTATACTATTTTACACCACTGCTTGTCTCTGCACCAATTCTTCATGATCTCAACCAGAATAGTTGTACATTTGCATATTTTTGGGGAATTGGTTGTGACTGTATAACTGGGAGGAAAAATGTTTCTGAATCTGTGCTGTTCTTTTTGTTTCAGCGTTTTATGAGGGGAGAGAGAGAAGTCACAATTCTGTTTGCCTTTGGTGCAGAAATGTCTTGTGTCGTGGCTGTCGATAGAAATAACAGAAGGCCTCTTGTGGGTTTTGCAATGTGACATGAGAAAAAATGTATAGCATAAAAGGTTTGTGGTTAGCTTAAAACTATTTTCAATTGTTAGATATATCAATAATGAGGATAAATATAATGCCAAATATTCAATATTTGTACAGAAATATACATATATAAATATATAATATATGCCTAATTTAAATGGAACTATTTTCCGCTCTTGACCGCTCTTGACCATGTTTTTGTTGTTGTTCCTTTGTCAACATTATTTTATAAGATCTTCAGATAGCATGCAGGATAGTGAAAATGAATGTATTATTTAGTGTTTCATTGCTGTTCAGTATTACAGCATTCTACAGATCAGTTTGTGTTTGTAAGAATAATTTAAGCTGAATATTTCATTTCTAGATTTGTTTACTTATAAATTAATTGTAAACTTTCTTTTTTTAATTCAAGGTTCTGAAATGGTTTCAACAGTTTATATCATTTTATTATTTTTCTGCTTTATCAACGTGGCTCAGTATATTTTGCCTCTTCTAAGTACTGCTATCAACCATCTGTTGTAAATAATTATGCAAATTAAACTTTTTGAAGAAAACAGCATGGATGTGAGAGAGGGCTTTCTTCTTTCCGCTATAAGTACCGGGAGTTTGGAGAGGGCTCAGTGATGCAGCTGTACCACAAAGTAGACAAGTCATGTGGGATTCTAGCTCAAAGGCAAGGTTATTTATGGGGAATTACTAAAACCCAGATAAAGTGTTCATTCTCTGGAGTAACTCACTGGGGATCTATATAATAGGAATAGGAAAGACGCTTGCTGAGGGGTAATCCAAGTGTCTTCTAACAATGTTTAGCTCTCAGTTACAACTGTGATGATTTAACTCAAATGATAGTATTAGTTAATGATGGACAGATTTGAAAATTAAAAAAAACATAAACTACTGTATATGATGTCCCGCTTGCCTACTTGTTGTCCCTGCAAAGTTTCAGGGTCCTGGTACTGTGCATGCCAGTTCACTGTCATGGGTTCCTGGGACACTTAATGTTGTTAGTACCGCCTGAATCTTTTCCTACTACGACTCCTATATTGTGGAAAGGCCTGGCAATTGGTGGGTTGGAATGTCACATCAATCCAACTAGCAGCACCTCGTCTCCGGGGTCCCACCTGAGAGACCCAGCGCAGAGGCACAAAACCTGCATTCACATTAACTGTTGCATCCCACAAACATAAACTAGAATGCAAAAATGAGATGGGACGTATAGTAGTGAGTGAGGTCAGAGTGGGTGGTGGATGTTGGAAGGTAAATAGTTGATCAACAAAAACACAATGCAAGCAAGAGACGCTGTCTGAGATGTCTGAAGTGGATCCTTTTTTTTTTTTAGTGCTGGAGGAGCTCTGGAACAGGTGTTCCCCGTTACACTGATGAAGCAGCCCTGCCCACCAGTCACCTTCATGGCAGACCGCGTCACAGCAGGAAGAGAACATGTGATTAATAGCATTAATGATGTTCGTGTAGTTACATTTGGCGGCGTCAAGGCGCTGGTGTCACTTCAGTGGAAGTGACACTATCATCCCTGAGTGTAGGAGCACTGAGTATCATCTGTTGGAGAGATCACAAACTACCAGCATCTTTGCCTTTTTCAATTTAGATACTTTTAATTGTAAGCTAAGAACAGAGCACTCCACACAAGTTGTAATTAAAGAAGTGGTCTTTATTACAGCAAAGAAGCCAAACATTACAGACAAGAATAATTATGAACCATGAATATCAATTCTATACTTGAGACTGGCCTCTCATCCAGACACCTGCTTCATTCACTGCTCTTCAGGGCCATTATTTCAGATTTATTAAAGAGGAATTATTAGGATTTAGCTCCTTAGTTTTCCCCTTACGTCTGTAGATACGAAGGTTTATTTACTGCATTAGTTTTCTGTCGACACTCGCCATGCTTTTCTCTCTCTGCATGCTATAGAGATGGCCATCCGTTTTTTTCTGTAGTAACATAGTGAATTTTCCTCTCCCTCCTTTGGGTCGGACACAAATCTGCAGAAATGAACAGAAATGTGATGTTCCACCAAAAGAATAAAGTTTTGTAATCAGTGGACACTTTTATGCTTTTTTTTAAAAACAATATCTGTCAAAATTTGAAGTTGCGCCCTACAGGAGTACAATCTCTGACTTTGTATCTACAACAGAACTACTGTTCTGACATTGTATCCATCATCTGGATCTCTACTGTTCATCCAACAATAGAGCCTTTTAGAGTTCTCATGATAGCCTATTTACAATAACATCCTTAACAGTAGACCCGGGCGGATCCTCTGATATTTTATTTACAATAAAGTTTTTTTTCTTTTCTTAATCCGCTTGAGCACAACAGAAACACATCCGATATGCAGTAAGACCGCAAAGCCTCACAAAGAATTGAAGCATTCTGATTAATAAAACACATTGAGTCATGGTCCAAAAAGTATTTAAACATTGATCGTCCATGAGAACGCATTCAACAAAGCCCTGGTTTGCGATCTAAGATACTGTTAAAATGCTTGTATCAACAAGGAAATTCAAATGATTAGGCACAATAAATGTTTTTGTTTCACATTCCTGCATATTTCACTCACTAAGCCTGTTTGCATCACCGAGTCTGTGTGTATTCAGGGATAATGGTGAGCAGGATATGATGGTGAGGATAAGCAGCTTATCCCGACTAAGACATTAAGAGGGATAGGAGCTATTATCCAAAATACTCTGTGCATGTAAATGCACTGATGTTCTACTGACCACAAACAGAGCAATGGGCTTTTACACAAATAAACCACAGTAACATCACAGAGAGTTTCATTAAGTGAAAACAAGACAATACTACTGAATTCCACCTAAATACTAAAAATCTACTTTTAATGCTTTAATATACAGCTTCAATCAGGGGTTCTTAAACTTTTCTGCATGAACCCAAATTGAGCCGATGTAGCCTTTTACCTCAGGACCCTTTATGGGCTCATTTGATCATACTAATACTCTCAATACTCCAGAGGAAACAGACTTGCAGCCCATTTTGCGTCCTGACTCACAGTTTAAGAAACGCTGGTGGTTGAGTAAACATGGAATGAAGAATGATTGTTCTTACAAGCAATGCAAGTAAACAAACAATAAATACAAACAATGTGCTTTATCCATATAGACATATTTACACAAAGTCTTTGGCTTATGAATAAACATCAGCTACAAAATAATAATAAAAAGTGTTGGCCACCAGTGCACAAAACAAATGAGGCCTGGGGTCAGTTCACTTCCAATTCCATTCAAACCAAAAATGGAATGGCATTTATGCTCAGTCTTTTCTAGGAAGCCGATTTCTTCGTACCCCAAATCTGTTAATTCTCGCGTTTTGAAATAAAACACCCCATTTTTGAATTGGCTGAATTGAAAGTGCATTGGGCCCAGCCCTGAAACAGACATGATTATGCTAATGTCACATGGTTGAACAAAATCTTAAAGTGTTCCAATTTTTACAATTTAGGGTACAAAGAAGACTTCACAACTTCTATCCAGAAATTCAAAACATGATCCAACAAATCAGCTCTGCAGTGACTGCAGGAAACATAAACAATGATACATATCACACTTTTTTTTAACGTATATATTTTTGTGAAAATCCTATACTAATAATTTTTCAAGTTGCAACTTCATGATATCGTAAAAAATAAAATGGAAAGCCTTATACTCCTCGTGTAAACTTCCTCTTTTAGTTTCATTGTCAGTCTTGTTTCGAAGACATATATGTCTATGTATTCTGTTACCTGACAATATACTGTATGTAACCAATGGAAATGGGTTCAAAGTGGCTATTATATACTTAAATACATAATGTTCTGACTCAGGAAAGTAACATGAAGATGCTGCTGATGCGTGGAGTAGAAAAAGAAGCATTCACAGAGTTTGGCCAGGCTGTAACATTACGTTTTTTGTTCTTATACAAAAGTACTTGCTGCAAATATTCAAACATCACCATGATGAGATGCCCAATACTGTCTAGTTACTCACAAATGATGAGCATGAGAGCAGGAATGCGGGGCCACTGAAAACTTAAGCAGTTATTCAAAAGCTGTGGTTGCAGTTGGCAATGGAGAGGGAGACATCTACAGTGCACATCGGGTACTGCAGCTGAAACAGCACGAGGCATCAAATCCATTGGAGGGAGGATGTGGTGAAAGGCTAAACATTTAAAATGGGGCCCAAAACATACAGGGCTGGCACTCAAAAAGCTGTACAATAAGCATAAAGGAGTAAAAGGAGTAACACGTCCCTCTCTGTTGCACTCCCAGCAGCTCCTTCTGTTAAAAGTCTGTTTGTTTCCCTTTGTTTGGATACTTTACAACACTGTACAAGGAGCCGATTTCCATTTGTAGGGACGCAAAATGGGTGCTACAGAACGGCCACCACAGAGGGGAGTTGGGACCAAGCGAAAGCAAAGGATCACACACACGCTGGAAGTGAAAAGATCTTCTGCTCTTCTTCACCTCCTCGTCCTCCTCCTCTTCCTCTTCCTCCTCCTCCTCCTCGTCTCTCCTTTGTTTAGGAGGACTCGATGAACTCCAGTGACAGGTCGTAGCAGAACCGGTACTGTTCCTGTAGAAGAACACAGACCTTAATATCTGGATGATCACATGTTCATATTTTTGGTTCAATCTCTGACATGTTGCATTTTGATAAATTTAGTTTTTTTTTCTTCTCCCTGTTACTCTCTCCCTCTCTCTAACTCACCGGAGTATCCACCATGTTGGGTTTGCTGTTCCTCAAGGTCTTCACGGCGTGGAAGACATCGACCACACTCTGTCTCTTGGCCATCTCACACACAATGCTGCTGGCACAGAAAACTCCACTACGTCCACCTCCATTCCTGTAAACACAGATAATAATACAGAGATAAGTGACAAAATGCACAATATCATGTTTTATATGTAGCTTCGCCACGACGCACAGTATTCATGGCACTGCCTTTGGCACACAGAAAACAAATCATCGTGTGCGTCAGTAAAAGCTTGTGCATCATCAGACAAAAAGACATTCTGTTGAAAGAGAGTGTCACGAGTTTCATGAGTCATTACAACTTTCTATACTAATCATCAAATGGTGCCAAGATAACTGGTATTAACTACCATTCCTCAAGTGGATATAAGTCCTTGAAGGCCACTGCTAGATGCAGACTTGAAATGGTTTTATTGTTTTCATTTGAATTTGAACTAAATAACAGATCCAAATTCTCTTTTGTTCTTTACAGCACTACTGATTGTTTTTTCACAAAGACACTCTTACTAAATAAAAGAAAGTACATGAGAGTTCGTATGTTTGGTGTGAACTCACAGGCAATGCACGATGGTTCTTCCCTCGCCCTCCTCTCCCTCACGCTGCCACTGGTCGACCTGCAAGATCAGTTTGAGGAACGAGCGTTTGGAGGCGGGGACTTCCCTGTGTCCCGCCCACCCCAGGTACTGAAACTGGCGAACCATCAGGTAGCCTTCCTGTGGCTGGAAGATCAAACAACACACGCAGTTATTGGAATGGATTCTATTATAAAGGAGACTGATGGGTTACCACATAAACACAACATATATATTACACAATACACACAGACAATATATATATATATATATATATATCTACTAACCCTGGTGAGGTTGCAGACTCTGAAGAGTCTACTGATAACATCGCAGTCCATTGAGCAGGACATACATTCCACCTGGACCGGACCATAACGCAGCATGCCCTCCTCTGGCCAGTACTGAGGGCAACCCTGATGAGAAACAGTGACAGCATTTAGATACAGTAGAATGCAAACAACAACAATATACTTAGAAACAGCTAGAAATAGCAGTGCTATTTCTATATAATAAGCAAACTATTAGTTTCTTATATGTTGTTTGGTTTATGCCTATTTGAGGCCTCGGTGAGCAGCGGACCATTTTTCTGCCCTTTTAGACCGTAAAGTTCTGTTAATATATGCTGACCTCTGTGCACTGTTGATTTGGAGGATAGACATTTTAAGCCAATATTAGCATTTTAATACAAATTTGCAATAACTGCGAGACAGGATTATCTTCTTCGGTATTATAAAAGGTTTCTCTCTGGTCAGACTGGAGTTTAATTTGATTTTTATTTGATACAGCTGAACACAGTAATCATTCCAGTGGGGTCTGCAAGAGTTTTTACTTCACAGCCTGAGGAATGGCAAAGCGAGAAACATTAAAACATAGAATAAATTATATATTTTGCAATGTTAACAAGTTGATACCTGTATTATTATTATATGTTTGCTCTGTGAATTGCTAGTACGATGCCCCTCTCCCATTGATTGGTCTTGGTTCTGACTGTTAAGAATAATACATTATTGTTTATTTTCCTGCATATAATATAATTTAGGTGGTATTTCAGTTAATTGCACTTGTGTATACAATTATTTATTGAAGTATGTGTACAGTATATTAGTTATAAAAAGTTATACTCTATTACTGTTAATAAGAGTTATATCTCCAAAATAGAATATTCTCCTCACAGAAAGGAAAACAGTGAAGGATATTTCACATTATGAAATGTTTTAGTTATGATACTAAGCCAACACAAAAGTGACTTACCTGAGGCAGGTCAATCTCATTCAGCATAACCAAACTGGTACATCCATAGTCGTAGACCAGACGCCAAAAGTCTTTGACAGTGTTAGGCAAAGGATGCTGGGTAACGATGAATGCAGCAGGCTGTCTGTAGCTCTGCAGGAAAGCGACAACAGAAATAATGTCAGGCCTTTCATACAAACAGTGGTGTCATTTCACAGTATGAAGCAATAAGTTGTGCTTTTCAAACACGTCCTTCACTTCTTTGTTTTGTTCTCTAAATATATTTATCCTTGTTTCTTTACATCTTTCTCTCTCATTCATACTGTTCACACACATCAAAACACAAACAGCGGAGCAGAGTGGGACAATTGGTGGGACAGCAAGCAACACGGGTGATGTTTGGTGACATGATCATGCAGTGGGCCTATCAAATGTTAAGGTGAGGAGCATGCATTACATATACGAAATACATTGTACATTGAACATCTACATCTATATCTAATTGGGTCAGTTTACTTTATGTTCAGTAAAAAAATGTCTCCAATGGCAAAGTTGTCAGACACAAAATAAAATGAACCAAAAGACTAATGTTTCTGTTGACATAACTGACTGAACGGAAAGTGAACTGAGCCCAACTCATCCCGAATGAAAATGTGCAGCCACATGTGAGACATGGGAGTGAATGACTTTGGTGACTTGAGGGGTCGGGGTCAGGTTGAGGATGTTGGGTGTAAATGGCTTTGCTAAACATGAACCTGGTGGCAGAATGACACTGAAGCCATGAAACAAATCCAGTATTGGAGATTTGAAGTGAAATCCCATTACCTGGAACTCCTCTGAGAGCTTGGTTAAAGAGAGGCCAAAGGTAAGTGACTTAACTTTAGATATAAACTTTAAAAATTGGAAAGTTTTACAGCAATTACAGTATTTTTGTCCTCCAACAGCTTTGTTGGAGAGAAGCCAGTTTTCTTTCCACACATGCATATCTTACACTTTGCGTTTCAACCATTATCATACTCTATCTACAGCCCACCCCTTTCTATCTCTCCCTCTGCCTATTGTATAATTTCTAATGACTTTGTTTTTCAAGCCATGGCACATGGGCAACATGTTGTCAACTGTTGCCCATGTAAAAAATGTCCTGCAACAACGAGGCTGTTAAAGATCGGGTGGTGGCCAGAGAAGCTAGTGGTCTTTTCAGAACCTGGATTTGTCTCTAGCCTTCTGCTGCTCAAACCACAAACACAGCATCACACAAACGGGGAGGGGAGTCTGTGTGTGTTGTCTGGATTAGCATATGCGTTTCTCTTCATCATCTCGTGTATAACTTCTTCAACAGTGTGTATCATTTTCAACAAATATTTGATTGCAGTTTGGGACAACAGACATCATACACAGCTTTTTAAATACTTTTTCACATTGCATTATATTTAAATTGTGTTAAAGCAACACATCTGTCTAAAAGGCTACTTCAACATGAAAACACGCAGTGTGAAATGTCCCAAACCACTCTCGCTTGATGTGTTGAAAATAACACAACCTAAATGTATGTGCATGTGTTGTATACTTACATCCATCAGAGCAGCATTAATGTAGTTGCTGCTTTCTCCGTCTATTGTAATAAGGAAGGGAAGGCATCTATCAGGAGGAAGGCCATCCATAAAGCGGTTCTTATCTTGGTTTCTAGGCAACAATGCAATGCTGCAGTCTTCAGGCTGAGGCTGAGGAGTCACCGAGTTTAACGTCTGGACAAAGAGAGAGAGAGAGAGAGAGAGAGAGAGAGAGATACAATATGAAAGTTAGTGCAGAAGCAGGGGTTTTAGATTAATTCACGTTTTGGAACAAGCTCTGTCCACTTTGATTTTTGGATGCTGTGTCTGACATTTTCATGGCTTCCTCTTGGATGCGTGCTTACAATCTGGCACCTTGTTGCCGTGTTTTAATAGAGACTGACTCATGCACCATTACATTGGCGCTGCGCAATTACCCTTGCAAGCTGCAGCGTACTCCCTCCATACTAGACCAATTTCAAAAATTGGTGTCATAATTAGTCAGCTGGACACAAAAACATGGGAAAGTAGGTATTTTCAAGGTTGAAAAATAACAAAGTTATCCTTTACGTTCAGCTGCACAGCTTTATTGTAAAAGTAAAAAATGCATTGATACAGTTGTTTTGAATTGTTTGTGTTTCTGTTGCTTCTGAGTTGGAGTTAAAAGACAAAGGCATGGAGTGGATTCAGATTCAAAATCTGGCACAATATAAGATAATGATGATCATTCAGAGGATGTGACACGTTCACATCCCTTGAATGAGGATGTGAAACTTTCTTGATATTGTCTGCTAAATTCTGAACAGCTGATAAGTGGATTATACTGCCCTGAGATACTTCTAATTACATTTTGATATTTGTTTTGTGCTGGAAAAAAATATATATTTAAGATAGGAGTGTTAGTTTTCGGGTTGAAGACACCGATTATATTTAGGTTTTACCTGGAACTCATCCTTCAGATGTGACGAGTTGGTCTGCGAGTCGATGCGGATCAGCTCATAAAAAGCAGCTTTGAACTCGCAGACTGGGATGGCTGTTTCTCCACATAGACACGCCTCTAGAATGGCATCATGGATGAAGATATACTGCTCCTGAAGACGTATAATTCAAGACATGGATGTTATTATATACAAACACACCATTCACACCAAGATTGGCAAAACGATTAAACTCAAACACCGTGTCACATAGTTAACACAAGTATCTGTGATGTCAAATGAAAGTGAGCATGCTGACACTCTGAGTGGGTGACGACTGATGGGACTTGGAGCTATGAATGAGATGATGACTGTCGAGTTTTGGTTTACTTCACTCAATCCACACAGGAAATTGTATTTTTAGATATTTCAAGCAGACGACTGCAGCTTCCACTCAATGAACAGACAGAGTGAATCGAATGCTTCTTTGGTGAATGGCTGTGAGTTTCTTTGTTATGATTGATGACATGAACGGTTCTTACGCTGATACAGAACAATATTCTGGACATTCACTGATGGTATAAAAAATATCATAATGATTTCATGAAAGAATGTATAGAGAGCATGTGGTCCCTATGTAACAAAAATAAAAAAGATGTGCCTTGTTGTCTTGAAAAAAATCTGAAAAGCAGCTGAGTTGGGGTGTTTATAGGGTTCATTTCTGCTTGGATGAGTCAGATTGTTAATAGTTTTCTGTGTTTATGTAATGAGGTGAATGGGTGGCAGATAGATGTCGTCCCGTCAGCCTGCACCATGCTGATGCCGGAGTCTTACACTTTTATTTTCTAAGATGTGGATGCAGATGGAGGATGGGTAATGCAGTCACCTCAGTCTGTACCATGTTGATCCTCCTAGAGCGAAGAGCCTTCACACAGTTGTAGATGTCGACCACACCTTCTCTCTCCGCCATGTCCAGCATGATGTCAATTACTATGAAACAGCCTGTCCGCCCTGCTCCAGCACTGCAGAGAGAAACACAGACAGAGAAATCATTCTTCATTCTGATAATTTAGAGAGAAAATTTAGAGAGAAAAAGCTCATTTATGTTTTACTATGGTATGTATATTTAATATATAAGGATGTGCATTAATCATGTGTGGTGGAGGATAAAAGTCTTTATGTATTTCTATACCTGCAGTGGACCACAATTGGACCAGCAGAGGGTGGATTTGAGATTTTAACTCTGCGGATGAAGGAAAGTAGTCCTGTGGCGTGATATGGAACTCCGTGATCAGGCCAGCCTGTGAAGTGGAACTGCTTGACTTCCCGTACCTCGTTGAAACCACGCTGAAATAGACAAAAGACATCTTTATGTTACATTTAATGGAGCCATTATATATTCAGTCGTTGAATATGACTAAAACCTAGAAGAGATAAACACATCCTCAACTAGACAAGTATTTTAGGTACCAGAATTGAGGTATATAACAATATTATTAATAATGCTCAACTCAAAATTAAAACAAAACAACAGAGACATTATGCAACATGTAAGCTAAACATATTTTGCTCACCCTTTCCAGCGTAAATGTGCGGACCACATATTCAGCAAGAGGTTCAACTTCGACAAACGTCACTTTGAAGTCTCCGTACACCTCTGCATCATCTGGCCAATACTTATAGCACTTAACCTGTTAAAAATAGCATTTCAGATTTGATCAAATACAGTATAGTGATTATAATCCAACGTGTTCAAAGACCTGGATCAAGTCGCAGATGGCATCTTACGTAATACAAGAAAAACACTATAATTCCCTAAATATTGCAGATTTAGCAATAAAATCGCAGCACAGCAGAGACGACTGCTATTTTCTTTGCACCTGTTTTTTTGTCTGACTTGTTCTGAAGTTTTTACCCGTCTATGCAATTGTCAAGAGGGCCTGAAGAATCTTTTCAACGCTAAATGCATGTAAAAAACATATTTCACAACTATGGGCGCCAGGGAAATGTCTTGCACCGTTCAACGGCACAAGAAGAGACGAAAAGAGGAACTTACCCTTCCAACCTCCACCAGATTGGTGACCATGACAATGCAGGCGGACTGTTCCTGCCACACCATCCTCCAGAAGTCATACACTGTCTCATGAACAGGACCTTCAGACAGATACAGAGACACATGGTCAGTGCTTTGTGTGGTTAATATGTGTGAATCCTGTATAACAGAAGTTATGAAGAATTGTTTCAGTATCTCACCTTGAGTAGCAATGTAGTGACTTGGTCTCTGGTAGCCCTGAAAACAAAACACCATAACACAACAACTTAATATCCAAGTCTCCAAGGAATATCCAAGTAATGTATTAAGCAACAATCTATTATCACAGTTCAAGATGTCCAGAGTGCAACACTATCACTGTCCAAACTGATCAGGACGCTTGTTCTCATCCGTGGCGAGAGAAAGATTATGGAGCAGTTTATAGTAAAATTAATAGAAATATTTTGATGATATAATGAATGTAGTTGAGTTACACTGTGTATTCTAATTCTTGAGGTTTGTGGAATAACTTTTTTCTCTCAGTACTTCACAAATTATGCTCAAAGTGAGGCCCTGCCAAAATCTACAGACAAACTTTTAGGTGCAAAAATCTTTGACAACCACGAATTGGGATTTCCTGATGGCAATAACACAAAAAGGTATTACGCATAAGCAGATTTACACCACACAGTGGGATGTAAGCAAGACTGGTGGGAGGGCAAGATGGCGTAAAATCTTTCATGCAGCAGAGGCCCCAGAAACTCAAAATGTGCGGACAACGTGACCCGATGCACGTAACGACGAGTGCAAGAATGGGTGTATGCTGTAGAGGTTGAGGGCCATGAATGAAATAATCCACAGTGATACTTACATCCCTGTACAGCCAAATCTATAACCCCAGCCACAGGCAGAAAGAACAAGTGGAAGAAAGAAAGAAAGAAAGTACAACCATGTCAGTGAGTGTCAATCAGAAAAAGAAAAGTTGCACTGATATAATAGAAGTTTGAACAGGACATGCAGAAAAAAAACATGATCTAAAAATGTGAATTAGACTGAATAGAAAGGACACTTTCTGATGCTATTTTACCTCTTTAAAGAAAAAAAGCAGCTCAAAGCAAGCTGGTTGTTTACAATAATTTGTTTTAGTTCAATCCAAATGATATGACAGCCATAGCCATAGCTGTACTGACAAAGATAAGCTGGATGTACCAGGGCGTGTCCACTCTATTCATCCTTATTCTAGTTGAATGTAGGTGGTAGCGTGCATGTGATAGTTTTGATGGAAAGTAATGATATTATAGAAGAGCATGCTTTAAGCAGTATTAGCATTTTTTTTTAAGTACAAATGAAAGAGACTAACATGCAGATGATTGTTGTAAAGGTGACAGCAGAGTGAAGATGGAAAAGGATAAATGTGTGGATATGTGTTCGGATGGAGTTATGTAGTGATGGGTGAATGGAGGAAAAAACAATAGATCAAATTGATAATAAAGGGTGGATGGATGGACCCAAAGTGCCAAACTCCTGTCTTTTCAGGTTCCTTTGTTCAATACTGCATTAAGGGAAGAAACTGAGGCTCTGTAGAAGCTTTAAGTTGATGTTTACAATTCTTATATTTTCATGCTATACTGTCATCAGTGGATGCACCAGTACAAAGATAAATGGACTGAAGGCTGAATGCAGTGACTTACAGGCAATACTCTTCCCCTCTTCTTGTGGAGAGTGAGATCAGAAGATTGATAGCACTCTCATGTCAATCAATATGGAGCTGGTTAGCTTAGATTAGATTGGTTTACCGTAGTGTAAAGATTTAAAACCGGTGGAAGCAGCTAGGCTAGCTCTAACCAAAAGGTAACACAATCTGTTACCAGCACATCCAAAGCTCACTAAGTGTATCTCATTTGTTAAATGTGCATAAAAACACAAGTGTAAAAATGACACGTTGTGCTTTTACAGTGTGCTATGTACTCGACTATTTCTTAGCTAATGGTTTCCTGGAGCCACACTTTGTGTCAACTCTCAACAATTCCCTTTGTGCAGCTGTTAATATTAAATGGTTGTCCCACTGTACAAATGAGTGCAACTAAATCCAAATCATGACTAAAATCTACTGTTGTATCTAATGTAACTCATAAGACTAAATTGTAATTTAAAGTGGCTGCATCAGGATACTATGATACATTTAGAATGCACATGCATGGAGAGACATGAAAAAGAAAAGACATCTGTGAAAGACACATGTACTGTATGCATGATGTGTTTTCGGGTGGCTGGATGCGTAAAATGGTACAATGGATGACTAGTAGACGCAATAAAGGTATAGAGGCCTGACATACGAGCGAGGGAGTGTGGTTTCGTTGGTTTCGTTGGGAGCCAATAGTAGCATTCGATGCGTTTCCACTTACATCGATGTAGTTGGCGTTGATGTAGTCGGAGGAGGGGTCGTCTTCTATGGGCTGGAGAATAACCCTTGAATGGTCATCTAAAGAAAGACACGAGATAACAGGGTTGGAGAGAGCAATCAGAAGGAGATACAAAACTAAGAGACAGTGAGATAAAGCATAAAGAAAGAGAATATTTCTTTCAGTACGTATGGCTATTTTATGTCAAAAGGCATGTATTGTAAAAAAAATTCTCTCTCTTACCCCCCTCTTTCCCTTGTAAAGCACATTGCAACTTCTGTTGTGAACATAAATAAAGCTTGCTTACATGCTATAATGTTCCCATAGCGGTTCTTGGTGCGGTTCTGCTCCTTCTTGGCCACGTCCCAGGAGGCCGACTGGCCCTCGAAGAAGCTCTGTATCACCAACAACAGACAAAACAATACAAAAGAAAATTACACGTCATGGATCTAAACATATCATTCCTACGAGATGACTGAGCAGAAAGAAGTACTCGAGTGACTATTCCATGGGTAAACGAATGGTGACATAATACTTACATGGTTTGTAGCACTTTGGCTGTTTATTCGATAAGGATGAAAATACTCAACCCTAATAGTCATTTTATCATTTTAATGTAAAGCCAAAACATCAAATAAAGGATCATTGACTTTCTTTAAAAGCTTTCTGTTTTTCTCTACATAAAAAATGTGTGTGCAATACATTTCAGATATCGTAATATTACAAGCTCTCCGATATAGAATAAGAAATATCCCCATCTGGGTTATTCATAAGGTAATAACAGTACTTCTAAAAACAACAACATTAACATGACTGCTTCTACTAACCATCCAGGCAACTACTACTCCTGTTATTGCTACTAGCGCTACTGATTAGAACTGTTTATTATAATCTTACTTCATACTCCTCCTTAAAGCCGTAGCTGTCAGATGTTTTCATGAGGTTGATGTGCTGCAGAAGGTCGGCCACTCTGATGGCTGGGTGGAGCTGTCCTGTCTGATAAGGAGATTCGGTTCCTTCACAGTGATACCGAGGAACATCCAGGAGCCGGCTGTTCTCCGCTGCAGAGGCACTGTGGTTCTCATCTACAACAAGAGGGGAATTATGGTCAGTTAAATTGCAAACCTACCAAAATTGGAGTTGTAATTATCAGTGCTTTCGCTGTTTTATACTGTCTAGTGTACAAAACACGTATAAAACAGATCCAATTTTTCAAGTCTGTGGGATGAATCATGCAGTAAAAAGCTTTGTAAGTTAATATAGGTTGGATAAAGTCATGTCCATTCACCGATATAGAACACATTACTTGTATCTATATAAAAGCAAGAAAACAATGACTTTTACATATTTCCAAAAGTACTACCTGCTGCTGGCTTTTAACTTTTACCAAAACAAAATACTGCATTTTCCACAAACCAAACAGTCACTTTTCTCTCTCTATACTCACCCGTGATTGGAACTACATGTTAAAGCAGCAGAAAAGGAAAAGAGCAAAAGGTTCAGTCAGACTGATGGGAGGAGTTCTTAGAAAGACTCTAAACATGAACTGCAGGTTACTTTGGTACATTTGATCGATGTACATGGACCTCATAATGGATGATGAAAAAAAATGAATGATCTCACAAAACAATGGAGCATGGCCCAAAAACATGAATTGAATTTTGACACTTGACTAAAACACACCTTTAGCAACATGAAACTTAAAATGAGCGGTTAAGTCGACTGCAATGTCCTATTTACAACTGTCGCTTCATTCAGTAAGTGCTGCTTCAAACATACTGTATATTTCACGATGCTATCCAAAGCTTGCCACACCTTCCCATACCCATTCTAAATTACAAAGGTTGGTGATTTTATTCAATATTAACACATTTTACCACATTTCAGCATGTGACGCCTCTGTTGTTTTAGGAATGAAACAACACATTTAAACCACAGACGAGCAATCATCTGCTATGTAGTGTAAACATGTTGCAGGTTTAATTATCGCTTGTGAGTATAACATGATATAATTAACTTTTCATTTCCGTAGCTTGTACGTTGAAAAAGCATTATAGAGGCAGGTAATTATGGGGTCAAATTGTTGCAGAACTTCCAGGTGAGTGGGGGATAACGTGAGTTGACAGTAGTAAGCACAGACTGACAGCTTGTATAATGGAGTCGCTTGGGGTTGCCGAACAACCGAGTAATTTCATCTCCACCACTGTTTATCAACTGACACTGTGTATTTCATCCTGCTGATGCTTTTATCTGCTCTGAAGACATGTTAGCTCATTACCCATTGTTAAAGGTTTGCTAAGCCCTCGTCGGGGCAATTAACAGTAAACTTGACCCGACACTGCCTGTTAATTTGCTACTTCATACTACTTCGTCCCACTCTGTGATGTGATTGGCCAAGACAGATTATAACTGCAGCCTTCACTCTAAATTAAAGGCTATGGATCAGTTAGTTAACACAGTTTGGTGGCGTCGTTGCTTGTGGAGCCCTTAAGGGTTTGTTAGAACTCTGCATCATGCCGCAGTGTCAACACTAGACGAAACTAAAGATAAACACATTGCAGTGCAACACTGGAGCTGGAGGAGCATCCAACTTGGCAAAAACTAGAGTTTACACTCTTCAGCCTAGGGAATATCACAGATGGTAGATACTCAAGCAGACTTTGAGATCCAGTGCATAGAAAAAGCTCTGCCAAGCACGCAGGCCTGTAGGCGGCAAGTTATTCACCGTCACTTGATGTCACAGATTTAATCTGCGCTCGTTTTACGGTGGCAGTGTGACAAATTGTCTTTCTCCTTCTAAGCATCAGTTTCTGTCGTTTTGGGGACAGGAAATGGCACGTCTTGAAACAACTCAAAACTGTGGAAATAATGAGGTCTCTGAGGGAGAATGATGGTAATTACTGTGTATATCAATAACTCTCAGTAGGAAACAAAAACCATGGCTTGGATGGGGAGTGATTGAACCTGGGGAAAACACAGTACGACAGATGAAGTGCTTGGCTGTTGGAGTTTTTAGTACCGGCAATGTTTTACACAGAGTGTTGGCACTAGGTGGCAAAAAAAGATAAAAGATGAACACACAGTTTTGCCATCCGCATGTATGCTAATCCATCACACATCTTTAGATTGCCTTTGAACCAAATCCAAACATCTATTTTTGTTGTGTTTCTGTTTAATTTCAGTTTACTGCCTGTACATATGCTGGCATGTGTCCCTATCTGTGGTAATACTAGAGATCTTTGTTCGCACTTCTAAAATGTTGATAAGAGACTAAATTGTGGTGCTGAAACTTCAGTCAAGCCAAACTATTCACCCACAAAAACGTACTTGACCGGTCAAAGTACATAATACAGGATGAGGATGTAATAGACACTAAATTGGGCACAAGGAGGGGGCTGAGATGAGGATGGGTGATCACTAAAGGGAGCTGGTGGTAAACGTGACATATCCACCCATGCTAGAAGTCTCACCTAGCACAGCCGTTGGAACCAGAGGATCGTTGGGCACTGTAGGAGGAAACACGGTGAGGAAATGTCCTATATTTCAGTCTTACTCAAACGTACACGAGGACCTTGGAGTGAGCAGGAAAATTCAGAGGAGATCTTTGTGCGGCTACTGATGGACAACACGTGACGTTCTCCAGCCATGACTTAAACGCGAGTGAAACAATTGCATCTCAAGGATGATTTCTCAATTTCTCAATTTGTGCTTTGCTCAACGTGGTCTGGTAAAGCCATGAATTAGACAGAAATGATTCATCAGCAATAACACATCAGACGTAAACATACGTAAGCTTTCTACACTTCTCAACAGTCAGTGGTCTTTCAATTTTTTGGGTAAACTGATTTGGTTGAATCGATTCTTGAGTTGTTTCAACCGCTGAAATCGTAAGGCGATTAGGGCATTGATTGGAAACTATTTTGATCATCAATTAATCGTTTCAGTCATTTCCCAGGCAAAAATGACCAAACACAACCTAGTTCCGGTTTCTCCAATGTGAGGATTTGCTGCTTTTCTTTGTGTTATAACACTATAAACTGAATATTTGGACTGTTGGTCAGAGAGAACAAGACATTTGAAGAATTCCCTTTAGACCAGGGGTCTCAAACTCAATTTGGCTTGGGGCCACCGCTGGTATTGTGATCTCATCGGAGGGCCACACAGAAAGCTCAATATATATTGTTTACATTCATAACATATTTTCGTCATACAAAAGGCAACCAGCAGTTTCTGTACATTTTTATAATAGTTTTTACAGTGAATATATATATATATATATATATATATATATATATATATATATATATATATATATATATATATATATATATATATTTAAATAACTTATTGAAACTGCACCGAACCAACAAATGCAATCCCTGAATACATTTGTACTTCATTCTATTTCTTGCCAGACACCTGGCAGCGCTTTTGCTCACAGCTGAGCCACATTGACCCTGATGGAGGTCACCGTGGAAACCCTGATGGAGGTCACAGTAGAAGCACTGATCGAGGTCACAGTGGAAACCCTGAGTACAGCTTCACGATAGGCATCACTAAGCCTGGACCTGTACTTGCATTTATTAAAGTTCATAGTCGAGAAAGGTTTCTCACAGCTTCCAAAAAGGTACATTACCCGACTGATCACTTTTGTCTGCTCAGGGAAGGAAACATACTCGGGACTGAGAAATGACTTCATACTACAGATCAAGCTCCATGGGGTGTGTGCACATGAAACATTAATATTACAACAGTTTTTGTTTTCAAAAAAAATATTTACTATATATTTGAGTCAAAATATGTTCTATAGAAAAACGAACTTTTTACAATGTTTACCCATTGTGCATGTTTCAGTACAGTTTTCAGAACAAGAACAACATATGTACTCTGTATCTATGTGTGTACTATGTACTCTGAATGTATGTGTGTACTGTGTACTCTTTACCAGCGCATGGTCGTGTGTGGAGTCGCACAGAGTAAAACTGAACAGCTGAGCAGAGCAGAGCTGCCGTCTCTCTGTGGCCAGTGTGGATTTTTTTAGTACACTGCAAGTTTTTTTTTCTCTCTCAGGTGGTAGTGTGTTTGTCTGTCTGAATAAAAACCAGTGTATCTTTGCAGCGTATGTAGGTCATTGGGTAGTTTGGGTAGGTCATTGGGTAGTAGGTCATTGGGTAGTTTCACAAAAAATGTCTACTGACACCTGAATCAACAAATCACGTTGAAAGGCGGAGCTCGACACAGACGCCTCAGGCTGTGTGCTCCTATGAGAGGCGTATGATCACACAGAGGAGTGGGGCGGAACCTCCGGACTTTGGCGCATCTAGCAGCATCTGAATCTTTTTTCTACTCCGTTTTTTCACGGAGCTATTAATAGAAACGTCCAGTAAACGTTATCTTATGGGGCCGCGCGCGCGGACCTCAGAAAAACGCGCGGGCCGCACTAACACTAAACTTTGATGTCAAGTAGGGGGCCACACAATATCGGCTCGCGGGCCGCAATTGGCCCGCGGGCCGCGAGTTTGAGACCCCTGCTTTAGACTGTAATGGACACCCGCATAATTAACACAACAATAATGGGAAGGTTCATCAATCATGACGATAATTCTAGTGGTTTCCACATTGAAATGCCGTAATGAAAACTGAACTTGAGATCTGTAACCTGACTATTGTTGAGAATAACCTTGCGATTGCTAAATTAAAGTCTCATCAGTGAGAACAGAAGAGAGGAAAGATAAAAAAATAAGTAGATGACTGAATATTATATTACATGTGCACTTATTGATGTTTATGGTTAATAATAACAATAATAAGAGTCTTGTTGAACCTACATCTGTTGTTGTAGTTGTGAGAGTCCATGAATGTCACAGCCATGGGATCTTCTCCGTGCAGAGCACTCTGGTCAGCATAGCTGCGATCCATGGCATTCACCATGTGAGTCATTTCCTGCCGTGTCGTTCCGATGGCGTCTTTACGTTTTTTAGCCAGTTTCCTGTCAGGGGCAGAGACAGACACAGTCAGGCATTTTATAAACAAATACACATACATCAGCTAGCCTGCAGACCACCGCCTTGTAAGGAATAGTCTCAAATTGTAAGGTATAGTATGATTTTGTATGAAGTAGGTGGTATCATGTCATTTTTGGCAATAACAGCACGGCTGGGGGCTGCAGGCTGCCGATTCAAGATGCAGAGTTCAGATCCAAGAGAGGAAGAGAAGAGGAAAGGACAGGCAAGGGGGGAGAGGAAAGGCTTGTTTGTAAATGGCAGCATGTAACAGGCTCAGCTAAAGGAGCGGAGGGGAAATAGCAACTAACACAGACCAGGGGAAATGGCCTATGGCCCACAAGTAGCAAAGTCAAAACCTGTTATGAACCTGAGCTGTCAGATGAAAAACACAAGTTTTATTCTCAAATATATTTCTATTGTCTGAAAGTCTTCTTTTTTTGTAATTTCAAAAGATAATTATCAGAAGAAAGGCTTTCGATAAAAGTGAGAAGAAAAAAAACACAAGTGAAAAAAATCACATCAGTATTAAATATTTGCTTTTCATCCGACAGCAAAGAGAGGAAAATCCCATTAAAACAGCAGTAAGGGAATGACTTTTGATCCACAGAAGCTCAGAGAAAATCATTTGCCAACCAAATTACGACAGTCATCATCATACGAGTCAAAGGACTCAAGGTCACATCATAAATAATCAGTCCAGAATTATGAGAGAAAGGTACACTGTCTTTCAAGGAAAGATACCTTTAGAAATATCAGCTTTTTTATTTTAATCTCTTATCTTTCTTCACAGGCTTTTGTTAAATTGTAGAATACATGTTTTGCCTTTGCAAGCAACAGAAAACGATGCCCGGTGAAGAAAAAAAACTGTTTAAAATCTAAACATCAAGGTACCCTTTTCAGGTTTAACTCTTTCTTAATGTGTGCAATCCGTAAAATCCCAGGAAAAGTAACGGTAGAGGGCTTAATACTTCGAGCATGACAGAGCATGCAGGAACATTTTGTACCCAGAGCCATAGATGTACATCAGTTAGGTCAACATCTGTCCAGCAGAGCAAACATGTATTATGTTTTCACGTGGCCTGCTTTGAATGAGTTAGTTCCTCACTTATATAGCGGTTTGAGCTCCGACATGAATGTAAAAAAAACCTCTGAGGTTTGATGAAGAAATAAATGTTTAATTGTCGCATAACTGATACAATGTACAGCTCTGACTTCTTCCCCGTAAACAGACAGAAAGCATGCTTTATTTTATTGTTTTCTTTTACCTCTTCACCCCAAAATACACCAACGCCACCTCTAAGACCACACACATAATACACAAACACACTCACACACACACACACTCGGGAACATTGGTTTAGCTGCTGACCAGGTGTAGCTGTTTGTGTGTGTGAGTGCATTGTCCAACAGAAAACAAAAAAATAGGAAAGAAAGCGATGCATATATTATAAACCACCATATGCTGCGTAATGGTACGGTGTATATATTATATGTAAGGGAGAGAGAAGTAGAAACAGACAGAAAGAGCGCAGGGTAGCTGTGACCAGAACCAAAGTTAATCTCTATTTGAGGTTTTTACCGTTTTATTTATTTCTAAAGTGTGATTTGTAGTCTGAAGAAGAGCATTAGCTCCAAACGCCACTCATGGCGGGAGCTACAGTGTGCAGACCTATATTTATTATTTATTGGGGTCTTATTTTGGTCCAACACCTGCCTACAACCTTTTGGATGTGCATGACAACGTTATATAGTTCATACGGTCTGAATTGTAATATTACATTAAAAACTTTGGAGCACAATATGTGTTATTAAAAAGTACTGTAATATCTATTGAACATGCCTGATCATTAAAGTGGTAAATAAATTCCAAGACAGTGAAAATCTCAGAATAAGAAATAAGAAAACTGAAAACATGGCAATATGGTCCTCTTCTGCAGAGATTATTTTGGTAAAATAGGCTTGAAAATGAATTCATAAATGTGAAAAATAGTTACTTAAAGTGAGATGGTGCAAAATTGTCTCGCCTTTTCACTCCGACTGCAGAAGAACAACAATCCAATTATTCTGCCCATCTGATCAAAATAGATCACCTCTCTCAAAAAATAACACCATTTAATTTCATTCACCTTTAAGATTAATGCTTAAACTTGTCATGCAGCATTTTGTTTGTCTGCTCAATGCAGGGACTAGCTAGTGATGAATAATGTCCATATTTATCTGTTAGTTAGTTTTTGTGACTGGTAACCAGTGCACTAAACTTTTTAAAACCAAAGTGCAAAGAGGCGATTAGGGATCCATTTTGGTCACAGCCGGTGAGCGACAATAAGAAGAGTAGAGAAGTAAAGAGTCCCCACAACACGAGAAAACCCACCAACAACGACCAAAATCAGAGCCATGTGCTCCACACAGGAAGCTGACTGAGACACTGAGCATGTGCAGCAGAGTAACCATGATACCTGTGACTTGATGGGCGGATGGATGATCACATGACTACATGCACACAAAGAGCTACAAGTCACAAGTGCAGCATTCTTTTTTCAAATAACACGCTTCGAGCCTGTCTCGTCCCACTTTGGCCTGCTTTGTTCTGGTTTATGGCCCACTTTGGCCTTTATAAGCCTACTTCACAGCAACTTTGGAGCATGTAGAGGACACCAGGGCTGAGGTAAATTCAGTTCAGTTGTCAGTTTAATCTCTTTAAAGTGTGACTTGCTTATGATTTAGCATGTATTGTTAATTTAAGATATGAAACAATAAACATTCTCTTGCAAAAAAAGAAGTTTTAATAATTCAAATTTGAATGCCGCATTTAAAATACTTAAATATAATTGATTGAAAATTTGGATAATGCTGACTGACTGACATAAAAGTGAACTTACCCCCACCCTGGCACGGCGTCAATGAGGATGGCTTGGGCTGGTTGGTCAGAGCTGAAAATGTGTTTTGTCTTGAAAAAAGTATACTGCATCTTTAAAAATAACAACAACTAGCCACTAATAATTCCCCCAATAAGATAACAGCAGCTGGGTAAGCTGATTGTTGATTGGTTGTTTACTTACAGGTAATAAGAGTATGAATAGTAGGTCCTCCTGGGGTTGTGAGCCAATCAGAAAGCAAAGAATGAGACACAAAGGTCATGAATGTGCAAATTAGGACAATACTGTCCTGTCCCAACCAGCAACAACAGAAACAGAAGAAAACACCTTTTGATTGCTACAACTTGAGGGTCATGCAAGGATTTGTTATAATAACTATGGGCCCTATTTATAAAATAAAAACTACTCAAAGCTCAAGTTTAATGCTAAATAAATACTACAAAACCAGCTTAGAGACTTATAAAACTAGAACTTAAATAGCAAATAACTATTAATAATAAACTATCCGAACATAGTCTTTCTCGTCTTTTTTTAATAAAATATTCATGCAGGAAATTGCTGTATCTAAA